>CM074718.1:31530669-32730669 GCA_037306005.1 Rhinophrynus dorsalis
TTTAGGGGAAAAATTGCAATGAATAAAAAATCAGCAGCTGGAAAGTGGAAAGATAGCGAACTCATCTATGACATTGAAGTATTTATGAGTTATCTGTAAAATTCATCCTAGGAGCAAAATGTTAAAGTGTCTGCCATGAGCTTAGGTTTTAGACCCTGATGTGGAGTTTCTGTAAACAGAAAGGTATTCCCCCAAGTCATTTCTCTTATTCTCTCCCTGCAATGCTTAGCCCTTCAGTGTCAGTCATTATTTATATGTTAGTGCCTATTGACTAATTGATTTCATGAAGTTTTCATAGTGAAGCAGTTGAAGTAAGAAGAACTAAAGCAATTCTGGAATAAACCCAAATGTACACTGGGGAGGACAAATACAAATTCCCCAGCTCTCCATTGAATAACATGCGCCATTTAAACCCCTTCCATCTTAGATATAATGAGCTACTCTGTGATGCACTCCCTCATAAGCAAATCCCACTGCTAAACACAACTATAGGACTGTATGCACGAACAAAAAGGGAACAGTTCTGGGGCAAATCATCTGCACCAAAATAAAAATTCCCCAAATTTCCAGAACAGGGGGGTTTGCATTGCTTTGCTTTGAAATGTGTTGCTGGTCCTTAAGGGGTTAAATGTATTTCTAATGACTTAAGTGATTAAGTTGTCTCCAACCCATTGCAAAGCACTGAACGGTTTAAAAACCCAATTTTAACCCCCTAAGGATGGGCGATTGCGAATGTGGTCATCACTTAAGGATCATGGATCATTTTTTTTTTTTTTTGGTGTTTCCAGTTCTGGGATCCCCGAACGGCATGACATGTCGTGGATCCTTAACACAAATCTACCAATGATGTGCCACTACCGTCAAGGGTTGTTAAGGGGTTAATGGGGTAAAAATGTATTCACAGTCCCAGTGGCATAACTAGAAGCCACCGGGCCCTGGTGCCGAAATTGGCATGGTCCCGGCTCCTCCCCATCTTCACATTGCCCCATGTCCATCTCCTACCTCCATCACCACTCCCGCATGGTTCTCAGTAATGCAGAGTGCTGGGAGATGATGTCATTACTAGAGCGCCGGGAGATCAGCTGAGCTGCTGAGGGTACAGGCTTCAGGCAAGTGGCGATGGGTTGGTAGGAGGTGGCCAGGCTCCTGGAGTGACGGGACCGGTCACAGGTGAGACCCCTGCAACCCCTATTGTTACACCACTGCATAGTCCTTTATTGCGGATTGGGTTTTGTCCTGGTGGAGTGCTGTAAGTAAAAAGTATGTGACGTACTATGACCATCATCGGTCTTTAAGTATTTAAGGACCACGACGGTCATAGTACGTCATGTAGTCCTTGAAGGGTTAAGGGGTTAATGCTTTGTACAAATAAGGAGATGACAGAATCACTAGGGATGGGCAAAAATGTTAGCCTCAAACTAAAATAGGTGAAAAATGGCACTTCCACCCTGGCAAAAAAATTCACACGAGAAGTACAGTTTTCCTGTTTTTTTCACATAGCTCACTGCATTGAAATCAATGGGAAGACTGAATTTCTCCCAACCACATGGCAGCTTTCTCTTCTTTTCCTGCAAGCATATAAAAGGCTGTTATACTCTCACAGCATGTCATTCTGTGTTTATGAGAAGAGAAAGCAGCAAGTTTTTGAGCTAGAGAAGATAGCAAATAAAGTGAAATTGTAGCTTAAAGGGGAACTTTCACCCCGCAATAACTTAAGGTTAACTTATTGCACACCTGGCGACTAGCTGCTTAGTAGCGCTAGTCGCCAGCAATATTACCCGGTTCTTCAGATATCGGCTTTTTGCCGATGGTGACAGGAGCAGGAAGCACGGACGTCTCTTCACAGTGACGTCCGTGCGCCTGCGCTGTCAGTCCCTTTTGCACCGTGTGGTGCAAAAGGGACTGACAGCGCAGGCGCACGGACGTCACTGTGAAGAGACGTCCGTGCTTCCTGCTCCTGTAAAACGCCGATATCTGAAGAACCGGGTAATATTGCTGGCGACTAGCGCTACTAAGCAGCTAGTCGCCAGGTGAGCAATAAGTTAACCTTAAGTTATTGCGGGGTGAAAGTTTCCCTTTAATTTAGGGAGTCTTTTAGGTAGGACATTTGTTCTCTGTAGTAGGGGAGTCTGGCAGCACTCTGGAGGAAAAGAAGGGAAGAAGCAGGTTGACCCCAAATACCGCAAAATTCAGTGTGACTGACTGGCAAGCCACAGGCAGCTGGGGTCTAATTTGTTTGCTGATCTTTCTGTTATTATTATATCTGTGTTGGATGTGTCTGGAGGGTATGGGATGGAAGCAAAAGAGGTTGACCTCAAATACCCCAACATTCTGTCTGACTGATTTGATTTGAAAGACACAGGCAACTACCTGTTAAATCTTTTTCTCTTAGTCCATATAGGTTACTGGTAACTTTGGGAAGGAGATTGTCCCTTTAAATAGGCAGGAACAAGTCTTGAAAAAAAGTACAGAGTGGAGCCTTCCTCCTCTTCTTAGCTGGTCTCCAGTCAATCCCCTCCAATAAGATTTGAAATGCTAACTAATGACTAGGTAGCAAGAAGGGAAAAGAAGACTCCTGTGAGCATGAACCCGAAAGGACTCCCACATTCGGTCACAGGAGAACCAAGCATAGTTCCTTGACAGGGTGGGAGACCAGTAACCTATATGGACTAAGAGAAAAGGATTTAACAGGTAAGACTAAAATCCTCTTTTCTCTGTCGTCCAATATAGGTTACTGGTAACTTTGGGATGTCCAAACATTGAGTTTCCCAGAGGTGAGAATGAAGGCAAGGACCAGGTGCAGGTCCCCAAAGTCACCAGAGCATATATGAACCATCAGATCATAATACAGCCCTATAAAGAACAGAGTGTCAACCAGGCTCAACAGTTAAGGAGTACTAAAGGTACAAGGAAAGATCCTAGACGGGCAAGACTGCCTCCAGGATCTTCCTACCAAGGCTGGCATTGGCCGATGCCAAAACATCAAGAAGGTATGCACAGACAACCAAGTGGCCAACTTGCACAACTGATCAACTGATGCCTGATTCTTATAGGCCCAAGAGGCCCCAATAGACCTTGTGGAATGAGGCATGACACGGAATGGAGCGGGCTTCTTCTTCAGTTCGTAGGCCTTACAAATAGTGGACTTAATCCAGGAAGCTATGGTTACCTTAGATGCCGGTCTGCCCACCCTGGGACCCTCAGGAATGATGAAAAGTGTGTCAGACTGATGAATGGACTCAGTGCTGTGCACATAGAACTTAAGGCAACGCACCACATCCAACAAGTGAAGATCACTTTCCTTATCAGATGTAGGTTCAGGGCAGAAAGAAGGTACTCTGAGTTCCTCATTGATGTGGAACTCGGAGACCACCTTTGGGAGAAACTCCTGAAAAGTGTGAAGAAGCGCCTTGTCTTTGTGAAACACAAAAAAGGGTGGTTTTACAAGACAAGGCATGTAACTCAGCGAACAGACAGTATCTCCAGGAGAAAGGCCATCTTCCAAGTCAGCAGACATAGAGAAATAGTAACCAAGGACTCAAATGGGGGGTGCTGAAGGACACCCAAAACAAAGTTAAGCACCCACTGAAGAGCGGGGTTCTTAACGGCAGGAGGAGCATGGGCAATGCCCTGAAAAACCATGACATCAGGAAGGATGGCAATGTGTATCTGAAAGAAAACTGAAAGTGCAGAAGTCTGAACCTTAAAGGAACTAAAGCTGAATCCCTTGTCTAACCTGTTCTGCAAAAAGGACAGGACCGTGGTAAGGTCAAAATCATGGGAAAGATCCCTATCAGAGAGAAAGGTGGACCAGACTCTATGGTATGCTTTAGAGGAAACAGGTTCGGGGCACTAAACATAGTGACCACCACACCGAAAGAGAAACCCTTCTTTCTCAATATTGAGGATTCAATTTCCATGCCACCAAACACAGATGGTCTATGTCCTCCTTCCACAGATATCCCTGTAGAAGAAGATCCAGACAGCGGGGAAGCCGAAAGGCCTCCACCATGAAGAGATCTAGGAGCTCCGGGAAACCAAGCCTGACGAGTCCAGTACAACGCTATCACAATTATTGGAGAGCCATCCAGGCGCAGTTTCCTCAACACCCTGTATAGCACAGGAATGGGAAGAAAGATGCATGCCAGAGGAAAGTGCCATGGAATTGACATGGCATCTACTGCCAGAGCTAGAGGATCCCTCCAGCGGGAGCAGAACAATGGAACCTCCCGGTTGTGTCTTGTCGCCATCAGGTCGACACAAGGAAGTCCCTATTTCTGGACAATGAGGTCAACCACGTCTTAATGTCTTAATGCAGTTCCCACTCTATGCTGTCCACAGACTTAGGAAGTCTGCTACAACGTTGTCTATGCCAGGAATATGAACGGCTGATATGGCAGGAACATGTTCTTCTGCCCAAGACAAAATAGCTTTGACCTCTAACCAAGCAGCAAGACTTCTTGTTTTGCCTTGCTTGTTGATGTAGGCCATGACTGTGGTGTTGTCAGACTGGACCCGAACTGGACAGCTTTCCAACTCGAATGTCCAGTACCTGAAAACATGAAATATCGCTGGAAGCTGAAGCTCCAGAACATTTATGGGAAGGAGAGACTCCTCTGCAGCCCAGGACCGCTCCCCAGTTGGAGAGGCTGGCATCCATCATCACTGTTGTCCCGAAGGTCCTGCCCTTCAGAAGATTGGAGAGGTCAAGCCACCACGACAGACTCAGCTCCACATGAAGAGGAAGAGAAACTGACGTCTTCAAGAGATCCATCTTGCCCTCGCAGACCTGGATCAGGAACCTCTGAAGTTCCTTCATGTGAGCCATGGCAAACGGCACCGCCTCTATGGTGGATATGAACTTCCCCACTAGAGAGGTCAACTTCTTGGCAGGAACTTGATCGGAAGCCAGGACAGCAGGCACCTTGTGGGTGATCTGGTGAGCCACCTCATCCGTGAGAAACACCATGCCTTTCGTGGTGTCAAAGAGAAGACCCAGAAAGACCAGTTGTTGAGATGGTAACAAATTTGACTTGTCCATGTTCAGGATCCACCCATGATGGGTGAGAACATGAATGCAGTCCTTGACCTGTTGATGAAGGGGTTCTGGAGAGGGAGCCTTCAAGAGCAAGTCATCCATGTATGGAGTGAACCTGATGCCGTTCCTGTGTAGGACGACACTAAAGCACCCAGGACACAATTGAAGACCTTGGGGGCTGTAGTCATACCAAATGGGAGAGGAGAAAACTGAAAATGCCCTTAGTCGCAGGCAAACCTGAGCAAAAGTGACGGCTCTCCGGATGGATGGCTATTTTCAGGTATGCATCTTGAAGGTCCAGAGATGAAAGAAATTCCCCAGGACACATGGCCGCAATCACTGTACGCATGGGCTCCTGGTGATAATGAGTTTTGACCAAAAAGAAATTGAGTTCCTTGAGGTCCAGAATCAGACGATAGCCGCCATCCTTCTTGGAGACCATGAACAGGTTGGAATAGAAACCTGAACCCCGTTCCAGTTCGTGAACCGGCTCCATGACCAACTTGTCCAAAAGGTTCTGTATGGCACTATTGAAGAGACATCTCTTCTGCACTCCCTGAGGAGTGTGAGAAGGAAAGAACCAGAATGGAGGAAGAGAGGTGAAAGGGATCCTGTACCCCTCTGAGACTACTTGTAAACCCCACGGATCCACCACAGTGTCTGTCCAGACACTGAGGAAATGGAACAGTCAGCTATCCACTGGTGCGTGGGGTCCGAGGTTTGGCGAGTCATGCCGAAGAAGGTTTTGAATTCTTGGGCTTTGTGGAGGACTGCTTGGGCCCCCATTGTTGTCTGGCCTTGGAGGAGGAATGCAGAGCCTGTGGAACCATCTGGTTTGTGTCATGAAAAAGCAGATTCAGCTTGGCCTGAGGCTTCCTCTTGGGAACTAAAGGTAATAGGGTGCTTTTACCCCCAGTGGTCTCGCTAATGAGGTCCTTAAGCTCTGGCCCAAACAAGGGCGTTCCCAAAAAGGGCAACGAAAGTAAGGCTTTCTTAGAGGTAGTATCTGCAGACCAGATCTTGAGCCAGAGGGCTCGTCTGACAACCACAGACATGGTAGAGACCCGAGTCACCAACCGGATGACTTCAAAGATAGCTGCAGAAACATAATACTGAGCTTCAGAAATGCTGGCCAGAAGCTGCAACAAGTCAGCAGTTCAGTCCAGACTGCAATGGCCCTGTTCACCCAAGCAGCTGCAAATGAGGGATGCAATGATGTGCCTGCAGAATCAAAGATGGCTTTTAGAAAAGCCTCAAGTTTCCTGTCAGTCCATTCCTTAAGGACAAACGCGTCCACCACAGGCAGAGCAGTGGACTTAGAAAGTCTAGAAACTGACGTGTCCACCTTAGGGGGCTCAGCCCACTGTGCTATGGCCGCTTCAGAGAAGGGAAACAACCTAGCAAAGTTTCTAGACACAGTACATTTCTTATTAGGTTTCTTCCACTCATCAAGCACAAGTTGATCAAGAGTGGGATTAGGTGGAAAGAAGGTACTCCGCTTCTTAGGTTCAAGAAACACATCAGAAGGGTGCTTAGGAGCCTCAGAAACCAGAAGAATGTTCCAAGTATTGAGGATAGCCCTGATCAGATCCTCAGCTGAGGGATTAGGGTCAGCTTCAAAGGGGTCCCCAAAAAATTGTGAGGATACCACTGAAGAACATTCACCCTCATCTGAGTCCACCAACAATTCCTTCTCAGAGGAATCTGATATGTCAGGTACACCCTGTGGTTTAGGTAGGGAAGACCTGATAGAAGTAGGGGGCTGCCAAGACTGGAAGACCCCCTGCAATTGGGATGGAAGGAATTGTAAGGTAGACTTTAAGTCTTTAGTAGTGGCCTTAAACTCTTGCATCCACATTGGCTCTAGTGGATGGCTGGAGTTCCCTGGGGGGAGATGCAGGGGCAGCAACGCATGAAGAGCATAAATGACCTGAGTATTCTCAAGGAAGCCCTGATTGACATGAGGAGCAATGCACAATGGGGGTCACAGACACCCCAGTATCCTTAGTCTTAGGTCTAGCCCCAAGTCCCAACGGAATTGACATCCTCGCAGGTTATAAACGTCTGAAAGTATAAGGTAAACCCAAATGCATTGTGTAAGATTATTTCACCCCAGAAATAGTGAAAATGCACGTATCTGGCAGGCGAAGGGTTAATCTGCTGAGGAGTCAAGGAGAGTCCATGCCCTGCGTAGGATACTCATGAAGAAAAACAAGAAAATGGCTTCTGTGATGGCAGCCAATCAGAAACGAGCGTGCAAAACGGGCACTCATGGGAAATGTAATTTCCCCTTCAAGTACCCCAAAAACAGTGCTCGAAGCCCCCTGAGCCCCCCAACACACTCAGAACATTAACCGGATGATAGAGCAAGGGTAGACAAACAAAATGAGCTGTCTCTAAAGTAAGCACGTTGAGTGGTTGCAGAGATATGTCCCAAACTGTAAAGTCCCATAGAGGTGAATGGAGCATGACGTCTATGCGATAAAGCGAGCAGAACTCAAAGTCAAAATTTCAAAATCTGTCTGAACAGTAGAAAACACATCAGAGAACACTAGAATAAAGGAGTAAACACTGAACCCAGTAGGGAAAGTATAATAAACCCCTCAACAGTGCCCAAAGTGGTAAATTTACCAAATTGCTCCAAACCCCAACAGAAATACAGATAAACCCTATGAGGGTAGGAGTATGTATTAGGGACTCCAAAGGAGACCCCTGTGATGAGGGGAAGCACGGGACATGTGGACCTCAGCACTCAAAGGGTTGCTCACCTTTTTAGCAGGTCTTCTGTCTTCAGATTACCATTGTGGAAGAAGAAGCCTCAGTGGGCAACTACTAGGGACAAAAACATACTACACAAGATTTTCCCCTTCAGGGCTGACAGATCCACAACAGCACCTAGAAACTGAGCTATCCTACTTGGGAATGTCAGTAATGGTAATACGCCTAATGATTGGTATTCCATATCTAACAGAAAACCATAAATATAACTATACGAGAACTGTTCTCACGCCTTGCTTGGTCAAGGAACAAATCTTACTGGAGGAGATTAGCTGGGGACCAGCTAAGGAGATGAGGAAGGCTCCACCCTGCACTTCTTTTCAAGAATTGTTTTTGTCTACTTAAAGGGGTGGTTGCCTTCCCAACGTTATCAGTACCCTATATTGGACAACAGAGAAATATAATTTTAATAAAAGTACAAAACATACAGATTAATTTCAATGATTGGTTAGCTGGAGAGGTGACATTACATGCATCTGTGACCCCTCCAGCTAGATGCTGATTGGCTGGAAGCTGAATTTACTCCAGCAAATGGGAGTGTGGGAACTAATTTGAACAGTGATTGTCCATACAAAAGCCAATCTCTGTTCATATTTTGCTCACACTGGCTCGGGCAATGGACAGACCTGGACAAGGAGGGAATTGTATTTTATTGTATGTTTTAGAGAAGATAACAGTGATGGTTGAGGGGTGTATTAGGGTTTTTTGGAATGTTTATTTCATATTGTGAGAAGATGCAGGCAAAACAAGGTATAATATTTGTTACAAATGTGAGGAGGGGATTAGTGTTAGGACCAGGGGTTGTTTTGGTATTGTTAGGTGTAATTGGGGGGGTGTTTTTATGGTTGGTGTTTGGGAAGGTGAGGGAAGTGTGACACTATATCAAACATCGAGTGTTAGCCAATTTTCTCAGATGTTCCTGCTTCTCACATTATTTAGTGTGAATTGTGGGAACAGAAGGCCTTGAATGGTTTTTGGTGGCAATGTGAATTCATGCATCCAATGCTCGTTGCAGAGGATACTAGACAGGGAATAGAATTGTGACAGAACGCTGATGTGTGTACCAGCTAGAACTCCTTATGGTATTAACGCATGTTTTACTGGGCCCAATAGATTCAAGCCCAAGTTCTTTAAAACCTCTGTTGTCAACAAAAGAATAAGACAGGATATCAATCACCATCATTCTCCCAAGTAATCAATTCCACTGGCATATGTTTGGATACTTTTTGTGCATTCTTGTGTAACTTCATGTAACTCTATGCTTTGCACCAAGCTTACCTTGTAGGAGCAAGCTTAGCAAAACATGATAATTGCACTTTGAAGTACCCTAATTATCCAGTGTAAATTTCAAAGCATTATGGTTGAAATTATATTTCTGATCAAATTATTGTTGTTGTTGTTATTATTATTATCATTATTAAAACTAACAAGTAATCTCATTACATTTGAATCATATAAAAATAGATTATATTTCAACAATAACATTTGACATTAAAGGGATTGTAATGTTTCATAATAAAAGCAGCTATAATTAATCATCATAGTATTTGGACTTTGGAGAGTGTTATTTCAATACTGTCAGAGTTGTAGTTCAAGAGTAATTCAATGACAAAGTATCCCCCTCCCGCCCCTTTTGCTGCTGTAACACTGCTCAGCCAGATCAGAAGGGAGGTGCCCAGGTAGACTGCAGAAAGGGACAATCTTCAATTAAGATAAGGGAAAAAGCTGACAAATCTGTCAAGAGGGGCAGGGTATTCATTGTTCTCACAGTAGAATATTGACCCTTGATGTGAGCTGTCTGGTCTATAGACTGAAATCCACATCTGAGGAGTGGGGGTTTACACTAGGTAAAAGGGGCAGGAGGGGGAAAATGTATCTTTCAATTACTCTTGAACTACAACGCTCACAGTAATGAAATAACACTCTATATGGCTCAAATACTATGAAGATTAATTGGAACTGCTGTTTTTGTGAAACATTACTATCACTTTAAACAAAACATGGAAATAATAATAATATAATGAAATTGTTATATATTATAACAGTATTTCATGTGTATAGTCAATTCATGTTGCTTATACTCTGTTTTTAGATAAACCAACAGGGAGAATGGATTAGGATGGTTTCTAAGAATTGGGTTAATGTTAATTATATAATGCATTCACTTTGTACCATTCCTAGTCTCCTTAGACAAGTATTTGCTTTTCTTGGAAGAAATCCTGAGAGTCATCTATTTAATGGTTGACCTTGTTCGTTTTAATTTTTGTTAGCTAAATTTAGCATCACGCAATCATCCCCCACTGCTGAAAAACTCAAAGCTATTAGAAATGATCTCTCTTACACAGAGGCACACGGTCTTATTTTTTTTATATAATTTATGTTGGAGTACAATTGATTAAATCATAATACAACAGATTACTCTTTATGGAGTAAATATGGAACAAAGGTAGAGAAAAATAATAAAAGCCAACAGTGCATACACTTGGGAGTTAGGCACTATTATGGCACAAGGAGAATTATTTATTTAGCAGTGTGTGTTAGGGAAGGGTTTGTTTGTAAGGAAGTCATAATTAGACAATGTTGAAAGGTAGCAGGGATTCCAGTTATGCCATATTGGTACATGCAATATTATTTTGCTACTTATTTATTTTTTGGCACAAAATTGCAAGTGTAGTACAAACCCCTGCCTAAAATAACAATCAGGGCTTAAAATATTAAGTCCTTTGCTACTAGCCAGACCTGAAAAGTTACTCGCCACTGCAAGCCAAAACATACCCACCACGGCTGAATTTCTACTCGACAGGGCTAAATTTTCACTCGCCATTGGCTAGTGGCGAGTGAAAATTTTGAGCCCTGATAACAATCATGCTGAATTAGCCACTACCATTTTGTTTTCAATATAGATGACTATGCCTATAAAAATAATACTCCATAAAAGAACCATAGATTAATGTTACAAGACCATGTACCAGGGCTCAAAATTTCCACTCTCCACTATGGCGAGTGAAAATTTAGCCCTGGCGAGTAGAAATTCAGCCCTGGTTGGTATGCTATGGCTTGCAGTGGCGAGTAACTTTTCAGGTCTGGCTAGTAGCAAAGGACTTCCAATTTTAAGCCCTGCCATGTACCATATTCAGTACCCAAAGACATACAATTATTCAGAAAACTAACCACATAGTATGAGAGGAATGAAAATTTAAATGAGTTGGAGACCACACTAAAATTCAAGGGGGTAAAGCCCCATTTAAATCTATAGGAGACAGGCAAATGTGTATTTGGCCTCCATGATGAAGTCAATTTGCTCCAGAATTGCACCTCCTCAGCTATTGAATATGACCCTAAAGTCTCTTACTCCTTACTTTTCACAGTGTTAGAGATTTTTTTTTTTTACTGTCTATGGGGTTAACAACTACCATTCATTAGCATGATAGATTGAGTTCTAAAATTGGTAAATGATGATGTGGAAAGGAGCTTAGTGATTTAGATTTTATCATAGACTACTGTGAGAAAATGGCCACCAACATAGATGCCTCCCTCACAAGCATACCTGGGAACTCTCTGGTTTTGCCCCGGAGATTCCGGATTTCGAAGTGAATTACCGGGTCTCCGGGACAATGTGTGAATCACCGGGTGGGCAGAGAAACTCTGCCCACTTGTGCTCCGTCCCGCCCAGTTCCTCCCACTCCCCGCCCTCTTACATCCATTTTGCAGGTTTTTTTGTCCCGCCCTGTGACTAAGCCCCGCCCCTTTTATGAAGCGATTTGCATCATTTTCCTCCCCCTGGGCACTGACAGGGTTACCCTCTGGGTAGCCCTGTTTCAAAAGTCCCCAGGTATGCTCATAAGGTATGAGACAAAAAAGAGCAAATGGTGTGTCTAAGCTGTTATATGCTTGTTTATCATAATGTGTATTGATTATTCCAAGAATATACGTAAGAAACAATAGAGTAAAATGTAAGAAATTGGCAAGGATATGGGGTTATTTGGTTCCCTGCATTACACAAAATAGTGTTCCTTGCCTTCTTTATGATAGAGAAGATAATTCATAATCAAAAGGATTCACTTAAGGGTGATAGAACCCTGTGTAGTTGAAAATCAGAAAATAAGTCAAGAAAGAGATGCATTAAGGAGTGATTTTATTTTTAGATTAATCTCCTTCAGTAGAAGACAAATGCTACTTTTCAGAGTTCTTAGTTTTGGTGTTAAAATGTAATTTCAAATGTCAACAGCTTTCATGGAATTCAGGGTTCAGACAAAAAAAAAACCTTCATAACCCAAGTTTCATGAGGATACTAATAACATGACATATAGTGCTGCACTTAACTTAAAGAGATAGTAATGTTTCATAATAAAAGCAGGTCTAATTAATCTTCAAAGTATTTGGACTTTGGAGAGTGTTATTTCAATACTGTCGGAGTTGTAGTTTAGGAGTAATTCAGTGATAAAGTCTCCCCCTCCCGCCCCTTTTACTGATGTAACACTGTTCAGCCAGAGCAGAAGGGAGGTGCCCAGGTAGACTGCAGAGAGGGACAATCTTCAATTAAGATAAGGTAAAAACCTGAAAAACTTGACAAGGGAGGCAGGGCTTTCATTGTTCTAATAGAAAGAAGTTTGTCCCCTTCTGTTATCTGTCTAGTCTATGGACTGGATTCCACATCTGAGAAGAGATGGCTTACACTTAGGTAAAAGGGGCGGGAGGGGGAGGGGGAAACTTTGCTCGTGAATATCTCTTAAACCATAAAGGTTTGAGAGATAAGACTTATATCGTTCTTCATGTTTTTTTAATGCCTACAAAATAAAATAAAGATAAAATGAAGTATTACTACTATCCCTTTAATAGTTTCAACGTAACTTTCCTTCTCCAACTTCTCTTTCACATACTCCCCCTAGAGGTTTTTAATGGATTAGACATATACACAGAGTGGCCTCTCCTGTTTGCACTGAAATGTGTCTTACTTCACAGTTACATGAAAGAAACATTATTATCCTTTCTCCTTTCACCACACAGAAAGTGTAGCTGAAATTACAGATGAACCACCGAATCCATTGACCCATTCTGCTATATTTACACTTTTTACTATAAATCAATGTAATGAGGTTTTTTCCCCAAACATATTTATTTGTACTGCTAACAAAAAATTGAGATAGCCAGTTTACATGTGCCCCCACCCCCAAAAAAAGTTTCCTTCTCTTAATCTCTCCCCCTCTCCCTTGTACCTTTCTCCAACTCTCTTACCTGATGTCTCTGCATTTATCCGTCTCTCCATTGGTGAATTCTTCTACATCGATCTGGACTGTAACCACAATTTTCTCAAGTTCTTCTGAAAAATTAATCAGGGAAGTTTAACTGATTCTCAATCAAAGGGCCCAAATTATCCTACTGAAGTTTTCCCTTCCATCTAAATATTTCTGTGTGATGGGTTTGGGATCCTGCAGTCTGGCAAGAAAGAGCCACGTCCACCTCTTTGGAAAGAATATCTAGTATTTCTACTTCATAATGGCCATTGGGTTTTGCTTCCCAGCTGTCATTTAGAAAATCCCATATTGTTATCATACTTAAAGGGATAGTAATACTTAAAATGTAAAAAAAAATATGTTGTAGGGTTTATCCCCCTGAGTAAAACAAGGGTACTCCCACTGCTGAAAGGTGTTTCATTCAAAAGTTATTAATTTTCAATGTTGAATTTTTTAGGTGCAATATCACAGTGGCCTGAAATTGTACAGTGGCGCTGTTGCTACACGATCCTATGGATAGCTCTGGTCAGTTGACCATAAATCTCCATAGGATGGTGTAGCAACAGCACCACTATACAATTTCAGGCCACTGTGATATTGCACCTAAAAATTTAAACTTTGAAAATTAATAACTTTTGAATGAAACACCTTTCAGCAGTGGGAGTACTCTTGTTTTACACAGGGGGATAAACTCTACAACATATTTTTTTTTACATTTTAAGTATTATTATCCCTTTAAAAGAATAAAGTACACTAGGAGAAAAGATATACATAAAGTGAAGGAGAGTTTAAAATTTCCGTTGTAGATTTTTCATTTTGAATATTTCATTATACATATTAGTTATTTAATTGGGTACCATGTTTGTCTACTGATCTCAGACTATAAGTACAGGAAAGTTGGTGTTCATTTAAAAGGATGAAATGAAGGGTGAATTACTCTTGTATGTATTCAGCCAAGCTCAAAGTGCTGCTCATTAAGACCACTTGAAGTCTCTAATTAAAACCATTTTTTGCATATTTGTTTGGAACTATGTTCACTCAGTAGGAGCACTGCTGGTGATTAATCTGTGAATGTTGCAAAGTCTCTGAAAAAAAACCCACTAAAAATCAGAAGCGCACTGGCTTGTTCTTGTAAACATTTACTGAATTCCATGCCATTTCTTTGATTGCTACAAGAGTTAAAAGACAAAACACCTGAAAGGCTGATGAAATGGGACACATTTATACATCCTGCTGTATCTATTTATTTGTAGTTTAATGATTGTTAGGCAGGTAGGGAACATAAAAGGAATTGCCTTCTAAAACTGAAAATATATATGACATGTGACTACTTAAAGGGATAGTAATACTTCATTTTAACTTTATTTTATTTTGTAGGCATTAAAAAAACATGAAGAATGATATAAGTCTTATCTCTGAAACCTTTATGGTTTAAGAGATATTCACAAAGTATCCCCCCCTGTTCAACCAGATCAGAAGGGAGGTGCCCAGGTAGACTGCAGAGAGGGACAATCTTCAATTAAGATAATGGAAAAAGCTGAAAAACTTGTCAAGGAGGGAAGGGCTTTCATTGTTCTCATAGGAAGAAGATTGTCCCCTTCTGTTATCTGTCTGGTCTATGGACTGGATTCCACATCTGAGAAGAGATGGCTTACACTAGGTAAAAGGGGCGGGAGGGGAAACTTTGCTTGTGAATATCTCATAAACCATAAAGGTTTGAGAGATAAGACTTATATCATTCTTCATGTTTTTTTAATGCCTACAAAATAAAATAAAGTTAAAACGAAGTATTACTATCCCTTTAACTTGTATAATCATTGAATCCGTAACAACATTGACAGCATCCATTATGACATCATTGTACTTAAATATGGTGAATGTATTATTTAACCCTTTGAGTTCCAATTGAGTGTGAACATATTTTGAAGCAATGTGCCTGCTGCTAGTGCTGCCAGTCTGCCTTCTTCAGGTCAATAAGAGATGGCAAGTGTGACATTAGGGGACCCTCTGTCATATGATTTGGAGATTGAGTGGATATGGGGGACAAAGGATAGGGCTGAGTCAAATGTGACCCCCAGGCAGCGTGCTGTAGGGGTTGGTGTGATGGGGGTTTTGTTGAGAGTGAGGGTAATGTCTGAGGTAGGACTGGTAGGAGATGGAGGGAAGATAATTAGTTCAGTTTTGCCAAGGTTAAGTTTGAGTTGACGGGAGGACATCCAGGAAGACACAACAGACAGACAGTTAGATACCTGGGACAGGAGTGAAGGGGAGAGGTCTGGGGAGGAAATATAGATTTGAGTGTCATCAGCATAGAGATGATGGTGAAACCCAAAGGAGTTTATTAGTTTGCCAAGGGATGCAGTGTAAATTGAGAAGAGCAAGGGGCCCAGGACTGAACCCTGAGGGACTCCGACAGACAGTGTGTGGGGGGGGGTGGAGCCAGAGTAGGACACACTGAAGGAGTGGTTGCACAGAAAGGAAAACCAAGCGAGGGCAGTGTCACAGAGACCTAGAGATTTATTTATTTTTCTATTAAATGTCCCCCCCAATCCCAGTGTACATCCCCCCAAAAAAACATTCCCTGTTCAACTGATGCATTGCCCACACTCCACCAACACAGGCACCCTCATACTCCTTTTATAATATTCCTTTGGGAAATGAAAAAACACTTGCTATGTGTTTTGTGTAAATTCAATGTTCCCCTTGATTTCAACGGAATGAGCTAGGGGGCAAAATTTCAGTTTTCATGGGAAATTATTTGCCAAGTGGGAAGTGCCATTATTTGCCGATTTTGGCTTGAGGCGGAAATGTTCACCCATCTATAGTGAACCGGTCTTAACTGAAAAAAAACTACAAATATTTAGAAAATGTAAAGTAGGCTATCTATAATGAGTTGTGTTTGAAATTAAATATGTCATTTTGGGTTATCGTCTCATACAAAACCTTTTAATAAATTTAGTTGATTTAACTTTAATCCTTGTTTATGGCTACTTATAATGCTGTATTTTAACTGAATTGACTTGTTTATGATGTTTATTATTTGTGAGATAACCATAGAAATGAATCCATTTATGTTAGAAGGGTCAGCGCTCAGCAGCACGTATCAAAACTATCTGTGGCCCCTCTGGCAGCAGAGCAGACCGTTTGTTATTTTAATCACATGGATACTGGAGAAGTTCCAAAACCATGGCAATTTAATGTGTTGGTGACAACTATAACACCCAAGGTGTTAAAAATAAATGAATGCCCTTCTCTGAGGTCACAAAGGTGATGATGGTGCATATAGAATTTCACACAAAGGCAATAATTATTAATGTGCAAAATACACTATCTTTGCCACATGGTTTCACTTATGGTACAAGGTTCTGGGTGAATTAATCATATGGAGTATCTATGACTTTGAAAATATCTTCTGAAATGAAAGCAGAAAATGTAAAACTTAAGTATATAAATATATCTGCCCTTGGGGTGTTTTTTGCCTTTAGTTGTTTTGTGTTTATAAGACTACTAATAAAGTTAATATTATATAAAGTAGGAATAATAACTCAATGAGATGTAATGCTAAACATGTTTGCTCATTATAATTTTTCAAAAGGTTGGAGTTTCTTAAGACCAATGTATTATAATCAGAATTAGTTTTAGAACATGGACAATTTGAAATGATTCCATTGAAGTTTTCTGTTTTTTTTTATAAATGGGAAGTATCCTATATAATAATTCGCTAAAACGTGTGTAGCGATGTAGTCATGCGCAGTAGAGACTGCCCATGATGAGGCTGATATAGAGCGGGGCGCTCCGCTGTATCGGCCTCAACGCGGACAGTCTCTACTGAGCATGACTGCACCGCGACCGGCTAGCACTGTATCAGCCACGGCGTGGGCAGTCTCTACTGTGCATGACTGCCCCGCGACCGGCTGGCACTGTATCAGCCATGGCGTGGGCAGTCTCTACTGTGCATGACTGCATGACCAGGTGGCAGTGGCACTGTGGCCCGTGTAATGGGCTCTTCAGCTAGTATTCATTTAAAGAAATTATTAAAAATGCTTACACTTAAAAAAGAAGAAAACATTTTCATAAAAACATTTTATATTATACAGTTTGCCTGATCAGTGTTTTTTTTTAATTAGGTCTTTAGTAAGAAATGCGTTAGTTACTCCTTTGGTACTCAAAGGGTAAACCTGTATTACCAGGTAGTATGTTTTCTATCACTTAATATGGGGAGTTATAGTTTGTGACTCAAGCTGTCCGACAGAGGGTAACAGAAAAATACATTTGCTTCAAAGACCATTTTGGGATGTAATAACTTTTCGCCAGAAAACATATATACATATGTATATAGAGTAGAGAGAAATACTCTAGATTTGAGAAAGGGAGGTCAATCCAAAATGTGTTAGTCCAATAAAAAAAAGGTATTACAAGATACTAATTACACTTAATGAGTTACCTGCCTGGGTGCCATATTCAAGTCAGATAGATAAATGATACTTGAAGGAATAGGCACTCACAGGACTTATGAAATAAGGTCAAATCAAAGCAATATTTATTACATCTAATACTAATATTCTAATATTTCATAAGTCCTGTGAGTGCCTAGTCCTTCAAATATCATATATATATATATATATATATATATATATATATATATATATACTAGCAAATGATGCAGCGATTTTGATAGGAGTAGGCTGTGATGGAGCTTTTGGTGCTAAGTAAAATATATCTCATGAGTTTTGGGTATATGATTCATTTTACCTGAATTAATGTTTTAGTGAGAAATCCAAGACTTCGTCAGTTTGTATTTTGATGTTTGGATTAGGGGCGGGTGAAAGTTTTCCTGCGAAAAGTGCAGTTTTTTTGTTTTTTTTTTGCATTAAAATCAATGGCCAAATGAATTTCTACTCACCATGTGGCAAGTTTTCCTTATTTATCTGCAGGCATAGTATAAAAGGGTTGTCAGGTTTCCGACATCATGCCATTCTGTGTTTGGAGAGGAGAGAGCAGCACATTTTTCAACTACAGAAGACAGGCTAGTTTAGGGAGTCTTGTACGCAGGGCATTTGTTTTGTGTATTAGGGGAGTCGGGGGGCACTCTGGGGAACAGGAAGGGAGAAAGGAGGTTGATCCCAAATTGCCCAGAGCCGTGTATGACTGACTGGGAAGACACAGTCAGCCATGATCCAAGTTGCTTCCTAATCTGGCTGTTATCTCAGTCCTATTGGAGACTGGGGGTGTAAGAAGGGACCGAAGGAGATATACCACAAACACCCCCAACGTTATGTGTGACTGACTGAGAACACACAGGCAGAAGTGATCCAAGTTACTCCTATATCTGGCTGTAATCTGTTTTAGGGGAGTCTGTGGTGTGTGAAAGGAGAAACTTAGATTTACCCAAATACTCTAAAAATCAGTGTGACTGACTGGGAAGACACAGACAGTTATCCTACTTTCTTCCTGGACTGGCTGTGGCCTCTGTACTAGGGCAGCCTGGGGAAAGAATCCATTGAACAGGGAATTGGTTTTGCTTACAGGGATGGGGAGGACAGTTAATAAAACTAAATGAAAAACAAATTCATAGGAGACAGAGACAGGGACCCTGACAAGAGCTTTGACTGAGGCAGACTGATACGAGATGAGAGAGAATATTTCTAGAGGGCTAAGGCAAGACATCATGCTCAATCAGTTCTATTGTGTACTTTACAGTAAAACACAAACACAGTAGCTAACTAATGCCCAGTAAATGTATGAGGGGTAAGGGGAAAGGAGCAGGAGCAATAGAAGAATGTGTGAGTAAGGTGGTATTCCAAATACTGACTGCAGTCATGGTTGCTACAGCACGTGCAATAAATGATGGTGATCCCTTTCTTCCTGTGGAGGATGCCGTTAATCAAAGTACCATCAAAAGTTCCACAACCAGCAGCACCAGTATTATTAATCAACCTTCTAAAAACACTTACGATGAGAAGTCTCATTCTAGTGTCAATGGCATCGAAGGTGAGACAGTGAGACAAGCAAGCACAAGAACACCTGTCTGTAAAATAGCAGCTAATGTTGTGAAATTAAAAGTAAAAAGAAATTGAGATCTATAAAAAGCCTAGAGGAATATAAAAGTAGTGGGGATCAGCAACGGCTCGGCATCAACTAATACAGCATAAAATTCTACATACAGCCTACTACAAACCCAGGAAATTGTACAGAATGGGAAGATTGATAATAATAGGTGCTTGCGACATTGTGATATGGATGGTACATTCTGGCATTTAATATGGGGGTGTCCAAGTGTTTTGAAATGTTAGGAATGGGTGACGGGCTATTTCAAGTGTTTTGAAACAACCAGTTCCCTTTTTCCCAAATATATGTAGTTTGTCTATCCTACTGGAGAGCCTGTGCAAGACACCTGGCAGTAGGCTTATTGAAGAGCTGCTGGTAATGGTCAGAAAGGTGGTGGCTATGGCCTGGATGTCCAAGCACCCAACAGAATACCTCACTACAAACTGCTTTACTTATATAGAGGATTCCCCAAACAATTTCATGCCACCTAAGACACCTGTCTGAATGCTGGTTTTGCAGCCAATTAGGGGTCCCAGAGGAAGGGAGGGGTAAACTCTGATGTGATGATGTCTTACATGTCACTAAATGTTGATATTGATACCTATATTTTCTATTCATTCTTATTGTCTGCATGGGACGCTGCAGCACAGACCGGGGATGCTGCCCTAGTTAGGGTAATGCATTATATACAGGAATGCTAGTTATTATCTACTCAGTAGTAGAACATCATGTCATTTGGGTTTTGGCTCAGGTGGAGGGTGGGGCAGCTTGACTCATTAGAATTAATTTGTAATTTAGATGGGTAGGAACAGAGGGACTTGTTTATACATAGTCAGCTAAGTTATGGATTATTATACAAAACTCTGGACAGTATCTGGATAATGAATTATTCATTCTGTTAAAAATGACTCATAATGCAGTATGTGATATGTTCTTGATGTACCACTGTAAAAATGTATTTACTAGCTACATCCACAATAAAAACTATTTAAAGTAATAGTAGGAAAGAAGCAGCAAGTGACTCTCACATTAACCCTTTGAGTGACAGATGGGTATGCAATGAATTGCAAACAAATGTGTTGCATATGCCCCTGGCACTCAAAGGGTTAAGCACTGTCTTTTCACAACAGCACTGTACTGGTACATTAAATTACAATCTCTTTCTCCCACAGGTATACAGCCAATACCTATACTATGACAATATCGCCGCATACATGGCCGCATCAAAAGGGCGACATCTCAATGTCTCCCTCAATTAACTTTAATAATATAACATCTCTGCCAAATTATTATAGACACTCGTTTGCAAACAAAATATAAGTTATCCGCCACACTACATGGCACCATGATGAGGTCACCATATTTACACTGGCGACATTTCAACATTGCTGTTTTGACTTTGTCCTTTTGAATGTAGCTATTTACCTGCCGACATTTCGACAGTAAACCCAGCCGATACACACGTCCTCTTTACCCTCCCTGTCCCATTATTGTCTGTTTCCAGCACAGGTCCCCTACTACCCTCCCCAATACATACATGTCTCTTCTTTACCCTCTCTGTCTGACACACATCTCCTCTTTGTCTCCACCCACCTTCCCCCTTCATATCAGCCCTCCAGTCACACAGGTAGGTAGGTAGGTATGTGTGCATGTACGTGTCTGTCTATGTATGTATGTGTGTGTGTCCATGTCTGTATGTATTTGTGGTGTGTGTGTGTGTGTGTGTGTGTATGAATGTGTATCTATTAATGTGTATACAATAACTTTTTACATTACTAAATACAAGTATAAAACAAGACAGACAACGCTGCCCCAAACTGCAAGTAAATATATATAGGCCTCAATTCAATTGACTGACCTAAAACAGCCTATAGGTCAAAAATGGATACCGGCCGACCAAAAGAAAATGTCTATGTTGGTAATCAATTGCCCTACCAGCTGAAAGCACAACAGACATTAAGCCACAGAAAAGGACTCTTGACCAAATTGCCACTTTGTGCATTACGTTATCAAAACCCACGCTAAATAGAGTGATTAATGGGAACTTCAAAGGAAAAAGGTAAAGACTGGTGCCTGGCATTATGTGAAGCACCAATCTTTAGCTCATATCTTCTTTCTTCTTGGGTTCTGTCTTCTTTCTTCCATCTTCTTATCATTAATCTGTAAGAAAAATCAATTGATATTAATATATAATCAATACAAATTACCTGCACACCCACGCATAGTTTAACCCCTTGAGTGCCAAAGGGGCACGTAATGCATTGCAGAGCAATATGTTGTGTACTTCTCTGGGACTCAAAAGGAAAAACAATGCTGAGATGTGCTGGTTAATATTTAAAAAAATGCCGAAATTTGAAAGTTTTGTCTACATTCTTAATCAAAACATTACAAATCAAAATATGGTCCCTCCATTTCTACACCGCTGTGTGTGACCACGGTGGGACGGAAAAAGTGTGTAGCAGCATCCCTCTGCGTACTTTATGGGCCGATGCCCATTCCATTGTGAGGGAATTTAAACAGAGACTACCTTTATATATGGGCAGACTCTCTTCAAATTCCCTTGCAGTCATTTACTTGGATGTGTGCTTACCACCTCCCAGCCAATCAGCTTCAAGTGGAGGATTGGTAGAACCTGCTTGAAGATGAGAGGCTGTGAGGGAATTTGATTTGATTTGTAGGTCACAGGCTTTCCAAAATAATCCCTGGAACATAAAAATGATTCCGTACTTCCCTAGTGTCAGCAGTTTATTGTATGGTGACCATTGGCAGATGCCACTGGTGACTTTTCAGCATTTGCTACTGCTGTAATTGCTGCTGCACTGAGTTTTCTAAGCAGAGGATGATTAGACAGCTCCAAGGGACTGAAATCAACAGCAGTGATAAGGGACAGGCAATTATGGTTCTGCTTGACATTATCCCCAGTGATACGCCTAAGTCAGTAGAAGAAACACAAGTAGCCCTCACCATTTCAGGCGTATCTAGAAAAAAGAAGTTTACCTATAATTCTTCTCCTCCTGCACCTATTCCAGTATCATGGGTGTGTTGGAATACTACATTTCCCCTTTAAAGGAGGAAGTAACTGTGCCTTTCATCGGTAACTGCAACGCGCACAGTAGGTATGTAAGGATTTAGGAAACATTATGAAACAGGGGAAGCACTGGGAACAGTGGACACATCTACACTCATATCAACCAACTGGCCCAAATGCAACCAAACATCTTGATGCTTAGGTCCTCAATCTCAAATCATCCCCCCAGAAATCAAGTACTGCTGTCACTGTGGCCCTTGTCCATTACCTTAAGGACGCTGTGACGGAACTGTGGCGACCATGGGAGATATTGGTGTGTTAGAGATATGGGATCTCATGTCTTCAGACTATTCCTACCCAAAAGACAAACAACCATAGACTGAGCTGAGCCATACATTGCTGGAATGCAGAGATGGTGGGGGTTGAGCTTTGCTTCCACTCTACTCCAGGCCTGTGCTAAGGAATGTTAATTGATTCCTGCTGTGCTTCCTTGACCGATCAGAGGAGGTTATTGATGAGCCAGTTAAGAATGTAGGATTTCAAGTCTTAATCTGCATTCTTATCCTGATAAGGATGCTGGTGACTGATTGGTCAAGCATAGAAACACTGTCCCAAATATTCGTTTGCATGCTGATCTAGATAAGAATCTCTGTAGTGTATATAAGCTGTGTGTTTGAGTCAATAAAAGAGAGTTCTTCCCTTCATCAAGTCTTGGCTGATGTTTGGGAACAGGAGGGTCAGTTTACTATTGGAGTGTTATTCTGAGGGAGAAGGGAACTATAAAAGAGGTATCCAGCTTACGATACAAGGCGTCACGTTACAGACGCGTGACAACAAGAAATCTTAGTAATAATAATTAATCCTCCCTGCCACCAGCTTCACGTATTCTATGGGATGGAAGATCCGCAGATGCTCCTTGATTCCCTGCTTCTTCCCATTGATATGTGTGATCAGTGCACCACACAATGTGAAATGAATGGACACAAACTGCCACATCCTTGCATCTATAGAATTGCTATCAGCTGGTGTCAGAGGTAACTTTGGTAGAGGTGGTACACCAGAATACGATAAGGTAAGGGACCCTGAGGAACAGTTGGTACGATTTCCAGACCCTAGCTCAAGAAGCTGATGACAAGACAGGTGTTTCGCTCAACATAAATCTTTCAGGCTCAGGCTGGGTTTCTCTACTCTTTCGATTTTTGCAGATGTTCTTGGGTGGAACAGGGGGTACAGGGACAGAGGCTTGCAATTTATTTTCATGGGGTTTGGCTTTCACATGTTTCACATAAATGTAATGGTGTCTGTTCTGCATGGGATTTGTGAGGGTGGTTGTGCCAAGGTGAGTCCCCTCCTTTCCCCTTTTCACTGACTTGTCACTCATAGTGCAAAGGCAGCTGCTATGTGGGTGGGACTGCTTGGGGATAACAAGTGTGACTTAGGGTCCTCTGCTGTCACACTTACCATAATCTCCTCCTACTACTACTTAGAATTAAAAAGCACACTGGCAGCAGTAGCAGCAGGCACAGGCAGCTGACTTGTGCTGCTCGCACTGCTACCCAGTTCTTCCTGTGCCTTTGTCCCACTTTTCCACAAGATGCCAAATGAAGATGTAGCATCATTGGGTCTGGGGAATCTGGGCTCCCAGACCCTTACATGCTGCTGGTGGTGACTTCCTCTGTTTCACTGGATTCATCAAGGTCCTGCCTGGGTGCTCATAGTGTCAGCCAACACTATGAGCCTCTGCTACCCTTCTTTCTCTAATTAAGTAGCTTGAAAATCATCTTCTGCCCTCTCTATCTCTTTGCTTTTATCTGTTTCGTTTCCTTGTTACGTCATGTTTTTTGGTGTGAAAATGCAAGAAATTTAAAGTAACTGGACAGGATGTTTTTAACCACTGAAAATATGGAAACATTTTCTCAAAATATTTTTTGCCATAATTGAAATGGAGACATTTTTTATGCTTTTTTTTTCTATGAGCAGAATCTCAGGAAAAAGAGTATTTAGCGAGAACAAAATGAGACCTTTCTTCCATCCCTAGATGGATCAGTACATTTATATCACAAGTGAGACAACCCTACTACACCTGTACCTTCTATGACCACATGCAAGAGAAATGAAGAAATAAAGAGCTTTATAGCTAAAAAACTCTCTATGAGGGAGAGTACAGCAGAGGATTTCAGTGTGAATTAGCTATTTGTGGATTTAGCAATGTACATCTCATCTGCAAGTTTTAAGCTGGTGGATCCCATTACAGGCAATGAGCACAAACACACATCCACATATGCTGTATATGTGTATGTATCACTGGGATGGAAGCATTTGCTCCATATTTTTATCAAATTTCCCTGCTTTACATAAGCAAGGCAGTGAAATATGACTGATCAGTGATCAATACCCAACTATATTCATCAATGATCTCTGCAAAGTGCTTGTAAAGATCAGCATATTTGCTATTCTGATTTTCTTGCACCTTGTTGAATTCCTTCCAAGTAGAGTTTTATTTACTGGTGTTATAAATGTATGTAAAGGTATCATATTAAAGTGGACATGCCCCCCTGAAGTCAAGTTTGCATATCTGAAAATTTAATTCAATACTGCTAATTAAGCTCTGAGCTGCACTAAAAGACTTGATCTTGTCACACCTCTCTTTGCTGTCTTATGCATCTGTTTTGCCGGGTTGTGTGAAATCTTACGCTGCTTTTTTCTCTGCTCATGAGCATTTGTACTTACCGTTTGTGTGTATCCATGTGCCACATGTGTATGAGTCTGCGCTCTCTGTTTCTGTACAGTCGTGCACTGTCTGATGCAGTTGGGCTTCTGCTTGAGCTGGGTGTGCTACTTTGAACTTGTCTCTTTTGGCATTGACCTCAGATTTGGACTTCAGACTTCTAAAAACTCCTCCTACCTTGACCTTTAACGTGATCATAAGAGCTAATGGTGTATAAGAGAGCATGATCTCATTTGCTGAAAGCAATTTAGAATGAGAATGAGAGATGAAATTGAGAATGAATATCACCACCAGTGCAAACAGAGAGATTATAATTTTTTGCTGTTAGCATACTTCTTGCTGCTGAGTCATCTGAGGCAGGGGTATATCTTTCACAGCAGCAGGTTGTTGAGCATGCTGTGTCACTGTCCACTATGAATATGGTATTGGTTAGTAGAAACAACATGGGACAGACAGTTGTAGATGTAGTTACACTTCCTACTCTTCCTCCCAGCACTATTGTTATTACTCGTCCACTTCTACTCACACTCACATATTGGTTGTGGAATTATTTTTCCCATGGCCCACATGAGGAAATAGACAGGAATGTCACTGTGCATGATATGAGACAATGTAGTGAAGGGAGAAGTCAGGGGATGTATGTTGGCACATGTGCCATTATAACCAAATGCAATTTAATCCCAGAATCACAGAAAACTGTGAAATTGTCCACCAAGAGAAGGAAATGAAGTGCTACTGTAACTGTGCCCCATGCCTCTCACCATGGATGCAAAGAACGTGGATAAAAATCCCATGTAAAGGCAAGTTAGCACCCCCACACACACACACCAGGCTGAAAGGTTGATGACAATACATCTGCATTGTTGTCTTCTTGTGCTAGGGTCTGGGTACAGGAAAATATTCACATTGTCCCCCAAGCTTCCTCAAGATCCTACCTCAAGGTCTCTCTACAAGGTTCCTTGGCACTGCACACTTGCTGTCAGTACCACCAACACCAGCTGAGTATGCAGATGGTAGAATATAGCAGTATCTGTCCAACCATTGCATCTTGTGTGGTTCACTAACACACATGGCAATGTGATGGTAGAGAGTGGAGACCCATCAAACGCCCCCAGAATCAGAGAGCATTTGTAGACAGTCCATGGCAAGAATGGTTTATAATCTTAATTGAGTCTTGTTTCTTGTGAGATATGGGGGAAACATCAGTCATACAGCACCACCCAATGACTTGTATTTAGTGGAGCTGACAAAGGTCATATTGACTGATTTCTTGTGGGATGGTTTAACACTGTCAACATAAACATCAAGGTGGTTTTAATAGTTGTGTTTAATATGAGAGCAGATGTGCCAAGTGTAATTCACCCCAGTCCTTCCCTTCTTTCAAAATGTTTCCACACACTATGCGCATTGAAGTTGCTGATGACAATGACATCTCAAGGGAAAAGATCCCAACACCCACAACCTCAAGAAACTCCTTCTCCCCATCTTTGCTTGTGTATCTGCCTGTATCAAAAGTTCAGCAGCAGTTTTCTTTCTCTTCTAACTTGACTACAGTGTTAGTTTTTACGGTACAGTTCTTGATCAGGAAAGACATGTTAGCTTCAAAATCAGCACAGTGCAGTAAAAAATGAAGTGTGCTGCACAGAAACTGTTACAGGCCTGCAACATCATCACACTTAACTATATGCTTGTCCGTCTTCTACCTGAGGTTGTAGGAGGGAGTGTCAAGTAAATTGTACTTTTTTGCCTCTTTAAGGTATGATTTTTTTTATCTGTCTACAAATTATAGTAACATAGTAACATAGGTGATGAGGCTAAATAAAGACATGCGTCCATCAAGTCCAGTCCATGCCAAATCACCCCTGTTGATCCAGAGGAAGGCAAAAAAAACCCCTTTGAATAATAGAATCTAGTATTTAAATAGTGCCTTTCTCCCAGTGGGAGAGTGTTTTCAGTGCACACTCTCGGAATTAACCGAATTGGCAGCTAAACAATAGATTTTATTATTACTCAGTCAATTATACTCATTTATAGATCTCGGAAGGATGAAAGGCTGAATTGGCCCTGCTTAAAACCTTGAGGTTTGAACAGACTCTGCAGTCAGGGTATTTACCACTGAGCTATCTCACCAACTTCGAAGCCATTTCTAATTAGGCCCCATGTGTGTAAAACAATCCTTCCTGACTTCACATGGCAGACTGATAGTTTCCTGCATCAACAACCTATGTGCATTGAAGCCATCAGTCATAATTTTCAACATAACTCTGTGCTAGATATTTATCCATTAATTTTTGAAAGAAGTTACAGTATCTGCAAACACAGCATCCAGAGGAAAAGAATTCCATAGATTTACATCCCTTACTATAGAAAATACCTGCCTTTGTTTTAGACGAAAGTGCCTTTCCTCTTGTCTTAATGGAAGACATATTTTGTTAGCTCAACTCTTTGAGTAAATAATTAATTTGAGAGTTTTTTGCATTAACCTTTCATATATTTGTAAATGGTAATCATATCACCCCTTAGACATATCTTCTCTAATGTAAACAAACCCAGTTTGGCTAGTCTCTCTTTATAACTCAGCTCCTTCAATCCCTATATTAGTTGTACATCTCTGCACTTTTTCCAGTTCAGTAATGTATTTTTTAAGAACTGATGTCCAAAACTGTATTCCGTATTCTAGATGAGGTCTAACCAAGGATTTATATAGATGTAGAATAATATTAGCATCCCTTACATCTACACCTCTTTTTATGCAGGCTAGTACCCTATTTGCTCTTGCAGAAGTTGAGTGACTTTGCACACTGCTGTGAAGTCTATTGTCTATCAGTACTCCTAAATCTTTCCCTAATGTGGATTCTCCAAGTTGTTTCCCATTTAGAGTATATGTAGCATAACCTTACACTTGTTTCTATTAAATGTCATCTGACCTAAATCCTTCTGCAGAGAAAAACATCCAGCCCTGTACGTATTTCCTTGCACAGCTTAGTGTCATCAGCAAAAACACTGAGAGAAACTACTTTTAGTTCTCACTTCTAGATAATTAATAAACAAACTAAAAAGCATTATATTTGTCAGCCTGTCACTCAGTCTTTTTCTTTTAATTTTCCTTTTTCCCTACTTATGCATGTTGAGAACAATATGGCTACCATCAAGACTCCTGAAAAGCAACTCCACTCCACTCTTCTTCTCTGGAATCAAGCAAAGGTTCTTTCTCTGTCTCTCCTAAGCTCTTTTAAGGAACTTCTATCAAAATACAATTTAGTTGATTGACCTTTCCAACAGACCCAAGAGCATCGTAAATACCTCTAAAGCCTCAGAGGAAGAGTGCAATTTACCATTGACTGATCAAAGATATCTGGATCTGGACTGCATTCTGATATCTGATTTCCATGCTAAACAATGTGATGTGTACTTGTATTTAAAAGAGATGTTTTCATATTTATCTGTATAACATGCCCGAGGAAGAGACCTAAGGTCTTGAGAGCTTGCATTTAAATCTGCTTAGTTAGCCAATAAAAGGTATCAAAAACTATATTTTCCTCCTGTATTTCTATGGCTAACACGGTACCAGCTCTCATCTCCTAAGCTCTGACTGACAAAATGTGTAACCTTAATCAGCTTTTATACTGTCATGGTAGGAATACATGAGAATGGGGAAAGCTACATATGGGGGAAAGGCTTAAGTATAGGCAAAAAAAAATACATTTCAGGGGATTTTGCAGTTTTTCCCCCGTCCTCTTTTGAGACAAAACATACATGGAGATGGCATCTCCTCTTTATTACACCTTAGAGCTCGCTGCTTAAAGGGATAGTAATGTTTTATAATAAAAGCAGCTCTAATTAATCATCATAGTATTTAGACTTTGGAGAGTGTTATTTCAATTCTGTCAGAGTTGTAGTTCAAGAGTAATTCAATGACAAAGTATCCCCCTCCAGCCCCTTTTACTGATGTAACACTGCTCAGCCAGATCAGAAGGGAGGTGCCCAGGGAGATTGCCGAGAGGGACAATCTTCAATTAAGATAAGGGAAAAAGCTGAAAAACTTGTCAAGGGGGGCAGGGCTTTCATTGTTCTCATAGGAAGAAGATTGTCCCCTGCTGTTATCTGTCTGGTGTATGGACTGGATTCCACATCTGAGAAGAGATGGCTTACACTAGGTAAAAGGGGCGGGAGGGGAAACTTTGCTTGTGAATATCTCTCAAACCATAAAGGTTTGAGAGATAAGACTTATATTGTTCTTCATATTTTTTAATGGCTACAAAATAAAATAAAGTTAAAACAAAGTATTACTATCCCTTTAAGCAATCAAGGGTAAAAAAGGTATAGTTGTAAGGTATGGGAGACCTCTCTGTCATTCAATGGCTTAAAATTTGGGAATTGATTATTTGTCCTTTATAATGCAGTTTTACCCCAGAATTACTCCAGTGAAGTAATTTTTAGCAGTTACTCTAGCTTGTTCATTATAAAACAAAATGTGCATGGTGTACCTTCAGGACAGAAAGAAAATGGAACTCTGCTAGATTCATTCTGAAAGTAGCAAAGAAAAACTGAGGCAGTAAAGCGGTCCCATAGACTGTAATGATAATTAATTTACAGGAGAGAAAAATATGCCATGTCTATGACCATTCTGTTTACAAGTTACACCATAGCTATATCCAGCAACTTCCCTTTAGTAGATCAGCATATGCAGGGAGTGTTTGTTTTAGCATCTATATGGAGGTAGTGAGTGTGAGTGGACTGTTTTTGATTTGTGAAATTTTGAAGATAAGGTTTACAATTGCAACACATTGCTTAATAATGCATCTGAAACCCTTCTAGCAGTCAGTGGGTTATAATCCCTATTTAAAACCCTGGATTTGGTTATTCGTCTTTTGTGGCACAGTTGGTTTGATCCACAACTACCCCAGGGGCAGATGCACTATAGTGGAGGTGATAAAGAGGAGAAAACTTTGCCAATGAGATAAAATCTCCAGTTCCTATATTATATTCTGCACTGAGATTTCACAAGTTATAGAGATATTACTGCATACAATTGTATAGGAATTGGAGAAGGGATATCACTTTTTATTACCACTTTATCTCACCTTAGTGCATAACCCCCAGGTGGATTATGTACTAAAGCATGATAACAAGGTGGTACTGAAAAAGTGGAGATAGCTTCTCCAGTCTGATAAAATCTCAAATTCCTATATTAGTGTATGGATCCTATGCATTAAAGGGATAGTAAAGTTTCATAATAAAAGCAGCTCTAATTAATCATCATAGTATTTGGACCTTGGATAGTGTTATTTCAGTTCTGTCAGAGTTGTAGTTCAAGAGTAATTCAATTATAAAGTATCCCCCTCCTGCTCCTTTTACTGATGTCACACTGTTCAGCCAGATCAGAAGGGAGGTGCCCAGGTAGATTGCAGAGAGGGACAATCTTCAGTTAAGATAAGGGAAAAACCTGAAAAACTTGTCAAGGGGGGCAGGGCTTTCATTGTTCTCATAGGAAGAAAATTGTCCCCTGCTGTTATCTGTCTGGTCTATTGACTGCATTCCCCATCTGAGAAGAGATGGCTTACACTAGGTAAAAGGGGCGGGAGGGGGAAACTTTGCTTGTGAATATCTCTCAAACCATAAAGGTTTGAGAGATAAGACTTATATCATTCTTCATGTTTTTTTAATGCCTACAAAATGCAATAAAGATAAAACGAAGTATTACTATCCCTTTAAGATCTATCCAGTTTAAGACATCTTGGTGCAGAGACTGCATAGACTAACACAGTAATTGGAGAGTTTATTACATTACAGAAATTATCTCCTCATTATCTCCTCCTAAAATGCCTTCGTTAGTGCATTCCCCCCCAGTTATTTTAGTATATCTAAAGCATCTAAACACATCTAATAGGTTATGCATGATCAATCATCAGTACTTAGGCTTGTATGTTCAATAACATACTCACCTCTAAAGGATTTTCATTTAATTGTTACAAAGCTAGTACATAATGTCCAGAAAGATTTTAATATCATGTCATAATTAGAGTTGTCTGTAATCACCTATTTTTAGAGATGAGTGAGTCTGTAAAGATTTGCTTTGCTGAGACATTTACCCTGATTAATGCAAAATACAACTGTATTTCCTTATAATCAGGGGCCTAAGGTCTTTCCTGTGTTCCTTGGGACAGAACAAAATCAATAGCATTCATTGTTAAATGGATTAAAATGCATAAATAATAACTCAGAAACAAATTTTTTGTTTTAATGGCTGTTTTTCACTCCTTTATTTATTGATCAAATGTGAATATATTCATGTAAATGGAAAGCCATTCTTACATTTATCATAATGAAAATGGTAGTGTCATTTACTGTTTAATATATATGCTGCTTTGCATTCAATGTTTTGGTTGCTGTATAATATTGTTCATTTGCTTGTGTTTACTACAATCCTTGCTGAATCTTATTCAACCTATTAAAATAGAACCAGTCACATTCCATCTGCCTTTATTATATTACAGTAGACCTGTCACCTTAAGGCACATTTAGTTTGCTTTAAAGATATGTTATACAAGCCAATTTTCTGTAAAATAAATAATTTTTGAGAGAATAATTTTTTGAGATATGGTGCTTTATGCTAATTCCTTGAACAGCTTGTCAGTACAGAACTCTGAAGAAGTATGAAATGCTTTGGAAATATCACATCATAATATACACAGAGTCCACAGAGTCAGGAGCAGTATTTTATGGTTTAAGACAGATATTTACCCACATGGTGTCCTATAAGAGGTAGTCTACAGTTGGAGAATATACATAGTCCACAGAAAGGAACCTTTGCCCTCTTTAATACTGGTATTAAGAAGTAGTGTGACAATCCTCTTCCTGCAGTCCCCTAGTATCTGGATACATCAGTACTAATAAGTAGCAACTACCAAGAACACAGGTACTTTTGAGCACTGTTTATGATAGTTAGCTACAGTATTTAAAGGGATAGTAATACTTCATTTTATCTTTATTTTATTTTGTAGGTATTAAAAAAACATGAAGAATGATATAAGTCTTATCTCTCAATCCTTTATGGTTTGAGAGATATTCACAAGCAAAGTTTCCCCTCCCGCCCCTTTTACCTAGTGTAAGCCATCTCTTCTCAGATGTGGAATCCAGTCCATAGACCAGACAGATAACAGCAGGGGACAATCTTCTTCCTATGAGAACAATGAAATCCCTGCCCCCCTTGACAAGGTTTTCAGCTTTTTCCCTTATCTTAATTGAAGATTGTCCCTCTCTGCAATCTACCTGGGCACCTCCCTTCTGATCTGGCTGAACAGTATTACATCAGTAAAAGGGGCGGGAGGGGGATACTTTGTCATTGAATTACTCTTGAACTACAACTCTGACAGAATTGAAATAACACTCTTCATGACCCAAATACTATGATGATTAATTGGAGCTGCTTTTATTATAAAACATTACTATCCCTTTAAAGGACAATAGACAGGAGATCTCACAAGCGTAATACCTATTGCCAGTTTATCTAGTCGGGAGAGATACCATCATCCAACATCTACACAGAAGACTTTACCTTTGCATATTTGGAATATATGAAGACCAGCTATACTGCGCTGTTATTTGTGGGTTTGGACTCTTTTTTGGATTGATTATAAGTGCATTAAAACCATATGTATTCCATTTTTTATGCATGTGTTTAGTTATTATTCTATTTTTATATAATGCTTTTGTATTATTAAATTGTTATTGTCCTTACTATTATATTGATTCATTTATTTGCTTATACATATACAGTGAGCCCTCTCCTATCCTCCTTTTGTACAGTTTGTTAATTAGTTGTTCTTTTAGAAATTCCTCCAGTGTGTTTTCTCTTTGTATAGATTTAATCTATATATATATCAAAAACGACTTGTAGTACAAATGACTAGCCTACAATATCTGCAGTTTTTGATTATCGTTTAAAATAATTTAAACCTATCTTAGGGTGACACGTCCAGTTTAAATAATAAAATTACTGGTTCTATTCTAGACTTCAGAGGACCTTGAAAGTTTAAAGGAAAAGGAGTATATATTGCAGGGTTTATCCTGGTGAGTAAAAAAAAAGAGTAGATGTTCCATTCAAAGATATTGCAGCTAAAACCTGCATTTCTGTGTGCAGTGCTTCCTTGACCTGAAATTTTATGGAGGTGATGTTGATACAAGGATTCTAATCCTAATTGTTTGTGATACCTGATGAAATATCATGGTCTGACCACTTTGTATACCTTCTCCTCAATTAATCCAGCAATTAAGTTTCATGGAGCTTGAGTCACACTTCATGAACTATATTGCTGACATAATTGCGGAGTAGACTGTCTGGTCAGGGAAGAGAAATACTAAGTCTGCATCCCACTAGTCTACTGATGCACTGTCCACTGCTCCTTTTCATACCCAATACATCCAGCTTACACTGACGTGACCTCATTGAAACTCAAAACTATCTTTTAAAGCGAGTAGGCTGTGAAATGGAGCAGACGAGTGTGCGGCAGCTGTGCATGCTGCTCCAGTTCTCTGCTTCAATGCAACCTACAGAAATGAATGTAAAAGGCATGTGGGGGACAGTTTATATGAGGATCTGTGGATAGCAGTGGACTCAGGCTGGGGGCAGACATTATATGTGCACCATATCTGGGAACTCGCAAACAAAAGGTTAAAAGTCAAATTTAAATTAACAAGAATTTGTGATTTTTTAAATTTGTTCCATTTAATGCAGATGGTGTGCTTCAGAATTGATTTAGTGTATTTGTGCATATGGCTCTTGCACCATTTATACATTATTATACTACAAACTATGATTTATGTATTTATTTTTACACTTGATGTATCAGTGCTGTTGCAGTCACTGCCAACTGCAAAATATACTGCTAACATTTCCAGGGAACCTATGACTGAGAATCCCCACCAGTCAGTTTCAGTGTGGTCTTATGTCTGCCACTGCAGTGGGACAAGCCGGGGACAAAGAGAACAGTATGTGTAATTCTATGGCTACCAGCTTAGTGGGACAGAGTTGCTAGGGGACAGTATGCATAGTTCTGTGGTACCAGTCAGTATTAGGGATGTAAGGGGTGTGAGGGGGTCAGTATTAGGGATGTGAGAAAAAGTATATTTTTTCCCACTGGAATTATTGTGGAAAACTGGTAATTTCCTGATATTCGTGCAATAATTCACTTTTACAGAAATCCTCAAAATGTCCACCTTTTCCCCAATACCACGGAAATGTTGCCACACACTACATACAAGGATGGAGGCTGGGGATGTGCAGTGGGACAAGGCTGCATGTCAGTAGTTTGTGTGTTGGAGTGTGTGGACCATGGCTACTGTGGGACAAGGCGGGGGGGTAATATGTATGGTTCTGTGGTTACCATTGCACTGGAGGTCACAGCGGTGGTGGTTAACATGAGGATCTCCAGCTTCTGCCAGTCTACAACTCTTATCATTCTCTTCCAGCCATTGGCTGTTTGAGACTGATGCGAGTTGTAGTCTGGGGGTAGCTGGAAGGCCTCACAGTTCCAGAGTGATCAGTATATATGGTTCTGTGGCTGCAATGGGACAAGGTAGGGGTATAAGCATGCCTGGGAACTCTCCGGATTTGCCCCGGAGAATCCGGATTTGACAGAGCTTTACCGGGTCTCCGGGGCAGAGGCAGATTCCTCCGGATTTGGGGAGTTTCTATTGAAACTCTGCCCACATCTGCTGTTTTTCCTGGTATTCCTCCTTCCCCAGCCATCAGTGTGACACCTTTAAGCCCTGCCCCCCAACTCGCATCAATCCCGCCCCTTTTAGATGTGATCCACATCATTATTGTCACCCCCTGCTGAACAGAGGACTCCCTCCAGGCAGACCGCAACTGGAAGTTCCCAGGTAGGGGTATAAGTATGCAGTGGAAATTATAGCAGAAAGTAAAAGTGCTGTATAATTCACTTTTTGCTTTGTGGGTGAACATTTTCACCCATCCCTAGTTAGTATGCACACAGCAGAAAAAAAGCTTAAAAAAGAAGTACAATTTTTCTCTAATTTTTTAATTGAAAATGTTCTCCCAACCCCAATAGCTAAAACAACACAAAGATAATTTTAAAAAGCTCTTTCAAAATCACCAAAATTGTTTCCAGGTAATGATGCCACTTTAAGAACTGAATGTTTGGTGCATTTAAGAAATTGCGGTAACTTTTTCTAAATGTTAATTCAGTTAAATGCTACATATGCCTCCAACACATTGCTTTGCAATATTTCTGAGATCTCTTTAGCACTCGTGGAGTTAATCTCCAGTGTCACTAAACAAACATAAATGGGAACATAATTAGATAAAGAAGTTGGTGGAAAGTGGAATTTAGTCAGGCATTGGTTTCCATTAAGCGTACATATTACGGAGATGTTGAGCAAAGTTAGGTTCCGATTTTAATGTAATCACTCCACCTTACAAATTTGCCCAGAGGTGTTATCTGTTCTAACGTAATCATATAGATTAATCTAATTAGATGCTATTATACATGGTAGTGAAAACTATTGTCTCCGTTGAGAGTTATAAAATTAGGCTAAGAATAAATGTGAAATTAGTGGTCACAAGCTAATAGAGTGATTATTTCTCTACTTGGAATCTCACTTAATCAATTGGAGATTAGAGATGTCTCTAGCACATTAGAAAGCAACAGGTTGGATATATCCATACCCTTCAATAGATTAATACAGCATTCTCTAAGATTTTGCATTGAATTTTGCCAGCTTTACAGTTCTGGGGGGGGATTAACTAAGAGGTGATAAAGAGTTGATAAAGTGGATATGACTTCTCCAGTTTATCACTTCTCCAGTTCCTATGTTATTCTAAGGAGCCTATGCACTAAGATTTATTTGGTCTAGATTCACTAAAGGTCGATACTGTGGCAATATGATCCTGTTATTGCGTTTGAAACACTCTGACATTTTGATATATACACATCAACATATTCACTAAAATTGTCAGATGCAAGGGAGGGTTGGAGAAGGTCCTTATTAGCATACAGGACTGTCGAAGTGTTGTCGATGTGGAAGGGATGTCCTCCCTTTACACACCACCAACACTACAACAATTCTCAGCTGAACAGCATTCTCTCTGTTTCCTTATTTGGACAGTAGGGGAGTGAACAGAATGCTTTCAGCACCATGGACAACATTGAATACAACAGGGATGGGCATTGCTCACCCTGTGGCACTCAAAGGGTTAAAATTAAAAAAATAGCACACCAAGCACTACACAATTATCCCCTTACCTATGTATCATATATTATACATGTGCACTCCCAGGGAAACAAGACAGGGGAACTCACGCAGCATCTATGTGGATTTGTGGCTACCACTTGCTCCCCCAGCCATGTTCACTTCCCCAGTGGCAGCCATAGAACCCCATATACACTGCTTGGCCCCCACACTTGTTCCCTTGACCACTGGTCACCACATAATCCCATGTACACTGTCTGACCCTCTCCAGCCTTTTCCAATTGTACATCCATAGTGTCCCTTGTAGATGTATTGAATACTTAAACCTTTGAGTACCAGAGAGGTAACAATGCATTCGGACCTCGAGGGGGACATCATGACCCCTCTTGATATCCCCCTTAGCAGGAGGGGATGAGCAATGCACATCCATATGGCATTCAATGCTGTTCATGGTGCTGAAAGCATTCTGTTCACTCCCCTACTGCCAAATAAGGAAGCAGAGAGAATGCTGTTCAACTTCTGAATTGTTGTAGTGTTGGTGATGTGTTAAGGGGGGAAATCCCTTCCACACCAACAACAGATCACAGTCCTCCCTGCTTGTGATTGCTTGAGGGCTGTTACTGCATAGGAAAGTACAGGGAGATCAAACCTTTGACAACCTGAGGTCGGTGAAGTTGTGACTGTGAACTCCAACAGCAGAGGCTGTTATCAGAGTTTAGTGAATGTGTCGAAGTGTCACATTAACATCTCAACACACCCCCTTGCATACGAAACTGTCTCATTATGCTTCATTTCCATATGGAAATAGGCCATTGTCATTGTGATGAATGAAAATTTGTAAACCTGTTGAATTGATGTCAGTGTGGACATATTTTTTTCCGAGTGCTGTGATGTGATGTCGTAGACACTTTAGTGAATACTATTGATGTGCCTTGGACACTGCTCCGACAGTACATAGACATTTTCAGCCCTCTTTGAATTTTAGTGAATCTAGGCCTTCAACGTTGGAGATCTTTGTATGTAGGCTCTATAGAATAACATAGGAAATGGAGTAGTGCTATAACTGGAGAAGTAATTTCTACTTTATCACTTCTTTATCATGCCTTAGTGCATACCCCCCTTGTGTCCTTAAATCTGCATACGGGGCTATGCCAAAATATGTTTATGCCAGGAAGTTCATGAAATTACTGTCCTTGAGGGGAACCTGGTCATTGATAGCCACTGGCACCTCAATATCATGCCCAGATCTATGCGGCACACACTAGGAACCTGGTGCAATTTCACAGGAGCCCTTAGTAAATGAGTTGTGATTTCTCCTTGACAGGGCAGTCACATTCCTCAGGCATGAAATTCTGAGGGGAAACACAATACAGTATCATAATTCCTGCCCTTGAGATTCACTTTGGGATCATGGTGAATTGTTTATTTCCTGGGTTATATTATTGCCATAATTTCCATTGTATATACTAAAATTGCCAATTTATATACCCTTGTACTGAATAGTTAAATGTTTTTTTTTCTGTTTGCATGGTACAAATTAAGTGTATTTTCTGTGTCAGTTATCAGTCTTTGGGTTGGGAGTGGAGTTATGGAAGGAGAGAAAGTGAGACAAAAGTGGGACCAGGGGGCACAATGGTTTCCTACCTAGGGACGCAAACATTTTAAATCTGGCCTGTTCTTAAGTATTTGATTAGTGGTGAGAGAAAAAGAGTTTGAAGAATATGTTTTCCCACCCCTGAACAAAATTAAATTGTTCTTGTTGGAAACCATATTTTGGTTGAGGTACTTAAAATGAATCCAAAGAAAGGATTTTTACCTTTTTTATTAAAGCAGTGAGGGAAATCCTGACTAGATTAGTTGCTCACAGAGGAGACACATCGAGCATCAATGACCAATGTAACTTTATTTGCATAAACACAGGACTTTACAGAAATAGTAATAGTACAATACAAAAATAATATACGGGACAGGCAAAAGACAAGTGTGATCAATACATTACTAGGAGTGGAAAGAAGCAGCAAAGAGAATAATACATTGGGACGGGGAACCTGCCCAAACAGATTATAATCACTTATAACTAATAATTAAGTTAGCAGTAGCATTTATTTCCTCTCTGTCTCTATTGCTTTCATATTCTTGAGGCTTTTTTAAAGGGATAGTAATGTTTCACAAAAACAGCAACTCCAATTAATCTTCATAGCAATTGAGCCATAGAGAGTGTTATTTCAGTACTGTCAGAGTTGTAGTACAAGAGTAATTGAATAATAAATTATCCCCCTCCTGCCTCTTTTACCTAGTGTAAGCCATCTCTTCTCAGATATGTAATCTGGTTGCTAGACCAGACAGCTCACAGCAAGGGACAATCTTCTTACTGTGAGAACAATAAAAGCCCTGCCCCCCTTGACAGGTTGTTCAGTTTTTCCTGTATCTTAATTGAAGATTGTCCCTCTCTGCAGTCTACCTGGGCACCTCCCTGCTGCTCTGAGCTGAACAGTGTTACATCAGTAAAAGGGGCGGGAGGGGGATACTTTATCATTGAATTACTCTTGTACTACAACTCTGACAGAATGGAAATAACACTCTCCAAAGTCCAAATACTATGAAGATTAATTAGAGCTGCTTTAATTAGGAAACATTAATATCCCTTTAAAGTCTGAAACACTTTATTTTCACTTTTCCCCTTAGAGAGATGTATAGAAGACTAATTGCTAGTTTTGATTGCTGTCTGACTCAACACTTGGTCTCACAGCTAAATCCTCCTCCACTATGGCAACAAAACATGAATGAATATGCTTTAGCACATTGCTCAAAGTATCATACTATAGGAAACACTGTGGATTACTCATATAGAACTAATACATAGTGTCACCGCTGTAAACCCAGAGCCATAGATTGAAACCTTTGGTGATCTTAGTGCACAGGAACCCCAATAGACACTGAGACACATACAATATTGTATCCGAGCACTATGGAGCAAATTACTGAAAACCCTATATCAAGTACACATAAGAAACAATAAAATAAAAAGGAAGAGAAAGGGGGGAATGAATTGTGGTGGGTGGTGTGTAAAAGATTCCCAATCTCCAAAAACTGTTCAATAAACTGTTTCATTAGTTCATGGGGAGTGTTAATTTTTAGTTTTCTTGTTCATATAAAGTACTTCTGTGATGTTGCTGTCCTCTAGTCCACTAGTCCACTAGTACAATGTGTATGTCCCAGCCATTTGTAATAAGAGAAAAGTTAAGACTCCTTTAAGAAGCACAAACTGTATATTGAAACAATCCAGCCCCCCAGCATAAAATATGCTCACCAGACTGATGAATGAATCCTGCCTTGAATGCCAGACTTCACATCTCATCCAACATATAAGTGTTCCTCTCCACTGATTTTGATACAATTCATCAAGGTCAAAATGAGATCACCAGTTATGTCTAGTTATATTCTTTAAAGGAGCAGTAAACTTTTTTTTTATAAAAAAATATATATATTGTAGGGATTTTCCTACTGAGTAAAATAAGGGTACTCCCACTGTCAAGAGATTCATATTTATTACAGTTTAATCCCATGTTTTTTTACATTAACAGTGCCTTCCAGTGGTCAAATTATAATTAGTTTTTCCTGTTACATTCTAATGGAGAGGAAAGTCAGTGACATACAGTTCTACATAGAATGTGATAGAAACTGCCTGTCACTTCCTGTCAGTTAGAACTATCAGGAAGTAAACACACAGTAAATTCACTTCCTGTCAGTTAGAACTATCAGGAAGTAAACACAGTAAATTCACTTCCTGTCAGTTAGAACTATCAGGAAGTAAACACAGTAAATTCACTTCCTGTCAGTTAGAACTATCAGGAAGTAAACACAGTAAAATCACTTCCTGATTATATAAACTGCTATACATTTTGAACAGAACATCTGACAGCAATGGGAGTGACCTTGTTTTATTCAGCAGGAAAAGATCTATAAAATATGTGTTTTCATAAAAAAAGTTTGCTGCTCCTTTAAGTAGTACAAAACTATATTCAATACAATTCTACAAATGGAGGGATATGCAGTGCGTGGCCTCATAAAGTAGAATTGTTATGTTGTAATAACTAGGTGGTTTTAAAAGAACTTTCAAACTCAAACTATATTTATGTTACAAAATTTTTTATTAAAAATAATATTTTTTAAGATATTTAGCTTTATGTATTTGTCAGTTAGTGCAAGTTCTCCAGGCATGTCCTCAGCATGTAAAGCTGCCAGTAAAAAAATCTAAGAATCCTTTTGAAGATGCAATTTTTTTTTGAAAAGCAGAATTTGTACTTTTCTAGTCATAAATTGTAGCATTTTTCCTATATCAAAAATATGACCTTATATTAGAATACACATTTCATGATCAAACTGCATAATAAAATGGATTACCATATCCTTAGAGAGAACAAAATTCCCCTGCAGAAAGAAAAAACCTAGAAACTTAATTTCTCCAAGGGGAAAATACTCACCTTCTCTGGAAAGCTTCAGACTTGTCCTAGATATTATTTTACCCAACAATGTCTCCATCTAACCCATGGAGAATAACACATTCTTTCTGAAATAATTCCTATTGAAGGGAAATGTTATAGTAACACATTTAAGTTTCTGATGTTGCTATGTTTGCTTGTGTTATGAGTCACTTAAATTATTAAATATTCCTTTATTCAGCTTCGGGCTAAAGTTCTCTGTTATTTGACTTTGAAATTCAGATTTCTTTTTATCAAAGCTTTATAACCCTTTCAGTGCTAGAGGGGTGTCCAGTGCAATGTGCACTCAAATGGTTAAGTACAGGAAGGATACTTAACTAATTGCTTCTTAATGCATTGTACACAATTCTGGTCCTTAAAGGGATAGTAATGTTTCATAATAAAAGCAGCTCTAATTAATCATCATAGTATTTGGACCTTGGAGAGTGTTATTTCAATTCTGTCAGAATTGTAGTACAATGATAAAATATCCCCCTCCCGCCCCTTTTAGTGATGTAACACTACTCAGCCAGATCAGAAGGGAGGTGCCCAGGTAGATTGCAGAGAGGGACAATCTTCAATTAAGATAAGGGAAAAAAACCTGAAAAACTTGTCAAGGGGGGCAGGGATTTCATTGTTCTCATAGGAAGAAGATTGTCCCCTGCTGTTATCTGTCTGGTCTATGGACTTGATTCCACATCTGTGAAGAGATGGCTTACACTAGGTAAAAGGGAAGGGGGGGAAACTTTGCTTGTGAATATCTCTCAAACCATAAAGGTAAGACTTATATCGTTCTTCTTGTTTTTTAATGCCTACAAAATAAAATAAAGATAAAACGAAGTATTACTATCCCTTTAAGGGGTTAGGGAGCAACTAACATTACAAAGTTAAAAAAAGTTAAAATACATCAGAAATCCTTTACTACTTAAATTATAGCATTGCATAAAATGGGAGAAAATATATATATATATATTGTATGATTTTTCTTTCTGACTAAAATGAGGGTACTTCACTGTTGAGCGATGTTTTATTCAAATGTTATTGAAGCTCATACTTGCAGTCTTTGGGTTCAATACTTCCATGACCTGAAATGTTTGTTAGCAAAAAGCACACAGGCGGAGAGCTTTGGTCCTTGAAGAGATTGGTTTAATCCAGAATTCCAAGCTGATCATTGAAGGGATCGGATTAATCCAGAACTCCAAGCTGATCATTGAAGAGATCGGGTTAATCCAGAATCTCAAGCTGATCATTGAAGAGATCGGGTTATTCCAGAATTCCAAGCTGATCATTGAAGAGATCGGGTTAATTCAGAATTCCAAGCTGATCATTGAAGGGATCGGGTTAATCCAGAACTCAAAGCTGATCATTGAAGAGATCGGGTTAATCCAGAATTCCAAGCTGATCATTGAAGAGATTGGGTTATTCTAGAATTCCAAGCTGGTCATTGAAGAGATCGGGTTAATCCAGAACTCCAAGCTGATCATTGAAGAGATCGGGTTAATCCAGAACTCCAAGCTGATCATTGAAGAGATCGGGTTAATCCAGAATTCCAAGCTGATCATTGAAGAGATTAGGTTAATCCAGAACTCCAAGCTGATCATTGAAGAGATCGGATTAATCCAGAATTCCAAGCTGATCATTGAAGAGATCGGGTTAATCCAGAACTCCAAGCTGATCATTGAAGAGATCGGGTTAATCCAGAATTCCAAGCTGATCATTGAAGAGATCGGGTTAATCCAGAACTCCAAGCTGATCATTGAAGAGATCGGGTTAATCCAGAATTCCAAGCTGATCATTGAAGAGATTAGGTTAATCCAGAATTCCAAGCTGATCATTGAAGAGATCGGATTAATCCAGAATTCCAAGCTGATCATTGAAGAGATCGGGTTAATCCAGAACTCCAAGCTGATCATTGAAGAGATCGGGTTAATCCAGAATTCCAAGCTGATCATTGAAGAGATCGGGTTTATCCAGAATTCCAAGCTGATCATTGAAGAGATCGGGTTTATCCAGAATTCCAAGCTGATCATTGAAGAGATTGGGTTATTCTAGAATTCCAAGCTGATCATTGAAGAGATCGGGTTTATCCAGAATTCCAAGCTCTCCTCTTGTGTGCTTTTTGCTTTCATGTCGTTCTCCTGAGCTTTCAGCATTGGAATTCGGATGAAGTGATAGAGCGATTCCTAATCGGATATCTGTGTGGGGGCAGTGATAATATCCTCCACAAGCCTGATTGCTACTAAAAACAATATAGTAGCATTGAATAAATGTGAGTAATATTACTGCTCCTTTGAGATTACAGTGATTTTACACATGTGATACACTATGATGCTCTCTCCCTTTTGTTTTCGGTTGCTTTTTTTGAAATGTTTGTTGGTGTTGTTGCTATCACATTCTATGAGCAGCTATTTTCAGTGATAATAACACTCCGTAGACTGCTGTAACAACAGCCCCATGATAAAATCTCTGGCCATGTCCCAAAACATGCACAGTTAAGCTGCAATTACTTTTGAATAAAAATTTCTCAGTACTGGGAGTTTTAAACACCAGGTTAAAGCATGTAATATATTTTTTTTTTCTATTTCTGCATTATGTGATACTATTCCTTTAATCACTGCTACTCCCATCTCAGAGAGTAACAACACTATATAGGTGTAACAAGTGATACTGAACTTATTTTCATGGTTCTCTGCATTCTGCACATCACGGAAAGCAAATCAGCTAATGCTTTACATGGGTGTACACACTGCACCTTATCATGTGGTCGTTGTATTATGTCCTATTCACTTTCCTAATGCAGGTCCGTGTAATAGTACAATGTCTTCCAATTAGGTGCATAATTACCCCATTTTACATGCCCAGTGGACCTTCTTCAATTGCATTAGAGGGGAGAATAAAAATGTCCATTGGTATAAATTAGGCATTTAACCTCTTGAATGCTACATAGGTCTCCAATTCAATGTGAAGAACTACACTGGAGAACTGCCCTATCTTACTTAGTGGAAGCTTGTGAGAGGTCAATTTCAATCCTGCGGTGCAGTTGGTGTGCTCCACAATTGGACATCTTTAGCATGATGAATTAAGTGACTGAGGTTAAGACTGGTCTTGGTATAGCTCAGTGGTAAAGTCCCTGACAATGGTGTCTGTTCAAACTGCAAGGTTGCAGGTTTGAATCCCAGCAGGGTCAACTCAGCCCTTTATCCTTATGAAGTTGATAAATGAATACCATTGATTGGGTAATAATAACCTCTATTATTTGGTTAATTCTGAAAGCGCTTTGAGTCCCACTGGGAGAAAGGTGCTATATAAATACTAGTTATTATTATTATATCACTAAATTGCAACTATACAGCATGGTACAAATTTAATAGGACAAAGACTAGGGAGAAAAAAAAAAGAAAAAGACAAGAGGCTCCCATCTGTGTTGTATCAGAGACTATATGACCTCCACCAATACACCACAGTGAGTTATATTTGTCACCTTCAACCAATAGTATTGGTCACATTCTCTTAGGACAATCGTCCAATCATCAGGCTTGGTGAGATTTTTAAACCATTTGTCAAGTCGGCTCCATTTCTTATAGCCCATTGCTGCAATTATCTGTTGATAAAGTGGCGTTTACAACCGTGAAACGCGTTTAGAGTAGTACATAGAGTTTCTATTGTTTTAATTTTTAATAAACATTTTACATTATTGGAGCCGTTCTTTTGAAGCTGCATTTGTTACAGTAATCACTGACCCCCAGAGAGGAGACTGGGTATTATCTTCCGACTGCATGCTTGTCAGCTGCTATATGCTGACTAGGATATGTGTGAGTACCCATTATTGGATTGTATAATATACTTTAATACTGTCCTTCACTATCGGGTGCCTTTCTCTTTTTTGTCTTTTGCATATGATATAAATTTGAACCCATTTTGTCTCAAAAATAGGCATGATTATGTGAATTTAAAATGCAATTTCACCAGCATGACATAGCGCGGCAAATGATAATTACATTAGCGATATTCACACACTTTGTTTTATTTTCAAGTATAATTGCTGCATTAATGAAAAATATAACCTTTTATGCAGGCAGGCAGCGGGGAACAGTACAGACATCTTGCAGAGCTGGCTTCGCTGCATCTGCTCTGTCCGTTCCCTTCAACGCCACGATTGGTGGGTTGAATTCCTTTGTGCTGAAAGACACTGGAAGGGACTGATAGAGCAGGTACAGAGAGTGCCTACTGCAAGATCCCATCCGGTGCCTGCCTGCATAAAAGGTTATATTCTTCATTAATGCAGCAAATATACTTGAAAATAAAAGTGTTTGCATGTAGCTAATGTAATTATCATTTGCCGTGCTATGTCCTGCTGGTGAAAATTCCTCTTTAAACCCTTGGTGGAAAAGTTTCCCTTTGGGGTTCTCTTCCCCAGGCAGCTGAGGATTCCTATTGGTTGGTGGGACATCACACCCACCTACACAGCTAATAGTAACAAACCTGCCAAGTCAAGTAATACCTCACAATACCATAAACAGAAAATTTGGATGGTCAGTCTGAATTTTTTCCTTCTCAGTGATTCAAAATATTGTCAAAAGGGCTGGATTTACATTCTTGATGCCGATAGGCAAGGCAATCTAGGCACCACTGGCTTTTTCATGACTACATCCCCATATACGACATAGCCACATCCTCATTGCTCACATGATCACTCCCCCATTCCACACTTGTTCCATGGTCCATAGTCTTATCCACTATTTCATCTCATAGAAATACCCTGACCTATAACAGGGAGGGACAAAATAAAAAGCTTTAAAGTGATAGTAATGTTTCACAAAAACAGCAGCTCCAATTCATGTTCATAGCAATTGAGCCGCAGAGAGTGTTATTTCAATACTGTGAGAGTTGTAGTTCAAGAGTGATTGAATGATAAAGTTACCCCTCCTACCCCTTTTACCTAGTGTAAGCCACCTCCCCTCAGATGTGGAATGCAGTCCATAGACCAGACAGCTCACATCAATGGTCAATATTCTACTGTGAGAACAATGAAAACCCTGCCCCTCTTGACAGGTTTTTCAGCTTTTTCCCTTATCTTAATTGAAGATTGTCCCTCTCTGAAATCTACCTGGACACACCCTGCTGCTCTCAGGTGAGCAGTATTATATCAGTAAAAGGGGCGGGAGTGGGATACTTTGTCATTGAATTACTCTTGAACTACAACTCTGACAGAATTGATATAACACTCTCCAAAGTCCAAATACTATGATAATTAATTAGAGCTGCTTTTATTATGAAACATTATTATCCCTTTAATTCCTTGGTTGCTAAAGAGATCTCCTCCACACCCGCCCATATGAACAATGTTGCTTCTTCAGTCACTAAAATAGGTTGGTCCACGTCTTATTTAACCCCTTTTTTATCCTTGTGTGGGGATGCAATACTAATTGCGGAGGGGGCTTCAGCAACACCACTCTCTATCTCTCCTCACAGTTATTGTGGATGGATTGAAGCAGATGAGGGGAAGCAGCAGTCAGGGAGGTGCAACAATCAAATGGTTACATGAGAGCATAGCAGCCAACATTCTGATTTAGCAGATGACATTTTGATCTAGCCATTTTGATGGTCGCTAATTAGAGAACAACATGTCCAAAGGATACCAGTACTCAGAGAGGTAACCCCTTGGATGCAAGAAGCATCTCCTTTGCATTGCATCACAAAATGTTAGAGATGTCTCTAGAATTCAAAGATCTGAAATGCTAATTTTACATTGAAAGAGCTCTACAGTGTTTGGAATTGCATGTGAATAAAGAAGATGCAATGGATTGTTTGGCAAACATTCTACAAAATGTAAAATGTTCTGTAACTCGGTGCTTTATCACATCTGGTATGAAGATTTTTTTCCCCTAATTTCTTGTTATGCCCGTTTGGCTTATTATCTCTATTAAAACTGAAAAGGTAATTAGGGTTGACATTACCTAGCTCATTTACAATTTTATGTATTACAGTTAAATTTTCTTTTAACAGTCTCTGCTATTTAAAGTTAGTTTTTAACTCAACTTTGCAGCCCAGGGATTTGCTTTGATGTGTTTTATGCAGAGCAATCTCCTTTAATAGGAATATGTTCATTAAAAACAAATTGTGAAATTGCAGTATAAAGATCATGTTACTGGTATGACAAGAACTGTGATGTTCTCTAATGCAAATGAAACATTTCTCTGTGATTTACTGAACACCAGTGAAAGTAGTACATTTTATGGTAATCACCAAGGTTAAAGGAGAACTACAACCAAGTAATAATTGGCCTTTATATTTTTATCAGAATGATTTACCTTGTTAAATGTCCTTCAGACAGCAATCAGGAACATCTGTAAAGTTTATTTTGAATGTTTGGATTCTTGTGTAGTGAACTGCTAGTTGCTTTTGTTTACAATGTGATAAAGACGGATAACAATTTGTGTATCTTACAATCCGTGCAGGTCTATCAAAGCATACTATGTGTTATAAATAAATGGGACCTAGAAGTAGGCTTGAATATAGAGTACTATATGCAGTAAACTGTACATAAAACAGATAAAAAATATGGATCAGGGATTCTCAGTTCCAGGTCGTTGGACTCCCCAACTTGTAAGGTTTTATGACTATCCTTGATTAAGCATAAGTGGAACAATCACTGTGACAGAGCCAGTGATTACCCACTTGTTAACAAGCAGGGATATCATGAAAAGCATGCACTGTTGGCGTGTCCTGATGGAATAGCATTGAGAAACACTGAGACAGATGTACCTCAAGACTCCAAGTGTTGCAAGTTTTCCAGATCTCCTAACATGAACACAGGTGAATCAATAAGTGGTTCAACTAATCTGAAAGATAACCCCAAACTCAATTTAAGAATAACAGAAAAGGATTATTTTATGTATAAAAAGCCAGTCATACATTTTATAAATTATGCAAATATAAGGGATAATGCACTTAAATAATACCTTGCTAGCCCTTTGAGTTCTAGAGGGGTACCCAAAGCATTCCATTAAACCAGCTTCTATAATCACTTTTCTAGTGCTACACCTTCCTGACTTCAGTTTACTAAGATTATTAAACAAAATGAAGAGGAAATGTCATAACTTTCCTCCGTGGCTGGCATGAGCCCCTTAACAACCAGTGGTTTAGGGAATTGAGTGGTGACCTTCCCTTAAGGGCTGCTTTGATCATAGTTGACTAGCCAGTACACGTGACTGTCTATGTGTACCAGTGTGCCGAATGGGGGTCTGAGAGAGACCACTCCGGTCTTGGAGCTGTCAGTTTCAGACCATGTTTCTGCTTACAGTGGTTCCACAGGAGAGCTGTAAGCATAAAGTACATGACATGTCAGGACCATCACCGATCCTTAAGGGGAAAAAAAACATGGTGAAGGTCCTGGTGCATCACCGGTCATTAAGGAGTTAAAGCTGAAAGATTGTATGAGCAGGTATGTACTAACATAGACATGTCGAACAAGTGGCCGTCATATAGCCCTCCATAGAGAGAAACATTTTTAAATGTCATGCAACCTAGCATCTTTCCTTGACTCAGCCTAGATTTTCCACCTGTCCAGTTTTCTGGCTTCTTTCTGTGTTTCACTGGTCTTAAAGGGATAGTAATACTTCATTTTATCTTTATTTTATCTTATAGGCATTAAAAAACTGAAGAATGATATGTCTTATCTCTCAAACCTTTACGGTTTGAGAGATATTCACAAGCAAAGTTTCCCCTCGGCCCCTTTTACCTAGTGTAAGCCATCTCTTCTCAGATGTGGAATCTGGTTGTAAGACCAGACAGATAACAGCAGGGGACAATCTTCTTCCTATGAGAACAATGAAAGCCCTTCCCCCCTTGACAAGTTTTTCAGCTTTTTCCCTTATCTTAATTGAAGATTGTCCCACTCTGCAGTCTGCCTGGGCACCTCCCATCTGATCTGGCTGAGCAGTGTAACATCAGTAAAAGGGGCGGGAGGGGGATACTTTGTCATTGAATTACTCTTGAACTACAACTCTGACAGAATTGAAATAACACTCTCCAAGGTCCAAATACTATGATGATTAATTAGAGCTGCTTTTATTATGAAACAATACTATCCCTTTAAAGCAAAATCACTTGCAAGCCGCTACATTAATCCACAAGCAAAGCATTATGGTAGTGGGTAGATTCTAGTGGTCTAAAGCCCATTGCTGGCATCACCAGTCATGTTACTGCAGTGTCTAGGGTGGGCAGGGGCACTGTAAGAGCTACAGGCTTTATAGATCAGTAATGGAAGGTACAGAGGTGAAGGTGGGTGCAGGAAAGAGCAGATCATTCTGGGCTGTTTATTTGCATCTATTGTGGAAATGGTACCAATGGGTGCTAGAGCATATCATTCTTGGCATTTTATTCCCTGGATAGTCTGAGTGTAATGTAATCTGTAATGTTACTGGAGTTGATGTACCAAAGAAAAGCTGTTCAATTGTGATGCAAACAAAGTGCACCACACAGAATAAATCACTAGTCCTCAAATTCTCACTTATGTAAATGGTGCTTTTAAACCTTTAACCCCTTAGGGACCCTTGACGTACCAGGACCGTCAAGGGTAAACTTGCTTGAAAGACCCTTGACGGTCCTGGTACGTCACGTACTTTTTACTTACAGCGCTCTACCGGGAGCGCTGTAAGTAAAAATAGGGCATGAAATAGACCGCTCCAAGATCGGAGCGATCTGTTTCAAGCCCCATAGTGACGCGCCGATACACGTGACAGGTCACGTGTACCGGCGCCTCAAAGTGCCCCTATGCGGACGTTATGGGACGGAAATGTCCCATAACGTCCGGTCCTTAAGGGGTTAAATACTAGACAGGTCTCCTGCTTATTGTAAAAGCAATGCAGTGGACAGCTGTCTAGCATTCAAGGGTTAAGAGCCCCACTTAAAGGAGCAGTAAACTTTTTTATGAAAAGACATATTTTATAGAGCATTTCCTGCTGAATAAAACAAGGTCACTCCCATCGCTGTCAGATGTTTTATTCAAAAATTATAGCAGTTCAAATAATCAGGAAGTGAATTTACTGTGTTTGCTTCCTGATTGTTCTAACTGACAGGAAGTGAATTTACTGTGTTTACTTCCTGATAGTTCTAACTGACAGGAAGTGACAGGCAGTTTCTATCACATTCTATGGAGAACTGTATGTCTCTGACTGTTCTGACTTTCCTCTCCATTATAATCTAACAGGAAATCTAATTAGAATTTGACCACTAGAGGGCACTGCTAATGTAAAAAACATGGGTTTAAACTGTAATAACTCTGGAAATATAAATATATCTGCAGTGGGAATACCCTTATTTTACTCAGTAGGAAAATACCTAGAATATATATTTTTTCATTTGTATTTGTTGCACTTGCTTTGTCTTAGGAGTTTTGTTTGTCCTTTATGATGCTCTTGGTATGCTTCTGAACTGCTAATGTTTCCTAAAGTCTCTATGAGTAGTAATCCATAAGCTAAAGTAATAGTGCAATTCTGGAGTAAACCATTTGCACCACTGGAGACATATATAAATTCCCAATATTTTCATTCAGGTCAATGGTACATTTAACCCGTTAAATGCAAGGGAGGTCTAAGTCACATTGCTTCACAATGTGTCGAAGACCTCTCTAAAATTCAAGGGAGGGGAGGTTCCAAAATCACATTTAACCCTTTGAGTGCCAAAGGAGTAGCCAATGCATTGTGAATGAATGCTTTGGGTGCCCCTCTGGTACTCAAAGGGTTAACCAGTTGACTGCCAGAGAGGTATCCAACGCATTGCGCTGCAATGCGTTGGATACCTCTCTGGCACTCAACGGTTAAAGCAATGGGCATTTTCATGTGTCCCCCTATTGTACATTTGGTAGGCTCCAGAAATGCTAATTTCTTGTCTTCTGCCCAAAGCCCTTAGAGTAGAAAAATAGGTTTCCAATTCTCCATTGCTTCCGTCTTTGAGATAGGAAGGTAAAAGAACATTTCTGGAACAAAGGATTTTTGAATAGAAAAAGTAGTTTAGTAATGCTTTTTGATCCAGAAAAACAGAAGGCGATATGCATGAAAATAAAAAGAATCAGGGCACTAAAACGGAACGGTGAGCACATCCACCAAATTATTTTTGACTATGTCCCTTGAGCTCTTCTCAGATATCATTTTCCTTCTGTCAAACCTGACCCAATTACCTAAAATACATCTCTCTAGGAAGAAGTGCTGCTTTGATCTTCCTTGTTTGCTGTGTGCCTACCATCGATGCCCTATAATACATTTTTAGGGGTCTCCAACTCTTTATAGAACAACGCTTTGAAGATGTATCTGTCATCCAGTGCGTTCATTTTGTGCTTCATTTCAAAAATTATCCTAATTTGCCTCCAGTTTAGAGTCAAAGGAGCATATGCAAAAATACAGGAGCAATTCTGGGGCATGCCAATTGAGAACAACTAAAATTCACAATGACTTAAATGGGATTTCCAAAAACAATATGCAACTATAACATTTTTATTATGTGTATCTATCTATCTATCTATCTATCTATCTATCTATCTATCTATCTATCTATATCTATCTATCTATCTATCTATCTATCTGTCTGTCTCTCTCTCTATCTATCTATCTATCTATCTATCTATCTATCTATCTATCTATCTCTATCTATCTATATATTATGTCTCTGTATTTGTGCAAATATGCAACTCTTTGCTGTAAGCACTCTGGTGTAACACTTCTTAATTGTAACCTCCCACTTACCTTCCTATGACCAGAAAACCTTAATGTCCCCTGTGGATTTTTTCCTTGTGCTTTAACACCAGCCTAATATTAAACCTGGGTAATTACAACTGAATAGTCGGGTGTACTCTGAGACTAGAACAAACCAACGTTTAATACACAGGGAAAAAAAGAAGGAATCGCCACATATAAGAAAGACCCCTAAATGAGGCACTCAATCCAAGGCCAAAGGTATCATATAATAGGACACCCAAATATAAATAATATCAATAGAACAATATATAAGATTTCAATAGTGGGTGTCGTATAAAATGTGTATAAATATATGAGCATATAACCAACAATAACATGAAAGTGCAAGGTGCATATATAAACAGGAAGCCTAAAAATAGTCTCCTAAAACAATACGTGCTACAATTTGATTCCCATACAAACAAATTAGTGAGAGCGGGGAACAGCACCTCAAGTCACCCACTCTAAGGACCACACAATTCAACGTGTATCACCAATGAAGCATCGTCAGGGGATGTTATACAAATGGTAGAAAAATAGTTTTTATAGTTGGCATGGACCAATGGACACATTGTTACAGAGACACATGACATAACTGGCAACAGTCAATAGGCATTGAGTTCAGGGAACACATGACTTTAAAGTGATAGTAATGTTTCAAAATAAAAGCAGCTCCAATTAATCTTCATAGTATTTGGGCCATGGAGAGTGTTATTTCAATACTGTCAGAGTTGTAGTTCAAGAGTAATTGAATGATAAAGTATCCCCCTCCCACCCCTAGTGTAAGCCACTTTCCCTCAGATGTGGAATCTGGTCTCTTGACCGGACAGATCACAACAAGGGACACTCTTCTTACTGTGAACATAAGGAAAACTCTGCCCTTCTTGACAGGTTTTTTATTTTTTTTCCTTATGCTCACTGAACATTGTACCTCTCTGTGATCCATCTGATCAGTAAAAGGGGGGGGGGAGGGGGATACTTTATCATTCAATTACTCTTGAACTACAACTCTGACAGTATTGAAATAACACTCTCCATGGCCCAAATACTATGAAGATTAATTGGAGCTGCTTTTATTTTTGAAGCATTACTATGTCTTTAAGTCATGCAACGTAAATGACAAATGATAAAAGAGACGTTCTATATCCAAAAGAGTTATAATATAAACCTAATTAATTTCTATATACAAAAAAGGAAATTTATAGTATATAAAGAGAACAATTTATCCCTTTAGAAAGATTATTACAAAAAGTCACATACTCCGTACCCCCCCACACCCCTCTGTTACTCAACGGGTTAATCTCTCTCATCCAGGAGGCTTGCAGCAGGTATCCTGAATTGTTAGGGATGTACAATAAATCTAAATATCTGGAATATTCTTAGGGAAATGTTGGGGTTCATGTTACAGAATGAGAGAGTTTGTGAACCGTGGTCCTCAAGTTCCCCTGACAGTTACGTTTATAACCATTTGAATGCCAGAAGGATATGTAACACATTCAAAGGGTTAAGGATTTCTCTGTCTGATCAAAGGTGGACTAATTGGACTGAAATATCCACTAATTATACAACTGAACCCAGGCAAGAAAATCCTTAAATCCTTCATTATTCTATTAAAGCAGAACTAACACCCAATGATATCTCCTCGATTAGCACAACTTACCATTCATAGCCCTTATAAATGTTGACCTTATTCTTCTATTTGAGAGATCTTCAATCAGTTCTAGAGAGGGACATGCCGGTGACTAGCAGAACCAAAGGATGTCAAACTCTGCTCACTGTTTAAGGTAATCTTAGCCTTTTAAGGACAAGAGCATCTAATGCTTTGCTTCACAATATACTGTGCACCCCTATGGTCTTTAATGAGTTAAATAGGCTCCTACCCTCTGTCTGATTCTTGCCAGCAGCTATCATGTCTGCCTCCATGGACATGACATCCAAGACTGATTGAAGATATCTATTGAATAAATACACAATGGCAAAATTCATAAATATCATTAGAATCTTCTGGTCATAGTAACCTAAGTGGGAGTGCTTGAGAAACTCCTGAGGGGCCCATATATCAAACAAGTTCCAATGCTGATTCTGTTCTTATACTGAGGCTGGATTGCTCTCTGTAACAAATTGAACAACAGGGTGCACCCGGTATCTGTGGATGCTAGAGACTGATGGATTGAGTGTGAGGCTAGGGTTCATAGGTGGTGTGATCTTATATCTTTGCTGAGGCTGATGCTGGAGGTAAAGGTGCAGGCCACGAATCGTGATGACAGGATGGGTACAGGCCACACCACTGAACAGACACTTGGTGAAAAGAGATGGACACCAGCGGGTATGGTTGATAGGAAGTTTGGAGTAGTCGAGCAACAGACACAGGATTCAGAATACTGAGCAGACAGAAGCTGAAAATCATACATAACCAGAGGTCGAAGAACCAGAGCAGGCGGTCCTACATAGCTGGAGGTCGAAGAACCAGAACTGGTAGTCCTACATAGCTGGAGGTTGAAGAACCAGAACTGGTAGTCCTACACAGCTGGAGGTCGAAGAACCAGAGCAGGTAGTCGTGCAAGACAGAGCCAGGAACCAGGAATCTAAGTCAAAGAACTGCAGAGAGGTCAGATGAAAGTCAAGGGTCAGATGCTGGATGATCACAAACTAGAGTCAGGAACAGTAACACAATACTGCTGGAAGAACGCGTGTTGGACAGACTTTCTGGCAGGGTATAAAAAGGAGACTCTTCCAATGGGAGATCGTCACGTAGATGATCGACAGGAGTAAGTGGAAACACTCTGTTTGGGAATAATCAACAGGTCAGTGTGCGCTCATGACACTCTCTAATAAACTGGAGTTCATAGGAGCACGTGTCCTCATAACCATAGCTGGGAACTCTCTGGATTTGCCACGGAGACTCAGTTTTTTGCAGCTTATTACCGGGTCTCCAGGGGAAAGGCTGATTCTCTGGATGTGGGGAGTTTCCACTGACACTCTGCCCACTTTTGCTCCTTCCCAATCTGTTCTTCCCACTCCCCAACCACTTCTTCTCCTTCCCCAGCCTATTCCACAAACTTTTTTAAGCACCGCCCCCACTAGCGATTAAGCCCCACCCCTTTTTTGCAACAAATCATGTAATTTATCTGCCCCAGCAGCACCACAGGCCTTCTCTCTCGGGGGGGTGGTCTTCAATAAAAAGTTTCCAAGTATGCTCATAAACTGCAGTCAAGCCAGTCAATACCATGCATCTGACCTGGTTCCAGGCCCATACTGCTGGGGACAAAAGCACAGATAATGTGGAGTAATTCTAGGGTACAGTAAATCAACTACACCATCAGTTACACATTATAATGGGATTTAATGGGGACTTTAATTATTTGAGTGATAAGACTCCAGAGGTCTCCAACAAATAGCAAAGCAAGGGGTTAGAGCACTTTCTAGCATTTGAGGGGCAGATGCCCCTTTTAAATTAATTGGAATGTTGGGGATTTTTCTTTGTCTCCTACTGTGCCATTGCTTTGCTGCACAATCATTTCACTTGCTTTGTGACTATTGATCCTGGGAACCATAAAGAAATTGTACTGAGCTGTCATTTTAACCCTTTGAGTGCCATAGAGGTACGCAATGCATTGCGTACCTCTATGACATGCAAAGGGTTAATACATTTTTTATTATTAGTATTATTATCATTATGGTTTTTATTATTAACAACCAATGATCCCTCTAAAGTGAGCAAATGACCAAACCAGCACTAAAAGAGTTAAAGAGGACTATTTATACATGGGCTGCTTCGGAATAACACATGAACCATGCACCCCAGTCCAGTTTTAACCCTTTGAATGCCAAAGGGGTACGGAACGCATTGCTTTGCAATGAGTTCCATACCCCTCTGGCACTCAAAGGGTTAATTACACCTTTGACTCTTTCAGAGCTGGCTTAGAGGGAAAAGTGTTAACGACCCTTTAAAATCCCTTTAAATGCCAGAGGAGTATCCAATACATTGCAAAATTAAAGAGACCTCTTTGTCCTTCAAGGTTTAATAATAAAAATAATAAAATAGAAAAAGTTATTTTTATTAGTGTAAAACAACATTATTATATAAATAAAATGTTTATTTTTTTATATTCATCTGGTCTTTCCATACATAAAGTTTTGGCTTCTAAAAGTAGTAATTTAGGATTTATTTCTCATAAATCAGGTTCTGCATTTCCCAGATATCATTAGTCCCAGTGTAACTTAGATTAATCTGTTTATGTGATGTACAATTTCTAACTATAAATTTTCAGGCAGGATGCTCTCTAATAGAGTCTGAAAATGTATTTTTTTGCATATTATGCTGATTCTCATATCAGGAACCATACTACATAAACTGGAATTATCATATCTCTGATTTTGTGGCTTTCAATACAGCAATTTAATAATACCTCAGTATATTAGCCTTTCACTTATTGAGGCCAAAGTTTTAAAGGGATAGTAATACTTCGTTTTATCTTTATTTTATTTTGTAGGCATTAAAAAACCATGAAGAATGATATAAGTCTTATCTCATAAACCTTTATGGTTTGAGAGATATTCACAAGCAAAGTTCCCCTCCTGTCCCTTTTACCTAGTGTAAGCCATCTCTTCTCAGATGTGTAATGCAGTCCATAGACCAGACAGATAACAGCAAGGGACAATCTTCTTCCTATGAAAACAATGAAAGCCCTGCCCCCCTTGACAAGTTCTTCAGGTTTTTCCCTTATCTTAATTGAAGATTGTCCCTCTCTGCAGTCTACCTGGGCACCTCACTTCTGCTCTGGCTGAGCAGTGTTACGTCAGTAAAAGGGGAGGGAGGGGGATACTTTGTCATTGAATTACTCTTGAACTACAACTCTGACAGAATTGAAATAACACTCTCCAAAGTCCAAATACTATGATGATTAATTAGAGCTGCTTTTATTATGAAACATTACTATCCCTTTAAGAAGAATTAGAGTAATTCTGGACTAAACTAAGTGTACAACTGGAAAACAATGGGGGAGATTTATAAAAGAGGAGTTAATGGAAAAGAAGCATTAAAATGGCTGAAAGATTGTTGTTGGTAGTTCTAAAAGTATTAAAGCAGAACTTTCATCTTATTTAACTCGCCCTGCATTAATTAAGCAGGTAGTGACTAACTTTATAATATATCTATTACCTCTCAAAAGTAGCCGATTGTACAGTAATCCTTTATCTTAGGAAACATCTTGTCTGCGCACCTGCGCTCTAAGTCCCGGTCTCCATTGAGAAGCATTGCAGTGTGCCACAATCGGCTACTTTTGAGAGGTAATAGATATATTATAAAGTTAGTCACTACTTGCTTAATTATTGCAAGGCGACTTTATTTAAGATGAAAGTTCCGCTGTAAGGACAATTTAGGAGGACACAATGCCGTGTAGTACATTTAAAAAACAAAATGGAGTAAGGAAGTTTGTAAAAAGTGGTGTGGCTAATTTATAAAGAAATGTCACTGTTTGAGACAAATTAGAGACAGATTTTTTCCAAATATTTAAGGCCATGTCTGACCTGTTCTTATTTTTGCTGTCTCCACATTTATAAATGTAACTAGTATACTTTACAAATACCAACACATATAATAAGGAATAAGGATATTTTATAGATCAGTTTCGAAAAAAGGAACAAGAACACCTTTTATAAATATGCCAAATAATATTTCCTCAGATTCAGAGTGATTTAACAGGGGTTCCTATGGAAGTAGACTTAGTAAACACTGTTATACCCGCTTGCTCCACCTGAAGAAGGAACCTTGGTGCAGTTTCTATGTCCTCAGTTAGAAACTCAATGGTATTTGTGATGAACAGGACTGTCACAGGTCACATAGCTCAAGAGGCAGAGCCTATTGTCCCCCTGGCTGGGATCATGTAGACACTAATACTCAATGGTATAGAGAAAATAGATAGTCATGCAAGCCTGTTTTCAAGCTTCTCCCACCCAAACTCAGAGGCAGATGACTATCAGATGAGACTGATGGTTTTATTGGGGGAACAGCTATTCAATGGGAATGGAATATATTCAGGGTTGTTGTTTGTGCTAACTCACCTTCCCCCTGGAGATTTCTAAAGAAGGTGACTAGAGTCTTATTTTTGTGTCCACCTCCCCCTCTGTTAGTATCCTTTGTCTGATGTTAACCCAAGCATATCATGTTTGTCCATGTTCAAAATGCTGTGTTGGTTAAAAATGAAGCAGTTTGTGATTTAACAAGAAGGAGCATGCTTGTCTCTCTGTCATCCACTATAGAACAGTTACTCATCGAGAAGTGCCTGGGGACTAGATAGATAGGATATCCTATAAGAACCGGAGCTATCAGTGCAGTATATCCTGCATAGCCAGTGAATACACGACTCCAAGTACCAGATCTTTGCTTAGTATAGCAGTTAGCTGTGCAGGTTAGCGAAAGAAACCCATGGAAGATAATGTGCCTGAACTGCTATACCTTCTGTAGCAGAGATGCCAGGACCATATCGTCACAGTATCTCCTTTCCATCACTCTTTTGAGTTGTTATAAAATACAGTTAATTGGTATACTGTAGTTTAAGAACATCTTATCCTCTTGTGTTGTAACTGTCAGCTGTGAATGGACGTCCACCTTAGTCAAGTGCATTCCTTTACTTGTTCCTGTTTACCTTTTTGTCTGAGACTATTAACGTACATCTGAAGACTAATAGGCAGAAGTAACCTTGCCAAATATTCAGTAAATCAGCCATTCTTCTCCATTTCTTTCTATTTAGTAGATACCTCTGTCCCATACATCTTGGCAACCTTGCCATTCCACAGGCATACTTTAGGATTGTTTTGTGAAGTTTTTGGCTCCTTCCCAGGAACTCAGTCAGTGTGGGTTGTCAGTACATGGCAGAAGAAACCTGTAACTTTATTGCTTTAACAACTGACTAAAGGAGGTGGTGGAGGTAGAGGCAGCACATGTGGGCAGCCCATGACTCTTGCCATCTCATACAGCAAAACCAGAGTCAACATACTCCTCTGCAGCAGAAGCCATATGTGTTATTTGGAATGAACTAACTGTTGGCAGTGGCACACTACCTGACACATAAATAACATCGCTACTTAACTTATCTGCCCATCCCTGGGATCTTTTTGCAGTGCTTCTGCTAGTTGTGGCACCTCTGACCTGTTAATAGTGTGTCTCTGTAACAGTTTTTAGGACACTCAGACACAGAAGGTTTGGGTAAAAACACAGTTTTATTGAAAACACAGAAATTAGAGTACCCCACATGGGTCCAGTATATACAGTCAGAAACAATACTGACACAGGTCAGGTTACAATAGTATTTAGTAAACCACTCGGGTCCAGTGAAACACTAGGGTACAACACTGCCACAGGTCAAGTTACAGTTCATGTAAATCCTAGAAGAGGCAGTGGAGAAACGGGTGCTATTAGGCCAAGGGATATGGACAGGCCCTAATAGGACTGAGGCCCACAGGACACTCTCTACGCAGAGAGTGACACAAAAATGACAGAGGCCACACGGAGGTAAACGAAGGCCCTAGATGTGACAGACTGCCAGAAAAGTCAAGGGTGACTGATACTGTATAGTACGGAGAAACGCCAACCATAACCTGCAATACACTGTGACCCAAAGTGCCACTGCACCAACCCCCAAGGGGTTAAATGAATGCTCAGACCTGAAATTGGCTGCAAGGCGCCCAGGGAACAAACCAACCTCGGGTATATTGTAATGAATAGATCAAGCGTACCGTGGTGCAATCTGATTGATCTCAAACACAGGGGTGAAAGGATCATGAGGCACAATAACCAGAGACTGGGTCACAATAATCAGGACTGACGGAGCAGAGTACACGAGGCAACCAAAGAAACTGTCAGTAGACAGTGTGAGCACTGGAGGCATGTTCTCCACCCGGATCACCGGATGGAGCGGGAAACCAGGCCAAATCGGTATACAGAGCGGGAACGTCAGCCAGTCCGGGTCGGAACACAGAGAAGGAACATCAGCCAGGCCGGGTCGGTACACAGAGCAGGAACGTCAGCCAGGCCGAGTTGGTACACATAGCAGGAACGTCAGCCAGGCCGGGTCGGTACACAGAGCAGGAACGTATTCAGGCAGAGTAGTCAGGCAGTCCGGGATATACACAGGATTCACACAGATGTCAGGAACAAGTGCTAGTGACTGGAACATCACGAAAGGGCATTGCAGAAGTGACAGAGCTCAGTATTTAAGGGCTAGCACTGGGCGGAGCAAAACCATAGTAGCCAATAAAAGGAATCAGGAAGTAGCACTGGATCACAATGTCGCCAACGATAACACGGGCACCGTGATAGTCTCCCAGTCAGACCAGTGGTGGTGATTTAGATGGGATCTCATAGAAGTGATGCCACTGCCTAGGTATGAGCCTGCTTTCCCCCAGCTCATATGCTTTTTGCACAGACAACAGATAGTAGCAAGCTTAGTTTTTGGATCTTGAGTGAAATATCTCCTTACTGTGTACTTCATGGACTGAGGGTTTCCTAAAGGGCTAACTCTACTACTGGGGCTAGATTTTGATGCAATTCTACTGCTACTACTACTAGATGTCAAGGGTGCAGCATGTCTAGCAACAGCAGAGGCACTCGTCATTTTGCCTTTCTGCTAACTTTCTTGCCATGTCATCATCTCTCTCACTCTCAATGGCATCTATATCTGAAGAAGAAGAGGAGGATGCTGGAGGGATATATTCTAGATCTGCATCATCATCATCATCATTATCAGTCATCATTAGGTCATCAACAGCATCAACATCGCCCACCACTTCTTGCCCACTACCCTTATATTCCTCTAAGCTCTTAGAGATATCAAAGAATTTATTTTTACTTTCACAAAGTTTGCAACTACTATGAGGACAGGTGTTTTGGTGCTTGTTTGTCTCACGGTCAGATGTAGCAGTTGGTTCAACTGCTACACCTTTCTCCATTATGCCATTGCCATCATTAAAGCTAGAATGTGACTCATTGTAATCTTCAGTGTTCTTTTTGTATGTTGTGTTTTTTGTACTGGCACTGGTTTTGGTACACTTGATGGGACCTTGACAAACTGCAGCCTCCTCAGGAGTAGAGCAATCATCATTTATTGCACACGAGAGCTTTATTAGAGTCAAATAATGATACATACAGAGTTATATAACAATAGGCATAGAAAATAGAACAAGCTTTACAGCAACAAAAACAGTATGGGATGAGAAATCACTGTAATTAGACAGAAAGATAAATAAAGGAAAAATTGGTGATGTACAATTGACATGTACAGAGGCACAACAGTGGACAACGGTCGCTCCATTCAGTTTTTGAACTATCGCTTTACTCCCACGTCCCTGCACTGCTCCACCTTCCCTCCTCCCCATGCCCCTTGTGCGTTTGCTGGACATAACTTAGCTACTGTGTGTGTTTTTACGTTACAGTACACAACACAACTGATAGAGTGTGATGTCTTCTCTTAGACATCAACAAAATTATCAATGTCATCTGCTGTCTATGAAGTCTGCCTCAGTCACACAGATCACATCAGGCTCCCAGTCAGCTGTCTGTCACAAATATATTTATTTACTTTTATTTTTTTTTTAAGTTGTCCACTTTATCTTATCTTGGTATGTCAAAAAATATAACTAAAAAACAAAATCAAAAACTTTCTGCAAACTTCCCCAGCACAGAGACAATAACAGCAAGATCAGCAAACAAACTGGACCACACCTGTCTGTTTCTTGCCAGTCAGTCACACTGAATTTTGGGTTATATGGGGTCAACCACCTTCCTCCCTTGTTCCCCAGGGAGCCCCCAGACTCTCCAAATACAGAGAACAAATATCCTACCTAAAAGACTCCCTAAACTAAGCTTCAATCCCATTATCTAGCTCAAAAAAATGCTGCTTTCTCCACTCTGTGCCCTGAATACAAATATGAAAAATGGCACAACTCCCTGCCTATAAAGGAGTTGTGAAACCTATGCACACATCTACATTATGGACAAGGTATCCATAGCAAACTCCCAGTTACACCATAAGATCAATGGTACCTTCACCTGAAAATCATCCAATGGAATATACCTCATCATTTGTGCAAAATGCCCCACAGCTCTCTATGTGGGTGAAAATGGCCAGCCTTTACATAAAAGGTTTAATTCATACAGATCCAGTGTTAACAACAAAAAGACAGATACACCAGTGGGAGAACATTTTTGACAAAATGGACACAGTGCCAGGGTATCACAGTCTCCCTTTGAGGCCTAAGTGATCCTTTGCTCTTACGTCTGTATGGCTGCCAGCCGGCATGGCCTCTGGCCACTTCCTGATTGCTAAAGTCATGTTACAGGCACTGCCACGGGCGCCTGTTTATGGGCCTATTCTGTTGGGCCTAATTGGGTCCCGCCTCCTTCTGCTGCTTTATAAACGTCACTGAGGCTAGGACTTTCATGGTGTATCTGTGCGTTTCTTCAGTGTTGCTTTCGTTTGACTCTTGCTTGGCTGCCATGTTTACACCTGATCGATCCTGTGGCTTTGTCTGACTACCCGATCTGTGTATGACCCTGGCTTGTCCGTCTACCAGCTCTGTTTTGACCTTGGCTATGGCTGACTACCCGATTTGGCTCTTGACTGCGACTTGTCTGACTTACGCTCTGTGCTGTTCTTAACTCGTCTGACTACCATCTGTTTGGGCTAGTTGTGGGTGCACTCCATCGGTGTAGTGCAACTGATACCTCCATGGTAGAGTTGCTGGTTGCCTCTCACTCCATTGCCTCCATCCTGTGCCACTGTATCCGTTGCCTCCTGGGCCTGTTGCATAACCCTCCGCTCCGTAGCCTACGTACAGTATTGGCTTCACATACTTCCATGACTCTTTCAGAGTACTAGTTATGCTCTGTCTCGCACCTCCTACCACTGCATGGTAGAGTCACTACTTCAAGACATCTGTCTGCCTGTCTTGTATCTGTGAGTTTAGCTGTTGCTCCAATTATCAGGTTTCCTGGAGTTCCAGGTTTCCATTTGCTAGATATAGAACCAAGCCTGGTTCTGCTCCCATCTATCTCTATAGGCTATTGAGAACCGGTTACAGTTCAGTGTAAATTCTTGGATAGTGGACTCGGCACTGTCCTTGCGCCTGTTCCTACTAAGGTTGGGGAAGTGCTTACTCTTGCTTATCTTAATAAACTGGTTAAACTTCACTGTACCTGTGTCATGTGTATTACTTACTATGGTGTCCGTGACACAGGGACATTAAACTGACTGTACTAATGATGGGACTGTTTCACACTCAGAGGGATAGAAAAATATGGGAGGTTAAATTAATGGTCCAGTTTAATACTTTAAATAATGGTATGAACAGAGAGAGAGAATTTCTGTCACATTATCACATTGTGGATTAACCTTTAAAACAGTCCCACTCGTAGTGTAGATACCTTTCACACTTACTAACTGCAATTTACATCACATGCCTTTGACTGATCAAAGAACCTGGGTCTGGACTGATCTGTCTTATCTTATTTCTGTTGTAAACAATGCAATGTGTACTTGTATTCAAGAGAGATGATTTCATATTTATCTGTATAACATGCATAAGGAAGATACCTAAATTTGCTTAGTTAGCCAATAAAGGTATCAACTTGACTATAATTGCCTCATGTTCTCCTCTCACAAACACAGAATGGCATGCTGTGCGTGCCTGACACCCTTTCAAACGCCTGCAGGAAAAGAAGAGAAAAATGCAGTCTTCCCATTAATTTCAATGTAATGAGCTAGGTGAAAAAAGCAGGGAAAATGGTGCTTTTCACTGCAACTTTTTTGCCAAACAGGAAGTGCCATTTTTTTTGCCAATTTTGGTCTGAGATAAAAGTTTTCACCCATCCCAATTTACTGGCATGAAATTGAATTCACTATTATTGTTAGACCATGTTGTATGTGACAGTCTATTCTCTGAATGTTTCATAATAATGTTTCAGAATAACCTTTTTATTTATTTTTTAATATCAATCAAAGAATGCATTTCAAACATTCTGATTGGCTGAACCGCAAACAAAAAAATTAAACAGTTGGTCCTCAAGGAAACTGTTACATTACAATACAGCAGCCCCAGCCAGAGCAGAATATATACATTTTAATTGATACAGAGAATGGCAGCAGACTAATGAGGAACAATGCTGCTATTTAAAGGACTTATTGGAAATATCATATTTGACTTTGACTGACTTGGAGTAGTGCCTTTTGCAGTCAGAGTAGAGTAGGAAAATTAAATTGATTTTGAAAAATGATGATGTCAAAGCCATCTTTGTACATGGTCTCATCTTATTCCACTTCTTAATAAATACAGTCATTATCATAGATAGTTGAAACTTCCCATATTAACAAATTTGCTTACTGTGGCAGAAGCATCTTTGTATAGACTTACAGAGCACAATTAGCTGCAGGAGCAGCAGTAGTATCAGCAGGAGCTGTAGTTATCTTAACTCATAAAATTATTGATATTAGGTATCTAGCTTGTTATCTTTGGTATAGATTTTTCTAGTAAGGCTGACACGCATAGGATTTATTTGTTAATTATTTTTAGGCTGGAGTGCAGTGAAAGACAATTAATAGCATTAAGTTGATCTGTCACAAAATGCTTAATTATGATATTTAATCTGTCTGTTCCCTGCACTTTTTTTTATCAGCAGTCTAATGGTTTTAGAGATCTTTGGCTTAGTAATTAGTGGCCCTAATAAATATAGGCAATTTTTTTTACCTGAAATGCCAAGGAAAAAAATAGCACTTCTCACTGCATTGATATTGATGATAATAATATATACCCTGCCGCATGTGGCGAGTTTCCTCAATATATTCCCTCCTATCTAAAATATAGATAGGGGGTGTCAGTTTACTACATGTTGTCAGTATGTGCTTGAGAGAGAGAAAGCAGGAGAAGTTTAATGTTATCTGGTGTAGGCAGACAAGCAGAGAGATGGAGCTGGAGTTGCTTGAAAAGAATATTGGTGGTAGCCACTACCAGTTGTCCTTTGTGTGTGGCTGTGATGGAAGAAAGGAGTGTAAAATATATAAAAAAGACGTATTTGACTGATAAGTGTAAAATCCAGACAGACACCTTACCTAAACCAGATGTATTATTACCTACCTAGCTAACAACCCTTAAACAACTTACTGCCTAATTTCTACAATATAACTACTCACCAAACACCCACCCACACTTCCTAACCTACTTATCTACCTATGTAAGCTTTGCAACACATTGCATTGGAGACCTCTGTAGCATTCAAGGGGTAAAGAAAGCTCTAGTCAGTTGCATGGGAATTTAGCTATTTTTATTTGTTCCCTATAGTTCAGTTGGTTTACTCCAGAATAACTACCTTTTGTTTTTATTCTTATGAGCCATGACAAAATATGTGTTATAGAAGTAAACAGGGGTACTCAAACTTGTTTTGTGTCTTATTTTTATACATTGAATACAATTTGCTATTGTGGTCAAGCATTGTGCTGTTTTTATCACTTATTGTGAGGATTCAGGTCTTTTTCATTTATGTGTGTGATAAAACAGCAGGTTGGGCTAAACTGTCTACCAACCTACAAAAAAAATGTCTAAGTCGATATTCAATTGTCTTACCAGCTGAAAGCACAATGGACATTAGGCGAAAGAAAAGGACTTGTGGCCAAACGTCTGTTTTGTGCTTAAGTTCCCAAAACTCACTCTAAGTAGCATGAATTATAGGAGCATCAAAAGTAAAAAGCTAACGATCGGTGCCTGAGATACTTTCAAGCACAGATCATTAGCTCAAATACAGTCACCTTCCCAAACACTAATCCTACACTATCCCTAAGTTCCTAACAGTAAAGTGCCACAGTACTACCCTAACACTAGCAAAATACAGAGCTCTGTTACACTTACATGTCATGACTGTTCATCTTCTTCTATCTTCCTTCTTCTGTTTTCTATAATCTTCTTTTTCTGTCTTCAATGCATTGCTTACCTCTCTGTCACTCAAAGGTTTAAGAATTGCACAAATGTACTGTTTGTACTTCTTATTCCTATTTGATGAGAGTTTTACAATGTATAGTTTGAAATACTGTACTTCTAAATGTTGAATATGCTTTTATAATACAATAAAGCTTCTTTGAAATAAAAAAAAAATTGCACAGATGTCAGAGATAAAATTGTAGAAGATACCAAACAAATAAAAACATTTCCCCATATTTCCGCTAATAAGTAATATATTTTGTCCAATACAAAAAAACTTTAGTGCCACAAACTGATGGATGGACTTGTGAGAATCGGTTTGGCTGATTTCGGAATTCAGACGAATAAGGGTCATTCGGCGTCATTTGGGCCATCCGAAAGGAAAAAGTTGTTTGTTTTTTTTAAAACAGTATCCTAACAGCCCTGGTCAGAATCCTCAGAGTAAATTTCGAAAATTTGAACAACGGCTACCCGCGAGCGCAATACTTTCCCTCCATATTTTCCCTCTCTCTCTCTAGTCCAATTGGCTTCTTCGTTTCATGATGGGGGTTGGACTAATGACACATCAGACACCCAAACAGCCTGCATTTACTGTTAGTCTGTTGTTGGAGCTCAGAGAGAGCATAAGGAGATAGAAAGTATCTAGTTGTTGTGTAGGCAGGCAGGTAGCATAGGCAGGCAGCCAGCATCAGTACATTATTACCATTGCAAGGGAGAGTCATCTCTGTTCCTGTGCAAAGTATAAAAAATATTAGGGATTTGTTTTAATAGTATTCAGAGTGACACAGCCAGTCTCAAGGTTGTGTAGGCAGGTAGGCAGGCCTAGTACCTTATTGCCACCACAAAGGAGAGTTATTTTTTTAAAGTATGTTAAATTCATCCGATTAATTCGGACTATTGTCGAATTTCATCCAAGTCGAACAGGTCTGGTCCGAAATGTAGATCCTCCGAACGACAAAAAAAAATTAGTCCGAAATCGAATTTTACTGAAAATTTTTGTCATGCACAAGTCTACTGATGGAAATAAACATGCCCTCTTTGTGTTCTCCACCGCTGTCAGAGGCGGTGAGGGAGAAAGGAATACTAGACTAAACCCCTCCACTAAGTACCTCAAGGGCCCATGCCTGTTCCAGTGTGAGGGAATTTTGAATTTATATGGGCAGTCTTTGTTCAAAATGACTAACGGCCATTGGCTGGGATGTGTTCTAATGCACCTCCCAGCCAATCAGCTTAAAGTGGGAGATTGAAGGAACTTGCCTGAAGGTGATTGGCTGGGAGGTGAGTAAGTCATTTTGAACAGAAACTGCCCATATAAAAAGTCAGTCTCTGTTCAACATTCCCTCACACTGGAACTGGGATTGGCCAGTGAGATACTTAGGAAGAGTCGAGGATATACAATGGGAAAGAATCAGGAGACCCCAAATATTTGTACTCCTCACAATCTGACAGGGGGGTCTGTCTGCTTTTCCTTTCTCCGCTGCCACCACTGCCACCAACAGCAGCATAGAACACAAGAGGACACATTTATTTAAATTTTTGGCACTAAAGTTTACTTTTGTATTGGACAACATATATTACTTATTAGATGAAATATGGGGAAATGTTTTAATTCGTTTGGTACCTTCTACATTTTTAATGCTGACATCTGTGTAATACTTAACCCTTTGTGTTGCATATCTCTCTGGCTCTAAATGGGTTAAACCGTGTACAGTTTTCAGAGTTATCTTTGTGGTACACATTTTAAATGCATCTTTTTTTTTTATTTTACAGGAATGAGAGAAGGAACAGAAGAAGACGGAACAGAAGAAGATGGAGAGGAAGAGAAAAGAGGAAATAGAGAAGATAGGAGAAGAAGACAGATAGTGGCTGACCAGAGTGCTGAAGACTCCGCTGGACATCAGTGTTTCTTGTCAATATCTGTTTATTACCTTAGTTGGATTAACCCTGTGAGTGCCAGTGAGGTAATTATACCCAAGTGGCACTCACAGGGTTAATTCTACTAACATTGGGAACATTTTTGCAGTGCTAGGGTCTTAGAGGGAGATTTATAAAAAAACGTTCTTCTTACCTTTTAAAGAACAGTCGCTATGGCATGGCTAACACTAGGTCTGATTTATAAATGATTAAAGACTTTTTTAAAAATATGGTGTTATTATTCATATTTTAACAACTGGAATGCATAAGGACAGCAGATACATGGCGTTAGGATTCTGGAAATAATTCTGTCACAAAATTGTCGCAACTCACGACATTTCTTTACAAATTAGCTATGCAACTTTTTACAAACTGTCTATTCCATTTTTTTTTTAAGTATTACGCAGCGTACAGCGCTCCGAAACTGGCTTTCTTACTTATAGATCTATTGAAGATGCTGTTACAGCCATTTTAATGCTTCTTTTTGCTTAACTCCATTTTTATAAATCTCCTTCTTAGGGGTTCTTAACTTTTTTTTTTTTTTACTTTCAATTGATGCATTCGCTGTTTTCAGATCGGTTAATGAGCAAAAACGCTGTTACATTAATTGGCCAACATGTTTTTTTTTTGTACTTGTATTTTTTCATAGCACAGGCAATTGACTAGCTTACTGTTCTTGAAAAAATGCCATTGCCCGTTTTTTTTTTTTTTTTTGTATCAGACCTAATTGAATCGAGGCTCCATAGTCAATGACTCAAGTTTTGCCATAGAGTGCATTATAAAAGCAAATAACTCAATGGACATTAGTTGGCATTGCTACTAACAGTTTCTGAGCAGTGCCTAGCCGTGGAACAGGCCATTTTGCTGTTGTTCATCCTCAGGAGCCTCTCACATTTTGTATGCTTAAGTTTCAAGTGTAATACATTTTAAATGAAAAATCTCCCACCAGTGCAGTACATTATTTTATATTTTCTATAAAAATCATACTGCTCCATTAACCTATAAAGGACTGGGGGGGGGGTCAACATATTGCTTCAACATGTAACCCTTTGAGTGCCAGAGGGGTGTTCAATGGCATTTAATTGAAATGCAATGGAGAGCCCTCTGACACTCAGCAGGTTAAATGAGTCTTTTAACCCCTTGTATGCTAAAAGAGACCTTAAAGTAATAGTAATAGTTTGAGTCTTATCTCTCAGACCTTTATGCACTGGTGGGAGATTTTTCATTTAAAATGTATTACACTTGAAACTTAAAGGGATAGTAATACTTCATTTTATCTTCATTTTATTTTGTAGGCATTAAAAAAACATGAAGAAAGATATGTCTTATCTCTCAAACCTTTATGGTTTGAGAGATAGTCACAAGCAAAGTTTCCCCTCCGTCCCCTTTTACCTAGTGTAAGTAATCTCTTCTCAGATGTGGAATCCAGTCCATAGACCAGACAGATAACAGCAGGGTACAATCTTCTTTCTATGAAAACAATGAAAACCCTGCCCCCTTTGACAAGTTTTTCAGGTTTTTCCCTTATCTTAATTGAAGATTGTCCCTCTCTGCAAACCAGGCACACTTTGTATACCATTTCAATGAAGTAGTTCTTCTTATATCTCGTGATCTATGCTCTGCTGTAGAGCCACAGCTGGTCAGCAGACCAGATTCCAATTCTGACAGCTAGACTGGTGATGACAGTTAGGGAGAAACTTTGCTTGTGAATATCTCTCAAACCATAAAGGTTTGAGATATAAGACTTATATTGTTCTCCATGTTTTTTTAATGCCTACAAAATAAAATAAAGATAAAATGAAGTATTACTATCCCTTTAAGCAATCAAGGGGTTAAATGTTCATTAAAATCAAAGGAGATTTATATTTTTTCTCATATGTACAAGAATAGCTCTAGTTTAGTTTTTATACCTATGGTCCATTATGTCAAAGTAGCTTCATACAAAAGGCATAGCCATTGTATTGGACAGAATCTAGACGAAATAACTTTGATGATTCACTGAGATATTGCTGAAATGTTATTGTAGGAGACTTGGTAGACAATCCATATGCACATTTCCATCTAAAGCTTTCATTATTTTTTTTAACAAATCGTTTTTGGCCAAGTGAATTTCATAACTCAATTATTAATAAAGCAGCATTTTATTTGATTCCAGCAGACTGTTGACCTTTAGGTCAAGCAAAGTACAGGTTAGTTTGAAGGGATCACTTTACAGAAAAGTTTTGAATTATTTCATTCCATGTTCTTTTATAATGTATACCATGCAATAGATAGTGTAAGTGGAGCAAAGAATGACCTAAAGCTAAAGTGATTTAATTTGCACATGAATTCAATTACCTTTGTTCAAAATCTTGAAGGTGCCTATAGGTAGAAATGATTGTCCTGATAATGAAAGAAATACAGCCATGTCCTTTAGAGGAATAGTAATGTACCAGAAACATTTTTTAGCATTTAGTAGTGCTTAAAAACTTGAATTGAATGTAAGAAAAAACATATCTCTCAAACCGCTAAGGTTTGAGAGATAACTGCATTCAAAGTTTGACGTTTCCTTCCGTCAGCTGTAAAGCTGACAGCAGAAGATCTGAGTAGGCCGACACGGAGGCGCTTCAGCAGAGCCACAACTGCGTTTTTTAAAAAGAATGACTTCATTGGAATGGCCTATAAAATGTGCCTGGTTTGCAAGCACACTTTGTAGACCATTCCAATGAAATCATTCTTTTAAAAAAAACGCGATTGCGGCTCTATTGAAGAGCCTCCGTGTCGTCCGACACGGATCTTCTGCTGTCAGCTTTACAGCTGATGGCAGGAAACGTCAAACTTTGAATGCAGATATCTCTCAAACCATAGCGGTTTCAGAGATATGGTTTTAAGCATTCAATTCAAGTTTTTAAGCACTACTAAATGCTAAAACAATTCTTGGACATTAACAACCCTTTAAACTGAATGATCAAAAATGAAAACCTTCATATATTACATGATAGTTTTTAGAAGCTTTAACAATAGACATTCATTAAACATTATATAATAATTTAAAGTAGAACTGTCAGTTTGAAATAGCTATCTAAATTGCTTATGTTTATAATAATCATTTTTATTTCAAATAATAGTTTACAAGATATATTTTATATCTATATATATAAAAGAATAAGCCTCATTGCATAATTTATGGTACCCCACACACAGAACATAATTTATGTCTCCTCAGAAAAGAAACTCGCATTGAACAGAATGTCTAATTACATAATTTATGTCTCATTAGGAGACACATCTCCTATTGGGTGATTGAATGGGGACTTTACTGCTCTCATTGGGTGATTCAATGGGGGCGTGTTTATCATACAGGGAGTTGGCCTGCCCCCTCCAGCCCGCCCACCAGTATCCAACTGACAAAAAAATATATATATAACTGCCACTCGCTCCTGAGGTAGGGATATCAGTAACTTCTCCCGGTCCACTCACACTCTCACTCAGGATCATGACCACACAAACACACTGTTTCACCTCCCACAGATAACTGTAACCCTCCATACACTCTGTTTCAGTATGAGGGTGTAATGTTCCCATAAAATACAAACTCAGGGATAAACTTAATAGCAACTCTTATTTAACTCATCATCTCTTCAGTCACCTCACTGTCTCAACTGTCACTCCTCCACTTCCTGATTCCCACCCTTTCTCCTTAAAGGGAGAGAGATGCTTTGTTGTATGTTACAGAGGGCAAGCCTCAAACACCACTTTCTATTTGATCCCTCAGCATATTGCTACGTTGCCTCAACTGAAGAGCCACCGTGTGTTATATTGCTATGTTAGCTCAACTTAACCCTTTGAGTGCCAGAGGGGTAAGTAACGCATTGCAAAGCACACGTTCTGTCTCACACTCTCACAGTCTCTCACACAGTCTCGCAGTCTCACACTCTCAGTCTCTCACACTCTCACAGTCTCTCACACTCTCACACAGTCTCACACTTTCACAAAGTCTCACACTCTCACAGTCTCTCACAGTCTCTCTCGCAGTCTCACACAGTCCCTCACACTCTCACAGTCTCATACACTCTCACAGTCTCATACACTCTCAGTCTCAGTCTCTCTCGCAGTCTCTCACAGTCTCTCTCGCAGTCTCACACAGTCTCTCACAGTCTCTCTCGCAGTCTCACACAGTCTCACACTTTCACAAAGTCTCACACTCTCACAGTCTCTCACAGTCTCTCTCGCAGTCTCACACAGTCCCTCACACTCTCACACACTCTCACAGTCTCATACACTCTCACAGTCTCATACACTCTCAGTCTCAGTCTCTCTCGCAGTCTCTCACAGTCTCTCTCGCAGTCTCACACAGTCTCTCACAGTCTCTCTCGCAGTCTCACACAGTCTCACACAGTCTCTCTCGCAGTCTCACAGTCTCACACAGTCTCTCTCGCAGTCTCACACAGTCTCACACAGTCTCTCTCGCAGTCTCACACAGTCTCTCTCGCAGTCTCACACAGTCCCTCACACTCTCACAGTCTTACACTCTCACAGTCTCTCACACTCTCACAGTCTCTCACACAGTCTCTCACACAGTCTCTCACACAGTCACAATCTCACAGTCACAGTCTCACAGTCACAGTCTCACAGTCTCTCTCACAGTCTCACACAGTCCCTCACACTGACAGTCTCTCACACTCTCACACACACACAGTCTCACACTCACACACAGTCTCACACTCACACACAGTCTCACACAGTCTCACACTCTCTCACAGTCTCTCACTCTCACAGTCTCACACACAGTCTCACACTCTCACACACAGTCTCACACTCTCTCAGTCTCACTCTCACACAGTCTCACAGTCTCACACTCTCTCACTCTCACACACAGTCTCACACACACTCTCACACTCTCTCACTCTCACACACAGTCTCACACACAGTCTCACAGTCTCTCTCACACAGTCTCACACAGTCTCGCAGTCTCACAGTCGCAGTCTCACACTCTCAGTCTCACACACTCTCACAGTCTCACACACTCTCAGTCTCTCGCAGTCCCTCACACTCTCTTACACTCTCACAGTCTCATACACTCTCAGTCTCACAGTCTCTCACACTCTCACAGTCTCTCACATTCTCACACTTTCACACAGTCTCACACTCTCAGTCTCACACTCTCACAGTCTCTCTCGCAGTCTCTCACAGTCTCTCTCGCAGTCTCACACAGTCCCTCTCGCAGTCTCACACCTGTCTCTTACACTCTCACAGTCTCATACACTCTCACAGTCTCTCACACTTTCACACAGTCTCACACTCTGTCTCACACTCTCACAGTCTCTCTCACAGTCTCTCACAGTCTCTCTCGCAGTCTCACACAGTCCCTAACACTCTCACAGTCTCTCACTCTCACAGTCTCTCACTCTCACAGTCTCTCTCTCACACACAGTCTCTCTCTCACACACAGTCTCACACTCACACAGTCTCACACTCTCACACAGTCTCACACAGTCTCACAGTCTCTCTCACACAGTCTCACACAGTCTCGCACTCTGTCTCACTCTCAGTCTCGCACTCTCAGTCTCGCACTCTCAGTCTCGCACTCACAGTCTCGCACTCACAGTCTCACACTCACAGTCTCACACTCACAGTCTCACACTCAGTCTCACACTCACAGTCTCAGTCTCACAGTCTCAGTCTCACAGTCTCAGTCTCACAGTCTCACACAGTCTCACACACTCTCAGTCTCACAGTATCTCACAGTCTCTCACACTCTCACAGTCTCTCACACTCTCACACAGTCTCTCACAGTCTCTCTCGCAGTCTCACACAGTCCCTAACACTCTCACAGTCTCTCACTCTCACAGTCTCTCACTCTCACAGTCTCTCTCTCACACACAGTCTCTCTCTCACACACAGTCTCACACTCACACAGTCTCACACAGTCTCACACAGTCTCGCACTCTCAGTCTCGCACTCTGTCTCGCTCTCAGTCTCGCACTCTCAGTCTCGCACTCTCAGTCTCACACTCTCAGTCTCACACTCTCAGTCTCACACTCACAGTCTCACACTCAGTCTCACACTCACAGTCTCAGTCTCACAGTCTCAGTCTCACAGTCTCACACAGTCTCACACACTCTCAGTCTCACAGTATCTCACAGTCTCTCACACTCTCACAGTCTCTCACACTCTCACACAGTCTCTCACAGTCTCTCTCGCAGTCTCACACAGTCCCTCACACTCTCACAGTCTCTTACACTCTCACAGTCTCATACACTCTCACAGTCTCTTACACTCTCACAGTCTCTCTCTCACACACAGTCTCTCTCTCACACACAGTCTCTCTCTCACACACAGTCTCTCTCTCACACACAGTCTCACACTCACACAGTCTCACACAGTCACACAGTCTCACAGTCTCTCTCACACAGTCTCACTCAGTCTCGCACTCTCAGTCTCGCACTCTCAGTCTCGCACTCTCAGTCTCGCACTCTCAGTCTCACACTCTCAGTCTCACACTCACAGTCTCACACTCACAGTCTCAGTCTCACAGTCTCAGTCTCACAGTCTCACACAGTCTCACACACTCTCAGTCTCACAGTATCTCACACTCTCACAGTCTCTCACACTCTCACAGTCTCTCACACTCTCACACAGTCTCTCACACTCTCACACAGTCTCTCACACTCTCACACAGTCTCACAGTCTCTCACAGTCTCACTCGCAGTCTCACACAGTCCCTCACACTCTCACAGTCTCATACACTCTCACAGTCTCATACACTCTCACAGTCTCATACACTCTCACAGTCTCACAGTCTCTCACTCTCTCACAGTCTCTCACACTCTCACAGTCTCTCACACTCTCTCACAGTCTCTCACACTCTCACAGTCTCATACACTCTCAGTCTCACAGTCTCTCACAGTCTCACAGTCTCTCACACTCTCTCACACAGTCTCACACTCTCACAGTCTCTCACACTCTCACAGTCTCTCACACTTTCACACAGTCTCACACTCTCACAGTCTCTCTCGCAGTCTCTCACAGTCCCTCACACTCTCACAGTCTCACACACTCTCACAGTCTCACACACTCTCACAGTCTCTTACACTCTCAGTCTCACAGTCTCACACAGTCTCACAGTCTCTCACAGTCTCTCACACTCTCACAGTCTCTCACACTCTCACAGTCTCTCACACAGTCTCACACTCTCAGTCTCTCACACTCTCAGTCTCTCACACTCTCAGTCTCTCACACTCTCAGTCTCTCACACTCACATTCTCACACTCACATTCTCACACTCACATTCTCACACAGTCTCACTCTCTCACAGTCTCATAACCAATCACTCACACACAATCACACTCACACAGTCTCACTCAATCACACTCTCACAGTCTCACTCAGTCATACACACTCACACAGTCTCACTCTCACACTCAGTCACTCAATCACACTCTCACAGTCTCACTCAATCAGTCTCACACAATCTCACTCTCACACTCAATCACAGTCTCACGCTCTCACAGTCTCACGCTCAATCACATTCTCACACTTACAGTCTCGCAGTCACACTCAATCACAATCACACTCAATCACACTCACACTCAATCATACTCTCACCCTCAATCACTCACACCCTCAATCACTCACACCCTCTCACTATCATACACACTCTCACTCACACACTCTCACTCACTAACACACTCACTCAATCACTCACACGCAATCACTCAATCTCGCACTCAAACGCAATCACTCACACGTAATCACACCCCGGGAGCCAGCACAATCCACCTTCCACCATAGTCTCACTGTCACTCACACCCCGGGAGCCAGCACGATCCACCTTCCACCATAGTATGTGCAATTACCACACGCATTTCAATTACATGAATGAATGCCAGTCACTCACATCCTGGGAGCCAGCACGATCCACCTTCCACCATAGTATGTGCAATTACCACACGCATTTCAATTACATGAATGAATGCCAGTCACTCACATCCTGGGAGCCAGCACGATCCACCTTCCACCATAGTATGTGCAATTACCACATGCGTTTCAACTATATGAATGAATTCCACAGTGGAGGCATAAGTACAAACTCATTACAATGACACATAAGTCAACCCCTTATGACTCACTTCTGTGTGTGTGTGTCTCTGTGTGTGCCTGTGTGTTTCATGTCTGTATCACACTGTATGTGTCTGCATGTATGTGTGTATGACTGTCGCTCTTTAAGCATCTCAGTGCATGCATGTGCATTTGCGTGTGTTTCTCTGTGTTTGTCTCGCATCCGTGTCTGTGTGCATTAATTCCCTACATATCCTGACGGGCAACGCCGTCCCACATTGCTAGTATATATATATATATATATATATATATATATATATGTTTTATCCCATACTGTATCTAAGGTTACTTCAAGTATTGAGATGGTATCCCTGTTACATTTCAAAGGGACCTCAGACAAAGCCAAATAGTGGTGAAACATGTGTCGGGCTGATGGAGGCAGACTCATGTGCTCCATGCTATCTCTGTAACTACTTGTACAACTGTTTGTTGATCAGTGATATAGGTTCATTCACCCAACAGCCATTATGAACATACGCAAAGAGGTGCCCATTACAAAATGATTTTTGAGGGCCATACCTCATCTGCTTTAAACCTTTTTGTGTGATCACCTTTTGAAGATGGTGGCTAAACAGGCAGGATCCTTTTAGCATAATCTAGCTCATATGTACTGTTCTGTGTTTCGCTTTGAAATTGAACAGCTATACCATCTCAATACTTATAGTATATAAGTATATTGCAGAGTGTGTGTTTGGCCAGCTTTGCTGATGGACAACATGAGCAGGAACCCCCCACCAGTATTTCACTTGTAGTTGATGCAGGGCCGAAGTTATGATCCCTTCTCCAGTGTAGGGTATTAGGTGACAAGTCACTGAAAATAGAAACCTGGAAACCCTTCTATGATATTGGGGACCTGTTTTTTGCTGCTTGAAAGACAGTCTCTTTGTCTTTGTAGGCCTGGAACTTTACAATGACATTCCTCGGGGCTTCATTTGGAGCACTCATCGGTTTCAGAGATCAGTGAGCTCTCTCTAGCGTAATAGTTTTAGGTTCCTCAGCCTGTATAAGAAAGTCAAATAGCCCCTGCAAGAAGGTCGGAAGCTCCTCGCAGTCTACATCTTCAGGTATACCTCTGAAGGGCATGTTTTATGTCCTGCTTCTGTTCTCAGTGTCGTCTAGTTTGATGATGGTGTCTTGGTAAGCACGTTTAAGAGATGATATGTGGGATAGTGTCTGATCTCTGAATTTTGATCATGCACTTACTATATCCCCATTTGATTCAGGTCACGCCGCACCTCGATTAATTCATTTTTAATAAAAATCTTTAGATCCGCCAGCAAGTTCTGTAAAATCTCTCTGTGTGGAGGTAGAGTCCCGCAGATCAACATAAGAGTTGTCATCGGAGTCGCTCCCATTGCTCACCAAGGAGCCAGCATCTTGGTGTTCCATGAGAAGAATACAAAGACCATCTGCCATTTTGGGTGGCTGTTTGTCTTTCAGTAGATCCAAGTTATTTTTTAAAAAGGACTGCATGTCCCATTCCTTCTTTTGATACTTGCCTTTAGGCATCTCTGCAAGCCTAGTGAGGCTAGATAGATCTGAAAAAACAAAGGATATCTGTTGGTTTGAAGTGTCTTTTTCCTACTCGAGACAGGAACCCAAGTATTATGCGTCCATTTAGGCTGACTGCCAAGCCACGCCCCTCCATATTTTATTTATGTGTAATAAAAGTTCATTTTGTTTTTAACATCACCTAATATCTATCTCATTTTACATAAACACACTAATAACCATAGATCTTGTCTAGGAAGGTGGGTCTGGTGCTGATCAAGGTCCCTTTTGCTTTATCTCAGATTTGATCCAAGGTATAAATACCTTCCATATTCCACCCACAAGGGTTTTCTCACAGTAGAGGTAAGGTGGTATCACTACTTTAATTGTATTATACTAAATAGAAGTTCACTTGGATTTGAGGCAGATAGGGACTTGTCCAAATCTCAGGTGTCTTGATGCAGACAAGCTTACTGTGTTTTTGACCAGAAACATGTAACTAAACACCAATGTTTGTTATCTATAAGCTATAGGTTATTTATTGGCAAAGGTCAGTATCTGATGAGCATACTTATTTTTGTTTACTCAAACGTCTTACAGAACTGTTGCTATTGCCCAACAAATGCCAAGGAAATAATAATGCTTTGATCACAATAAACATGTAGAACTGTATGTGCCTCAATATATTTTTACCATAATTATTGGTTCCCCCATTAAACATATACAGAATATTCAGCTGTGCTGTGGATACTGCTCACTCCCTGAAAGGGGTGAAGAAATATGAATATTGAAAGCAACAAGGTGGGTAGGTTAAGGTCCTGCCAGAATGCAGCCACCATTATTCCCTGTATGCCTCACATTGACCACTTCTGACTCAGGTTAGTAATAATATGTGCAGTTGTATGGCTACCAGTGCAGTGGGCCGAAACTGGGGAAGTCTGTAGGTATGGTTCTATCATGCCTTCAACTTTAAACAGGAGTTTATTGAAATATTCAAGTAATAATAAATTGGAAGAGCTCGGTTACAACTCTAGTACAATGATTGAAATATTGAAACGCATTCATGAGATTTTATTGGTTGCAATTTAAGTTCCTACTTTATGTAAAAGTTACCACTATGTTTCAAGTCGCTTAGTCTTTACCTGGATTGTTTGTTTTTATTTTTTTTTAATTGCTTTAATAAAAGCTAGGTTTTATATTATTATACTAAACCTATACAGTATGATTGTCTTACCATAGCCGCTATAAATGAGTGGGTTTAGTGTTGTTTAGTGTTTTTTTTCTCTTGTTTGTTTTAGTTCTGTTCTGACAGTGCAGTGGTACAAGGCTGAGGTATATATTATATGTGAATCTGTGGTTAACGTGGGTCAAGGTTGTGCTTCTATGGATACTGTGGGACAAGGCTGGGGAGCAGTCTGTGTGGGTCTATGGCTACCCGTGCAGTGGTACAAGGCTGAGGGGGTCAGTATATGTGGTTCTGTGGCTACCGTGGGACAAGGCTGGGGGGCAGTCTTTGTGACTGCCAGTGCAATGGGATGATTTGGGGGGTTAAAATGTGTGGTTCTTTGGCTACCAGGGTATTAAAGTGCCAGAGAACACAGGGGGAAAATTGTGTTTTTGACTGAAATTCCCACAGGAGGCAACATTTTTTGTGGAAGGCTTTCATTCATACCATAAATAGTTTTATTTCACACAGCAAATATGCATACATTTTTAAATATATTTAAGCGATATAGTCCAAGCACCATATACAACTTTAAAATGGTGAAAGGAGATAAGACCGAGAAACACATTTAATGATTAGTATTAACTCATTAACCCCTTCAGGTGGTTTTTTTTTTTTGACATTTTAGATTTCAATTTTGCATATTTAGATTCCATAATTTTATCTAAATAATTATATGTAAATGCTACAGGCATCAGCAACACTACTATCAGTTGGAAATCTTCCAATAATGGACTTCGCCACCAGTAATTTTAGCGACTACCACAAAATAGACACAGTACATGATTTAACCCTTTGAATACCAGAGGGGTGAGCAAAGCATTGCTTTAAAGAAAGACAAAAATGTAGTCAGCGAGACAGAAGTTCAAAGGAAAATTGTGGAAATTATGCGTACGCCAATTGTACAATACAGAGCAAATATTTATTTAAATGTGACTTTTCACCCTGAGGATGTTAGTTTGGTCTCCAGTACATGGCTGAACTGTAATTTATTGATGGGATTAGTATAATGTGTTAGTTTCACATTTCAGACTTTCACTTTATATATGCAAATACTACTTGGACTTGGCTCCCTTAAGGGTTATAGGTACCTGAGGACAATAGCTGAACCTCACAGATTAAGTTTAAATCAATTTAAATGTGATATTAACGTATGTAGATCCTTTCCATTTCCATGATGACTCTCCAAGTCCTCCATGTTAACCCAGTATTCAAAGGAAACAACTGCACAGTCAAAGAGCAACCAGTCATTTAGTCTGTATAAAATGATGCAATTTAATTATAAAGTGCCATTATTTCTGGGCAAGATCAATGTGATATGCTGCAGGATATTTCTTATATGTGCATGGCACCTTTAAATAAAAGAGATTGCACCCTGGGAAGAATGAAGATCTATAGCACACACTATAATATTTGTCTTGTCCCTGGTTGACCCTCTCTCTTTTTAAAATCATAATGTTTCTTAAGCTTGATAAGCTTTGCAAAATTTGAATTATTTAAATGCTTCGGAGACAGACACCTACAATAAAATGTCACTCCTCTATTCTTTGGAATCTTTATTTCTGTGTAAAACCAACTCAATATTTCTACTAAAAAATGTACTTAAACTCATTCGTGTACCTCCTACAGTCTATCACAGATGACTGATCAACACACACTGTGAAACATTTCAGATGGAAAAGCACTTGGTGTGTAGGCATGCAAATTAGCTCACAAAGTGGTCATTTTTCAAATTTTCTCTAAAGGAAATCTCTTGGGCTTCAGTTTGACAATACTTTCTTTATCATGTATTAAATGGAAGTTTAAAATCAACTGAATAAATAGCTTATATTGTATTGTTTTCAAAAGAGTTGGGTTAGCATTCTATTAGATCACAGAACTGACAAAAAAGTGATTTTTCAAAACATTGATAAAACCACCCTTTTATGTATTATTCTTTAGCCATATAAATAAAGGTGTTTTAATTATTTTACTAGTAATTATAACTAGGGGAATAAATAGTGCTTAATTTATTTAACAAATGGTTTACTTTAGTATGCATTCTTAATAGAGAAATTGGAAATAGTTATGTCCTTTAGCTGGTGATTTTCAATTCACAATCTGATATAATACCTCTTCTGGATAATGGGTGTTTTTTATTATTTTATCGACATTTTATAGACATTCTGTTCAGATCTTTTAACCCTATTGCTTGTTATGAAGAGGTATGAAAAAAAGAGACTTCATTGGTGAGGGTGGTCAGTAAATACAGGCAACTGTAGATAGTATGTACCCCTCACATCCATAGATAGGTTCTTCTGTTGAACAGCTCTAGAGCTACTTATTCTTATTGACAAGCCAATAGAAAGGCAGCATCAAGCACAATCAAGTATTCAATAAGAAAACAAATTAAATGACCTGCTGAGACCAGGAAACAGCTGATCTATGCAGTCTGTATACATAGACAAAGAGAATGAAGAGCATCTCACCTCAGTCCTGGAGTAAAAACAAAACTAAGGGATTCCTCCAATCCCAAACAAAAACAGCTGTTGCCAGAACAAGAATGCCATACAGGGATGCATTCTAGGGACTGGCAAAACATGACTCAAAAGTGAAATAGGTAAAAAAATGACACTTCCATCTATGCTTAAAATTTTTCGTGAAGTGCTGATTTTCCACATTTTTCACCATCCTATAATATAAAATGCCAGATGTATGTTTGTCCTATGTAGCGGTGCAGTCATGCACAGTAAATACTGCCCGCGCTGCGGCTGATAACGGAGTGGGGTGCTCCTAATTCAGACTGTAGTTCTCTCTGCGCACCGCACTGCTGCCAGATGTATGTTTGTCCTATGCAGTCATGCGCAGTAGAGACTGCCCGATCGCACAGAATGCTGGCCCATGTACACAGGCTTTTATACTAGTACTAGTTGAACAGCCCGTTTACATGGGCCACAATGCCAGGCAGCAACGGCCACAGTGCAGTCAGGCACAGTAGAGACTGCCCACTCTGCAGCTGATAATGGAGTGGGGCACTCTGAATTCAGACCGTAGTTCTCTCGGTGCACAGCTCCGTTATTAGCTGCAGAGTGAGCAGGTTGTAATGCGCATGACTGCAGCACACACAGCCGTCTGTACTGCGCGTGACAGCTTATGACAAATATACATTAGCAAATTACTATATAGGATATTAGATTGAAGTTGATGGTAGAGATAAATTTTAACCCCAATACTCAGAGTTTTTCTGCAGTGCTAGAGAAAAAGAAGCATAATGTGATTTCTGGTGACTTATTAGAAAAAAAAATACAGTACTGTTTGTGGAGGTGTTAGAAGAGTGTTGCGGGGACGCTGCCAGTTTTCTGGGTGAGGGTAAGAAGAAGGGATAATTTACCCCCCCCACACACACACACACAAAAGGGTTTATCGTGTCAGCCATCCTGAAAATGTGAGACTTGATACTGAAAAATATCACTGTAAATACAGCTAATATGACAGTCAAGGCAAATAGAGACAAATAAAAATAAATATATAGTATGAGCAAAAAAAAAGAAAATAGGAATAAATTAGGCAGCTGAAAGATAACCCATAACATTGTCGCTCAGGTGTAAGAATATATAAAACCAAACAAAAATAATAGTATCGTAACTCCAAAGTAATAACAAATATGTTTATTAAAAATATGGGAAGGACACTCAAAAGGATGCAACAAAGATAACAAGAGAAAATATGAGGGAGTGAGCTTCAACCTGCACACTGTGCAAGACTCCACCAAATATACAGCTGTCACCCACAGTGTCCCTGGAGATCCAACAACATACCACAATATCCTAAAAAGAGAAAATAAGGGGAATTAAGGCTTACCAGTACACCACATGAGATGTCACAGAATACTTGGGTGCCACCCTGTGAAATCTGACAGACTAAGCACCCAATGTAAGCTGCCTGATTAGACTCTGTGAAGTATATTCCCCAAAAAGAGTTGACAGACAATACAGGTATACTTCAAGACAGGTCTGTGGGCCAGATGGCCTCAAGGCCAGATTATTGCTGGTCATAGGAGCTGTCAGGCACCCAAAATGACATCCCAGATAACTGCAGCTACCCACTGAGGTCCAAGAGGATACCAGACAAATAACCCACCTGCAGTATAGTCATAGTTGTTGTACAGGAACACTGAGGCCTGACACTCACTGAGAAGACAGAGAACAGGGTAGTCAAAGTCTGACTGGTGGTCGAAGTAGTTTAAGTTTGACTGAGGGTTGAGGAGATAGAAGCACACCAGGGTCAAGACAGAAGTTAGACAAGCCAGATCAGGAACGGGTGGGCAATGCAGTAAAAGGCAGCAGATGGAGGAATGGTCGAATCAATGGAGCCTAAGTCGATAACAGGATACTTGATGAGCACAGTACCAAATCTCAGAACAGGAGGGAAGATGAAGGAAGAGCCAGGTCAATACACAAGATAATAATCAGGAAAAAGACAAGAAATTAAGGGTCATGACCTGGAACACTTTGACCACGCCCAAGCTAAAAGCGTTGAGGTTCTATAAAGACTTAGAGCAAACACAAGGCAAGTCGGGGAACCAGGATCTTGATAACAAGGGAAAATAAACAAAAAAATCACACAAGGAATTACAAAAAGCAAAGAAAAAAGGGGCAGAACATGACACACCCACAGTGCTCCCGAGGACCCAATACCACCCCTCAACCCCCCAAAATATATCCTGTCTAATGATGTATATTCAGTCTCCCTGTCCCAAGACAGAACCTATCTGTGTCCAAGTATAAAAATGGGCACTTCAAGAAACAAGCAAACAGGGAGCCGGATCACATCACAGACTATGACAAACAATGAATAATACATAAAATAAGAGACTGAAACCAGTGAAAAAAACAAAGAAAAAACAAATACAAATGTAGAACTTCAAAAATAACATAAATTCAGTCCAATTCAGTCCAATCTGATATGAATAAAAGTGTTGTTATATAGGTGAACTGTTGTAAAACTAAATAAAAATATGTCAGTCCTAAATTAGGTGACTGCATATGTTGCTAGTAAAAAATATTGATAAATCCAAATTACTGTATTATACAACAAATCAGCTCGGTTCCAAGATTAATTAATCCACATCTTCATATCACTGAATACATGTGTGAGTAGAGAATAGGCAAGCAGGATAACTGTCAGACCAAAACTATAGGCAAATAGGTTATAACAAATTATAGAGATTAGGAAATCAGGACAAAATGGTCAGTCGAGACTTTTGGTCAAGTGAGAAATCAATATTGCAGTTGTATAACTGTGGGAACAATACAAGCTTACTGCATCAGGTGACAGAGAGTAGTCTTGCCCCTGGTTCTGGCAATATGATTCAAGGGCAGCAGAAGGATAGTCCATACCATCAGCACTCCACTTTGTTCATGCAGAGTTTTGAGAGACAACTAGACTAAACTAGAGCAAGTGATAGAATAATGGCTTGTAGAACCTGTAACATCACCAGTTGAAAAAGGAGGCCCCTACCAGGGGGAATTCAGTTCCACTCTATACATGCTAGAGCATTTGTACAAGCAGTATATCACCATCAGCGAGTACACATTGAAAAGCTGGAAGGCTTTGGAGGGACCCTTCTTGTCACCTGGACAATTGCAAGTAATGTTTGATGTATGTGAGCTGCTTGAGTATTTGGTTAGTTGTGTAGGGACAGGAATTAGCAGTATTCTTCCACTGATATGTTTATTATAGAAAAAACTGAGAAGCATGGCTGAGGAATCTTACCATAATAAAAATACAGACTTTCACCAGCTGGTGAAGGACATGTTAGCATGCTTTGAGCAAGATCCTCCCACAGTGCCAGTTAAAAGCAATAAGCAATACATTCTTGTCACTTCAAACATAACTTTTTAGAATTTCTGCTAAAGCGTGATCTGTTTGTCACACCAAGGAGTCATGAAAACATAGTGAAAAGGAAGTCTACAATGGGGTTTACCAGCAGCAGGAGCAGCAACATCAACCAGTACATCTCATTCCCAACATATTTCTGAATACAGGGTGACTGATGGGTCTCAGGGGTAGCAAACAAACATCTGTAGTGGCGGCATATCTCTATGGGACTTGTTACCAGAGCATAAGTTGGTAACTAATACACAAGGACACCATGTAGCTCCTAGGAGTGGTCCCACTGTATGTGAGATGGTTTCAGAACACTTGAGGTATAACTAAATTCTTGACAGAAACGATGACTCCCATGAACTACTGACAAACAAAACAATGTGTGTGGTCAGACTGACACAAACAACCATTGAAACCTTTAGCTGTCCACTAGGAAGCATTGAGTCTGTGAGTATTTTCAGTGCAGTGTTTTATATGCCAAATCACAGTAGGTCATGGCTATTAAGCAGCAGTGTTGGGAGACTAACATTTCTAAAAATTAAACAACATCTAATACCATATCAATATCAGGTAGAAGAACTGGACAAAACCAAACATGACAGGGAAAGCCAAGGCACATGTATTTTTAACAGCAGCAGAGAGAATGAGGAGGATGAGGAGGAAGGATGTGAAGGATTGCTACCATCTACTACTGTTGGGACCACTGCTATGATTACTGCTTAATGTGTGTCAATAAGCTGAGAATAATGCAGGTTTGCATTAGACTCAAAGATGATAATTCTAATATTTGCTTTAGGAAACATGATGAATATCATCTACCACATTCATTTTTGGCTATAACCATTTTTTTCCTATTTACAAATAATGGTTTGCAGTATTGCAGCAGGCTTACAAAATGCCTTAGACATATTTGTGTGCAGGACACAGTCATAAGAAAAATTGGTTTGTAGGCCTTGGGCTTGCCAAAAACAAGCCCTGACACAAACATAGCAAACAAACATGGCCTGTAGCAGCAGTGCATGATGGTATATTGGGCACTGAAAAATGCCACTGGTGACATTCTGGCATTTGCTACTGCTGCAGAGTTATAATATGAGACAGATAATAGTATGATGATGGTTACATTTGCTGCTAGCTCCAGTGTTATTGATGCAGCAACAGCACCGCAAGAAGCCCACACCACTTCAGATATATCTAGAGAAAAGAAGTTTGCCAATAACTCTTCTTTATCTGCACCTCTTTCAAAATCATATGTTGGAATACTCATTTTTCCTTTAAGAGCATGAAGGAACTGTGCCTTTAATCAGAATTTCCATATCCTCACATCTACAGAATTGCTATAAGCTGGTGTGGGAGATAACGTTGGCAGAGGTGGTACACCAGAGGAGGAGGTAGTGGACCCTGAAGGTGTCGGGTCAGGGAGAGTTGGTACGTCTTCCCGCACCCAGACCCTAGCTGATGACGACTCAGTTGTTAAACTCGCCATCAAGCTTCCAGGCTCAGGCTGGATTTTTCTACTCTTCCACTTGGATTTTCACAGATGTTATTTGTGCCCTTAGGAGAAATAAGGGGGTACAGAGGCAGTGGGTGGTAGAAAACTCAGAAAAATGTTGTTCATGACTTTTGTTTGCCTTTTCAACACTGCCAATAATTTTTTTTGCCAATGCTTCCTATGACTGCATCATTTCCCAACATAATATTATGTCTTCAGAGGGCTGCAGTGGAGAAATGAAAAAATGTGAGTCCTATAACAACGTATGCCTTGAAAATGTTGATAGCAGGCTGAGTGCCTTTTTCCTTTGCCCACAACACTAAGATTCTGCTTAAATAACATTTTCACAGCCATCCTTGAAAAATAACAGAGGCTTGGGATATTCCATCAGGTTGCAACACATGACATCAGTTCTTTAAAGCCTCTATTTTCAACACAAGAAAAGACTGCATGTCAACAACCAACGTTTTGACAAATGTACCATCCCATAGTCTTAATTTTGCATTATTTTTGTGCAGTTTTTGACTTCTTTCTAAGAACTTAGTAAGTGTGGGATGACAGTACATAGTAGAAGAACTGTGTAACTTTATTGCTTTAATGACATGACTTGTGAAGGTGGTGGTGGCAGTATGTGTAGACACACTATGACTATTTTCAACTCCTCTGCAGAAAATCTTGGCACACTCTCTGACCTATCAACAGTGCTTATGTTATGTACACTAGTACCATGGGATCATTTAGGAGTACTTATGCTGCTGCTAGTTGTGGCACCTCTGACCTGATGATTGTGTGTCAGACCTGTGCTTCAGGTGGGAACTCATTGAGGAGGTGCCTAGATGGGAGCCCACTTTCCACCTGCTCACAGACTTCTTATATAGATAGCAGATAGCAACACCTTTAACTTTTGAATCCTCAGTGAATGCCATCATTCTGTGCACTTATGAGAATGTGGAGTTCCTGAGAAGCTGCTACTACTACTACTACTGTAAATAAAGAGAGCCAATTTCTCCAATGACACGTTTTGCAAACACTGACCTTGCTCAAGATCTGTGAGAAAATCTCATGCCAATATTGTTGCACAAGGAGGCAGTCACACCATATGTGGATGAGTGAGTGATCCCTTAGCCTTCCAGCATCTTCAGCAGATATTAGAGACGTCTGGGTAAAATGTATGCAATAGACCTGGGGTTTGATACCATCACTGAAACAGTTTATTATTAGATTCAAACACCAGTTCATTCTGGAGCAATTCTTTTGTTTACAATTGCTTCTTGCCATTGAGTATCTGTCAGTGGGGTGCCTAGTTCCTTGTTCCATCTTTCCCTTGCAGAATCTACTCCATAGTCTTGCAAACTCAAAAGGAGAAGATACATAGAGGAAACACTCCATCCCTTGAACTGGCGTTGGAGAGATGATTTCTCAGATTGGGTGACATCCCTATGGAGAAGATGTTTGGCCAAGTGGGAAGTAATGAAGTTCACAAATTGTCTGTATTGCCAGTGATCACTGGAATGAAGCTTAAAAGAGTGTTGTGGATCCTCAAAAGGAAGTAGGTTAATCAATTTCTTCAGCTGTGTTCTAAAGAAGAGGGGTTAGAGGAGAGGAGGTGGTGATGGTCAAGGTTTTGGATAGACTTTGAGGGTTGAGCGCGTGTGGATGGAATTTTTGCCCTTTGTTGATCTCTGTGTAGGCGGTACCCACGGTAAGGTATGAAGTATTCCAAGAGATACTAAGTTTTCAAGAAGTTTGAACCAGAGTTTGGAGTGGGCAGAGTGAAACATTGGCACAGTGAAGAGAGGTGTACAGAGTGATAGTACTTGAGTATGATTGGTGCTCCCAGGCCTCCCTTTCCTCTACTTCGGGCAAGTGTCGTGAGCTTGAGTCTGGCAGGTTTGTCGTCCCAGATGGATGAGTTATAATGTATTGTAAGCATTTGAGAAAGGAAGTGGGTAAGTATATTGGGTCTGTCTGAATTATAAGATCTGTGAAACAACCATCGTTCATTTATCCATCCCATCCAGAAGAGGTATTTATTAGTGTTGAGCGAGCATGCTCGGCCGATGCTCGGATCGGCTCGAGCATCGCTCTGCTCGGCACATGGCGGTACTCGTACGAGTACCGCATGTGCTCGCCCGCCATGTTCGGGTCTCCTCCCCGCACGTTTTGCGGCTGCTGCGCAGCCAATAAACGTGCAGGGAGGCTCTGACATCGGTGTAATGCCAGCAGCCATGTTGGCTGCTGGCATTACACTGATTGGCTGGCCAGAACCCGTGGTCAGGTGCTGTATAGCACCTGACCATCGAGTTCGGCTCAGTCTGAGCCAGGGAGAGCTGAGGATAGGAAGGGAAAGGCAGTGTAGGGAGGAAAAAAACAAAAATTGTGAAAAAAAAAGAACCAAAAGTCCTTTTTAGGACTACTGTGTGTGGGGGCAGCAGGTTATTTGGTGTGGGGGGAAAAAAACAAAAAAAAAAAAAAATATATATATATATTCTGTTTAGTGTGCAAAGTTGCAGATTAGAGCACATTCTGTTTAGTGTGCACAGTTGCAGATTAGAGCACATTCTGTTTAGTGTGCAAAGTTGCAGATTAGAGCACATTCTGTTTAGTGTGCAAAGTTGCAGATTAGAGCACATTCTGTTTAGTGTGCAAAGTTGCAGATTAGAGCACATTCTGTTAAGTCTTCAAACTAAAATATCAAAGTCACGTATTCCATTCAGTGTGCGTCGCCGCAGTTTAGCAGCACATTCTGAGTACTGTGCAGAGTTGCAGAATAGGAAGAAATACTGTTAAGTCTTCAAACTAAAATATCAAAGTCACATATTCCATTCAGTGTGCTTCGCCGCAGTTTAGCAGCACATTCTGTGTACTGTGCAGAGTTGCAGAATAGGAAGAAATACTGTTAAGTCTTCAAACTAAAATATCAAAGTCACATATTCCATTCAGTGTGCTTCGCCGCAGTTTAGCAGCACATTCTGTGTACTGTGCAGAGTTGCAGAATAGGAAGAAATACTGTTAAGTCTTCAAACTAAAATATCAAAGTCACATATTCCATTCAGTGTGCTTCGCCGCAGTGTAGCAGCACATTCTGTGTACTGTGCAGAGTTGCAGAATAGGAAGAAATACTGTTAAGTCTTCAAACTAAAATATCAAAGTCACATATTCCATTCAGTGTCTTTCACCGCCGTTTAACAGCCTATTCTGTGTACTCTGCAGAGTTGCAGAATTATAAGAAATACTGTTAAGTTTTCAAACTCAAATATTAAAGTCACATATTCCATTCAGTGTCTTTCACCGCCGTTTAACAGCCTATTCTGTGTACTCTGTACAGTTGCAGAATTATAAGAAATACTGTTAAGTTTTCAAACTCAAATATTAAAGTCACATATTCCATTCAGTGTCTTTCACCGCCGTTTAACAGCCTATTCTGTGTACTCTGTACAGTTCCAGAATTATAAGAAATACTGTTAAGTTTTCAAACTCAAATATTAAAGTCACATATTCCATTCAGTGTCTTTCACCGCCGTTTAACAGCCTATTCTGTGTACTCTGTACAGTTCCAGAATTATAAGAAATACTGTTAAGTTTTCAAACTCAAATATTAAAGTCACATATTCCATTCAGTGTGTTTCAACGCCGTTTAACAGCCTATTCTGTGTACTCTGCAGAGTTGCAGAATAGTAAGAAATACTGTTAAGTTTTCAAACTCAAATATTAAAGTCACATATTCCATTCAGTGTCTTTCACCGCCGTTTAACAGCCTATTCTGTGTACTCTGCAGAGTTGCAGAATTATAAGAAATAAAGAAATACTGTTAAGTTTTCAAACTCAAATATTAAAGTCACATATTCCATTCAGTGTCTTTCACCGCCGTTTAACAGCCTATTCTGTGTACTCTGCAGAGTTGCAGAATTATAAGAAATACTGTTAAGTTTTCAAACTCAAATATTAAAGTCACATATTCCATTCAGTGTCTTTCACCGCCGTTTAACAGCCTATTCTGTGTACTCTGTACAGTTGCAGAATTATAAGAAATACTGTTAAGTTTTCAAACTCAAATATTAAAGTCACATATTCCATTCAGTGTCTTTCACCGCCGTTTAACAGCCTATTCTGTGTACTCTGTACAGTTCCAGAATTATAAGAAATACTGTTAAGTTTTCAAACTCAAATATTAAAGTCACATATTCCATTCAGTGTGTTTCAACGCCGTTTAACAGCCTATTCTGTGTACTCTGCAGAGTTGCAGAATAGTAAGAAATACTGTTAAGTTTTCAAACTCAAATATTAAAGTCACATATTCCATTCAGTGTCTTTCACCGCCGTTTAACAGCCTATTCTGTGTACTCTGTACAGTTCCAGAATTATAAGAAATACTGTTAAGTTTTCAAACTCAAATATTAAAGTCACATATTCCATTCAGTGTGTTTCAACGCCGTTTAACAGCCTATTCTGTGTACTCTGCAGAGTTGCAGAATAGTAAGAAATACTGTTAATTTTTCAAACTCAAATATTAAAGTCACTTATTCCATTCAGTGTGTGTCACCGCAGTTTAGCAGCCTATTCTGTGTACTCTGCAGAGTTGCAGAATAGTAAGAAATACTGTTAAGTTTTCAAACTCAAATATTAAAGTCACTTATTCCATTCAGTGTGTGTCACCGCAGTTTAGCAGCCTATTCTGTGTACTCTGCAGAGTTGCAGAATAGTAAGAAATACTGTTAATTTTTCAAACTCAAATATTAAAGTCACTTATTCCATTCAGTGTGTGTCACCGCAGTTTAGCAGCCTATTCTGTGTACTCTGCAGAGTTGCAGAATAGTAAGAAATACTGTTAAGTTTTCAAACTCAAATATTAAAGTCACATATTCCATTCAGTGTGTGTCACCGCAGTTTAGCAGCCTATTCTGTGTACTCTGCAGAGTTGCAGAATAGTAAGAAATACTGTTAATTTTTCAAACTCAAATATTAAAGTCACTTATTCCATTCAGTGTGTGTCACCGCAGTTTAGCAGCCTATTCTGTGTACTCTGCAGAGTTGCAGAATAGTAAGAAATACTGTTAATTTTTCAAACTCAAATATTAAAGTCACTTATTCCATTCAGTGTGTGTCACCGCAGTTTAGCAGCCTATTCTGTGTACTCTGCAGAGTTGCAGAATAGTAAGAAATACTGTTAAGTTTTCAAACTCAAATATTAAAGTCACATATTCCATTCAGTGTGTGTCACCGCAGTTTAGCAGCCTATTCTGTGTACTCTGCAGAGTTGCAGAATAGTAAGAAATACTGTTAATTTTTCAAACTCAAATATTAAAGTCACTTATTCCATTCAGTGTGTGTCACCGCAGTTTAGCAGCCTATTCTGTGTACTCTGCAGAGTTGCAGAATAGTAAGAAATACTGTTAAGTTTTCAAACTCAAATATTAAAGTCACATATTCCATTCAGTGTGTGTCACCGCAGTTTAGCAGCCTATTCTGTGTACTCTGCAGAGTTGCAGAATAGTAAGAAATACTGTTAATTTTTCAAACTCAAATATTAAAGTCACTTATTCCATTCAGTGTGTGTCACCGCAGTTTAGCAGCCTATTCTGTGTACTCTGCAGAGTTGCAGAATAGTAAGAAATACTGTTAAGTTTTCAAACTCATATATATTAAAGTCATATATATCGTGTAAGATGAAGAAGGCGGGTAAAAAGGGACGGGGAAGTGGACGTGATCCTGAAAGTTCAGGGCGCGGGTCAGGACGCGGAGAAACTGTGCCTGGTGCCAGAGCACAAGAAAGAAAGACATCCACCATACCTAGCTTCATGTCTGATTTCACAGGGCGTCGCAGGACATCACTCTCGAGGTCCGACCAGTGCGAACAGGTGGTCGGTTGGATGACAGCTGATACTGCTTCCAGTCGGTTAAGCACCACCCTGTCTTCCACCAAGTCCACTCTCAGTAGCCAAGAGTCTGGTCAACATAATCCTCACTCTGATCATCCTTCCTCCCACCATACACGGTCTGGTCAAAGAAGTGATCCCACACTGGGATATAGTGATGAGCTCGTCTCATCACCAATCCTTCATTTGACCCTCTCTCCAAGCACGCTTGCAGAGGAACATGACATCTTGTGCCCTGATTCACAACCTCTAGAGGCTACCCAATCACAAGAAGATGACAGATGTGAACGGCATTTAAGGTCAAAGGAAGTAGTGGATGATGATGATGATGATGAGACACAGTTGCCATTAAATCAACCACTATTTCCTTCTCAAGACCTTGTTGAGGAGAATGTTATACAGTTGTCAATGACCGAGTATGTGGTGGGATCAAGACTTGAGGAGGATGATCAGAGTGAGGAAGTGGAGGAGGACTTGGTGGACGATGAGGTGACTGACCCCACCTGGGAAGGTGTAGAGCCGAGCGATGACAGCAGTCCTGAGGGTGAGCCATCTGCAGCACCGCAACAGGCTGGAAGAGGCAGTGGTGTGGCTACAGAAAGAAGGCGGACCGCACCAAACCGGCCCGCAAATGTTCCACGGAGCACCCCCTTGCGTAAATCTACCTTGCCAAGGGGTAGGTGTTCCGCGGTATGGCGTTTTTTTAAGGAAAGTGCGGACGACAAAAGATTTGTAGTTTGCAACCTGTGCCACACCAGAATGAGCCGAGGCATGAACACTAGAAACCTCACCACCACCAGCATGATCCGACACATGGCATCCAAGCACCGTAGTAAGTGGGAGGAACGCCTGGATCGCCCATCTGTGTCTGCAGGCCACACCACTGCCTCCTCTTCCCCTGTTTTCGGTGCCGGCCAATCGCCTGTCGAAGGCGCAGGCCCGCATACCTCCCGCCCTGCACCTGTACCATCTGAAGCACCATCAGCGACCACATCCACTTCCCTGTCCCAGCACAGCGTCCAAATGTCGTTACCCCAGGCATTTGAGCGCAAGAGAAAGTACCCAGCCACCCACCCACAGGCCATAGCACTAACCTCACACCTTTCAAAATTACTGGCCATCGAAATGCTGCCATTTAGGCTTGTGGACACTGAGTCCTTCCGCAGCCTGATGGCAGCAGCTGTCCCTCGGTACGCCGTCCCCAGCCGCCACTACTTTTCCCGGTGTGCCATCCCCGCATTACACCACCATGTGTCCCGTAACATCACCCGTGCCCTGACCAACGCAGTTACTGGGAAGGTCCACTTAACGACTGACACATGGACAAGTGCTTGTGGCCAGGGACGCTACATTTCCCTGACGGCACACTGGGTGAATGTCGTGGAGGCTGGGAGCGACTCGGACCCTGGGATGGCACGGGTGCTACCCACGCCGAGGATTGCGGGCCCTACCTCCATCAGGGTTTCCACCAGCACCTACGTTATTGGCTCCTCCTCCTCCGTTTCCACCTCCGAATTCTCTACACACACCGCCACTCCCCCATCAGCCAGTAGCTGGAAGCAGTGTAGCACTGCAGTGGGGAAGCGTCAACAGGCCGTGCTGAAGCTGATCTGCCTTGGGGACAAACAGCACACGGCCTCAGAGCTGTTGCAGGGGATTAGTCACCAGACCGAGCAGTGGCTCTCGCCACTCAACCTGCAACCAGGCATGGTTGTGTGTGATAATGGGCGTAACTTGGTGGCGGCTTTGGAGCTCGGCAAGCTCACACACGTACCATGCCTAGCGCATGTATTTAATTTAGTGGTGCAGCGATTTCTAAAAACCTACCCCAATGTGCATGATCTCTTGACCAAGGTGCGCCGCGTGTGTGCACATTTCCGTAAGTCATCTACAGCTTCGGCCGGCCTGTTGAAGCTGCAGCAGCGCTTACAATTGCCAGCTCACCGGCTGCTGTGTGACGTGAGCACGCGCTGGAACTCCACCTTCCACATGTTGGCCCGGCTTTGTGAGCAGCAGAGGGCAGTAGTGGAGTACCAGCTGTTACACGGTCGTCGCCTCTCCGTTCAACTTCCTGTAATCAGAAGTGAGGAGTGGGAATGGATGTCAGACCTCTGCGAGGTTTTACGCAATTTTGAGGAATCGACACAGATGGTGAGCGGCGATAACGCTATTATCAGTGTAACCATCCCACTTCTGTGTCTACTGAAACGCTCGCTGCTCACAATTAAAACCGACGCTTTGCATGTGGAAGAGGTGGAAATGGGGGAGGAAGAGCTTACACAAGGTGATAGCCAGAGCACCCTCACTTCGTCTTCTCAGCGACAATTGGAGGAGGCGGAGGAGGAGGAGGAGGAGGAGGAGGAGGAAGACACGGTTGCCTCCGCTACAGAGGGTAGCCATGGAACTTTAGTTCCATCTCTTCAGCGTGGGTGGGCAGAAGAGGAGGAAGAGGATGAGGATATTGAGAGTCAGCCTCCTGGTGAGGACAGCGAAATCTTGACTGTTGGTACTCTGGCACACATGGCTGACTTTATGTTAGGCTGCCTTTCCCGTGACCCACGCGTTGTACGCATTTTAGACAACACGGATTACTGGGTGTTCACCCTTCTGGACCCCCGCTACAAAGAGAATTTCTCATCTCTCATTCCTCCGGTGGAGAGGACAAGCAAAATGGTGCAATACCAGAAGGTTCTTGTTGAAAAATTGCTCCAAAATTTTCCATCTGACAACGCTGGCGGCAGAGTACGTGCTACCTTGGCCAACCGAGAAGGGGAGAAAAGGGGAGCACACAGCAGTTCCGACAAAGGCAGGGCAACACTCTCCAAGGCGTGGGACACCTTCATGACACCCCGCCAGCACCCTCACCCTGATGCGCAGCCTAGTGTCACAAGGAGGGAAAAGTTTTGGAAGATGGTGAAGGAGTACGTAGCAGACCGTGTCAGCGTCCTCAATGATCCCTCTGTGCCTTACAACTACTGGGTGTCCAAGCTGGACACGTGGTATGAACTGGCACTCTACGCCTTGGAGGTGCTGGCCTGCCCTGCCGCCAGCGTTCTGTCTGAGCGGGTATTTAGTGCTGCTGGTGGCATCATAACAGATAAGCGTATCCGCCTTTCCACCGACAATGCTGATAGGTTGACACTTATAAAAATGAACAAGGCCTGGATTTCCCCTGACTTCTCCACTCCACTGGAGGAAAGCCCCGGGGGAACATAAACTCACTTTATATATGTTATTTACAATGATGGGAATACTCTGTATTCCCATTCACCCCTTCCACCCCAAAAACGGGTATATGGTTGACTCTTAATGTTCTCATCCTCCTCCTCCTCTTCCATATGCCCTGGGATATAATTTTTATATAGGGCCAGCTCACCAGCGTGCCCTGGGATATAATTTTTATATAGGGCCAGCTCACCAGCGGGCCCTGTGATATAATTTTTATATAGGGCCAGCTCACCAGCGGGCCCTGTTTGCCAATTTTTATATAGGTCAGCTCACCAGCGGGCCTTCTCATATAATGTTTTATTGGGTCAGCTCTCTAGCGGGCCCTCTCATATAATGTTTTATAGCGTCAGCTCACTAGCGGGCCTTCGCATATAATGTTTAGGATGGTCAGCTCTGCAGCAGAGCCTCACCCATAATGTTTTAGATGGTCAGCTCAGCGCACGTTTCCCTCTTAATCATGGCCTCAGTTCTGAAAATCAAGGAAATTTTTGGGAGAATTTGCCTCTGCGCACGTTTCCCTCTTAATCATGGCCTCAGTTCTGAAAATCAAGGAAATTTTTGGGAGAATTTGCCTCTGCGCACGTTTCCCTCTTAATCATGGCCTCAGTTCTGAAAATCAAGGAAATTTTTGGGATAATTTGCCTCTGCGCACGTTTCCCTCTTAATCATGGCCTCAGTTCTGAAAATCAAGGAAATTTTTGGGATAATTTGCCTCTGCGCACGTTTCCCTCTTAATCATGGCCTCAGTTCTGAAAATCAAGGAAATTTTTGGGATAATTTGCCTCTGCGCACGTTTCCCTCTTAATCATGGCCTCACTTCAGAAAATCGATGAAATTTTTGGGAGAATTTGCAGATGATATACAAGTAAATATACAGCAAATACTGTTTGGTAACAATTTTTCGCCTAAAGTCGTTTTTATTTTCCTTTTTGTGTGTTTTACGGTCAGTCTGTAAAAATGGCGTACTACGGGCGAAAGATCGTTCCCAGCAGCGATGTTGGAGTCCAAGATGCATCCAGACATCCTCCCTATGCTGTCCCTGAACCATTTCTGTAGTGTTTCCATCTTTTTCTGCCCTTTTCCTATGGACCAGGCACCCTCCCCTCATCAGAGCAGGGGGTGCCTGGTGTAATGCTCGAGTCCTCCCATTGACTTCAATGGGGCTCGGATGCTCGGCCGAGCACTCGAGCCTCAGGGGGTGCTCGGTCAGAGCACCCGAACATCCGAGCATTGGGGTGCTCGCTCATCACTAGTATTTATGTCTCCATTTACTCAATGTTTTGGAGACTGAGTCCAGCAAGGAAAGGTAATTTAGGCAGAAGAGGTTAGAGAAGGATGAGGGTAGGTGAATCCCCAGGTACTTTAGATTGTCAAAGCCCAACAGAAAGGATCAAGTTACACAACTTGTGGTACTTGTAAGTGAGCTCTGACTTGGTTATGTTTGCCATAGTTCTCCAAGGAATCTTGGGAAGGGAGGTAAGTAGGTCTGGGACCATGAACATCAGATCTTCTGCAAATAAAGAAAGGTTATGTTCTTTTTAGGCTGAATATATGCCTAAGATTGAGTGGTTGCATCTGATAGAGTTAGCTAGGACCGCTGTGGTTAGTATGAATAGCAGGGGGAAAGGGGGCAGCCCTGCCTAGTTCCATTCCAGAAAGCAAACCATTGCAGTTTACATGAGCCAAAGGGTTTGTGTAGAGGGCTAGAATAAAGCCCATGAATTTTGGGCCCAGTCCTATATCGTATAAGGTTTCTGTGAGGAAGCCCAAGGAGGCCCGATCAAAGACTTTTTCAGCATCGACCACTGAGAAAAGTGTGGGAAGACTGAAAGTGCGAGCATCGTCCACTAGTTATATCCGTTTCATTGTATTATCCCAGGTTTCCCTATAATTTTTTTCCTTTACATTATAACACTTTGTGTTATTTTAATACATTTATGTAAGAACACCTTTTTTGGAGAGGGGCCTTCTTCTTCTTGCATGACAGCCCGAGAGTGCACACCAATCCCACCAAGTAGAATGGTTATACTCCTTGCTTGCCTGTTTAGTGGTATGGGGATATTCCCTTTCTGATATTACAGTCATGTTTGTTTATTTTATTGTTTGTTGTGAAGTCACAATACAGTATTACACTATTGGCACTCTTTCTTTTTGTCTTTGAACATGTGTAACACATGTTGAATTGTCTACAAAGTCTCACACTCCCCAACGTTTGGAGCACAGGGCACAAAGCATCCATTTTATCAAACTAAAAGCTTTACATGTAGGTAATAGGCAAGAACAGGTTATCTCAGTGCACAGTATGATTATTTGTGCTTATTTTACTCAGATTCTTACATTCTCCTAAAAATGTCTGAACTGGACTGGTCTGAATGAAAAGCAGCAATTCTAAGGTATTTTGATTATAAAAAAAAGTCTGTTGGCAACTACAACTCACATCATTCCCAACCAGCAGTTGGCTGGATGGGGATTATGGGAGCTGTAGTCATCAGTAGCTAGAGATCCAAAGCTTAATTAACCCTGCACAAGTCTTTTTGGAACAGTGTGAATATATATGAATTTATCATCAAAACAATTTTTTCTCAGATTTTATTCCTTATTATTATGGCAATTAAACTAGCTTTAATATTTGTATTTGTTATTGCTTTTTGTAGCATTAATTGCCTCTTTATTAGTAAGTATTATACTATTCAAAATTATTCTAATTCTGTTATATTAGTTTGTAGAAAGAAAGAAAAAAATAAACAGCTATAGAAATGTATCATAAACATACATCAAAAAAGATAAGAAACTTCCCTTGACAACAATTACATTTTTTACTTGCTGTATGGTGAGATGTTTATATTTCTGATATACTGTTTATTCCCATTTAGGTAAACTCTAGAAACAGATTTATAAAAACAGTATATTTCCATACAAGAAGTACAACTGGGAAAGTGGAAAAAAAAAGCATTTCTTGTTTTCTGTTTTCATAAAGGGGAACTTTGCTCTTGTAATAAGCATCTGTTAAAAAAAATACCTTATAATAGAGCATTCCAGATAACCTACTGTATATGTAATGTTATGTTAAACTATTGCTTTAACCCCTTCGCGTCCTGTGACGTACCCGGACCGTCACGCTGGTCCGGCACTTAAGGACCAGTGACGGTCCTGGTACGTCACGTACTTTTACTCACCGCGCTCCTGCAGGAGCGCGGTGAGTAATACCGTGGACTGAAATTGATCGCTCCAAGACTGGAGCGATCTCTTCCAGTCCTCCTTTCGATGTGCCACCCCACTTCATCAGTGACGTGGGACGGCACGTCGAACGCGTCTATCTGGTCCTTAAAGGACCAGACGCCGCGGGATCGTCGGACCCTAAAGGGTTAAAGGAGCAGTAAACATTTTTTTATGAAAACACATATTTTACAGAGCATTCCCATCACTGTCAGATGTTTTATTCAAAATTTATAGCAGTTTAAATAATCATGAAGTGAATTTACTGCGTTTACTTCCTGGAAGTTCTAACTGACAGGAAGTGACAGGAAGTTTCTGTCACATTCTGTGGAGAACTGTATGTGTCTGACTTTTCTGACTTTCTTCTCCATTAGAAACTAACAGGAAATCTAATTAGAATTTGACCACTAGAGGGCAATGCTAATGTAAAAACACATGGGTTTAAACTGTAATAACTCTGGAAATATAAATCTCTCAGCAGTGGGAGTACCCTTATTTTACTCAAAAGGAAAATCCCTACAATATATATTTTTTCAAAAAAATAGTTTACTGCTCCTTTAAAGGGGAACTACCACCCCGCAATAACTTAACCTGCATTCATTCTTCATCTGGTGACTAGCTGCTTAGTAGCGCTAGTCGCCAGAAATATTACCTGGTTCCGAAGATTTTGCCGTTTTACCGATGCTCACAGGAACAGGAAACACGGACATCTCGTTACAGTGACGTCTGTGCGCCTGCGCTGTCAGTCCCTGTCAAATGTAGAATGAAATTCCCACTCAATGTTGCAAATATTCCCTTGATGCTAGTATAAATGGGTGTAATGGTGAAAGAGTCCTGCAGGATATAAGTCTGTGCTTAAGAGTGAGAGACAGAGTGCAGGTTGTGATTACTACCAACTTTAAAGAGATAGTAATGTTTCACAATTAAAGCTGCTCTAATTAATCTTCATAGATTGGGCCATGGAGAGTGTTATTTCAATACTGTCAGAGTTGTAGTTCAAGAGTAATTGAATGATAAAGTATCCCTCTCCCGCCCTTTTATTGATGTAACACTGCTCACCTCAGAGCAGCAAGACTGTCCGCATGGATCACAGAGAGGGACAATCTTCAGTGAGCATAAGGGAAAAAGCTGAAAAATGAGGGGGGCAGGGTTTTCCTTAGGCACACAGTAAGAAGATTGTCCCTTGATGTGAGCTGTCAGGTCACAGGACTAGATTCCACATCTGAGGGGAGGTGGCTTTACACTAGTAAAAGGGGCAGGAGGGGGATACTTTATCATTCAATTACTCTTGAACTACAACTCTGACAATATTCAGATAACACTCCCCATGGCACAAATACTATGAAGATTAATTGGAGATGCTGTTTTTGTGAAACATAACTATTCCTTTAACTAAATAAATCAATAATGAGCTGTTTGCGGATGTATTACAGGAGGGTTGTTGGAGGTTGACACTGACATTTGTTTTATGCGTCTGGGTGAAAAGAAGGGAGAGTTAATCCACCCATAAAAGTGTTAGTGAGTATCAATAAGCAGCCAGCCAATCTGAGACCGAGTGAAATGACACTGATGTAATTGGTATTGGGAGTGAGTAAAAGCAGCAGATTGTGATTATTGTTTGTGGAGGTATAAAGCATGATTGTTGGAGATAGACACTGCAAGTTGTTTTATGGGTGTGGGTAAGAAGAAGGAAGAGGTAACCATCCCAAAAACATTAAAGTGAGTGACAAGCAGTCAGCCAGCCTGAATGGCAAAACAGCCCTGTCAGTTACCAGACAATACACCTGATGTGACCGTCATGACAAATATAGACAGCTTGATATTGTGTGTGTAACATTCATACACAGCTGCACTCTACAAAAACTGTAGGGACAAGGAAGAATATGCTGAGATCTGGGGCTGTACTGCATGCTGTAGAGACTGAGGTCCTGAAGCCAACCCAAGTCTATCTTGTATGATGCTGTAAAAATTCTACTGCAGTATTTCTTGGGGAGAAAGAGAATTGGGACACTATCTAGATGCATAGAAGCAAAGAAGGGATATAATTGCTTGCAGTTATAGGGAGTATGCATGTGAGTGTTATATACAGTGATCATGACAGGCAGGGGCAATCAAAAAATAATATAAATCAACACAATAAAAAAACTTTGGTTAACATTAATATATTTTTTATTGTTTATTTAGGAAAGAAAAGAGGGTGCACAGAAAAAGAAAGGGGAGGGGCATGGGGTTACTTTCTGTTAAGGCCAAGAGAAAAAGTCCATCAAAGCAAATATTAGCAGACAACATTAATCACCATAGTCTTATACTGTAGACCAAGAGACACTACTACAGGAGACCCAATGAGAGCAATGAATCATTGTGCCAGTAGGTTCATGACTGTGGAATATCATAGCATTGACAATAATCCAACCATGGCGACAACACAGCCCTTAATGAGTGAGAGCTGTCAGAAGAGAAAGTAATGCATTTCTCCACTGATATGATTGTAGCAGATTTGATCACCCAGTCTGCAAACTTCCATCTAATAGGAATACAGAGTTTAGATGAGTTGAGAAAGGTATAGTACAGCTAGATTTTATGCTAGTCTGTCCCCAGAGCTGATTGTGGCCCATTAAGTATAATAGATTGGGGTGGCTAAACAAGTTGGACTCGTAGAATGAGGTCCATTTCGGTCAAGACAGAGGTCCAGTAATGTTGTATCCTGGGACAGTCCCACCAGATTTGCAACACGGTTCCATCAGCAAACCTGCATCTCCAGCAATGGGGCTGAACATCCTTTTCATCTAAATACAGAAGCATCACTATGGGGATGTATTAATATGATTTGGCTCTAAAATAGGTCATTGAACCTAGTTCTTAGCACTGCACCTGTCCAGGGTTGACATCTTTTTGCTTTTGCCAAAAACAAAAAGGCAGATCCTAATTTGGGCTGCATGACTTATTTTTCTTTTTGGAAGTGGACATCTCACTGTCATAAGGATGCATTGGGCCTTATGTATAAGAGCAAATAGGAACAATTCTAGTGCAAACCAACTGCACCATTGGGGCAAATAAAAATTCAGATTGCACTGAATGCCTGTCTAGGAGTAAAGGAATTAAAAGCCCTATTTAAATCAATGAGAATTTAGTACATTTGCATGTGTCTCCTACAGTGCAGTGAACTCTATGACATTGCCTTCGAACAAAGGACGGACTGGCCAATAATCATGTCACTGCAGTTAGTAAGATGACCAGTTATGTCTTTAAATACAGGATGCTTATGAAAAACACACACTGCAGGACTGCAATGATTCCTGTGCAGACCTGCAGATTTACATTTTCATGAGTCCTGTACTTAAAGCAATATCTGGTCACCCTACAATTAGTGCACTTAGGTTACTGAAATTAGTATTTTGCTCTAAGACAGATAATACTGACTGTGTGTCCCTGATTTAAAGGGTTAGGTGGCTACTTCAGTACCCAAGAATGTATATAATATAGTAATCAGATGGAGCAAGTAGTCTGTAGCCAGGTACACAGAAAAACATATTATCAGACAGGGCCTACCCAGGTTTGTAGATATAAAAGTCATGTAGTGTCAGTGGACTTTTGCCAAGGACGTAGTTTGAAGGATAATCAAATGAAGTCAAAGGTCTGGAACCAGACATTGAAGATAGATGCAAAATTAAATGGAGCCAGTAATTTGAAGCCAGGAATGCAGATAGGACCATAGTTATATGGAGACAGGAGTCTTTAGTCAGATGCTGACAGAAGCGCAGTAAGACTTTGCCAAAGATGAAACAGAAACAATCAGAAACACAATGAATACCGGATTAGTAATTGCTTAATAATCTGGCCCAATAAAGTAGAACAGCGGGTATAAAATAGAAGATTAGCAGACAAGTTCAGCAATAGATGACTAGGCAGACATTAACCCTAGGAGCACCAAGGGAAAACATTACACAGTGACGAAAATAACATGTCTGAAACAGTGCTTTGGGTTGTTGTTCACTGAGATAATTGATTAGTGTTTTGGGGGGTAATTCTCAGTAATCCATATATATTTCTCCTGTATTGTATCTGAAAGTGTGTTACTAGAAATTACAGAGGGATGAAGTCATATTATTTTCCTGTGAAAATGTGGTGGCAAGAATTATTGTGCCAAGAACCCCCTCCAATCAGCTTTCCTACTTTTTTGATAACCCAAAGAAATAACCAGGCTGAACATTTCTGGTTCCCGCTTTAGGATTAGACTGGTGGAATGTGTGGTTCTAGGATGGCTGGAGCTTGGTATGTGTGGTTCTATGGCTACCAGCGGGACAAGGCTGTTTGGTCATAGCATACTTATGCAGTGGGACAAGGCTGGTGGGGAGAATGTATGGCTCTTTGGGGTAGTCAGTTTGTCTGGTTCTACAGTCAGCATGAGACAAGGCTGTGAAATCTATATGTGTGGGTTTAGGGCTATCAGTACAGTAGGAAGAGGCTGGGGATAAGTATGTGTGGTTCTATGACTACTCGGCCAATATGTGTGGTTCTACAGCTATCAATGCAGTGGGACAAGGCTTGGAGTCTCAGCAGAAAGAAAAGCAGAAAACATGCATGTTTCACAAATGGTGGAAAGTGCTATTTTTTGCAGTTTCCTCTTTTTCGGTGAAAGTTTTTTCCATGTACAAGTATGATAGACTTAATGAAGTAACATAATGGATTACATAATAAAATAGGCCCAAGCTCCTACCCAGAGCTGCACACTGTGCTATGCACTGCACTATTGCGAGGTACTGGAGACTAAAGGCAACAGGGAGTGAGAGATGGACAGAGCAACGGGTCACAGAGGCTAACGGTCAGGCAGGCTAGGAGTGTATGGAGCGAGTAGGCAGCCATAACCACAGGTCAGACAAACCAGGGATTCACTGAGCGAGACAGGAGCTGGAGCAGGAGGACAGACAAACCGAAGACTACACAGAGTGAATGAGTCAGCCAGAGCCACAGGTCAGAACCGATGTGGGTAGTCATACAAGCCGGGTTAACAAGGAGCGAGTTAGTCAGCCAGAGCCAAAGGGTCAGAACCGATGTGGTTAGTCAGACAAGCCGGGGTCATACACGGAGAGAGTAAGTCAGCCAGAGCCACAGGTCAGAACCGATGTGGGTAGTCAGACAAGCTGGGGTTAACAAGGAGTAAGTTAGTCAGCCAGAACCACTGGTCAGAACCAATGTGGGTAGTCAGACAATCCGGGGTCATACACAGAATGGATTCTCAGATAAGCACAGGTCACAACGGAGCACAAGAGTAACTAACAGGAACACCACGTAAGGGCAATGACTCCCAGGCCCAAGGAGGTTTATAAAGGAGCAGAAGGAGGCGGGACACAATTAGGCCAACCAGAATAGGCCCATAAACAGGTGTCTGTGCTAGTGCCTGGTACCTGATGTCAGCAATGAGGAGGCCATGCCGGCCGGTGGCCATACAGAGGTAGGAAGCACAGGAACACATAGCCTCTGAGGGAAACTGTGATAATTCGCCACCAATCTACCATCATCTCCATGAATACTCCATGCCTTTGACAAGTTTCCAATTTTTTACTTAACACTTAACAATGGCCAATTTCCACGTGGAAATGAGCCATTGTCATATTCATGTGGGTGTGTTTGTATGTTAGCGTGGCTGTTCTCCACATACACTAACTCTGATAGCAGCTTTTGAGCTTGGCGTTAACAGTCCCATTATCACCAATCTGAGAATGGTGATGCAGGGATCTTCCTATAGTTCAGTATGGAGCCAGAAAACAGTTTGTTGCCTCTGCTAAAGAGCAGAGACAGAAGTTATTAACAACCATAAAAAATATTTTTTTATGTGATATATGCAAGATAATAATTCCTATTTTTATCTGTTATTATTCAGTCTCCTTTACTATATGTTCACCTATATTGATGATATAGAGGACAAGAGAATTTTATTGTATATCCGTCAAAAATCATTGTACTGTCTTTTCTTTATTTAAACCCTTGGATGTATAAAGAAATCTTCAAAATCTTGTCAAGTAATGTACTGGACATTTAATTAGAATCAAAGAAGTTAAAGGTGCTTTAACCAAGACAAACAGGTTGGCTTGTTCCACTAAATTCATAACCTTTTTATAAGGACTGCAACATAGCATTAAAACGTATTGTGCAACAGATGTTGCTGCCTGTCATAGACTATGGTGATGTAGTTTATGCTCCAGCGCCAGAAATCCATCTTAGTAAACTTGACACCCTGTATAATTCAATATGCCGCTTTAGCCTCCAATGTAATTACACTACTCATCACTGTGATATGTTAAAAGAACTAAATTGGTTAACACTCAAATCTAGACACACCCTTCACCTTTCTTGCTTAGTACACAACCACTTCTCTGGAAAACTACCACACTACCTGAGCAGTTTGCTCACTCCTGCTCTCCATACTAAGTATAACCTCCGCTCCACCGCAAACAACTCGCTACGTATACCACAATACAAAAAAGAAGCAGGAAGATCTGCCTTCTCCTTCAGAGCTCCAAAGGCCTGGAACAATCTGCCTGAAATAATCAGATCTCCTCCCAGTCTAAAATCCTTAAAAGTAAATGCTTCTTTATATCTAAAAACCGAGTGTAACTGTATATAATTTTAAAATTTCCATATGTATGTTCGCATGTATATTTAATAACATGTAATATATAATGTTTCTCAATTTGTGTAAATATGCAACCCTCTACTTGAAAACGAAAGAAATCTCAATGTATTCTTCCTGGTAAAACATTTTCTAAATAAATGAATAAAAACAAATAAAAATCCAGAACTCATACGGCTGAATGGGTTGGTAAATTTAGGGCCTACAACATATTGCACAGTATGAATTTTATTGATGCCAATTGTTCTTTTCAACAAGCCAGTCAACTAGACAATATGTTCCAAACCCCATGAAGGAAAAATATACTTGATGAGTTCAAATTACAAGATATATGAATTCAGCCAGTTTTAAGAACAGAAGGTATTTTGAACATGCTTCATTTTAGTATCCAGATAAGTAATTCAAAAGTTAAAGCACAGATTGACCTTACCGATTATCTGAACTACTTGCAGTGCTGCGACATGTACTGAATTCCTAATCAAGAAAGATTTTAGGCTGAGACAAAAGGAATGAAAATGTGTTTGATGTGAAGCCAATGTACAGTCATAAAGCTATTCAAACTCCTCAGTTAACAGACTCATACATGAAAAACAGCAATAATATGCAGCTGTCTAAATTGCAAATCCCAGCACTGAAATGGAGCATTTAAAGTCTAAAATAGATTTTCTGGCCTAAGCTGCATTGCAATAGGGTTGAAAATTGAAATATGGTGTGTGCAGTCAGCATTTTCAAGGGAGGGAAAGAAAATCATAGTGTATCTGATAGTGACCCCAGTAATGCATATTGCTTTATACATGCTTCTTGTGCTTGGTCTCCATGCTTTATTTATAGAACTGAAAGAGGATTTTCTATAATTATTAACAGAATTAAGACCTTCAACAAGTATTTAACTTAAAGGAGCAGTACAGTAAACTTTTTTTTATGAAAACCTATATGTTATAGCTTTTCCTGCTGAGTAAAACAAGCATACTTTCACCACTGGCAGTTGTTTTATTAAAACTTCATAACAGTTCAAATAACCAGGAAGGGAATTTACTGTATATTAATTCCTGATAGTTCTAACTGACAGGAAGTGATTCAGCAGTTTCTATCACATTCTGTGGAGAACTGTAAGTCACTGACATTCTTTTCCATTAGAATGTAACAGAATAACTGATTGGAATTTTGACAACTAGAGGGCACTGCTAATGTAAAAAAAACACAGGTTTAAACAATAATAACTCTGGAAATATGCACCTTTCAGCAGTGGAAGAAGTATATGCATCTAATAAGAAGTACTAAAGAGGAAATGCCCTACATAAAAAAGTGTACTGCTCCTTTAATTGGATCCGTCACCTTAAATAAGTTTAGTTTATTTTAAAATAAAAAACTGCTTATGTTGTGGTAGTAAATAAATTACAATATAGTTTTCAAGAAATTAACCTTTAGTTGGCAGAATGTGGAACTTTATGCTCATTAGTTGATGTGTTTGGTCCTTATTACTATGGATTATGCTAAGAATGAATCTAGACAGAGCCCACTCACAGAGGTAATGTCTAATATCATGGCAAGAGATATATTTTTCCTTGAACAGAGCTGATTAGCATACTTTGCAGCAAATTAGCATAAAATGTCACGCTGTGCCACCAAAATATTAAAGGAGCAGTAAACTTTTTTTTTTTATGAAAACACATATTTTATAAAGCATTTCCTGCTGAATAAAACAAGGTCACTTCCATCGCTGTCAGATGTTTTATTCAAAATTTATAGCAGTTTAAATAACCAGGAAGTTAATTTACTGTGTTTGCTTCCTGATAGTTCTAACGGACAGGAAGTGACTCAGCAGTTTCTATCACATTGTATGGAGAACTGTATGTGTCTGACGTTTCTGTCTTTCCTCTCCATTAGAATCTAACAGGAAATCTAATTAGAATTTGACCATTAGAGGGCACTGCTAATGTAAAAAAAAAACATGGGTTTAAACTGTAATAACTCTGGAAATATAAATCTCTCAGCAGTGGGAGTACCCTTATTTTACTCAATAGGAAAATCCCTACAATATATATTTTTTCATAAAAAAAAAATTAACTGCTCCTTTAAGGTTAACTTTTCAAAAACAATTTGTTTCACAGAAAAATGGCCAGAAATCAATCAATCAATCAATCAATCAATCAATCTATCTATGTAATTTCTTAAATTGCATGGTTCACTTTATTCCCTACATATTAAAGGTAAACCATCATCAAAATTAATAAGAAATATATATAAAATAAAATAGGTTTAGTTTCTATTAACCCTTTGCATGCCAGAGGGGTGTCCAAAGCATTGTTTCATAATTGGGCAGTAAGCTTTCTTTTTTTTATAGAGAGATGTTATGTTGCTTTTCTTTCTGGTTTTTTTTGTGAGTCAAAAACAGCTGATTTAATTAGACAATTCTGGAGCAAACTAAGTGTACAATAGGGGATAGATAAACAACAATTATCTAAAATTAGCATTGTTTAGCATTGTACTGGTGACCTCCCTAGCAATCAAGGAATTGCCCCATTGTAAGCAATAGGAATGTTTACATTTCTCCCATAGTATCGTTGATTTGCTGTAGAATCAGCCTACTGACATAGCTGGGAACTCTCCAGATCTCCCTCAGAGACACAGGTTTTCTAAAAGGTCTTTGGTACAGGAAGGAAGTCTCAAGTTAAGTGAGTTCCTAGGTTACCCCACTTACTCCCGCACCTTTTTTTATCATCTCCTCACCCAGTTCCTTTTCTCTTCAAGAGAAACCATGTCTTTTCTCTATCCAGTTCTGCCTACTCCTGTTAAGCCCTTCAGACATTGTGGGAGATTCACTAAGCAGTGATAAAGAGGTTATAAAGAGAAGATGACTTCTCCAGTGATAGCACAGTTCCTGTGTTGTTCTATAGAGCCTATGCACTAAGATCTCCAAAGTTGAAGAAATCTTAGTACATTGGCTCCAAAGAATAAGAATTACAACAACTGGACAATTGGAGAAGTGATATCCCAGGAGAAGTCATCTCCACTTTATCAACTCTTTATCACCGCTTAGTGTATCTCTCCACAAGTTTGGACACTTCCACCCTCAGTTGTTGATGTGGACATCAAGGTTCCCAGGTTTGACTGCAGAATCAGCCAACTGATTGTGCTGCCATATTCGTATAATTCCTCACTGTTTCCACATTCTAGTGTAGAGCACAAGAGAGTCAAAACCCAAAGTGTAATTTGTTTAAAACTATTATGTTTTTGTAGAGAAAAAAAAAGAAATATTTTTGGCTTCTGAGGAGACATACAACAGCCTATTAGAGTAAAGAGCAATAAGATCCCATTACATAGAGTTCATCAATACGCAGTCTTTCACTGTTCAACAGGTATGGGCCTGGAGTGTAGATTTGTGCTAGTCCATACACCCAGTGAATTGCTGGGTCTTCAGGCATCAGGCAGGTGTACTAGATATATCTATATAGTTTATTTTTCATTCAATTACTCTGCAGATTTTTTCAGTTTTAAAACTGGTAAAGAATCTGGGGTTAATGTACAAATGTAATTTCTGCAAAACCAAGAACAAGTATTATATAATGCTTAGAGGAAATGGTCTAATGTTACACCATTTTCTTGCACATGATATGGGGATGATGTAAGGAGCTTTTCTGAGATTAAAGTCTTAACAATGGAGGAATGTGTTTGCCAATATACACTGAAGTGATCACACTCTAATACATACCCAGAAGTGAATCTACTGGTATTGGAGGCTAATACCAGCACAGCTGCTCTGGCATTGTAATATGTTCATCCCAGAGTCTCTCATGATTTGTTCATTGTGAATCATGTTGGCCCTTTAGGCGTTAAATAATTAGCCTCTTCTGGTTTAGTTAAGTAGAAAAATTACTTCTTAATGCAAAATAACATAATATATGTTATAAATAAGTATTCCAGATAAGTAGATGCATATCCCATAAAGTATTAACAAAGGTACTCCGCCTGGGCAGAGAATGATATATACAATATAATGTGTGTAAATGTGTGTGTATGTAAATTAGTGTGTTTGTGTGTTTATTTTGTGGGTATGTATATCTGTGTCTGTATAGGTGTGCATTTGTATATATTTGTCTGTGTGTGTGTGTGTGTGTCTAGAAAAAATACACAAGTAATTCCCAGTTGCTGGCTGTCTCTCTTGCAGTCTGCACCCCAAGGCACCTGACCTCAAGGACCCTTTTACCCTGAAGCATTAACTGAGCTCATAATTCCAGCACATAAAGGGTTATACACACTGCTCTGCATCACATATTTTCATTAACCCTATCATTGGTATCCAGCTCACTCAAAGGGATAACCTCCATGTGGAATGTATCTGTTTGTTCTGCTCTTGTCAGCTCATATCACATCCATCTGTTGGGTGCCTCGCTTGCACAATGTTCCTCTCTGTCTGTACCCCAAGGCTGTAGCCAAAAGTCAAGCAAAGGGCTACCACATGCCACTATTCAATGCTGTTACTGCTTAGCAGCCTGCCTCCTGGACACTAACTCGACAAACTGTAACTATGTTCTCAGCTTTGTTTTGAATTACATAAATAATTTTATTTCTGCTTATCACTTCTTTCTAGTTTCGTATTTAACACATATTTTTTCCCTTGTCATATTCCTCCATCTGTCATCACCCTTGCTTTGAGGCCACCAGGCCCACACACTAACTATTGTATTTCCTTCTGCCTGAGGAAACCATGCACTATCCCTATTTACTCTCCATCTCTTTCCCTGCAGATTTACTTTTATGTTCTAATTAGTGCCACATAATTAATGCTGTTCATGTAAGAATGGAGAAGATTGTACAGGAATACCTTCCAGAGAAATGTTTTGCAACTATTTCGTCCATGCAGAAATTTCTGAGGCTAGGAGGCTTACAGCCCACTTTCTGTGAAAATGTCTACAAATCCTTATTCAAATGTTACTACAGAGCAAACTTTATTCTTGAACCACAACTCTGACAAACGTGAAATAACACTCTCCATGGACCAAATACTATGAAGATTAACTGGAGCTGCTGTTTTTGTGACACATTACTATCCCTTTAATTAAAGGGATAGTAATACTTCGTTTTAACTTTATTTAATTTTGTAGGCATTAAAAAAACATGAAGAATGATATAAGTCTTATCTCTCAAACCTTTATGGTTTAAGAGATATTCACAAACAAAGTATCCCCCCCCTGTTCAACCAGATCAGAAGGGAGGTGCCCAGGTAGACTGCAGAGAGGGACAATCTTCAATTAAGATAAGGGAAAAAGCTGAAAAACTTGTCAAGGGGGGAAGGGCTTTCATTGTTTTCATACAAAGAAAATTGTCCCCTTCTGTTACCTGTCTGGTCATACAACCAGATTCACATCTGAGAAGAGATGGCTTTCACTAGGTAAAAGGGGAGGGAGGGGAAACTTTGCTTGTGAATATCTCATAAACCATAAAGGTTTGAGAGATAAGACTTATATCGTTCTTCATGTTTTTTTAATGCCTACAAAATAAAATAAAGATAAAACGAAGTGTTACTATCCCTTTAATTAAAGGGATAGTAATGTGTCACATACATTTGGGCCATGGAGAGTGTTATTTCACGTTTGTCAGAGTTGTGGTTCAAGAATAATTGAAGGATAAAGTTCCCCCTCCCGCCCCTTTTACCTAGTGTAAGCCATCTCTTCTCACATGTAGAATCTGGTTGCTAGACCAGACAGATAATAGCAGGGGACAATCTTCTTCCTATGAGAACAATGAAAGCCCTGCCCCCTTGACAAGTTTTTAAGGTTTTTCCCTTATCTTAATTGAAGATTGTCCCTCTCTGCAATCTACCTGGGCACCTCCCTTCTAATCTGGCTGAGCAGTGCTACATCAGTAAAAGGGGCGGGAGGAGAATACTTTGTCATTGAATTACTCTTGAACTACAACTCTGACAGAATTGGAATACCACTCTCCAAGGTCCAGATACTATGATGATTAATTAGAGCTGCTTTTATTATGAAACATTACTATCCCTTTATCCTGTTAGAAACAATACCACCTGGTGTCCGGACAACACAATTTCTATTGCTATCTATGGGAGACCTAAGCCCTGGGGTACAGCTCTCAATAGACTAAGCTCCACCTTGTTGAGATGTTTTCAACTGTAATACCTTTTGAGTAAAAAATGACAGCAGTTGAAGTATACTTGTTTTACACAGCAAAGCTGCATCATATATATATATTTTCCATAATGAAACATTGTTACTTTTGGTACAAAGCTATACTGACTGATGTAATTCATTGTCAGGCAGTGTAGACTCATCATGAAATAATCATGAAATAATCAGTGACATCCCTTCATGGCTGTCAAGTTGATCCGAGAATTATTATTTTAACATGGTAGTGGCATGCCGATGGTATCACTGTTAAGAGTAGTACAGATGAGTTCAGGGAAAAGCAGAAAGGTGATTTTTCAATAGTTGTCAGACAGCTCCCATCATCCACAGTCCATTAGCCAGGTGAGCATGATGGGATTGCAGTTCAACAACAGCTTCACAGAGGTGTGGACAAGAGTATGGGATCAAAAGTTTAATGCAGAAAAACCCGAACATGAAATACAAGCTTAATCATATCGTTCTGACAACAACATAATAGACAAGGGACTTTGGCGTTATTATTTAAAATGAATTAAAGTTGGCAAGAAGTGCAGTAAAGCAGTGATATGATAATAGGGTACTTGTCTGTATAAGAAGAGGAAATAACAACAGGAAGACAATGGTATTAATACCACTTTACAGATCTCTGTTAAAGGATAGTAATGTTTCATAATAAAAGCAGCTCTAATTAATCATCACAGTATTTGGACCTTGAAGAGTGTTATTTCAATTCTGTCAGAGTTGTAGTTTAAGAGTAATTCAATGACAAAGTATCCCCCTCCCACCCCTTTTACTGATGTAACACTGCTCAGCCAGAGCAGAAGGGAGGTGCCCAGGTAGACTGCAGAGATGGACAATCTTCAATTAAAATAAGGAAAAAAGCTGAAAAACCTTTCAAGGGGGGCAGTGCTTTCATTGTTCTCATAGAAAGAAGATTGTCCCCTGCTGTTATCTGTCTGGTCTATGGACTGGATTCCACATCTGAGGAGAGCAGTGTTACACTAGGTAAAAGGGGCGGGAGGGGAAACTTTATCCTTCAATTACTCTTGAACCACAACTCTGACAGTATTGAAATAACACTCTTCATGGACCAAATACTATGAAGATTAATTGGAGCTGCTGTTTTTGTGAAACATTACTAACCCTTTAAGACCTCACCTGGAGTACTGTGTACAGTTCTGGAGATCAAATATCGAGCAAGACATTAATAAATTGGGACATTGTAAAGCAAAACCAATAAATAGTGTAAGGTATTTATAGAAAAACTTACCTGGATATACATAAAGACCTTGATGCATATAGTTTGAAGTACAGAAGGGAAAGGGGGGGGTATGATGGAACCTTTAAATATATTAAAGGATATAATAACATTCTGGTGGGAACAGTTTTTACAAAAAAGTGGAATACTAGAATAAGAAAGCATAACCTAAATTTAGACAGTGGACAATTCAGATGTAATGTACGTAAGTACTACAGTAACTGAAAGGTGATAGATACAAGGACAGCCTCTTAGTAGAAGGACTAAATTAATTAAAACACATTTGGAATAGAGCTATATTAGCATATTTGTTTTTATCTGCTATAAAAATCCCTGGTTCTATATTTCTATAGTTGAGAGATATAAGTTTCCTACCCATTAATGTGTTAGAAAGGCAGACCTAAGTCAACAAATCTCCAACCTTTCCTCAGTAGCAAGGCCCCTTTACAATTTTCAAAACTCCATGACACTGATATACTGGATTAATGGGACCAATTCTGACACAAACCAATGAAACCATAGAGGACAAACAAAAATCTTGCTTTAACTGTTGTACAGTCATTTTTACTTTAGTGTACATTTCTAAAGGTTTCCCAAAAAACCCTAATTTTAACAATTTCCTTGCTTTATCAATTCATGTAGGAAGAAATTTCAGCCATTTTGTGATTCGAACATTAGTGTAATTTCAGGGAATATATCCTTTTATATAGTTACTAGCAGTCTTGGCACAGAATTATCCATGTGTCAACCCTTTGAGTGGCACTGGGGTATGTAACACAGTGCTTTACAATGTGTTGGATACCTATCTGTCACTCAAAGGGTTCAATTTGGTAATCCTACAACTCCTACAATGTAGAAAAGAAAAAATCAGACCTGCTCACACGTATTCCACAAACTAATGAATGTACATTAAAAAATTAGATCAGACCTCATAAAACATGCAGTTCTAATGAGCACGACCCTCACCCCCATCCCATCCAGAGGCAGCATGTGGCAGGCTTGAATTGGCAGACGCTTCCTCCACTGCCGTGTGTGTCTCTTACTGGAAGTCTTCAAATCAACTTACATTCCAGCAGTGTGAGGAACTTTATCCTCACTGACACTGTGAGTCAAAAGGTTAAAATCTAGGGATGGGCAAAAGTTGTCACCGTGTTCCCGTGGCAAATTTCGTGAAAACCACGTTGTTAATAACGTTGTTATCTGCTTTCTCTTGGGGAATCCGCTTTAAAACTAGCGGTTAAAATGTTTGCATCTTTCACCCATTGGCCAAAATCTTTCGACATTTTTTTCAATGGCTAAAAAGTTTTCACCCATTGATTTACATTGTTTTCGCTCTTCCGCTATAAAAACGTGACGTTTTTGGTGAAGGCAGACACAATAGAAGCAGCTACAGAGTGAGATAGATGTGCTGTGCTGTTCTCTTGTGATATTTAGCAAAAATTGAGGTTGGTGTTAGTAGTAGCAGTAATGGTGAAGCAGCAGGAGTGGTAGGGGAAACATTTTACAGCATCCAGACTAGCGGTCAAGGGATCCCACACCTTTCTCCTGACTCTGGGACTGGGAGTCTTCCTCTTCTCTTCACTAAAGTGTCCAGGTGGAACATGAACCTGAAGAGGTATCACAGTGCCTGTGATTCCTGTCACTCTCTGTTGTGGATGCCACTGATTTGCTGACTGAGTTTGACCCGCCTCCTGATGACCTTTTTATACCTGGCTATCTCTTATGTCAGTTGCCCTTTCGTGGTGTTACTGAGCCAGTGTTCTTTTGCTGTGTTCCTGTATTCTGAGTTCCTGTGTACCGATTCGGCTTGTCCTGACCATTCTCCAGTGTTCCTGCCCGTGTATGACCCGGCTCATCTACGGACCACCCTTGGATCCTGACCCGGCTAGTTTGACGTTCCTGCCTGTGTATGACCCGGCTCGTCTGCGGACCACCCTTGGATCCTGACCCGGCTAGTTTGACGTTCCTGCCTGTGTATGACCCGGTCCGGCTGACTTCCTGCTCCGAAGATCGACTTCCAGCTTGTTCCAGTGACCTGCGTTCCAGTTGTCGCCGTCGCGACATTTTCCAGTCTCTGCTGCCCACGAGTGTGCCATTGCCTAGCCTGGTGATTCCTTCGATAGTGCTGTGCCTCGTTCTAGTGCAGAGCTGTGTGTATTCTGTGGGCCTTCCTCTCCTTGCAGAGCCTGTTAGTAGCGTTGAAGCCTCGAGTAACATTACAGAGCCTTGCAGTAGCGCTGAAGCCTCAAGTAAACGTGCATTTTAACTCTTGCAGTGCTGCCTCTTAGTCACTCTCTCTATCTCCAGTAAGAGCCTTGTTACAAGTGATACTGCTGCTGAGTTGGCCGCTCTCCGTCGGCAACTCTAGTCTAACGTTGCAGAGTGTTCACAAAGCTTGGGCCGTTTGGGCGCTTACAGGCTCTCCGGTGTTGGTTACCGACGAGATCATATACCCAGAGTGTTGGCAGAAAGGCTTCAGTGTTGGCTATCCGGTACTACGCCCGCGGGGGCTAGTGGCTCTGGCTCTAGTATTACTGCATTCGATTACACCTGAGGAGGCTATTAGCTCTTGCATTGCAGGCCGGTTTCCATATTGCCCTAAGGGGCTATTCGCACTTGCACATACTTAAGCAGTTCCTGTAGCTACGCCCGTGGGGGCTAAGTTGTTACCCAGTCTGCTTATCATCTACCACCTTGGCAAGGCAGCTCGTTCCTCAGCACCTGATGAACTTCGTCTGTACAGCACAGTCTATTTAACATCAAGGGCGTGTCAAACTTCCACATCTGAGACTGAGTATAATTTGGACTTTAACCCCTTTGGGGGCCCATATCATTAATTTGGACTTTAACCCCTTTGGGGGTCCATGTCATCCTAGTGCATTCTGATTTGCATTTATGTCCTTATATCTATTTTCCTTGTCTTATTTCAGTTTACATTATCTGTGTATTACCTACCGCCTCTAGAGGGCGTAAGTGTCATCATTCACTTTAATAAAGTGTGTTTTATTTTCACTTATTGGTCTGAGTGTCTTACAAACTGTAACAAGAGGCCAGAACTGGTGTTGAGGGAGGAGAGCAGACTCAGAATTAATTCCACCACCAAAGAAGCACAGATCAGCTGCCTGTGCCTGCTGCTACTGCTGCTAGTGCTAGACTGCCTTCTTCTTCAGGTCAAAAGGCAATGGCATGTGTGACATTAGGGGACCCTCTGTCACATTGCTCCTTGCCTCCTCTAAGCAGCAGTGAGGTGTCTGGAATAGAGCAGCAGCAGCAACAACAGCATGTAGGGACTAGTGGTGGTGGTGAGGATGCTGGAGAAGCTGGGGTGGAAGAGACATTGATGGCCTTTTTAGCAGAAACTGAGAAGGAATGGGAGACAGGAATGAGGATGGGCATCACCACCACCACTAGCAAGAACATCTTGGAATTAGAGGAATTTGCAACTGCTCTAATTCCTTCTGATGCTGAGATGCAAGGGCAGCAGGATGCTGAAGAGCAGGTGTGTTGTGCCACAGACCACCGTGGACACAGTGGGAATGGGGTCAACAAGCAATGTGGGACTAGGACAGGTTCCACTTGCCAGCAGTTGCAATACTCCTCTGATCCTAGTTGCAGTGCTGAGTCTGAGGCAGTAGCAACAACAGCAGCAACATTATCTGCTGCCACAGACAATGAAGGGGAATGTGAAGGACAAGAAGAAAGAGGCCATTCTTCTCCACCTTTCCCCTTCCCTCTGAAGTCATCATGGGTGTGGGACTATTTTTCTGTTGGGGCAGGCACAGTGCAGTCATCAGCAATGGCACTGTGCACAATTTGTGACAAGTCAGTGAAAAGAGGAAAGGAGGCAACACACCTTGGCACAAGCGCCCTCATATCACACATGAAACACAGACACCATTTTACTCCAAACATGTTAAAGCCAAACACCCACCACAGAAATCAAGCACCACTTTTGCTGTCCCTGACTCACCAGAAAGGCAACAAGAGGAGAGGCAGAGATCAAAGAGGAGGAAGAATAGAACAAACCAGGCAGAGACTGGAAGTTCCAGGATGAGTGAAACAACTAGCTCTCCAACACCTTCTACATCTTCTGCCAATCCTCCTCATTCATTATCTCTCCTGCCAAATGATAGCCACTCTGTTGATGTTAGAATGTGGCAGTTCATCTCTACCCATTGCACACTGTGTGGTGCACTGACCACACATGCCAGTGTGGTGGGGGAGAATCGCAATCAGTGCATCAAGCGGCATCTGAGGAGATTCCATCCTGCAGAATATGCTAAGATGGTTGCAGAGAGGGTTCATCACTACTATTAAACTGTCAGCAAGTTGTCATGTGTCCTTAGCGGGTGTGAAAAAGAGGTAAAGTGACAGCGGCAGAACTTGGTTTCGGGTGTCATGGTGTTTGGATACAGTTGTGCCCCCAGATGTTATTTACCACACACACACTGTGCACATTGCAGTTGCTGATGGAAGCCACAGTTCCTGTTCACAAGGGAAAAATATATATTCTAATAAGAACACACCCATGATGATTTTGGAGGAGGGACAGGTGGAGAAGATTTAATGGCCAATTTGTTCTTTTCTCCACAAATACTGGGGGCTACTTATTGTTTAGCTACTGCCTCAGGCGTATCACTGGAGCCAGTCATGGTAAATGGAACCTTCATCATCCATTTTCCATGTTACTGCTATTGTTGATCCCATTCCCTTTCAGCTGCCTAATCATCCTTCTGCTTAAACAACTCAGTAGCAGTACGAACAGCAGTTGCAACTTGGGACTCAGGAGGATATTTGACAGTGGCCACTGGCCAACATGACCTGCTGGCATTAGGCCAGCATGGCATTTTTATTTTTTCTCAGGGCTTGTGTTTAAAATAAATAAATAAATAAAACCTAGTCCTACAAAAAAATAAACAATTTTTGGAGGGTTTGTTTCAAACAAGCCTAAGTCCTACAAATCAATGTTTCTTCCGATGCTTGGGCCTCTAATAAGTCTAAGTCCTACAAAGGCTTCTAACAACAAATCAAACAAATCATCCTCTTCAAAATACTCTATCAAGTATTAGTCCACCCCAGTGGCAGCTTATGTCAGGGGGTTCCTGTCTCTGTCATTTATTTTTTATTAACTGTCCCCCAATAGCAGTCAAGAAAGCCCCCCAAAACAAATTCCCTATTCAAATCATTCATTCATTCACCAACACAGGCACCCTCCTCAGACCCCTTTATAGCATGTCTAATGGTTTTTATTTTATTTTATTTTATTTAGGATTTCTTTTTTATTAAGTGCCCCACAATCCCAGTAAACAACCCCCCAAAAATCATCCCCTGTTCAACTGATTCTTTCCCCACACCCCACCAACACAGGCACCATCATGCCCCTTTTATACAATGACTTTAGGAAATAAAATATTATTTGTAACTAGTTAACAGCCCGTTACACGGGCCACAGTGCCACTGCCACCCGGTCACAGGGTAGTCACGCGCCCAGCTCTGTATCAGCCGTGACGCGGGCAGTCTCTACTGTGCATGTCGCGGCGTTACACACGATTTAGCAAATTATTATATGGGATGTGTTGTGTGTAACTTCTATGTTCCCATTGATTTCAATGGGCGAAAAAAGCAGAAAAAAGCAGAAGATCTTCACTTTTTGCGGAAAATTTTTCGCCAAGCGGAAAGTGCCATTTTTGATGATTTCAGTTTGAGGTGGAAAGTTTCGCCTGCCCCCTATTAAAATCCTCAAATAACCAGACAACAAATGAAGTTTGCTAAAATTGCACCCTGCCGAGTGCCAGAGAAGTATACAACGCATTCTGTTGCAATGCTCTGGATACCTCTCTGGCATTCAAAGGGTTAATCCTTGGAGTAGTAGAGAAGTGTCCAATCAATTGCTTTGTGATGTGCTGGAGACCACACTAGAATTCAAAGGGTTTAAATCCCCCTTTAACCCTTTGAGTGCCAGAGTGGTAAACAAAGCATTTGCTTTGCAAAGCGTTGCGTACCCTTCTGGCACTCAAATGGTTAAATAAATAGGAATTTTTATTTGCTTCCTATAGTGCATCTAGTTTCCTCCAGAATTGGTCGAGTTCTTCTCAACCCTTTGCATACCTTGCTGGCACTCAAAGGGTTAATGCAGCTTCATTTCTTTGTACCAAGTGCATCGACTCACGTGCAAGGCATACTGCTAAATTATTTAAGATGTATATTTAATAAAACCCATCAGAAGAGAAAAGGTCAATTAATTGACATGTTTATAACCTGCTTTTTCCCCAAGGTTCATTTCCCCTTCTTTCCCACCATGCATGTGAAGTTACATCATTAATATTTAAAAACACTATTTTCTAGGCAATAATGCATTTTGACCCAGACAAAGTCATTGAGGCATTCCCTAATATGAATTTTATCTAATATATATTAACTAGTTGAAGAGCCCATGTACACGGGCCACAGTGCCAGGCAGCAACTGGCCAGATCCTGTTTTGTCACTGGCTGCGCTGCAGGCATGCTCAGTAGAGACTGTGGATCCAACAATGCATTGTGTGAAAGCAGGTGTACTGTGGATCCAACAATGTATTGTGTGAAAGCAGGAGTACTGTGGATCCAACAATGCTCTTCTTAAATAATAATACAATGATACTTCATCAGGATTTTTTTATTTTAATTTTTTTTTTTTTAGGGAATTCAGGTGTATTAGAGTAGGACTTGCCAAATGTGAAATACCTTGTCTTTGGTGGCAAGCTTACCCTCAGCTTTGCCAATCTATGACACACAATTTCACTTATTTACTTAGAATTATTATATATATGCCCATGACAGGGCACACATTAGTTTTTTATATAGAGTAGAGGAGGATTGTCTTTTTTTCTGCGCTTTCACTTTGGGTTTCTGGCCTAATGTTTGGAGAACTGGAGAATTCCCTCACACCATGCTGCTTACTATCCTATATAATAATTCGCTAAGTTGTGTGTAACGCCCGACATGCGCAGTAGACACTGCTGCGCGTGTGGCAGTCATACGCAGTACAGACTGCCCGTGCCGTGGCTGATACAGAGCTGGGCGCTCCGAAGGAGCGTCCAGCTCTGTATCAGCAGTGGCGCGGGCAGTCTCTACTGTGCGTGACTGCCACACGTGCAGCAGTGTCTACTGCGCATGTCGGGCGTTACACACAACTTAGCGAATTATTATATAGGATAGTAAGCAGCATGGTGTGAGGGAATTCTCCAGTTCTCCAAACATTAGGCCAGAAACCCAAAGTGAAAACACAAGTGAAAAACAAGATGCAAAATAAAACAACCTGTTTCATAAAACATTTTTTTGTCTTGCGTACACTTCAGGTCTTGTTGTCATAAGTTTACAGAATTTTACAAAAATGAGACAAGGCAGCATTTCATAAAGAAGATTCGGCTTAGCAGGCAAGTGGAACAGTAGTATCAAGCAGGTGTTAGGGTATTATTCAGATATAGATTAAAGTACCTGTGTGATCAGTGGAAGAAACATTAAAAATGCAAAAGAGAAAGTGACAAACATAGATTCTGCCAGGATTAAAGGGATAGTAATGTTTCATAATAAAAGCAGCTCTAATTAATCATCATAGTATTTGGACTTTGGAGAGTGTTATTTCAATACTGTCAGAGTTGTAGTTCAAGAGTAATTCAATGATAAAGTATCCCCTTCCCGTCCCTTTTACTGTAACACTGTTCAGCCAGAGCAGAAGGGAGGTGCCCAGGTAGATTACAGAGAGGGACAATCTTCAATTAAGATAAGGGAAAAACCTGAAAAGCTTGTCAAGGGGGGCAGGGATTTCATTGTTTTCATAGGAATAAGAGTGTCCCCTTCTGTTATCTGTCTGGTCTATGGACTGCATTCCATATCTGAGAAGAGAAAGCTTACACTAGTTAAAAGGGACGGGAGGGGAAACTTTGCTTTTGAATATCTATTAAACCATGAAGGTTTGAGAGATAAGACTTATATCTTTCTTCATGTTTTTTAATGCTACTAAATAAAATAAAGTTAAAACGAAGTATTACTATCCCTTTAAAGTCATGAACAAGCATAGAGAAATATTTGAGCCAAGGCTAAATGGAAAATTAAGTCAGGATTAGAGTACAGAAGAGGTTATAAATGAGTGAACTGTTATGTAAACTATGGTTTCCAGCTAAATGTAAATATCATATAAGAGCCCAAACTATGTGTGAACCATGTGATTTGAGCCTTATTTTATCCAGCAGTATTACAGGAAAAATAATCACATGATGGCTTAGATACCAATCCACCAGAACTGAAGTTTGGTCAGCTATTTTGAACCTTTTTTCCAACATGAGAAATGGCATTCAACTCACCATATATCCCATCCCAGTTAGGCAATGTGTGATAAATAGCTAAGTTAGAAAACATTTCAAACAAGCATTAAAAACAGTCACGACTGTTTTCTACCAGATTATTTTTTGCCAGTTCTGTAGTCAAAATCTGAGTGATTATATTAAAGCTGAACGCTGTCACTCTGTCCAGTGTCTCCTGGGGTTGTGACCACCCCTTGTTCTAGACTGGCTAATGCCCTTAAAACTTGCTTTCTTCCTGTCTGAGGTGCCTGAACTTCAAGCTATGTTCAGTGTTTGTTCTGTGACTTAATTTGCTGCATTGTTTCTGACCCTGACTTTGACTTCATGATTCCACTCCAGTTTGTTCCTGGTTGCTCTGTAATCCAGTTCATCTTCGACCTTGGCTAGTTTCCTGAACTACAACTCTGCTTGCTGATTTGACTTCACTTTGGCTACCCAGTATAATCCATACTGAATTCTGTCCACCCTTTGACCTGTTGATCTGGCATCTCTGATAGATTACCTGGCTAGACCACAGCCTGCAAACTCCAGTTGTTCGACCATTGGATTGATCTCTGCCAGGTTCTACTATCTTCTGCTATCAGCCCATCCAGTTGACCTCATCCTTTTACTGCATTTGCCTTTAATTAGTCCAGCAGATTGATTTCCAACAGGTTCCTGCATTTATCAGTGGTCTGTTCACTTGGTTGATCTTTGACACACTGTGCCCTTCACCGGTGGTCAGGCCACCAGGGCGATCATCACTAGCTCCATCATTCAACAGCAGACTCTCCTATTCCATGTGGTTGACTTTGCCATACTGTGCTCTTTTCTGGAAGGCCTTAGTGATCCTGTGCTTCTTTCCTCTGTGGAGTGTCGGCATGATTGAGGTTACTTCCGCATTGCTGACATCATGAAATAGGCTCTGGCACGGATGCTTGTTTATGGGCCTATTCTGTTTTGCCTAGTTGGGTTCCACCTTCTTCTGCACCTTTATTAACCTCCTTGGGCCTAGGAGCCATTGCCCTTACATGGTGTTTCTGCTAGTTCTCTTGCGCTCTGTTGTGACCCGTGCCTATCTCAGTATCCACTCCATGTATGAACCCGGCTTATCTGACTACCCACATCGGTTCTGACCTGTGGCTCTGTCTGACTAACTCGCTCCGTGTATGATCCCAGCTTCTCTGACTACCCATGTTGGTTCTGACCTGTGGCTCTGGCTGACTAACTCAGTCCGTGTAGTCCCCGGTTTGTCTGACCTCTGGCTCAGGTTACTACTCGCTCCGTGTAGTTCCCGGTTTGTCTGACCTCTGGCTGTGGCTACTAACTCACTCCATGTAGTCCCAGGCTTGTCTGATCTTTGGCTCTGGCTGCCTACTCGATCCATGCTCTCCTAGCTTGCCTGACCAGTAGTCTCCATGTTCCGTGGCTCTGGCTTGCTCCCGCTCCCTGTTGCCTCCGGTCACGTGACCGAAGTGGTACTTACACATATTATACCGTTCATACTGGCATTCCACTCAAGCCTCTTTCCTAGTCCCGGTAGCTTGCAGTAGTGCATCTTTGCCTGAAAACCATGACACTTCGCCAGCTCCAGCACTTTACAGGCAACTCTCCACATCTCTCTACTTTTTGGACTTCCAACAGATCCAATGTTCACTGGCAGATAGCTTGCCAGATAGATCGCTGTCAGATTCCGAGGCCTACAGCCATTGGAGGCCAGCTCTATCCCTGTCTCTAGACCTCAGTTCTCTTCTCCAGTGAGTTATTCATGTCATAAGAACTCTATCTATGTGGGTCTGATTCAGGTCTGCAAAGGTCTACGCTTCTCCTCAGCACCACACAATGGTTTTCTGGCTACACATCCTGGTCCACTGCCAAGCTCCTCTGGGGGTGGTCATATGGCCATGCGGATGGCATATCTACTTAGTTTTGACTGTGGCAAGGGTAGTTCAGGAAGCATCTTCACTTGCAAGCCTCTAACTCCAGTGACGCTCTTTAGCATTTTTGGTGCAGAGGAGGACTCCTTTACAACTATGCTGTTGAGCTCCACAAAATTGGTGGATCTTCCCACCAAAGCCATTTTGTCAGCAGTGTTCCAGGCTTTATCGGCAAAATGTTTTGGAGTTGCAGGCTAGTACTAAAGAAACCAGCATTTGTGATAACTAGTAAGTTATCACAAATGCTGGTTTCTTTAGTACTAGCCTGCAACTCCAAAACATTTATGATTATGGTCTTTAAAATGTCTAGCAAAATGGAGTCTCTAAAATGAAAAAGCAGTGGTGGCACCACACAGACAGTCAATGACATAAGAACTATTTTAAAAAAATAGATGAATTCCCTTATGGTTACATCAACATTTCTTAAATTATCTTTAAAATCTGAATCTACCCCTTCCAATTGTTTGAAAATCATTGAACACATTTATACTGGTGTTGATTTATATTGGTAAGCCAAAAAGTTCCAAAACCTGTGCATAAGTACTGCTAACATGCCATGGATTTTCCTGCTAGACCACCAACAGGAAAATTTGAAGACATGGGATGTGATGTTAAAATGTTGTTGTAATGAAACAAAATGTGAGGTCATGGGCTGGTGGTAAAAGGAGGATGGAATTTTCAGAAGTAAATCTGCTAATCTAAGAAATGAGTTATAAGGAAAAACAGAGGTAAGATGAGCTTTGCATTTAAAATCACACATTTTCAAAGAGATAAAGACATTTTTGTTTACCAGTTAATGTCGTATTACTGCTTGTTGTTTTTCTCCAAGTTTAAACAACACCACAAAAATGACAGCTAGAAGGTAGATAAAACCATACCAACTTTTAAGAGTGCTTTTCCCTTTGATGGGGATGGCAAAATTTAATGCAAAAAATTAGGTAATACATCTGAGAATTGATAGATTATGGAGAAGAACAGGCAATTTCTGTTACTACAAGTTTTTGAACATCACCTATGGACTGTTAATTATATTTCATAACACACTTAGGAACCACTGGTGTAAGAGATTTTCATTCTATGTGTATATAATTCAACTGTACCTTATTTCTGTTGAATGTTATGTTAAGTCGTTATGTGTAGGTCAGAATTGAAAACCTGCACTGTGTATTTATTGTTTAGGGAAATAACCTAGATAACTCTTCCCAGTGAATCTTCATCTCACCATTTCCTTCAGGGGTTTTTTTTGTCTTTAGAAACATCACACATAGAGATTGTGAGAGAAAATCTATATCTAGTATATCCTGGGTTACATGCAATAAGTTTTATATAAGCCTTTAGTATGGAAAATCTCTTGATTTCAAAGCAAAAAAAAGTTTGCATCATGGTCAGATTATACATGAGCATTTTCAACTCTACATATGTCTCACAGATATTATTCAACTAGAACGTATCTTCCAAACCAACAAGAATAAATAAGTCTTAGCGTAAAAAAATTGCTTTTAATTTCAGTAGTTTTTCTGTTGGATGTTTTGCTCTCTCTATTACCCAGGTTTATACTTGTTTGATAGGACCCAGTGTGACTTCCAATATTGCATTTTCTTTTAGAAAATACACTTGGAAGTCAATACCCTAATAGACTATTTTGTTTTGATATTCTTGTATAATACATAATAAAATAAAATAATGGCATAACAGAAAACATTTTCAATCTGTTTAAAAATTGAGGATTTAAAGATAACTACTGAATATAACACCTAATATCCCCAAGTTACCTTAATGTAGACCAGTCACTATAAAACACATTGGGTTTGTTTTACTGGAAATTAAAATCTACCAATATGTTGTACTAGATAGTTTGAGAAACTGGCCTATATGTTCTGGTAGCACAGTGTGGCACGTCATGCTAATTCCATGAGCAGTATGCTAATTCATTTTAATTGAGGCTAAACTTATTGTTTTCTGTACCATTAGAAATGACCCCAGTATGTGGACACTATTTATATTAATTCATACCACAGTGTGTGGTAATATTGACCCAGCCAGCATATCAATCAATTAGCATAAATCACCACCAACAGTCCAGGTCAGTCTCTACTCATGGGACCAACTGTGTATACCAGGGAACAAGAGATTACAGTGGAGCCTCAACAAATAACAATTACAGCCATATCATTATTAGATATACTGTTCATTTAAGAAGAGGTTGAGGGAAGACAGGACAAATTTAAGACTAACAAAGTACCTAGTACTGATGGTATACATTCATGGGTTCTTTGGGAACTCAGTGCATTGCTAGAAATACCACTATTTAAACAGGGGTGGGCGAAAGTTGTCGCCGTGTTCCCGCGGGAAATTTCATGAAAACCACGTTGTTATTTGCTTTTTCACTGGAAAATCCTCTTTAAAAATAGCGGTTAAAATTTTCTCATTTTTCGCCCATTGGCCAAAATTTTTCACCATTTTTTCAATGGCTAGAAAGCTTCCGCCTGTTGATTTATGTTGTTTTCGCACTTCCGCTATAAAAATGTGACATTTTCACTGAAGGCAGACACAATTGAAGCAGCTACAGAGGGAGATAGATGTGCTGTGCTGTTCTCTTTGTGATATTTTGCAAAAAGTGAGGCATGAGAGGCTCATAGTGACTCCTATCACCATGAGCAGGGTAAAAAATAATCAATAGAGGAGCTGGAAGGACCATTATGTGTCCACTGAGTCTGAGGAGGAATGGACCATTACTGTACCAATGCTGTCCAGTCCCCCTAATTCACCCTAAGGGATCTTGGGGAATTTAATGGGAAGGGAGGGAGAAAAGAGAATGGAAAGGAAGGGAGAAAAGGGTAGTACTAGTGAGAGCAGGACAGGTTAGCTGCCTGTGCCTGCTGCAAGACGTGCTGCCCCTGCTGCCAGTGCCACCTTTGCTGTACATGCTGCCACTAGTGTTGAACCTGCTGCCAGTGCTGAACCTTCTGCCAGTGCTAAACCTGCTGCCAGTGCTGAACCTGCTGCCACCAATACTTTGCCTGCTGCTAGTGTTTCTTGTAGTAAGGGGTGAAGGAGAAAATTATGCCATGTTTGACAGCAGGGGGCCCTCTGTCACATTGTTCGTCACCTCCTCCAAGTGAGATGTCTGGAATAGAGCAGCAGCAGATAGGGACTGCTGGTAGAGGTGGTGTTGGAGAAGCTGGGGTGGAAGAGACATTGATGGCCTTTTTAGCAGAAACTGCGAAGGAATGGGAGACAGGGATAAGGATGAGCATCACCACCACCACCACCACTAGCAGTCAGCTTTTGAAATTAGCGGTAATTGCAACTGCTCTAACTTCTGCTGCTGCTCAGATGAAAGTGCAGCAGGGTTCTGAGGAGTAGCTAGTGTGCCACAGACTACCGTGGACATAGTGGGAATGGGATCAACAAGTAATGCAGGACTAGGCCAGGTTCCACTTGCCAGCAGTAGCAATACTCCTCCTTATCCTAGTTGCAGTGCTAAATCTGAGGCAGTAGCAGCAACAACAGCAACATTATCTGCTGCCACAGAAAGTGAAGGGGAATGTGGAGGACAAGAAGAAAGAGGACATTCTTCTCCACCTGTTCTCTATCCCTCCCCTAGAAGTCATGGGTGTGGGACTTTTATTCCCTTCCGGCAGGCACAGTGCAGTCATCATCAACAATGGTACAGTGCAAAATTTGTGACAATTTGGTACAACCTCCCTGATAACACACATGAAACACAGACTCCATGACATTTACTCCAAACTTGGAAATTTTGAGCCCAGATAAGGGATTATATTCAGGATTACATTGAGCAAAATAAAATTATTAGCAGGAATCAGCATGGTCTTATGAGGAATAGATCTTGCCAAACAAATGTTTTGAGCTTCAATGAAGAAGTAAATAGCAACCTAGATAATAGTAAAGCAGAAGTATATCTAGATTTTGCAGAGGCATTTGATATAATGCCACACAGAAGGCTGGTGTATAAAATAAGGAAAGTGGGTCTAGGGGATAGCTTTTGCAACAGGATAGAAAATGTTTTGAATGATGGGGAACAGTGTTATTGCAAACGTAAAATCCTAAGATACGGTTAAAGTTGAAAATGTAGTACCTCAGGGTTCAGTACCTGGTCCACTATTCTTTAAAATAGTTATAAACGACGTGGAAATAGAAAGGTATATTGTCAGGGTTTCTTAGTTATGAATAAGTAGATGACATTCAAGATGACCAATAACCATTCATGAAATCAGTCCCTCCCAACTAGTTTGTACAAGGCAATAATATAAACAGAATTAAATTATATCAATGATACCGCACTTGGTAAATAAAATATAACATTTATTATACACTAATTATAGAAATAACACACAATAATACATTGATCGAGTTACAATACAGTAAAACACAATAATAGATTAATTAGTAATATACAAGCTTAGTACAGAACAAATACCTTGACACAACCAAAAACCACAATTATAGATAATCTCCAGTTACAGTTGCCTTGGGCCTACAGGGATATTTTATATAATGAAACAAAGTAACCAACTCTTTTACAACACCAGATATTACCTTAACCACGTATTTCAGGATCTCTCTACTTTATTTAAAACCAATAATCATAGGTCTAAAATACTAATTGTAGTATCCTAACTTAACTGGTTTAATTATTTTCTCCGCATAATATATGTAGGACGATATATGACTAAATCAAATATTCTACAGTAGAGGAAACAATACACTTTCCAATGATAGCTGAATCAATATTTCCTGTCTGCAGTTAGAAAATCTGATGCAGCTAACATCTACTCTATCCTTAAACTTTAAGGCAAGGTAATTATTTGATTGGTCATATAACAAATGCAGAGAAACTAAACTAAAATAGATAACGTTTAAGAGAGCTATATTTACTAGCTCTTTTGGTAAAATTGTGTCCTAATCTAATTGGATAACTGAGATCCCGCCTTAATTAATCTTTATTGGAAAGTGGTTACCTCTGTTCATCACATGGCCTCTAGGTGGCACCCATAGCCCACAAGTGTGCAATGGTTTTATTTCAATTCAGTCAACAGATAAATAAAATTTGCAATAATATATATATATATATATATATATATATATATATATATATATATATATAAAGAGAGAGAGAGAGAGAGAGAGAAAGACAAGAAGACAATCCTGCGCTACTCTATATAAAAAAAATGGTGTGCCCTGTAATAGGCATATATAATAATTCTTAGTAAATACGTGAATTTTTGTGTCACATATTGGCCAAGTTGTGGGTAAGCTTGTCACCAACATCAAGGTTTGGCAAGCCCTACTCTAATAAACCTAAAAACCCTATCTAAAAAATGTAAATCAAAAAGCCCTGAAGAAGTATCATAGTGAGCAGGGGACCCTTTAAATATGTTCTTTATTATTTTTGTGGGTCCCAGTGTGGTGCAATTAAAAACAACAGACATACAAATAATAAAAAGGTTTATATGAGGGATGTACCTGGTGTACCAGGCCCCAAAGAGGCCTACATTGTGTAGAAGTAAGAGGACTGTGGATCCAACAGAACTCTCCTTAAATAACCTTTTATGCAACTACTTTGACATTGGTGGCAAGATTACCCACAACTTGGCCAATCTGTGACACAAAATGTCACTTATTTACTAAGAATTATTAAATATGCCTATTACAGGGCACACATCCATTTTTTTACATAGAGAAGTGCAGGATTGTCTTATTGTCTGTCTTTTCACTTTGGGTTTCTGGCCTAAGGTTTGGGGGACTGGAGAACCCCCTCATTCCATGCTGCTTTCTATATATATCTATCTTTATAAGTTTCTTAAAGTTGTATTTATTGTATGATATGTTCAGGTGAGTTGGTGCTGTATATATATACACAGAATAAGAGAAATCTAACAATGACATATATACCAAAAACTCCAATGACACCCCATATACATCTAACTTCCTGGCAGTGTTATACATATATTTCATTTGTGAGAATTTTCTTAACTGGAATCAAATCTTGTTGTCAGACAGCTCTGGTCTAATCTATTTAAGTAAGATATCCTATGATATATTACACTGGGTTTTGAGTAGGCTTGTGCGATTCGGTTCGGCAACATTTGGAATTCAACGAAAATGGGGTCATTCGGCGACATTCGGGCATTCCGAAACGCAAGAGTTGGGCACAAAAAAAAAATCAGAATCTGACGAGCTTTTGTCCGAATGTTGTGGAAAATTTAGGAAATTCAGCGACTACTACTCGCTCTCGATTACTTTTCCTCCATGTCTCTAGTCCAATTAGCTTCTCCGTTTCATGCTCTACTTTCCTGCTTTGTCTCTATTCCATTTGGATTCTTGGTTTCATGATGGGGGAGGGACTAATGACACAGACACCCAGACAGCCTGCATTTCCTCTTAGTATGTTGTTGGAGGTCAGAGAGAGAAGAAGGAGATATTAGAGTGTCCAGTTGTTGTGAAGGCAGGCAGATAGCATTAGGCATAGACAGGCAGCCAGCATTAGTGCCTTATTGCCACTGCAAGGGAGAGTCATCTTTGTTCCTGTGCAAAATATAAAAAAATATTATGGATTTGTTTGAATAATTTTCAGAGTGACACATCAGCCAGTCTCACAGTTCTGCAGACAGGCCTAGTACCTTTTGTGTCTGCAAGGTAAAGTCACCTTTGTTTCTGTGTTAAAAATTAAAATGAATATAAGGGATTTGTTTGAACGTACCATTAGAAACAATGTATGTACCCTACAATAATCGTCTGATTTGAATTTGATTAAAAAATATATATTAAAGAAAGATTTTAGTAAATACATATTACTAATACAAATATATAATCTAAATGCAATATACAAAAAGAATAAGAAAGCACTGTGATTATTTTGGGGATTCCAATAAGAATATTATATAAACACAAAATGATTTGTATATATGTCCAGCATATTCATGTGAATGATAGACAATGTCCTATAAATAAAATGCCAGATGTATGTTTGTCCGATGCAGTCATGCAGAGTAGAGGCTGCCCGACTGCATTGGACAAACACAGCGATGCAATCATGCACAGTAGAGACTGCCTGAACAAGCAGGTGTAACTACACCTCCCAGCATCCTGAGTGTTCGGGCAGTCTCTACTGCTCATGACTGCATCAGACAAACATAAATGTCCCATGATAAAACTGAAGAAGAGGAACTAAGAAAAATGTAGGAAATCCTGAGGTAATAAGCAATAATTTTGAAAAGTCTACCATTCAAAGATTTAACTATTTGAGCACCATCTCTCTGGTCCTCAAGGGATTAAAAACCTAATTTGAATTGACGATGCAGTTGGTTTGCTCCTACATTATGTTCAAAAGGGAAGTGTAATGATTTTGGAATGCACCAACTGCAACATACATGACATATAAACATTCCCATTGATTTAAATTAGCTTTAACCTGTTTAATTCTACATTGGTTTCCAAAATATTGTCAAGACAAGTATTGGAGACATTTCTAGCACTCCAGGGTTAAAAGCCCCATTTAAACCAATTTGAGATGTGTGAATGTTTCTCCATTTCACGGTGTCAATCACTTGCTCCAGAATATCTTCTCGTTTCTTTTGAACAAAAGGCAGACTGTGTTGTGAGGTAATTAAGCTTTCCTTAATTTTTTTGTCATAATTTCCCTTTAAATTAATGCTAAAACCAAAATGAAGACCTTTTAGGACCCATAGAGTAATAGAGCAAAATATAACAAATTTTTTCAAATACATTTGAATTTCTAAAACTATAATAGCCATTCCTTTTATTATATAATAAAAAGGCCAGATGTATGTTTCTGATGCAGTCATGCGCAGTAGAACCTCCCACCATTATGTGCGTCCAGGCAGTCTCTACTGTGCATGACTGCTTCAGACAACCATACTGAAAAGGGCTTTTACACTAGTATACACATAAAAGACAGTATGTACATGTTTAGTTAATAGACAGAAAAAGATACGTAGAAAACATAATAATAATACTGATCTTAGTATCCAACCCTGTTTTATCCAGTTCCATTATCAAAATAAAAAGACCAGAATTAAAATGACAAATGCCATAGTTCCAATTTCTCTTTAAGACACCTTGGTGTCATAGAGTTAAAGGGATAGTAATACTTCGTTTTAACTTTATTTTATTTTGTAGGCATTACAAAAACATGAAGAATGATATAAGTCTTATCTCTCAAACCTTTATGGTTTAAGAGATATTCACAAACAAAGTATCCCCCCCCCTGTTCAACCAGATCAGAAGGGACGTGCCCAGGTAGACTGCAGAGAGGGACAATCTTCAATTAAGATAAGGGAAAAACCTGAAAAACTTGTCAAGGGGGGCAGGGCCTTCATTGTTCTCATAGGAAGAAGATTGTCCCCTTCTGTTATCTGTCTGGTCTATGGACTGGATTCCACATCTGAGAAGAGATGGCTTACACTAGGTAAAAGGGGCAGAAGGGGAAACTTTGCTTGTGAATATCAAACCATAAGCCTTTATGGTTTGAGAGATAAGACTTATATCATTCTTCATGTTTTTTTAATGCCTACAAAATAAAATAAAGTTAAAACGAAGTGTTACTATCCCTTTAAGAGTGTAACTCCAAACAGATTATCTCTTGCACAAAGTAGAAAATATATCTGGAACTGTTCCTATGGACACTGTGTTCCTGGGAATTTTTTTGTACATTCTCTCTATGTTCCCCCAGTCTCACTCTGTGTCCTTGTGGTACGCCCTACATAATTTACACCGCACCCACATGTGATGAGGTATTTAACGTAAGACATACCACAATTGAGAAAGCATTCTATAGTATAACGTTTTGTTGAGTTTGAACCAGGAAGAAAATCTTAGCTTTGTTATCCATATAGGTATAATAAAGTTCCCTTTGATATTATTATGTGACTTTAAGTTGAATGACTCTCCATTCAATTTTTTGGGGGTTTACTCAGTGCAAAATATGACCTAATATCCCCAGCCTTCAGAAAGATTACTGAACTCTTCTCTGGAATCTCACTGGAAATGAATGAATTCTCTCTTAGGATGCTCCAATTTTGATCCAAAATTTTCTGCATTTGTTTGGCAGATGAACTATATTGTGTTATTAAAGCCATCTGATATTTGGGTTCTCCAACCTTGGTTTCACCATAAGTAAGTTGCCCCTATCTATTGATCTTGCTTTTGAGATAGATTGGTGATATCATATTCCCTTGTGCTTGTATCATATTATTTAGTAACATAGTAACATAGTAACACAGTAATTTAGGTTGAAAAAAGACTTGCGTCCATCTAGTTCAACCTTTTCCTATTCCTGTTTACCATCGTTCATCCAAAAGAAGGCAAAAAAACCCCCTCAATTAGTAATTTAAAATTCTGCCTTGAATGGGGGAAAAAAATTCCTTCTTGATTCCAAATGGCAATCAGATTCCTCCCTGGATCAACAAGCCCCAACTAAATATTCATCCCAATACTAACGTACATAGCCCTCTATGTTATGCTCTTTTAAATAAGTATCCAGGCCCCTTTTAAAGGCATCTAATGTTTTCGATAACACCACCTCCTCAGGCAGTGAATTCCATACCTTTATTGTCCTTACTGTAAAGAAACCCTTCCGCTGTTGTAGATTAAATCTCCTTTCCTCAAGTCTAAGTGGGTGGTCTCTTGTCCTGTGTACTGTTCTGTTAATGAACAGGTCTTTGATGTGATATATCGAAGGCTAATAGATAGAATCTTTATATTGACCCTTGGATATTGTGGAATACCGTTTTCATTTGGAGACGAACCGATTGGATCTTTTCGGATCATTTGACTCCTGATATGCTGCTATTTATTTTGAATCTGGTGAGCTTCTATATGTAGAGGGGGCTTATATGTCAACTCATTTTACAGATGCTCCCTTAGAGGGATCTGGTCTTTTCTTCTTTTCTTTGTTGGAATAATAGTTATGCATTGCCTAATGGAGCATAATAGGTGGGCATATATTGTGTTAGTGGTGTCTAGAGCATTGGGTTAATTATTTTGGAGTCAGGTTGCAAGGCCCACCATGCTGACTTGTGTATGTGTGTGTGCATAACAATGGCATTGGCATGGCAACACCATCTGTGTCGTGGAGCTTGGTTCATATACTAGATGATGGATTTCTACAATATCGCATTTACATATTTATATGGCTGGTTGGCATCCCCTTGTTCCTAACCTTTTGGGTTCCAGAGGGTTAGACAACCTATTGCAAGGCAATGGGTTGCCTACTCCTTCAGAATGCAAAAGGTTAATTGGATAATGATGGTTCATCTTTTGCATGACAGACAGACAGACAGTGCATTTTCAAATCCTGTCATCCCTTCCCACAGGTATCCATGGTATGACCCATCATGGAACAGAGGAATGTCCAAGTGACCCTGGGGAAACATTGACTCCACATCCATGAAGCTCACCTCTTGCTGTTCACTAATCCTGATGTTTATTTTCTGTGAAACTTGATGTCGTTATAGACCTCTGCAAAACCTTTCACATATCAAAAAAACTGCTCAAGTATATGTGTATGAGTTGGCTATGAGCTAAAGGGAAAAATCTGTATAGCAAGAATGCTCCTCTTCAGAGTTCAAAGGCTTTTTGGAGAAAGTATGAGCAGCTCAACTTGATTTATTCAGTAGGCTTTTTGTATTTGAAATTAATCCTTTTGGGTGCTTTTAGAAGTATTCAGTGCAGTTTTGTACAATATAAACATGTTAATGCTGCAATGTATTGATAAACATATTAAAATAAGCCTATCACCAGCAAAAATATGTTGATTTTGCATTAGCCATTTATTCATTAAGCAAAATATTTATATGTTATGTACACTTTATACTTATGAAGACATGTCCCTAATCTTAGTGGTCTATTTATTAAGCAGGGGCATAGTAACAGCAGCAGTTTTTGGTGGGAGGATTTCACATTGGGGAGCCTAAGTATCATGGTGTTTGGTGACATTTATGCTCTCAAGGGAAAAAATTATAACAACACACCCATAATTTTGGAAGAGGGGCAGTTGGAGAAGTATCATTGGCCAACTTCTTCTTTTCTTCACATATACCTGAAGTTCTGGGGGCTAGTTATGGGGGCTAGTTATGGTGCTGCTGCTACTGCCTCAGGCTCATCACTGGAGCTAGTTATGACAAGAGGAACTTTCATCATCCATCACCCATGTTACTCCTGTTGTTGATCACATTCCCTTTGAGATGGCTTATTATTATTATCCTGCTGTTTAAACAACTCAGTAGCAGCAACAAGAACAGCAGCCACAAATTCCATAATTACACCGGGGTAATGACCACTGGCCAACACAACATGACCTACTTGCTCTAGGCCAGTAAGGCATTTTTTTCTTAGGCTTGTTTAAAAAGAAAAAACCCCAGAGGCCTACAAAAAAATTAACAATTTTTGGGGGCTTGTTTCTAAATTCTAACAAACCTAGGTCCTACAAATCAATGTTTCCTCAAGGCTTGTGCCAAAAACAGGTCTAATTTCCTACAACTAATCATTGTTTCCTCAGGGCTTGAGCCTCTAATAAGTCTAAATCCTACAAATCATCCTTTACAAAATCCCTTATCCCATCAAGTATCAGTCTGCCAGAGTTGCAGCTTATGTCAGGGGGTCCGTGTCTCTGTCACATTGAATATCAATTTCTTATTTGATATTATTATTATATTATTTTTGTCTGAGCTGACCTGTGTAGGGTGTTCAGGATCTACCCCTTGTCCCACGTTCCCCCCACCCAGCTGGTCAACCTCTCCCACTCCTTCTCTGACCGGAGATGCCCTCCTGAGCCTCCTTCTCTCCTGCTCCTCTCTCCATCCCTCTCTTCTCCTCTCCCTGCCATCACATACTGACTCACACTCAGGCACTCACAGGCCCTCAAAGACACACTCGATCAGACTCACTCCCTGTCACTCCCAACTCCTCCTAGCTTGCTTGAATTAATGATTCTCTCTCTATATATATATATGGCTATCCTCCATCTCTCTCTATAAGGCTATCCTCCACTCCTGGGTCCTGTGCACTAGCTCACAAAAGCTCAAAACCCAGACAAGGTATGTCAGTTATTTTGGGGTATGTAGATGTGTATTTGAAAGTATTTAATACTTTGATCTGAGATTGAACTTGTCTTGACAACATTCAGCATTTCTAATTAACGTTTACTGTTATCATTTTCCTTTGCATTAGACATATTGTACATTAATTATCCACTGATTGGGTCGCATGTTGAGGTAAAAAAAGATGTGATTTTGTACTTCAAGTGAGAACACTTCTGATACATCATCAAGCCAATCTCTTGTTGATTGGATGGAAGTTAATTAGTGTCACCACCCTTTGATTGAAAAGGGTATATAAAGCGGGGGATACAATTCAGTTAAACAAATTATTGCCCCTGTGGAAGCCGTATCCATGGCGAAACGAGTTGGGCAATACAGTGATTAACTTATGGCACAATTAAAGTAGCCATTATTAGAAACTAAATCAGATCTTTCTAATGAGCATGTATAGAGTAGGTGTGACTTAAGAAACGACCGCGAAGTGTAGAACGCGGCTTGTTCCACGAGGAAGAAAGCTATTGCAAACTACCTCTAGGATATGAAGAGAAATAACCCGATTGTAAAAAATAGTTGGGCACTTTAATTGCAATTGATCGTGAGAAAGAATATAATCATTAATTTATCCTTGAACTACATTAGTGACATTAACAGACCAGAAAACCAACTGCATATGGTAGAATTGAAAGCGAAACAAATGGCACAATTAAAGTAGCCATTGTGATAATGTATACAGATAGCAGGACATCTGCAGGATAACATTAATGGCAATGAAAGGATGAACGGAAGATTTACTCAGAAACACTCGAGTCTCCCAGATAGCTGCAGAAACTGTATCTACAATTTGAAATGAAGAAGTAAGGCAGGGCACCTGCAGTTACCGATAAACACCATGAAAAGTAATTTTACATCTATTGGTGCTAACTGATTAACTGTGAAAACACCTAGGGATTAACAGTTCAACAAGTAAACTATGAACTGTTTACAAAGGAAATAATCTCTAGAGGCGATAAGGTTAAAGGAATAGTAATTAGTGATGATCGAGCACCCCAATGCTCGGGTGTTCGGGTGCTCTGGCCGAGCACCCCCGGAGGCTCGAGTGCTCGGCCAGGCACCCGAGCCCCATTGAAGTCAATGGGAGGACTCGATCATTACACCAGGCACCCCCTGCTCTGATGAGGGGAGGGTGCCTGGTCCATAGGAAAAGGGCAGAAAATGATGGAAACACCACAGAAATGGTTCAGGGACAGCATAGGGAGGATGTCTGGATGCATCTTGGACTCCAACGTCGCTGCTGGGAACGATGTTTCGCCCGTAGTACGCCATTTTTACAGACTGACCGTAAAACACACAAAAAGGAAGATAAAAACGACTTTAGGCGAAAAATTGTTACCAAACAGTATTTGCTGTATATTTACTTGTATATCATCTGCAAATTCTGCAAAAAATTTCATCGATTTTTCGGAACTGGGGCCATGATTAAGAGGGAAACGTGCGCAGAGGCAAATTCTGCAAAAAATGTCCTCGATTTTTCGGAACTGGGGCCATGATTAAGAGGGAAACGTGCGCAGAGGCAAATTCTGCAAAAAATTTCATCGATTTTTCTGAACTGGGGCCATGATTAAGAGGTAAAAAACGTGCGCAGAGGCAAATTCTGCAAAAAATTTCCTCGATTTTTCTGAACTGGGGCCATGATTAAGAGGGAAACGTGCGCAGAGGCAAATTCTGCAAAAAATTTCCTCGATTTTTCTGAACTGGGGCCATGATTAAGAGGGAAACGTGCGCAGAGGCAAATTATCTCAAAAATTTCCTTGATTTTCTGAAGTGAGGCCATGATTAAGAGGGAAACGTGCGCAGAGGCAAATTCTCCCAAAAATTTCCTTGATTTTATTGAACTGAGGCCATGATTAAGAGGGAAACGTGCGCAAAGGCAAATTCTCCCAAAAATTTCCTCGATTTTTCGGAACTGGGGCCATGATTAAGAGGGAAACGTGCGCTGAGCTGACCATCTAAAACATTATGGGTGAGGGTCTGCTGCAGAGCTGACCATCCTAAACATTATATGCGAAGGCCCGCTAGTGAGCTGACGCTATAAAACATTATATGAGAGGGCCCGCTAGAGAGCTGACCCAATAAAACATTATATAAGAAGGCCCGCTGGTGAGCTGACCTATACAAAAAGTTGTCAAACAGGGCCCGCTGGTGAGCTGGCCCTATATAAAAATTATATCACAGGGCCCGCTGGTGAGCTGGCCCTATATAAAAATTATATCACAGGGTATATGGAAGAGAGTCAACCATATACCCGTTTTTTGGGTGGAAGGGGTGAATGGGAATACAGAGTATTCCCATCATTGAAAATAACATATATAAAGTCACTTTATGTTCACCCGGGGCTTTCCTCCAGTGGAGTGGAGAAGTCAGGGGAAATCCAGGCCTTGTTCATTTTTATAAGTGTCAACCTATCAGCATTTTCGGTGGAAAGGCGGATAAGCTTTTCTGTTATGATGCCACCAGCAGCACTAAATACCCGCTCAGACAGAACGCTGGCGGCAGGGCAGGCCAGCACCTCCAAGGCGTAGAGTGCCAGTTCATACCACGTGTCCAGCTTGGACACCCAGTAGTTGTAAGGCACAGAGGGATCATTGAGGATGCTGACACGGTCTGCTATGTACTCCTTCACCATCTTCCAAAACTTTTCCCTCCTTGTGACACTAGGCTGCGCATCAGGGTGAGGGTGCTGGCGGGGTGTCATGAAGGTGTCCCACGCCTTGGAGAGTGTTGCCCTGCCTTTGTCGGAACTGCTGTGTGCTCCCCTTTTCTCCCCTTCTCGGTTGGCCAAGGTAGCACGTACTTTGCCGCCAGCGTTGTCAGATGGAAAATTTTGGAGCAATTTTTCGACAAGAACCTTCTGGTATTGCACCATTTTGCTTGTCCTCTCCACCGGAGGAATGAGAGATGAGAAATTCTCTTTGTAGCGGGGGTCCAGAAGGGTGAACACCCAGTAATCCGTGTTGTCTAAAATGCGTATAACGCGTGGGTCACGGGAAAGGCAGCCTAACATAAAGTCAGCCATGTGTGCCAGAGTACCAACAGGCAAGATTTCGCTGTCCTCACCAGGAGGATGACTCTCAATCTCCTCATCCTCTTCCTCCTCTTCTGCCCACCCACGCTGAAGAGATGGAACTAAAGTTCCATGGCTACCCTCTGTAGCGGAGACAACCGTGTCTTCCTCCTCCTCCTCCTCCTCCTCCGCCTCCTCCAATTGTCGCTGAGAAGACGAAGTGAGGGTGCTCTGGCTATCACCTTGTGTAAGCTCTTCCTCCCGCATTTCCACCTCTTCCACATGCAAAGCGTCGGTTTTAATTGTGAGCAGCGAGCGTTTCAGTAGACACAGAAGTGGGATGGTTACACTGATAATAGCGTTATCGCCGCTCACCATCTGTGTCGATTCCTCAAAATTGCGTAAAACCTCACAGAGGTCTGACATCCATTCCCACTCCTCACTTCTGATTACAGAAAGTTGAACGGAGAGGCGACGACCGTGTAACAGCTGGTACTCCACTACTGCCCTCTGCTGCTCACAAAGCCGGGCCAACATGTGGAAGGTGGAGTTCCAGCGCGTGCTCACGTCACACAGCAGCCGGTGAGCTGGCAATTGTAAGCGCTTCTGCAGCTTCAACAGGCCGGCTGAAGCTGTTGATGACTTACGGAAATGTGCACACACGCGGCGCACCTTGGTCAAGAGATCATGCAAATTGGGGTAGGTTTTTAGAAATCGCTGAACCACTAAATTAAATACATGCGCTAGGCATGGTACGTGTGTGAGCTTGCCGAGCTCCAAAGCCGCCACCAAGTTACGCCCATTATCACACACAACCATGCCTGGTTGCAGGTTGAGTGGCGAGAGCCACTGCTCGGTCTGGTGACTAATCCCCTGCAACAGCTCTGAAGCCGTGTGCTGTTTGTCCCCAAGGCAGATCAGCTTCAGCACGGCCTGTTGACGCTTCCCCACTGCAGTGCTACACTGCTTCCAGCTACCGGCTGATGGGTGAGTGGCGCTGCGTGTAGAGAATTCGGAGGTGGAAACGGAGGAGGAGGAGCCAATAACGTAGGTGCTGGCGGAAACCCTGATGGAGGTAGGGCCCGCAATCCTCGGCGTGGGTAGCACCTGTGCCATCCCAGGGTCCGAGTCGCTCCCAGCCTCCACGACATTCACCCAGTGTGCCGTCAGGGAAATGTAGCGTCCCTGGCCACAAGCACTTGTCCATGTGTCAGTCGTTAAGTGGACCTTCCCAGTAACTGCGTTGGTCAGGGCACGGGTGATGTTACGGGACACATGGTGGTGTAAGGCGGGGACGGCACACCGGGAAAAGTAGTGGCGGCTGGGGACTGCGTACCGAGGGACAGCTGCTGCCATCAGGCTGCGGAAGGACTCAGTCTCCACAAGCCTAAATGGCAGCATTTCGATGGCCAGTAATTTGGAAAGGTGTGAGGTTAGTGCTATGGCCTGTGGGTGGGTGGCTGGGTATTTTCGCTTGCGCTCAAATGCCTGGGGTAACGACATTTGGATGCTGCGCTGGGACAGGGAAGTGGATGTGGTCGCTGATGGTGCTTCAGATGGTACAGGTGCAGGGCGGGAGGTATGCGGGCCTGCGCCTTCGACAGGCGATTGGCCGGCACCGAAAACAGGGGAAGAGGAGGCAGTGGTGTGGCCTGCAGACACTGATTGGCGATCCGGGCGTTCCTCCCACTTATTACGGTGCTTGGATGCCATGTGTCGGATCATGCTGGTGGTGGTGAGGTTTCTAGTTTCATGCCTCGGCTCATTCTGGTGTGGCACAGGTTGCAAACTAAATTTTTTTTGTCGTCCGCACTTTCCTTAAAAAAACGCCATACCGCGGAACACCTAGCCCTTGGCAAGGGAGATTTACGCAAGGGGGTGCTCCGTGGAACATTTGCGGGCCGGTTTGGTGCGGTCCGCCTTCTTTCTTTAGCCACACCACTGCCTCTTCCAGCCTGTTGCGGTGCTGCAGATGGCTCACCCTCAGGACTGCTGTCATCGCTCGGCTCTCCACCTTCCCAGGTGGGGTCAGTCACCTCATCGTCCACCAAGTCCTCCTCCACTTCCTCACTCTGATCATCCTCCTCATTTCTTGATCCCACCACATACTCAGTCATTGACAACTGTGTATCATCCTCCTCATCAAGGTCTTGAGACAGTAATAGTGGTTGATTTGATGACAACTGTGTCTCATCATCATCATCCACTTCCTTTGACCTTAAATGCCGTTCCCCTCTGTCATCTTCTTGTGATTGGGTACCCTCGAGAGGTTGTGAATCAGGGCACAAGATGTCATGTTCCTCTGCAAGCGTGCTTGGAGAGAGGTTCAAATGAAGGATTGGTGATGAGACGAGCTCCTCACTATATCCCAGTGTGGGATCACTTCTTTGGCCAGACCCTCTATGGTGGGAGTAAGGATGATCAGGGTGAGGATTATGTTGACCAGACTCTTGGCTACTGAGAGTGGACTTGGTGGAAGACAGGGTGGTGCTTAACCGACTGGAAGCAGTATCAGCTGAAATCCAACCGACCACCTGTTCGCAGTGGTCTGACCTCGAGAGTGATGTCCTGCGACGCCCTGTAAACTGAGACATGAAGCTAGGTATGGTGGATGTCTTTCTTTCTTGTGCTCTGGCACCAGGCACAGTTTCTATGCGTCCTGACCCGCGCCCTGAACTATCAGGATCACGTCCACTTCCCCGTCCCTTTTTACCCGCCTTCTTCATATTACACGGAATATGTGCTGCTAATCTGCAACTTTGCACACTAAACAGAATGTGCTGCTTATCTGCGGCTATGCACAGTGAACGGAATATGTGACTTTTATTTTTTACACTTTGCACACTAAACAGAATGTGCTGCTAATCTGCAACTTTGCACACTAAACAGAATGTGCTGCTTATCTGCGGCTAGGCACATTGAACGGAATATGTGACTTTTATTTTTTACACTTTGCACACTAAACAGAATGTGCTGCTAATCTGCAACTTTGCACACTAAACAAAATGTGCTGCTTATCTGCGGCTAGGCACAGTGAACGGAATATGTGACTTTTATTTTTTACACTTTGCACACTAAGCAGAATGTGCTGCTAATCTGCAACTTTGCACACTAAACAGAATGTGCTGCTAATCTGCGGCTAGGCACAGTGAACGAAATATGTGACTTTTATTTTTTACACTTTGCACACTAAACAGAATGTGCTGCTAATCTGCAACTTTGCACACTAAACAGAATGTGCTGCTTATCTGCGGCTAGGCACAGTGAACGGAATATGTGACTTTTATTTTTTACACTTTGCACACTAAACAGAATGTGCTGCTAATCTGCAACTTTGCACACTAAACAGAATGTGCTGCTAATCTGCAGCTAGGCACAGTGAACGGAATATGTGACTTTTATTTTTTACACTTTGCACACTAAACAGAATGTGCTGCTAATCTGCAACTTTGCACACTAAACAGAATGTGCTGCTTATCTGCGGCTAGGCACAGTGAACGGAATATGTGACTTTTATTTTTTACACTTTGCACACTAAACAGAATGTGCTGCTAATCTGCAACTTTGCACACTAAACAGAATGTGCTGCTTATCTGCGGCTAGGCACAGTGAACGGAATATGTGACTTTTATTTTTTACACTTTGCACACTAAACAGAATGTGCTGCTAATCTGCAACTTTGCACACTAAACAGAATGTGCTGCTAATCTGCGGCTAGGCACAGTGAACGGAATATGTGACTTTTATTTTTTACACTTTGCACACTAAACAGAATGTGCTGCTAATCTGCAACTTTGCACACTAAACAGAATGTGCTGCTTATCTGCGGCTAGGCACAGTGAACGGAATATGTGACTTTTATTTTTTACACTTTGCACACTAAACAGAATGTGCTGCTAATCTGCAACTTTGCACACTAAACAGAATGTGCTGCTTATCTGCGGCTAGGCACAGTGAACGGAATATGTGACTTTTATTTTTTACACTTTGCACACTAAACAGAATGTGCTGCTAATCTGCAACTTTGCACACTAAACAGAATGTGCTGCTTATCTGCGGCTAGGCACAGTGAACGGAATATGTGACTTTTATTTTTTACACTTTGCACACTAAACAGAATGTGCTGCTAATCTGCAACTTTGCACACTAAACAGAATGTGCTGCTAATCTGCGGCTAGGCACAGTGAACGGAATATGTGACTTTTATTTTTTACACTTTGCACACTAAACAGAATGTGCTGCTAATCTGCAACTTTGCACACTAAACAGAATGTGCTGCTTATCTGCGGCTAGGCACAGTGAACGGAATATGTGACTTTTATTTTTTACACTTTGCACACTAAACAGAATGTGCTGCTAATCTGCAACTTTGCACACTAAACAGAATGTGCTGCTTATCTGCGCTAGGCACAGTGAACGGAATATGTGACTTTTATTTTTTACACTTTGCACACTAAACAGAATGTGCTGCTAATCTGCAACTTTGCACACTAAACAGAATGTGCTGCTAATCTGCGGCTAGGCACAGTGAACGGAATATGTGACTTTTATTTTTTACACTTTGCACACTAAACAGAATGTGCTGCTAATCTGCAACTTTGCACACTAAACAGAATGTGCTGCTTATCTGCGGCTAGGCACAGTGAACGGAATATGTGACTTTTATTTTTTACACTTTGCACACTAAACAGAATGTGCTGCTAATCTGCAACTTTGCACACTAAACAGAATGTGCTGCTTATCTGCGGCTAGGCACAGTGAACGGAATATGTGACTTTTATTTTTTACACTTTGCACACTAAACAGAATGTGCTGCTAATCTGCAACTTTGCACACTAAACAGAATGTGCTGCTTATCTGCGGCTAGGCACAGTGAACGGAATATGTGACTTTTATTTTTTACACTTTGCACACTAAACAGAATGTGCTGCTAATCTGCAACTTTGCACACTAAACAGAATGTGCTGCTAATCTGCGGCTATGCACAGTGAACGGAATATGTGACTTTTATTTTTTACACTTTGCACACTAAACAGAATGTGCTGCTAATCTGCAACTTTGCACACTAAAAAGAATGTGCTGCTAATCTGCAACTTTGCACACTAAACAGAATGTGCTGCTAATCTGCAACTTTGCACACTAAAAAGAATGTGCTGCTAATCTGCAACTTTGCACACTAACCAGAATGTGCTGCTAATCTGCAACTTTGCACACTAAACAGAATGTGCTGCTAATCTGCGGCTAGGCACAGTGAACGGAATATGTGACTTTTTTTTTTAAATCTCTGCCCCCCCAAACAAAATATAACTGCTGCCCCCACACACAATAGTCCTAAAAAGGACTTTTGGGTCTTTATGTTGTTCAAACACACTTTTCTTCTCCCTACACTGACTTTCCCTTCCTATCCTCATCTCTCCCTGGCTAAGACTGAGCCGAACTCGCTGGTCAGGTGCTATACAGCACCCGATCACGGGTTCTGGCCAGCCAATCAGTGTAATGCCAGCAGCCAACATGGCTGCTGGCATTACACTGATGTCAGAGCCTCCCCGCACGTTTATTGGCTGCGCAGCAGCCGCGAAACGTGCGGGGAGGAGACCCGAAGATGGCGGGCGAGCACATGCGGTACTCGTACGAGTACCGCCATGTGCCGAGCAGAGCGATGCTCGAGCCGAACCGAGCTTCGGCCGAGCATGCTCGCTCATCACTAATAGTAATCCTTCATTTTATCTTTATTTTATAGGCATTAAAAAAACATGAAGAATTATGTAAGTCTTATCTCTCAAATCTCACAAGCAAAGTTTCCCCTCCCACTCCTTTTACCTAGTGTAAGCCATCTTTTCTCAGATATGGAATCTGGTTGTAAGACCAGACAGATAACAGAAGGGACAATCTTCTTCCAATGGGAACAATGAAAATCCTTTCCCCTCTTGACAAGTTTTTCAGGATTTTCCCTTATCTTAATTAAAGATTGTCACTCTCTGCAGTCCTCCTGGACACCTCCCTTCTGATCTGGCTGAGCAGTGTTACATTAGTAAAAGGGGCGGGAGGGGGATACTTTATCATTGAATTACTCTTGAACTACAACTCTGACAGAATTGATATAACACTCTCCAAAGTCCAAATACTATGATGATTAATTAGAGCTGTTTTTATTATGAAACATTATTATCCCTTTAAAGGTAGCAGGGCACTTGTAGCTCAGCTTCCACCAGAATTGAAAGGGTGCTGCATTACCCAGCCATAGAATACAGAGAATTCCCTAAGAACGTTATCAGTAGAGTGCCTGCAAATAATCACTTATATAATCAATTTGATGAGTCTGAGATCTGTTAGTAGCTATATGTCAGTAGTAGAATAGTTCTGAGATTAACGCTATACACAAGCTCATCAGACAAGTTTGCTGTACTGTGTTTTTAATAAAGCGCATTAGACTAGCATTGTAGCTTAATAAGTGTCATTTTGTTTATATGGTTTTAACTTAACTAATAAAGAGATATATTTTATTCACTATGTATCCTGTTTCTAACTGACATGGTCTCCTTCAGATTGAACTGATGGTCCTATGACAGGTGTAATTGCTTACACCAGATAAGTTTACCATCTTTCCTCTCTGATTATCTCTCTTCATATATTACGTTCTAATACTGTAAGTAATTGTTTCTTTCACATTATGCTGCCATACTTTCATTCTCCAATCAATTTTACACACAGCTAGTAAAAGTACATATGGTTGTGAGCACTCTTTCTCTCTCTCTCTCTCTCTCTTGTTCTATCTTGCTTTTGTCTTTTATGGGTGCCAGCCTCATAAAATGCACAAGGCTAGCAAACTGGGCTTGAAGGAAATATCAGCCATAGAACCACAGCACTACTTTCTTGAAATAGTTGTACACATGAACCTGAGGGTAGAAAAGTAGTTAACTCCCCATTTGATATGGCTGGTTGCCCACATTTTTCTTAATTTCTGTAGCTTTCACAATTTGGCATTGTTTTGTGCTTCTGACACTCCCTTTAGTATGTCATCTCATACCAATGGAGTACTATTTTCCTTTGGAAAACAGTATCTAATGAATATAGTAGGAAACATCATGAGTTTTTCTAAGGCTGGCAGCAGGCACTGAATGCAATAGGAGATTCCATAGTTTCTACAGGTTTTAGTATCTTTCACGTTGTGGAAATGTAAGAAGAGTACATATTTTTTCCGATAGTGCCAATTTTTGCAGATATTTGTGCACACCACTAGTGGATAGAATGGCAAACAAACCAATGATTTGATGTCTGATTTCCAAAATGATATATACCTTTCTTTTGTATCTATAATGTTAACTGCTATTTTAATTAAAACAGGAAATTTAAAAAAGTAAAAGTGACTGGTATAGGTTAGTCCCCTATGACATTTAACCCATACCAATATTTTAATATCTTTGAAGTGATTAAAGTGTTAAAAAGTATGTGCTTATTCTTGTAATACCATATTCTGGAAATAAGTTTGAAAGAAAATCATAACTTGTCAACCAATGCAACATTTACTTCACATATATGTATAAAACAGTATAAATAATATAATAGTTATCTATAAGAATAAATGGCTCTAAGATTTGGATATTATTGCAGATTTTAAATATATTATCTTAGTAATGATTTCTATGACTATTTTGGAGATAAAACCAGTGATAAAGGGGGGGTGGAGCGAACAGCCATAGTAGATGGACATGTTTTTGACTAGCTCCGTGGCTGAGATCCTATATTTTGATATATAACTGATTTGTTTTGAATATTACGGCTGAAATCTGTATGGCAGACCTTTATTAATTCTTCTTGGATACTTATGAGGAAGGGGAACCCGGATAGAAGTGGTGGAAAAGCTGATTTCTTGCAATTTTACTTAAATGCCACAGAGTCTGCACTGTATGTATGAGCGCTATGACGGCTGCAACTTATATAGCACGGGAGGATACTGAGCATTTGTGCACTAAGGATGATCTCAAGGCCTTTGTTCTGGAGATTAAGATGGTGTTTTAAGAAGAACTTGCAAGCCTGAGGTTAGATATTGGCCACCTGGGCCTGTCATCTTTGGCCCAGGAGTGTGATTATGTCGATTTGGCCCGGGGATGTATACCCCTGGAGCAATTACCCTCCCCACAAGTTTGGCTACTTGATCATATTTTGGACCCGGTTACCGCTGTGGGTTGTTGGAATAGGCGGTATGTCCAGGCCATGCAAAGTTTACCTGCGGTTGTTTCTGCGAAAGAGCGGCTGATTGTCCCGATCTCTACTTTTATGGATCTCCCAAGGTGTTTGGAGATTACTTCCTGGATATTATGCCCTGTGGCCAGGTTGATGCGTTTCGAGGTTCTGCTGCTGCAGTTGAGTCCTGCTCTCCCACTTTCTACCCTGAGGTTTGTGTCATCTGGATGGGATGGTTTCCTTTGGGATCCTGGGATTCATAGTTTACTCCATGTATATGTCGACTTCAGACTTTCCCTTACCTTTTCTCCTCTTCAGTGCCTGCTGGAGTAGCTGTTATGCTCAATCTTCGATGGCAATGACTTTAGATGTTATGACTTTTTCTACTTTCATCCCATTAACACCTTTATAGGTTGCTATCATTAGCCCCAGACATGTTTATTTGTGCTGTACTCCACGTCTTCTATACCCTCAAGTGGGGTGGGAACTCCCTCATGCACCTTATAGTTGATGGGAGTCGCCAGTGGTTTTGGCTGATGGACTGAATACAGTACACTGTTTGGGGTTGTTCATAGTTTTTTGTTATATATGGCTTTAATGATAAGTTTAGGGGGTTCACAAGCATGTGGGATTATCTGCTTCATGTCACTGTTTATATGAGGAACTTACATTTCTTAGAGTATGATTCTACATATTTAAGTTTTTCTCTGCTACGTGTACAATTTTGTTTGATATATTTCTATCCACCTTCCCATTATACTGAAGCATAGCTTTGTTACTTATAAGATGTTTATGTTCATAGGCATAATGCTATAAGCCTAAACTAAAGATCTTTCATACTGCCCCCCAGGACCTCTATGAGGTCATCACGTATTAAACAGTCAGGGTATTGGGCACATTGCCCTTTCATCCTGGCCAAGTATTTCTCCTTTCCAGCCTTGTGCTGTACCCTCTTATCTATTTACTCTCTCCCTTCTTGCTTCTTTTCGATTCTCTCTCTTTTCTATTCTTTGCAATTACCCTCCGGTTGCATTACTGGTGACTGTATTAGCTATCATATAGGCTGAGCAACATATCTCTCTAAGCTCGGTGATAAATGCTTCTCCTGGCTTGTATTTGTTTGCGCTTTCTTCATACTGAGTTATTGATATACTATTTACATTTGCCTGGAGCGCCATGTGTGTGACTTGAGGGTTCTATATTATGCACCTTTCATATCTCTTGGCTCTTCAATTATTTTTCTATGCAATTTTCTTCTGATAACATCATCTGATAGTTAAACTATACTATTTTAGGTTATTCTTTTAGTGGCCTCTAGTACATGGATAGTTACTAATTGTTTATTTTTAGCAATAAGTGTCTAGCTAAATGTTTAGTGATAGCCATGTATTTTTTTTGTGTTTAATTTACCCCACCGGCCTATGGCCACACGTACTAAGTCAGACAGGGGACAAGATATTACTGGTTTGTTATCCATGTCCTCGTATATTTTATTTATCTTTCTTTTCTTTCTTCCCTCTTTCTCTTTCCCTTCTCCCTCATCTTTTCCTTGCTGTAAGGTGATCGCTCGCTTACATACCTACTCGGCTTCTATTTTCCACTATGGATAGATGCTTTTGGAACTCTTCTGGCATATCTCCTTTAATTAGCTGTTAGCTCACATTCTAATTGCCACAAAAATATATGCCTCTCTCGAGACTGGTTGATGATTTCTACTGACTATAATGTCTATGGCTATAATTATGTATTTTCTCTTTCTCACCTCTTTCTTCAGCTTCTTTACTGTTGCTTCTGAGACATAATAAGACTCCCTAGCTTATGCATACTCTTCTAATTTCTGAGAAATGTTGATATACTATGGCAATTGTCTGATTTATATGATGCTAGTCCTTTTGTGGTTTAATGACTAGGATGTCAATACTTCTTCTCAGCTTCCCAAACTATTTCTAAATATAAGGCTTTCTGATGTTTATGATCTTTCTAAATAGGGTACTTGTCAGATTTCCAAGTAATGTTTTCATGATATACTTTGTATGTGCATTTTATCTTATCTTTCAATAAAGAAAAAAAAACAGTGATAAAGTTATTACCTGCAATAGATCCAGCCAGAAAACAGATAACGCAGTTTTTTGAGGTTTTGCTAGTGAAGTAGTTTACTTTTAGTCAAACTTTAGAGAATTGAAAAGCAGACTGGGAAAAGGGCCAACTTCCTTTTTACGGCAACAAACCCTTAGCGGCAAATTTTTGCAAATAGAAGAACAATTAACATATGATAATGTTGTTAAGATGATCAGTTTTATTCTAAAGATTATCCTCAATATAATTTCACTAGATGACTTTAAAAAGTTGGTTTTCTAGTAAAGACAACTAGTGTTTGGGATATGTAAATTGTTTAACAGTTTTCCTTATGTTTGTTGAAACATTTTCTTTTTTTTCTCCCTGTTGACCCATTCATGTTAGTTGTTTTGGGATGAAGGGATTTGCAATCCTCAGCAGTTGGGGGTCCAACTGCTGACAACTCCTGTGATAACCCAAATACAAAATAGATGTTTTAAAATGATTACTACATTGGATATTCCAACTTTGTCCATTTAAATATTTTCTAAAAAAATATGCATAAAAATCAAATTTAAAAAGGGGTTCACTGGTTCTTTGAAATTGCTTCAGGTTTAAAGGGATAGTAATACTTAAAATGTAAAAAATATATATGGTAGGGTTTATCCCCCTGAGTAAAACAAGAGTATTCCCACTGCTGAAAGGTGTTTAATTCAAAAGTTATTAATTTTCAATGTTGAATTTTTTGGTGAAATATCACAGTGGCCTGAAATTGTACAGTGGTGCTGTTGCTACACTATCCTATGGAGATTTATGGTCCCGGGACCAGAGCTGTCCATAGGATGGTGAAGCAACAGCGCCACTGTACAATTTCAGGCCACTGTGATATTGCACCTAAAAAATTCAACTTTGAAAATTAATAACTTTAAAATGAAACACCTTTCAGCAGTGGGAGTACTCTTGTTTTACTCAGGGGGATAAACACTACAACATATATTTTTTACATTTTAAGTATTACTATCCCTTTAAAGAAGCTTTTACAGAACATATGAACTCTTGATCTCCATTTTGTGAACTGATATTGTAGTTATAGTTATGATGGGCCATAAGGAGACTTTTCTGTCTTCTACCCCTATTCTTTCTTTTATTTCTTTTTTTTTTTTTAAGTTTCATAGTGCTGTCATTTGGAAGAGTGATCTCTAATAGCTTATTTCTTTTTTTTTATTATGCTGTATTTGCTCATCTTCTCCAGTCAAAAGATCAGTTAAATTCTTTCCTCTTAATATGCTATTACTGTAGGTCTCAGACTGAGTTTTCCAATTATAGCTTCACTTTTCAGAATGTGCCAGTATTTCATTATCATTTTTCTAATATGCTGACATAAGTATTACATCTCTGTGTGAACATAAAGCATTCTGCTTGATGTTTCTATTTTCTCTTGGCTTTAAGTGGCAGACTTCTGTCATACTTGAAAAAACTTTTAAATGCTAGTGATTGTCTTTTCTAGCACATTAGTATGTTAAATATGAAGGATTGTTATCGTCGGCAAAATTCAAAATGTAACTACAAAACACAAAAAGAAGCCGTGCAAAGTCTCTGTATGCATAGTATGTTATATCACAGGAACACCAACCACCATAAAATGATCTTCAAAGTTGGTGAAGCACTGTTCCTGTGATATAACATATTATGCTTAGAGAGACTTTACGCGGCTTGTTTTTGTGTTTTGTAGTTTATTTTTTGCTGAGTTGGAACCCAGTCCCATTGTGGGCTTGCAGCACTGGACCTGAAGCATGTGGTTTTATATATATATGAACATTTAGTATCCTTATCTAAAAAAAATTCCTTTTTTTTTGTGGACTTTATAATATTGTTTAACAATTTTTTTCTCTCTTTCTATTCTTTTCCTCTTGTATTTTCCTGAATGTTGTTAAGATTCATTGATGCTTGGTGGATTGATGTTATATTGAGAGAAGAGGCACAGTTGTTTAGGAGATTTCTTCCATCTATTTTATATTTGTTATATATAGATATATATATATATATATATATATATATATATATAAAATTAAAAATGTGCATGTTCAACTAATACACACTGGTGATGGGAGTTACTTGATAGCTCTAATATTGCAATTTATATAACAACAATATAGTTTTAATTATTTTGGGCTCTGTAATTAGTCTGAAAAAGTTCTTACTGCTTACAACATGGTCCATCAAAGGGAAAATCAGTCTAGAAAGTGGGCATCATTTAAAGGGATAGTAATACTTCGTTTTAACTTTATTTTATTTTGTAGGCATTAAAAAAACAAGAAGAATGATATAAGTCTTATCTCTCAAACCTTTATGGTTTATGAGATATTCACAAGCAAAGTTTCCCCCTCCCGCCCCTTTTACCTACTGTAAACAATCTCTTCTCAGATGTGGCATACAGTCCATAGACTGGACAGACAACAGAAGGGGACACTCTTATTCCTATGAAAACAATGAAATCCCTGCCCCCCTTGACAAACTTTTCAGGTTTTTCCCCTTATCTTAATTGAAGATTGTCCCTCTCTGCAGTCTACCTGGGCAGCTCCCTTCTGCCCTGGCTGAAAAGTGTTACATCAGTAAAAGAGGCGGGAGGGGGATACTTTGCTTGTGAATATCTCTTAAACCATAAATGTTTGAGAGATAAGACTTATATCATTATTCATGTTTTTTTAATGCCTATAAAATAAAATAAATTTAAAACGAAGTATTACTATCCCTTTAATCTGCCATCCTATTGTAAGGTATTTTTAAATATGTTCTTCTGTCACTGGTTTTGTCTGATTGTCATAATATTTATGACAAAATAAGTGGTCTAATCTCAGACAGAAGGACATTTTATTAGCAGAGAGGAGTAGGAAGTATTGGAATGACTTAACTGGTAAAACAAAAATAAAAAAGCTGTGTTTATTTCTTTGAAAGTGTGTATTTTTATTTTTTATTACAATTTTCAAAAGTGACTGATTTACTTCTAAAAATACTGTCCTCTTTTAACCACCAACCTAGGATGCATCATTTTTTTACTATGACAACTTTTTAAATATAATATCCTATGTTTTAATAATTCATATCTAATTTTATATATTCTTAAAAAAATCATATTTATAGTCTACCAATCAATACAAAAACATCAAAATAATTATTAGTGTTGAGCGAGCATGCTCGGCCGATGCTCGGATCGGCTCGAGCATCGCTCTGCTCGGCACATGGCGGTACTCGTACGAGTACCGCATGTGCTCGCCCGCCATGTTCGGGTCTCCTCCCCGCACGTTTTGCGGCTGCTGCGCAGCCAATAAACGTGCAGGGAGGCTCTGACATCAGTGTAATGCCAGCAGCCATGTTGGCTGGCCAGAACCCGTGGTCGGGTGCTGTATAGCACCTGATCAGCGAGTTCGGCTCAGTCTTAGCCAGGGAGAGATGAGGATAGGAAGGGAAAGTCAGTGTAGGGAGAAAAAAAGCGATTGTGAAAAAAAAGAACCAAAAGTCCTTTTTAGGACTACTGTGTGTGGGGGCAGCAGGTTATTTTGTGTGGGGGGAAAAAAAAAACAAAAAAAAAAAAAACATATATTCTGTTTAGTGTGCAAAGTTGCAGATTAGAGCACATTCTGTTTAGTGTGCAAAGTTGCAGATTAGAGCACATTCTGTTTAGTGTGCAAAGTTGCAGATTAGAGCACATTCTGTTAAGTCTTCAAACTAAAATATCAAAGTCACATATTCCATTCAGTGTGCTTCGCCGCAGTTTAGCAGCACATTCTGTGTACTGTGCAGAGTTGCAGAATAGGAAGAAATACTGTTAAGTCTTCAAACTAAAATATCAAAGTCACATATTCCATTCAGTGTGCTTCGCCGCAGTTTAGCAGCACATTCTGTGTACTGTGCACAGTTGCAGAATAGGAAGAAATACTGTTAAGTCTTCAAACTAAAATATCAAAGTCACATATTCCATTCAGTGTGCTTCGCCGCAGTTTAGCAGCACATTCTGTGTACTGTGCAGAGTTGCAGAATAGGAAGAAATACTGTTAAGTCTTCAAACTAAAATATCAAAGTCACATATTCCATTCAGTGTGCTTCGCCGCAGTTTAGCAGCACATTCTGTGTACTGTGCAGAGTTGCAGAATAGGAAGAAATACAGTTAAGTCTTCAAACTAAAATATCAAAGTCACATATTCCATTCAGTGTGCTTCGCCGCAGTTTAGCAGCACATTCTGTGTACTGTGCAGAGTTGCAGAATAGGAAGAAATACTGTTAAATCTTCAAACTAAAATATCAAAGTCACATATTCCATTCAGTGTGCTTCGCCGCAGTTTAGCAGCACATTCTGTGTACTCTGCAGAGTTGCAGAATAGGAAGAAATACTGTTAAGTCTTCAAACTAAAATATCAAAGTCACATATTCCATTCAGTGTGCTTCGCCGCAGTTTAGCAGCACATTCTGTGTACTGTGCAGAGTTGCAGAATAGGAAGAAATACTGTTAAGTTTTCAAACTAAAATATCAAAGTCACATATTCCATTCAGTGTGCGTCACCGCAGTTTAGCAGCCTATTCTGTGTACTCTGCACAGTTGCAGAATAGGAAGAAATACTGTTAAGTTTTCAAACTCAAATATTAAAGTCACATATTCCATTCTGTGTGCGTCACCGCAGTTTAGCAGCCTATTCTGTGTACTCTGCACAGTTGCAGAATAGGAAGAAATACTGTTAAGTTTTCAAACTAAAATATCAAAGTCACATATTATATTCAGTGTGCGTCACCGCAGTTTAGCAGCCGATTCTGTGTACTCTGCACAGTTGCAGAATAGGAAGAAATACTGTTAAGTTTTCAAACTAAAATATCAAAGTCACATATTCCATTCAGTGTGCGTCACCGCAGTTTAGCAGCCTATTCTGTGCACTCTGCACAGTTGCAGAATAGGAAGAAATACTGTTAAGTTTTCAAACTAAAATATCAAAGTCACATATTATATTCAGTGTGCGTCACCGCAGTTTAGCAGCCTATTCTGTGTACTCTGCACAGTTGCAGAATAGGAAGAAATACTGTTAAGTTTTCAAACTAAAATATCAAAGTCACATATTCCATTCAGTGTGCGTCACCGCAGTTTAGCAGCCTATTCTGTGTACTCTGCACAGTTGCAGAATAGGAAGAAATACTGTTAAGTTTTCAAACTAAAATATCAAAGTCACATATTATATTCAGTGTGCGTCACCGCAGTTTAGCAGCCTATTCTGTGTACTCTGCACAGTTGCAGAATAGGAAGAAATACTGTTAAGTTTTCAAACTAAAATATCAAAGTCACATATTATATTCAGTGTGCGTCACCGCAGTTTAGCAGCCTATTCTGTGTACTCTGCACAGTTGCAGAATAGGAAGAAATACTGTTAAGTTTTCAAACTAAAATATCAAAGTCACATATTCCGTGTAAGATGAAGAAGGCGGGTAAAAAGGGACGGGGAAGTGGACGTGATCCTGATAGTTCAGGGCGCGGGTCAGGATGCGGAGAAACTGTGCCTGGTGCCAGAGCACAAGAAAGAAAGACATCCACCATACCTAGCTTCATGTCTCATTTCACAGGGCGTCGCAGGACATCACTCTCGAGGTCCGACCACTGCGAACAGGTGGTCGGTTGGATGTCAGCTGATACTGCTTCCAGTCGGTTAAGCACCACCCTGTCTTCCACCAAGTCCACTCTCAGTAGCCAAGAGTCTGGTCAACATAATCCTCACTCTGATCATCCTTCCTCCCACCATACACGGTCTGGTCAAAGAAGTGATCCCACACTGGGATATAGTGAGGAGCTCGTCTCATCACCAATCCTTCATTTGACCCTCTCTCCAAGCACGCTTGCAGAGGAACATGACATCTTGTGCCCTGATTCACAACCTCTAGAGGGTACCCAATCACAAGAAGATGACAGATGTGAACGGCATTTAAGGTCAATGGAAGTAGTGGATGATGATGATGATGATGAGACACAGTTGCCATTAAATCAACCACTATTACCGTCTCAAGACCTTGTTGAGGAGAATGTTATACAGTTGTCAATGACTGAGTATGTGGTGGGATCAAGACATGAGGAGGATGATCAGAGTGAGGAAGTGGAGGAGGACTTGGTGGACGATGAGGTGACTGACCCCACCTGGGAAGGTGTAGAGCCGAGCGATGACAGCAGTCCTGAGGGTGAGCCATCTGCAGCACCGCAACAGGCTGGAAGAGGCAGTGGTGTGGCTACAGAAAGAAGGCGGACCGCACCAAACCGGCCCGCAAATGTTCCACGGAGCACCCCCTTGCGTAAATCTACCTTGCCAAAGGGTAGGTGTTCCGCGGTATGGCGTTTTTTTAAGGAAAGTGCGGACGACAAAAGAATTGTAGTTTGCAACCTGTGCCACACCAGAATGAGCCGAGGCATGAACACTAGAAACCTCACCACCACCAGCATGATCCGACACATGGCATCCAAGCACCGTAATAAGTGGGAGGAACGCCTGGATCGCCCATCTGTGTCTGCAGGCCACACCACTGCCTCCTCTTCCCCTGTTTTCGGTGCCGGCCATTCGCCTGTCGAAGGCGCAGGCCCGCATACCTCCCGCCCTGCACCTGTACCATCTGAAGCACCATCAGCGACCACATCCACTTCCCTGTCCCAGCACAGCGTCCAAATGTCGTTACCCCAGGCATTTGAGCGCAAGAGAAAATACCCAGCCACCCACCCACAGGCCATAGCACTAACCTCACACCTTTCCAAATTACTGGCCATCGAAATGCTGCCATTTAGGCTTGTGGACACTGAGTCCTTCCGCAGCCTGATGGCAGCAGCTGTCCCTCGGTACGCGGTCCCCAGCCGCCACTACTTTTCCCGGTGTGCCATCCCCGCATTACACCACCATGTGTCCCGTAACATCACCCGTGCCCTGACCAACGCAGTTACTGGGAAGGTCCACTTAACGACTGACACATGGACAAGTGCTTGTGGCCAGGGATGCTACATTTCCCTGACGGCACACTGGGTGAATGTCGTGGAGGCTGGGAGCGACTCGGACCCTGGGATGGCACGGGTGCTACCCACGCCGAGGATTGCGGGCCCTACCTCCATCAGGGTTTCCGCCAGCACCTACGTTATTGGCTCCTCCTCCTCCGTTTCCACCTCCGAATTCTCTACATGCAGCGCCACTCCCCCATCAGCCGGTAGCTGGAAGCAGTGTAGCACTGCAGTGGGGAAGCGTCAACAGGCCGTGCTGAAGCTGATCTGCCTTGGGGACAAACAGCACACGGCCTCAGAGCTGTTGCAGGGGATTAGTCACCAGACCGAGCAGTGGCTCTCGCCACTCAACCTGCAACCAGGCATGGTTGTGTGTGATAATGGTCGTAACTTGGTGGCGGCTTTGGAGCTCGGCAAGCTCACACACGTACCATGCCTAGCGCATGTATTTAATTTAGTGGTTCAGCGATTTCTAAAAACCTACCCCAATTTGCATGATCTCTTGACCAAGGTGCGCCGCGTGTGTGCACATTTCCGTAAGTCATCTACAGCTTCAGCCGCCCTGTTGAAGCTGCAGCAGCGCTTACAATTGCCAGCTCACCGGCTGCTGTGTGACGTGAGCACGCGCTGGAACTCCACCTTCCACATGTTGGCCCGGCTTTGTGAGCAGCAGAGGGCAGTAGTGGAGTACCAGCTGTTACACGGTCGTCGCCTCTCCGTTCAACTTCCTCTAATCAGAAGTGAGGAGTGGGAATGGATGTCAGACCTCTGTGAGGTTTTACGCAATTTTGAGGAATCGACACAGATGGTGAGCGGCGATAACGCTATTATCAGTGTAACCATCCCACTTCTGTGTCTACTGAAACGCTCGCTGCTCACAATTAAAACCGACGCTTTGCATGTGGAAGAGGTGGAAATGGGGGAGGAAGAGCTTACACAAGGTGATAGCCAGAGCACCCTCACTTCGTCTTCTCAGCGACAATTGGAGGAGGCGGAGGAGGAAGAGGAGGAGGAAGACACGGTTGCCTCCGCTACAGAGGGTAGCCATGGAACTTTAGTTCCATCTCTTAAGCGTGGGTGGGCAGAAGAGGAGGAAGAGGATGAGGATATTGAGAGTCATCCTCCTGGTGAGGACAGCGAAATCTTGCCTGTTGGTACTCTGGCACACATGGCTGACTTTATGTTAGGCTTCCTTTCCCGTGACCCACGCGTTGTACGCATTTTAGACATCACGGATTACTGGGTGTTCACCCTTCTGGACCCCCGCTACAAAGAGAATTTCTCATCTCTCATTCCTCCGGTGGAGAGGACAAGCAAAATGGTGCAATACCAGAAGGTTCTTGTTGAAAAATTGCTCCAAAATTTTCCATCTGACAACGCTGGCGGCAGAGTACGTGCTACCTTGGCCAACCGAGAAGGGGAGAAAAGGGGAGCACACAGCAGTTCCGACAAAGGCAGGGCAACACTCTCCAAGGCGTGGGACACCTTCATGACACCCCGCCAGCACCCTCACCCTGATGCGCAGCCTAGTGTCACAAGGAGGGAAAAGTTTTGGAAGATGGTGAAGGAGTACGTAGCAGACCGTGTCAGCGTCCTCAATGATCCCTCTGTGCCTTACAACTACTGGGTGTCCAAGCTGGACACGTGGTATGAACTGGCACTCTACGCCTTGGAGGTGCTGGCCTGCCCTGCCGCCAGCGTTCTGTCTGAGCGGGTATTTAGTGCTGCTGGTGGCATCATAACAGATAAGCGTATCCGCCTTTCCACCGACAATGCTGATAGGTTGACACTTATAAAAATGAACAATGCCTGGATTTCCCCTGACTTCTCCACTCCACTGGAGGAAAGCCCCGGGTGAACATAAAGTGACTTTATATATGTTATTTACAATGATGGGAATACTCTGTATTCCCATTCACCCCTTCCACCCAAAAAACGGGTATATGGTTGACTCTTAATCTTCTCATCCTCCTCCTCCTCTTCCATATGCCCTGTGCTATAATTTTTATATAGGGCCAGCTCACCAGCGGGCCCTGTGATATAATTTTTATATAGGGCCAGCTCACCAGCGGGCCCTGTTTGACAATTTTTGTATAGGTCAGCTCACCAGCGGGCCTTCTCATATAATGTTTTATTGGGTCAGCTCTCTAGCGGGCCCTCTCATATAATGTTTTATAGCGTCAGCTCACTAGCGGGCCTTCGCATATAATGTTTAGGATGGTCAGCTCTGCAGCAGACCCTCACCCATAATGTTTTAGATGGTCAGCTCAGCGCACGTTTCCCTCTTAATCATGGCCCCAGTTCCGAAAAATCGAGGAAATTTTTGGGAGAATTTGCCTTTGCGCACGTTTCCCTCTTAATCATGGCCTCAGTTCAATAAAATCAAGGAAATTTTTGGGAGAATTTGCCTCTGCGCACGTTTCCCTCTTAATCATGGCCTCACTTCAGAAAATCAAGGAAATTTTTGAGATAATTTGCCTCTGCGCACGTTTCCCTCTTAATCATGGCCTCACTTCAGAAAATCAAGGAAATTTTTGAGATAATTTGCCTCTGCGCACGTTTCCCTCTTAATCATGGCCTCACTTCAGAAAATCAAGGACATTTTTGGGAGAATTTGCAGATGATATACAAGTAAATATACAGCAAATATTGTTTGGTAACAATTTTTCGCCTAAAGTCGTTTTTATTTTCCTTTTTGTGTGTTTTACGGTCAGTCTGTAAAAATGGCGTACTACGGGCGAAAGATCGTTCCCAGCAGCGATGTTGGAGTCCAAGATGCATCCAGACATCCTCCCTATGCTGTCCCTGAACCATTTCTGTGGTGTTTCCATCCTTTTCTTCCCTTTTCCTATGGACCAGGCACCCTCCCCTCATCAGAGCAGGGGGTGCCTGGTGTAATGCTCGAGTCCTCCCATTGACTTCAATGGGGCTCGGGTGCTCGGACGAGCACTCGAGCCTCCGGGGGCGCTCGGTCAGAGCACCCGAACACCTGAGCATTGGGGTGCTCACTCATCACTAATAATTATATTTATAATGTTCATATGCTTGTCCAATAAGGTCTAGGGGTTTTATGTATAAAATGTGCACTACTATCTCCCCCTCCTTGATAAGTTGCTGATGAGAGGCACAGTTCCTTCCTGCTCTCAAGGGAAAAGTGTATATTCTGACAACACACCCATTATTTTGGAGAAGGGGCAGGTAGAGAAGCATTACTGGCCAACTTCTTCTTTTCTCCTCATATACCTGAAGTGGTGGGGGCTGGTTGTCGTGATGCTACTGCCTCAGGTGCATTACTGGAGCTAGTAGTGGCAAGTGGAACCATGATCATTCATCACCCATATCACTACTGTTGTTGACCCCATTCCCTTGGAGCCTGCTCCTTAAACAATTCAGCAGCAGCAGCAGCAAGAACAGCAGTTGCACATGCTGCAATGACACCATTTATTTTTTTCTCAAGGCTTGTTCTTCAACAAAAACCTGACGCCTACAAAAAATATATATATTGGGGGGACTTGTTTCTAATAAGCTTAAGTCCTACATAGTGATTCCTCGTGGCTTGTGATGCTAACAAGCCAAAGTCCTACAAATTAATGTTTCCTCAGGGCTTCAGCTCAACACAAGTGTAAGACCTACAACAAATCAATCTTTCTTTAGGGCTTGTACCAAACAAGTCTAAGTCCTCCAAATTAATGTTTCCTTAGGGCTTGGGCCTAACACAAGTCTATGTCCTACAACAAATCAATGTTTCCTCAGGGCTTGTGCCTCTAATAAGTCTATGTCCTACAAATCAATGTTTCCTCTGGGCTTGGGCCTCTAACAACAAGTCTAAGTCCTACAAATCACCCCCTACAAAATACTCTATCCCATCAAGTATCAGTCTGCCCCAGTAACAGCTTATGTCAAGGGCCCCTGTCTTTGTCACGTTATGTACCAATTACTTATTTTTTTTATTAATGTCACTTATTTTTTATTAACTATCCCCTAAATGCCAGGCTATAACCCCCCATAAAACAAAATTCCCTGTTCAACTGATTCTTTCCTCACCCACCAGCACAGGCACTCCCTTGTATAACATGTCTTTTTTTTGTTTAATTTGTTTTTTATTAACTGTTCTCCAAATCCCAGTCATAACCCCCCCGGAATGGATTATTTCCTGAAACTCCCCCCACCAACACAGACACCCTCCTCAGAACCCTTTTATACCATGTCTTATGGGTTTTTTTTAAATTGTATTTAGGATTTATTTTTATTAACTGCCTCCCAATCCCAGTAAGCAAATCCCCCCAAAATTTCCTGTTCATCTGATTCTTTCCCCACAATCCACCAACATGAGCATCCTCATACCCCTTCTATACCATGGCTTTGGGAAATAAAATACCACTTGCTATGCGTTGTGTGCAAATTCAATGTTCTCATTGATTTCAATGCAATGAGCTAAGTGAAAAGGCTGAAAAACTGCAATTTTCCCTGGAAATTATTCACCTAGTGAGAAATTACATTATTCACCAGTTTTGGTTTGAGGCAAAAATTTACACCCACCCCTAACTCCAAGCTTAAGTGCTACATACAGGCTTCATAAAACCAATTTTTTTATTGAAAATACAAAAGGTCACTGAGAGTTAGGAATAAAAAAAGGTTATAATATTCTGGTACAACCTTAAATGTTTTGCTGTAAAACTGTGTCTTAATCAAGACCAGAGATATTTATATAGGCTATATCTTTAAAAGAAAGCAGGTCTTTGGCCAAAAATCAATGAATAACCCTATTAATGGTTTTATGCATAAAACATAGTAGACCACTGAACTATCATAAGCATAAGCACAAATTTTATTATAAACTAGTAGGTGTCACCCAGCAGCCTCGGCTGCTGCCCCAGGGCTGGGAGCACAGACCGGCGGTGAGCCATCCGGAGCCCCCCGTTCCTGATCAGCTTGTTCGGCCAGTCCCTACTATGCATGACTGCATCTTTCCTGCAGTCTCTACTGCGCATGTGAGGTTTAACACACAGTGAGCTTTGCTCTTTGTTATTTAGATAAATAAGAGTATGTATACAATGGAAATAATTATTAGAAACAGATATTAGAAAATAATAAAAAAATGAAATAAAAATAATAACGTGCAAAATTTAAAAAAACTATATCAATCTTAAAACAAGGACGGAGAAAGGGAAATTGAGGAAAAACAAAGCCCACACATATACTATCTTACAGAAAAAGCAATACTGAGGATCTCAATGCCAGATAGTCTCAAACAAAGTGGCATAGAGAGGGAAATTCACAGACTGGGGAGGTTGGAGAAGGCATGGTCATTCAAACAATATGGCTAATGATATCCCATTCCAGACTGAATTCTAGTTTTAAGTGTAAAGTTCCAAAATGCCTCTCTCCTGCTGATATTTTATAAGACTACCCTTCCTCCATGTTTCCTCCTTTTCAGTGCCCTAGAACCTAACCACTGTAGTGTGGCCCTGGTGAACATTAAGAATATGCCTAGATACAGCAGTATCCAAACCTCGATTCTTAATCTGATTAAGATGTTCCCTTGATCTACTTTTGAGGGAACGGAGAATCCATCCCATATATTGTATCTGCCATAATAGGCATGTAAGTAGCTATAAAACCTGTTCAGTGTTAAAATAAATATGACTACAGATATTATAAGTCCTTGGGGGAGATTGACTAATCGGTGATAAAGAGGTGGTAAAATGGAGATGACCTCTCCAATTACAATGTTATTCTATGGAATTTCTTCAGCTCTGGAGATCTTAGTGAATAGGTTCTATAGAATAACATACAAACTGGAGAAGTGATAAACTGGATACGTCATCTCCACTTTATCATCTCTTTATCACCTCTTTATCACCACGTAGTGAATCTCCTCCTTCTCTCAGTAGTTGAGATTAATTCTTTAGACACATTCACAGAGTTGCCAAACTTGCAGATCTCTATGCTACATTTACAGAAACCCTTAATCTTAAAGGAATAATATTACTTCATTTTATCTTTATTTTATTTTGTAGGCATTAAAAAATCATGAAGAACGATATCAGTCGTATCGCTCAAACCTTTATGGTTTAAGAGATATTCACAAGCAAAGTACCCCCCCCCCTTCAGCCAGATCAGAAGGGAGGTGCACAGGTAGACTCCAGAGAGGGACAATCTTCAATCAAGATAAGGGAAAAAGCTGAAAAACTTGTCAAGGGGGGAAGGCCTTTCATTGTTTTCATACAAAGAAGATTGTCCCCTGCTGTTATCTGTCTTGTCTTACAACCAGATTCACATCTAAGAAGAGGTGGCTTACACTAGGAAAAAGGGGCGGGAGGGGGAAACTTTGCTTGTGAATATCTCTTAAACTATGAAGACTTATATCGTTCTTCATGTTTTTTTAATGCCTACAAAATAAAATAAAGATAAAATGAAGTATTACTATCCCTTTAACATTTACTTCTAAGTAGGTTGAGACCAAGTTTTCATTCATGACATTGCGCTTAGCTACAAAGTTGCAACCATGTTATAGAATATGGGACACTATAGCCATTAGTATCAGAATGTATAAACTTGACCTGATGTTATAGATTTTAGTAGATTGAAAACTATATGTGGTAAAAAAATGTGAAAACTGTATGTGGTAAAAAAATGTATCATTCATTTAATTATATCTTTTTAGTATAGGAGCCTTCTCTGAATAGTTTATCCTCTGATTTAGGCATAGCTAAATAATGCCAAAAGCTTGCTGCTCTAGCCTCTCTCAAAACACGTCATATAATAGAAGAGATATTTTGGAAACTGCATCTATTAAGCAGTTGCTGTGAAACAGAGGAAGGTGAAAGGAAGGGACCTCTGTTAGAAAAAAATAAATGATGTGGCATTGGAAGCATGCATTTTTACAGAGTAAAAAGTTCTACTTCAACTCTCTAAGGTAAAAACAGATAAATCAATAGGGCCAGATGGGATACAGCCAAAGTTATTAAAAGAACTTAGGAGTGTTCTGTCAAAAGCTTTAGCAGACTTAAGCAATCGATTACTATTGAACGGAGTCTTTACAGAAGATTGGAAGGTAGCAAATGTAGTACCAATTCACAAAAAGGTAGCAGGGAATAGTCTGGTAACTACAGACCAGTAAGTCTTTGTCATTGTTACGGTTCAGTACACTCAGACAAGGAGGTATAGGTAAAAACACAGCTTTATTGAAACACACGATGAACAAGGTAACCCTCACGGGTCCAGTATAGCACACTGACATAAGACAGGTTACAAATGGTTAACCCACATGGGTCCAGTATAGTGAACACAATACTGACACAGGTCAGGTATGAATATACAATGTATGACACCCACTTAACTAGTGAAGTGCTGGTCGCAACACTCTGCAGGCTCAATGTCGCCTGGAATACAGGAGGCCACAGGAACGGACTGCCAACTCAGGCTCTGGACTCCTGTGAATGTGACCAATGGTGGACGCCCACCAACGACTAACGGAGAGGTCAGAACTCGTGCTTAATGGAGGCCCTACCGGAATAACCCAGCTCCGTGTGCACGCACTACTTGACAGGGTTAATGGGCTATGGTATAAATGGATGACCACAGGAAGCGCCCTACTCACAGCGGAATACCAGCCCAAACAATACTGCCCAATGGAACCCAATGGTAGTAATAATGAGGCCCTTCCCCCGAAGGGGTTAATGCGCTGTGGTCTGACAATGGAATGAAACAGAGGCGCCCTAGTGAACCAACACAGACCAAGCGAATGCAACACGGAGTGGAACCAGCGAGACTCTGATAACAGATGAGAGTGTGCAGACAACGGGCTCAGCACTTTGACCAGACACAGGATTGGTGCCCATCCGGGAGGCTGGCAACAGCAACACAAATTAGAACAGCAGCACAGGAACCTCGCCCGGATGGGTGATAGCGAGATCAGGAACGTCAACCAGGCCAAGTCAGTACACGGAGCAGGATCCTCAGACGCGCCAGTTCGGTACGCAGAGCAGGGTCATCAATCACGCCGGGTCGGTACACGGAGCAGGAATGTCAGCCGGGCCAGGACAGAACAGGAAGCAGGAACGTCAGCCAATCTGAATCGGTGCACAGCAGCAGCAGGAACGAGACTAGAGAGTGGTCAGACAGTCCGGCGTCATACATTGGATCAGAACAACGATACTAGCGCCAGGCATTAGGTACACCACGAAAGGGCACTCGCAGAGTGACAGCTCAGGGTATAAAAAGGATATCACTAGGAGGAGCAGTACAGGCATCCAATAGGAGAATAGATTCAGCCATGATGGACAGAACGTCGCCCAGATCACGGGCACCGTGATAGTCAGTTGTGGAAAAAGTAATGCAAACCATGATAAAGGAAAGAATTGTTAAATTACAAATTACAAAAAATGTAGGTAAATTAGAACAAAGTACAAGAGTGTGGAAGATGTAGCTTAATGTTGAGAAATGTATAATAAATCACTTGAGACATTAAAATTAATGGGCCGAATATAATATGAAGGGTACTATGCTGTCAGAGACAACAGAGAAAAGGGATTTGGGAGCAATTGCCTTAAAGGTAGGCAGGAAATGTAACAAAGCTGGGGAATGCAAGATGGGTGCTGGGTTGTATAGCTAGGGGCATTAGTAGCAGGAAAAGGGAAGTGGTCATGCCACTCTACAGATCTCTGGCAAGAGCTAGACTTAATCTATAGTATTATGTATAGTACTGGATACCCCAGAAGAATATTTTAGTGTTAGGAGTGAGAAAGGCATTGTTCCTAAGCATCAAATGTATTAGTAAGAACAAACTGCCTTAAGACAAAACATAATATGGGCATAGCAAGCATATTTGTGGTCAGGGCTTCCAGAGTATGATAATTATGGAGTATTGCTGTCCCCCTGAGCTATTGTAAGCTTCAGGGATGAGTTGACGAAGGTGACCTGAAAAGAGGCAAAAGAGACTGTACTGATATAACTTCATATTTAAACTAATGTAAAGATGACTTGTTTTTTGCTAGGTTAGTATGTGCTCTGCTGATTCCATATCAGGATTGGGGATGTATCTATTGAGGCATGCAGATTGCCATTTATCGAGCAGTATTATATGAGCGGCGCTTGATTCTTGTGTCTGATGATACTGCTACTATCCTAAAAGAATGGCTCATTTCGCGCCCCTCTGTGGCCTTCCCTCTGCCAAAGAATTAGCGGAGGTTTTCACTAAGGAAGTATTTCGGTTGCATGTACTCATGTGCTGGTGTCCGATCGGGGGAGCCAGTTTGTATCCAGATTTTGTTTCGGCATTCGACAAATTTCCAAAAGTTTTGACTACTTTCGACCAGGACTTTTTTGTACTTCCTGTGCGCGCTCAATTACTTTCCCTCCATAATTTTCCCTCCATGTCTCTAGTCCAATTCCATTCTCCGTTTCATGCACTACTTCCCTCTTTTGTCTGTATTCCAATAGCCTTCTTCGTTTCATGATGGGGGTTGGACTAATGACACAGTCACACAGACAGATAGCCTGCATTTCCTCATTGCGTTGTTGGAGCTCAGAGAGAGAGAGAAGAGATTAGAGAGTGTCCAGTTGTTGTGTAGGCAGGTAGCATTAGGCTAGGCATAGGTAGGCAGCCAGCATTAGTTCCAGTTATTGCCACTGCAAGATCGAGTAATATTTGTTCCTGTGCAAAATATAAAAAAATTAGGTATTTGTTCGAATAATTTTCAATGTCACATCAATCAGTCTGACAGTATGACAGCACATCAATCAGTGCCTTTTTGCCACCGCAAGGGGGTCATCTGTGTTTCTTAAAAAAAAATATAAAAAGTACAAGTCATTTGTTTGAATACTCTTCAGTCACACTGCCAGTGTCACAGTTGTATAGGCAGACAGCGTGCCTTTTCGCCACCGCAAGGGAGACCCACATGTGCTGGTTTTATTAAAATTATTCCTAATACAAGTTATTTGTTTGAATAATCTTCAGCGTCAAACTGCCAGTGTCACAGTTGTATAGGCATGCAGGGTGCCTTTTTGCCATCGCAAGGGAGACCCACATGTGTTGATTTTATTAAAATTATTCCTAATACAAGTTATTTGTTTGAATAATCTTCAGCGTCAAACTGCCAGTGTCACAGTTGTATAGGCAGGCAGCATGCCTTTTGCCACCGCAAGGGAGACCCACATGTGTTGGTTTTAGTAAAAATATAAAAAATACAAGTGATTTGTTTGAATAATCTTCAGCATCACATTGCCATTATCAAAGTTGTATAGACAGGCAGGGTGCCTTTTAACCACCGCAAGGGAGAGTCACATGTGTTGATTTTATTAAAAATATAAAAAATACAAGTTATTTGTTTGAATAATCTTCAGAGTCACACTGCCAGTGTCACAGTTGTATAGGCAGGCAGGGTGCCTTTTTGCCACCGCAAGGGAGACCCACATGTATTGGTTTTATTAAAATTATTCCTAATACAAGTTATTTGTTTGAATAATCTTCAGCGTCAAACTGCAAGTGTCACAGTTGTATAGGCAGGCAGCGTGCCTTTCGCCACCGCAAGGGAGACCCACATGTGTTGGTTTTATTAAAATTTTTCCTAATACAAGTTATTTGTTTGAATAATCTTCAGCGTCACACTGCCAGTGTCACAGCTGTATAGGCAGGCAGGGTGCCTCTCTTTCCTCCTCCATGCTGAGGTAATGGATCAGCAGCACACCTCAGATAACATTCGCAAAGCACTGCAGAGCATGGTGGCGCAATGGCTAGGGGAGCAGGCAGGCACACAGGCGCAAATGGGGTTTGTGGTTATTGATGGTGCAGCTAACATGATCAAGGCTCTCCGGGATGGCAGATTTGTGGGTGTGCGCTGCTCAGCTCATGTTCTGCATCTAGTAGTGAAGGCTGCTCTTGAGGATGGCAGTAACACTGGAAGGTTGTCAGCACTTTTAGAGTCGTGCCGACAAATTTCTGGCCACTTCCATCGGAGCGTCAAAGATAGCCAGCTACTCAGGGAGGAACAGAAAAAGGCAGACCTCCCAGAGCACCGCCTAAAACAAGATGTTGGGACCAGGTGGAACTCCGACTTAGATATGCTAGAGTGTATCCTGGAGCAGAAAAAGGCAATTCATGCAATGTCATGTCACCATTTCATTGGCAGTAACAGAACACTGGGCAGGGCTGACTGGGCCCTGATGGAACAGGTAGTGACAGTCCTTACGCCTTTCTGTGCTTTGACGGAACTTTTGAGCAAAGAGAACGCTAGTCTGGCAGAAGTCATTCCCCTCTTCACGCACCTCTCCTTAAAATTGGATGATTTCCTTTCCCATAGGGAACACTTGCCTGGTGCTGAGGGTAATATACTTCCAGATGTTGCTGCCCTTCTAACCAGGTTGAAGAAGGAACTTACTCGGCGCATGGAAAATTGTCCCGAGTTAATGCTTGTCACAATTTGCGATCCTCGAATCAAAGGCAAGTTGGCACTTCGTTCCAATTCTGTCAGTCTCTGAGAAGGGTTAAGTGAGGTGATGATTTAGCACAAGATTAGCCCCTTAATGACCGGCCACGCGTGCACGCACCCGCCACTTAATGACGGATTTTTCTTCTTCTTCATTCTAACGAATGACTTCTGGGACTTACCAGGTACGTCCTCTGTCACTAAGTGACAGTTTTTGCGGGACGTACCTGGTAAGTCACTTGTCGCGATGGGGTTAATGTATTTTCAATACACAAATTAGTTTAGACACACATACTGCAGTTTAAATAATCACTGATGTTTATTCTTGATGTAGTATGAAACACTACAATGTATATACACATAGACTTATCTGATATGAGGGGAAATCAGGATAGGAAAACGAGAGAGAGGAATTTGTGTACTAAAGAGGGACAGTAGGGTAGGATACTGGTACCAAAAAATGAAACCTTAACTTTTACCCATGTACTAACATAGAATGTGACATGTAGTTTGTCCATGTTCGAGTCGACCACTTATGTTGAGTAGGATGTGACAGGCATGGGTTTTCGATGTTCGAGCATATGCTAAATTGAATGACAGGCATGGGTTTTTGATGTTCAAGCATATGCTATATTGAAGGACAGGCATGGGGTTTCGATGTTCAAGCATATGCTAAATTGAATGACAGGCATGGGTTCTCGATGTTTGACGTTTGCATTGTGACTGGCATCCCATGCTGGAGTAGAGGTGACATGCACAGACTGGAAATGTACGACAATGTCCGTTTTTGGGATGGATCTTTTTCTAAATGCACACCCTGTCTGCAAAGAATGATAGCAGCGTGCACGGAGGCGCACTGCTATAATTTAACCCATGTTAAATTCGGCCGAATAATTCGGAATGGATCAGAATTTTGTTCGAATCGAATAGGCCCGGTTCGAAATTAGGATCATCCAAATTAGAAAAAAAAAATTTGTCCGAATTCGAATTTAATCAAAAATTTTGCCCATGCACAAGTCTAATGTACATCCATCCTCCAATGGATGTTCTGTGTATTACCATAACCCTTATTATCTGAGGTCATTGCCCTTTCATACTGTCACGGTTTGTTATGACTCTCAGACACAGAGTTAAGATAAAACACAACTTTATTGAAAAGTTTAATGGATACCCATGTGGGTAGCATACACATATAACATTTAATGTCAATACATAGTAGCAAGAGTAGTGGTATACGGAATGTAAAACGGGCTCTACCGGCCTTGCCAATACCGGGTAAGGCAACCTTAGATGACACAGATGGAAAAGGTTCTATCGGCCTTACCAATATACCGGGCAAGGCAGCCCTTAGACTAGTAACAGAGAAAAGAAGGCTCTACCGGCCCTGCCAATATACCGGGCAAGGCAGCCTGTAGACTGGTACAATAAATAGTAAGAGGCTGTACCGGCCCTGCCAATATACCGGGCAAGGCAGCCTGGAGACTGGTACAACGAATAGTTATAGGTTCTACCGGCCATACCAATACTGGGCAAGGCAGCCTGGACTGGAACACAATCTCTGCCGGTGCTGAGGAATACGCAGCAAGCAACCGGTTAATACGTGGAGCGAACCAGTACCCCCGTACTGGAGGAACAACAAGTCTACCTACTGCCTTTTCATACACACCCAGTGCATCAATATTTTGTGTGGTATTGGTCTTCCATCAATCTATATAAACATTGGTGAGAGACAGGGCAAAATAAGCTCCCATAGCAGCTCCATACCTCTGGAGACTGAAAACACCATCAAAGGAAAATTGTGGGATAGGAGGTACTGAACTGACTGTAGTAAGACCAACTCTGGGGATTAATGAGAGTAATATTCCAAATAAAAGCACAAATCACTTAAACCCAAAGAGTGTGGAATAGTTTAATAGAGAACAGTTACATCTGCTGAAATTCAAGAACAACTGATATGTCAATATATTCCTAACAACTTTTGGAGCACATGTTTTGTGTCCCTGAGGGAGCACAGCAAACCACAGACCAATGGCTGTAAATAAACGTTCACCAACTATGACAATGGCTCATCCAATAATAGGGACCAGGAACCAGACAGACACAAAAAATATAAAATGCAAAACACCTCTATTAAAGTAGCAAAACATAAACAAAACAGAATTGTGATCCAGGAGCATAAACCAATGACAAGACAGGTCAGGAACCAAGACAGGTACTCATCCAAGCCGGAGTCAGGAACACAAAATTCTGCGATGTCAGGAACAAGCTAGGAGTTAGGAGCACAGAAGTCTGCAATGTCAGGAACAAGCCAGGGGTCAGGAACCAGAAGGATCATCAAAGGAAGCCAGGTCATACATGGATAAACAGGAGCTCAGCAGAATCCACAGCAGTCAGCAACAAGCACAAGGACAATCAGGAAGTGAGCCAAGCTGCTTTAAATACCCTGAGAGTGGTGGCTGATAGCAGTCAGGTGAGTAATCACAGAGAGGTCAGCTGGTTCAGCCTGGCTGAGGAAAGGAAAGACTGCAGCAATCAACAGCAGAGCTCTGGATTAGCTCAGACATCAGAATCGATCAGCAGAGTAGAGCAGCTCAGCTAAACTTTGACAGTACCCCCCCTCAACAACTTTATTTTATTTTGTAGGCATTAAAAAAACATGAAGAACAATATAAGTCTTATTTCTCAAACCTTTATGGTTTGAGAGATATTCACAAGCAAAGTTTCCCCTCCCGCCCCTTTTACCTAGTATAAACCATGTCTTCTCAGATGTGGAATGCAGTCCATAGACCAGACAGATAACAGAAGGGGACAATCTTCTTCCTATGAGAACAATGAAAGCCCTGCCCCCCTTGACAAGTTTTTAAGGTTTTTCCCTTATCTTAACTGAAGATTGTCCCACTCTGCAGTCTACCTGGACACTCCCTTCTGCTCTGGCTGAACAGTGTTATATCAGTAAAAGGGGCGGGAGGGGGATACTTTATCATTGAATTACTCCTGAACTACAACTCTGACAGAATTAAAATAACACTCTCCAAAGTCCAAATACTATGATGATTAATTAGAGCTGCTTTTATTATGAAACATTACTATCCCTTTAACATTTCTTCAAAGAAGAACAGAAGTTTACCTTTTCAGTTTTTACTTGAGCTTACCTTATGGATCCAGGACAGGCTGAAAATTATTAAAATTGTTTAGCTTCTTCCATTACAAATTAACATTAGCATTACAAGTAACATGGAATTCAGGAGAAAACCAGGATTTCTAGAGAAAGTATAAATAAAATAAAATAAGTATTCAATAGCAAGAATTTGTTTTGTTGCAATTATGTAGAAGCATTTGCAGCTAACTGAGCATAGCTGGACAACCAACAGCTCTCTTCCAGCTGTCCAGCTGTGTATGATGTAGAGTAGACCATCAACAGCGGGAAACAGGCTCCGAAACAATCAGAATGATGAAGATTGTAATTAAAAAAAAAACAACTAGAAGATTTCAGCTAGTTTTTCATCATTGGGGTTCTAGAGCTTGATAACACTTTCTTTTAATAGACGCAGAATAGTATGGGGAGTTCAGCTGGTAGGTAATCCCCTCTTGGTTTGCCATTTGATTTGTACTACAATGAAGTTTACAACCAAAACACATGACAATAGATTAAAAGGAATATTCAAGGCAGAATATATACTGTGTATGTGCTTTTTTATTTGGACTTAGAAATGCTTTTGTTGTACTGTAGTTTATTCATAATTAAACATTTTAGTTGTATAGGTATAGTTCAGTAGTGTAAATGACATAGACTTTACTACTAAATAACTTATTATGAATTTCTCTCAACAACTCATAAAGCTTTAACCATATTCCAGCTAGAAGGATGTTTTTTATGACCACAGCTATCATATTCTGTAAAATGAAATACCCTGTTCCTTAATACTGGGAGAAAATCCTAATGACCACCATGTGTGTATTGGTAACCTAAACTTCATCTGTAATTAGTCCTGGATATTACATGTATATGGAGTGAACATGATTCTTTGTGACCTCCAATTCATGTTGCCGAATTATTCTGGTTATTATTAGGGTTCATTAGTGTTTCTTTAACCCTTTCTCTAACCCTTTGAGTGCCAGAGAGATATCTTACATAATGTGATGCAATGCATTTGATATCTGTTTGGGACTCGCATGGTTAAAGGAGCAGTAAACTTTTTTTTTAATGAAAAAATATATATTGTAGGGATTTTCCTATTGAGTAAGATAAGGTTACTCCCACTGGTGAGAGATTTATATTTCCAGAGTTATTACAGTTTAAACCCATGTTTTTTTACATTAGCAATGCCCTCTAGTATTCAAATTCTAATTAGGTTTCCTGTTAGATTCTAATGGAGAGGAAAGTCAGAAAAGTCAGTGACATACAGTTCTCCATAGAATGTGATAGAAACTGCCTGTCACTTCCTGTCAGTTAGAACTATCAGGAAGTAAACACAGTAAATTCACTTCCTGTCAGAACTATCAGGAAGTAAACACAGTAAATTCACTTCCTGTCAGTTAGAACTATCAGGAAATAAACACAGTAAATTCACTTCCTGTCAGTTAGAACTATCAGGAAATAAACACAGTAAATTCACTTCCTGGTTATTTGAACTGTTATAAATTTTGAATAAAACATCTGACAACAGTGGGATTGACCTTGTTTTATTCAGCAGGAAATACTCTATAAAATATGTGTTTTCATAACTAAAAGTTTACTGCTCCTTTAAAGAATACAATATTTTTGGCAGCACTGAGCTGAAAACAATCTTGTATTGTTGTGCCATTTATGAGACCTCTTTCATTTAACTCTTTGGATGTCTCCCATCAACCTAAAGGGTTAAATAGTTCCTGAATTGATTGCTGGAGGTTCTAATAATCAGGATCATTCACTGATGTGTGATAAATAGATGATAAAGTTGAGATCACTTCTCTAGTGATATCACTTCTCCAATTCCAGTGTTATTCTATGGAACCAATTCACTAACATTTCTTAAGTTTTGTAGATCTAAGTGCATAGTGTCCATAAAATGACATAGGAACTGCAGAGGTGATATCATTGGAGAAGTCATCTCTGCTTTATTACCTGTTTATCATGCTTAGTACATCACCCCCAATATATCCTTGAATTGTTATCAATGTCATTTAATTGGTGCAGAAGCAATTATACTAATGTAAGAAAGAAAAGGACAAATGGGAAGGGCGCCCAATAGTGTAATACAGTCTTAAAGGGATAGTAATAATTAAGCATTACTAATTCCAATAGTAAAGTACTACTAAAAAAACATATTGCCCCCAGTGTCATCTCTCAAACCTTTATGGTTTGAGAGATGATCACTTCTAAAGTTGCCCTCTCCCTCCCCCTTCCCCGTAGTCAGCAGGATAGCTGACTGAAGGGAAGAAAGTCGTACGACTTTCAGGCGGCTCTGCAGCACAGCTGCGATCACGTTAATAAAAAAGAAAACTTTCACTGAAATGGTCTTCTACGTGTGCTTGGTTTGCAAGCACACGTAGAAGACCATTTTAGTGAAAGTTTTTTTTTTTAATTAATGCGATCGTGGCTCTGCTGCAGAGCCTCCTGATGATCTATGACCGGATTTCCCTTCAGTCAGCTAGCATGCTGACTACAGGGAAGGGAGAGGGAGAGGGCAACTTTAAAAGCGATCATCTCTCAAGCCATGAGAGATGACAATGGGGGCAATACGTTTTTTTTTAGTAGTACTTTCCTATAGGGATTAGTAATACTTAAAGGGATAGTAATACTTCATTTTAACTTTATTTTATTTTGTAGGCATTAAAAAAACATAAAGAATGATATAAGTCTTATCTCTCAAACCTTTATGGTTTAAGAGATATTCACAAACAAAGTATCCCCCCCTGTTCAACCAGATCAGAAGGGAGGTGCCCAGGTAGACTGCAGAGAGGGACAATCTTCAATTAATATAAGGGAAAAAGCTGAAAAACTTGTCAAGGGGGGCAGGGCTTTCATTGTTCTCATAGGAAGAAGATTGTCCCCTGCTGTTATCTGTCTGGTCTATGGACTGGATTCCACATCTGAAAAGAGATGTCTTACACTAGGTAAAAGGGGCGGGAGGGTAAACTTTGCTTGTGAATATCTCTCAAACCATAAAGGTTTGAGAGATAAGACTTATATCATTCTTCATGTTTTTGTAATGCCTACTAAAGATGAGCGAGCACCCCGATGCTCGGGTGCTCGGGTGCTCTGACCGAGCACCCCCTGATGCTCGAGTGCTCGGCCGAGCACCCGAGCCCCATTCAAATGAATGGGAGCACTCGAGCATTAAACCAGGCACCCCCTGCTCTGATGAGCGGAGGGTGCCTGGTCAATGTCCCCCTTCATCTCCGCTATGCCCCTCTTCCACAATGTCCCCCTTCATCTCCTATGCCATAGCGGAGATGAAGGGGGACATTGTGGAAGAGGGGCATAGCGGAGATGAAGGGGGACATTGTGGAAGAGGGGCATAGACTCTATGCCCCTCTTCCACAATGTCCCCCTTCATCTCCGCTATGCCCCTCTTCCACAATGTCCCCCTTCATCTCCTCTATGGCATAGGAGATGAAGGGGGACATTGTGGAAGAGGGGCATAGCGGAGATGAAGGGGCACATTGTGGAAGACGGGCATAGCGGAGATGAAGGGGGACATTGTGGAAGAGGGGCATAGAGTCTATGCCCCTCTTCCATAATGTCCCCCTTCATCTCCGCAATGCCCCCTTCATCTCCGCAATGCCCCCGTACCTCCATTCCCTGGTGGTCCAGCGGAGCGTCTTCGGATCTGTGCCTCTTCCGGCACAGATCCTCTTCACCCGAGCATGTCGGGCGAGCACATGGCGGTACTCGTACGAGTACCGCCATGTGCAGAGCAGAGCGATGCTCGAGCCGATCCGAGCATCGGCCGAGCACGCTCGCTCAACACTAATGCCTACAAAATAAAATAAAGTTAAAATGAAGTATTACTATCCCTTTAAGCAGCAATACCTATAGAGCATTAAAAGTGGATATTCACAATTGTGATGGTCAGCGCGATATTAGCTGACCAAAAGCACATACGGAGAAATACCTTGACTCCGCTTGGGAACCACTCACACACAGGATACTCAGGCTCAGCTGCAATAATCCAAAATTATCAAAATGTTTAAAGAGAAATATGAATAAAAATACAGTACATATATGTATTTGATTGAAATCTCAGTTAATGCGATTATTAAGAACAAAAAACATATATTGAACCCAAGGGTACTTTCCTAATGCATTTCACTGCTATAAACGCCGCTTTCTCAAAGATATAATCAAAACCTAAGGTGGGTGGGCACGTGAGAGTAGGAGTTTGCCTCTCATCAGCAACTGAAAAGTACACCGTGTGTGTGTTAAATAAGAGAAGGACTGGGAACACTGTGCATCTATACTCACATCAAACACCTGACACAACTATAACCAAACACCATGACTCTTAGGGTCCCCAGTGTGAAATCATCCCACCAGCAATCAAGTACTGCTGCTGTCCCTAGGCCCCTTGTCCACTCCCCACTAAGGACGCATAACAACTTGCAGACAATTTAATAATAATCATCAACCCTCCCTGCCACTAGCTTAGCTTATTCTGTGGGATGAAACCTCCAATACCACTTAATGCCCTGATTGCGATTATCCCCTACCCCATTGCCATGTGTGGACAGAGCACCACACAGTGTGCAATGGGTAGACACAAACTGACATATCCTGACATCTACTGAATGGTTGTCAGGTGGTGAGGGAGATAAAGATGAAGGAGGTGGATCACCAGAAGATGTAGTTGATCTTCCCATGCCCAGACCATAGAGAAAGCAGGTGATGGCAAACCAGGTGTTTTGCCGCCATCGACCTTTCAGCTTCTGGCTTTGATTTCAGCCTCTCCTCTTATTGTCTTTGGGGAGAGTCAGGAGGTACATCAACAGCGGTAGCTGAAATCTGTGCGGGGTGTTTGGCTTTAACTTGTTTCACATAAATGTTAAATGGTGTCTGTGATTCATGTGTGTTATAGGTAAGGATGGGCAAAAAATTTTCTCAAACTGAAATCGGCAAATAATGGCAGTTTCCATTTGGCGAGTAATTTTGCTTGAAAGGTGCAGATTTTCCACTTTTTCAAATTTTTTTCACCTAGCTCACTCCATTGAAATCAACTGGAACATTTAAGTTACACACAACACATTACAAATATTATTTTATTTCCCAAAGGCATAGTATAAAAGGGACATGAGGGTGCCTGTGTTGGCAGGGTGTGGGGAAAGAATCAGTTGAACAGGGAATTTTTTTGGGGGGGTTGTTTACTTGGATTGGGGGGAGGTAGTTAATAAAAAATAAATCCTAAATACAAATAAAAAAATCAATAAGACATTGTATATAGGGGTCTGAGGAGGGTGCCTGTGTTGGTGAATCCCACTGTGTCCACTGGGGTCTGCTGCTCCTGCTTCTCAGTGTCCTGCTGCCCTTGTAACTCAGCAGCACACACATTTTCAAATGCTCACTGGTTTGAGGAGGTGACGAGCAATGTGACAGTGGGTCCCATAATGTCACACTTGACATTTCTTGGTGATTTTCAGGCAGCTTATCTGTAAGTGATGCGGGCCTAGGACAAGTTCCACTTGCCAGTGCCAGCAATACTTCTGGACCTAGTTGCAGTGCTAAATCTGAAGCAGTAGCAGCTACAGCAGCAACATTATCCGCTGCCACAGAAAGTAAAGGGGAATGTGGAGGACAAGAAGAAAGAGGCCATTCTTCTCCACCTGTTCCCTATCCTCCGCCCAGAAGTCATGGGTGTGGGACTATTATTCTCTTCTGGCAGGCACAGTGCAGTCACCATAAACAATGGTACAGTTCAAAATTTGTGACAAGTTAGTGAGAAGGGGAAAGGAGGGAACACACCTTGGCACAACCTCCCTGATAACACACATGAAACACAGACACCATGACATTTATGCCAAACATGTTAAAGCCAAGCACCCATTACAGAAATCTAGCACCGCTGATACGGTACCCCCTCACTCTCCAGGAAGGCACCAAGAGGTGAGGTGGAGATCAAAAAGGTGGAAGGATAAAGAAACCCGGACAGATACTGGAAGCTCCATGATGAGCTAAACAACTAGCTCGCCATCAACATCACCTTCTTCCTCTAGGGTAACAAGTACATCTCCTGGAAATCCACCTCTTTCATCATTACCTCCCCCGCCAAATGATAGCCACTCTGTTAGTGTTACGATATGGCAGCTCATCTCTACTCATTGCACACTGTGTGGTGCACTGACCACACATGACAGTGTGGTGGAGGATAAACGATACCTGGTCAACAGATGGCATCTGAAGAGATTCCATCCAGCATGAATATGCTAGGATTCTGTCAGGGAGGAGTCATCATTACTATTAAACTGTCATCAAGTTGTTATGTGTTCTTAGCGGGGTCTGGACAAGAGGTACAGTGACAGCTGCAGCACTTGGGTACTGTGTCATAGTGTTTGTATATAGTTGTGCCCCCAGGTGTTATTTACCACACACACACACACACACACACACACTGTGCACATTGTAGTTGCTGATGAGAGCCACAGTTCCTGCTCTCAAGGGAAATTTTCTCTTCTAATAAGAACACAACCAGGATTTTGGAGGAGGGGCAGGTGGAGAAGAATTATCGGCCAACTTCTTCTTTTCTCCACATGTACTGGGAGCTACTTATTGTGCTGCTACTGCCTCAAGCTCATCACTGGAGCCAGTCGTGGAAAGTGGAACCTTCATCATCCATCTTCCATGTTACTGCTATTGTTGATCCCATTCCCTTTCATCTGCCTAATCATCCTGCTGCTTAAACAGCTCAGCAGCAGCGGTACTAACAGCAGTTGCAAATCAGGAGGACATTTGACAGTGGCCACTGGCCAACATGACCTGCTGGCATTAGGCCAGTAGGGCATTTTTTTTTTTTTTTCAGGGCTTGTGTTTTGAAAAAAAAAAAAAAAATAGGCCTACAAAAAAATAAACAATGTTTTGCAGGTTTGATTCTAACAAACCTAAGTCCTACAAATCAATATTTCTTCAGGGTTTGGGCCTCTAATAAGTCTAAGTCCTAGAAAGGCCTCTAACAACAAATCAAACAAATCATCCTCTACAAAATACTCTGTCAAGTCAAGTATCAGTCCACCCAAGTGGCAGCTTATGTCAGGGGGTTCCTGTTTCTATAACTTACATACAAATGTCTTATTTTATTATTTTATTCATTTATTTTTTATTAACTGTCCCCCAATAGCAGTAAAAAAAACTCCCCAAAACAAATTCCCTGTTCAAATGATTAATTCATTCACCAACACAGGCACCTTCCTCAGTCCACTTTATACCATGTCTTTTGGTTTATATTTTATTTTATTTAGGATTAATTTTTTTTAAACTGCCCCAACCGCCAAAAAAATCACCCCCTGTTCAACTGATTCTTTCCCCACACCCCACCAACACAGGCACCCTCATGCCCCTTTTATACTATGCCTTTGGGAAAAAAAATAATTTTTGCTTTTCTTGTGTGTAACTTCTATGTTTCCATTGATTTCGATGGAATGAACTAGGCGAAAAAAGTGGAAAATCGGCACTTTCCTCTGCAATTTTTTCTCCAATCGGAGAAAGCTAGTCTGGACGACCTCAATTGCTTCCCCTACCACTCTTCTAACACTAGTCCCACCGACTGCTTCACCATCACTGTTACTACTACTACTATTAAAACCAACTACATCAGTTCCAGTCCCAGAGTCTTCCTCCTCACAGTCACTGTTAATAGGAGGATATTGATTACCCCCTCCTTCACTCCTAATGCTAACAAGCTGCTGCAACTTAGTAGTAGTACTACTAGCACTTGAGGATGGCAAGTGTCCTTAGGGTCCCATGTTGCCACGCTTGGTATCATCTACCCCCCCCCCCCAGTATTACAAGACACACTAGCAGAAACTTCAGCACTGGGGGCAACAGGTTCAGCACTGGCAGGAGGCACAGCATTGGTGGAAGCAAGGGCAGTACTGGAAGCAGGCACAACACTGGTGGTGGCACTGGTAGCAGGGGCAGCACATCTGACAGCAGTCGTAGCACATCTTGCAGCAAGCACAGACAGCTGACCTGTCCTGCTCTCACTACTAGTACTACCCTTTTGTTCCTCCCTTGACAGTAATTTCCCCAAAAACCCTAGGAGTGATTTAGGGGGACTGGCCAACATTGCTTCTGTAGTGCTCACTTCCTGGAATACCTCACATTTTTATAGCGAAAAGGTGAAAACCACGTAAATCAATGGGTGGAAACTTTCTAGCCATTGAAAAAATAGCAAAAATTCTGGCCAATGGACAAAAAATGCCATCTCTGCTTGATTTGAAGAAGGCAGACTGCCAACACTGCCTGTTTTTTTATGACCTGGGTATTCATTTTATTTACCTTAGAAGGATGGGAGGCCAAGCTGACCTTGTCGGGACTACAATCTGCAACCCTAAGGTGTACACAGATTCTACAGCTGGTGCATTAAACAACTATTCACATTAACACTGCCTTTGTCACCCACACACGACAATGGGAGCCGTGTGGTGCTGGCTCTGGGTTCAGGTGCTAGCGAGCGATGCTGGAGTGCGGAGCTTGAGAGCGGTGATGGCGTGCTAGGTACTCCCTTGCTGCAGCCGAAGCTGGCTAAAGGTGCTGGTCGCGAAACCAGATTGTTCCACCCCGGTTGAGCCAAGGTGCAACCAGGATAGGAGTACCTAGGAACCTTTAGAAACACCAGGCCAGCAGGACACCAGACGGGAAACAGGGAACACGGCAGAGGTCAGGCGCAGCCAAAGGTTCAAGCAGGAGCGGAGATCAAACGTGGTCAGACGAGCCAAGGGTCAAGCCAGGAGCCGGGAGCAGACGTGGTCAAACAAGCCAAGGGTCAAGCCAGGAGCCGGGAGCAGACGTGGTCAAACAAGCCATGGGTCAAGCCAGGAGCCGGGAGCAGACGTGGTCAAACAAGCCAAGGGTCAAGCCAGGAGCCGGGAGCAGACGTGGTCAAACAAGCCAAGGGTCAGTAAGTAGACGTCCAGAGCCCAGGACCAAACTATATTAACTTGTGGAACGGGCACCCTATGCCTGGGGCAACCCGTTTAAATAGTCAGTCAAGCCAATGGAGAGCAGGTAGCGGGAGGCTCGTCCGTGAGCCAACCCGCATTGGAGGAGTGGAAGCCAGTAGGGGAGCGAGACGGGCGCATGCGCATCCACCAGACTGAAGGCGGACGCGAACCACGCATGCGTGCCCGGCAAAGGAACCCGGAAGCGCCGCCGCGAAAGAAGACGCGGCCCGGGTGAACGCGGTGACAGCCTTCTACTGGCCAGAATTCAGGGGTTTTTTTGCATTCTAAAGGCAGGGCTCAAAATTTCCACTCATCACTAGCCAATGGAGAGTGAAAATTCAGCCCTGGCGAGTAGAAATTCAGCCCTGGTGGGTTTGTAATGGCTTGCAGTGGCGAGTAACTTTTCAGGTCTGGCTAGTAGCAAAGGACTTCACATTTTAAGCCCTGCTAAAGGGAAGGTGAATCACTGGAAAAATGTATCCATAGAAAATTATTGTTATTTTCAGGAAGTTAGTTCCATGGATCTCTTTTTCCAGAATGTATAACAGTTTTGAACATGTACAACTTTTGTATAAAACAGCTGTGAGCAGTGGGAGTGCCGCTGTTTTATTCAGCAAGAAAAAGCTCTATAGCATACAGGTTTTCAGAAAAAAAATTTAATATCCATCTAAAAACGACATGGATGGCTAGAAAATATAAAATGTAAAAGTGAGAATGTACATCAATGTCAAATGAATTGAAATATGAGGTGAAAATCTTCACAAATTGTACATCTTATCTTGAGGGGCAATGCTTGTACTATACAGTATAGGAAGACAGAGAAGATTGTTAGGAAAATGTGTCAAAGACTATAGGAGAAACATTATAAACTAGTGTAAAAGCCCATGCACACAGGCCATGCGTTCGGACAGTGTTTACTGCGCATGGCTGCATCAGACAAACATACATCTGGCCTTTTATATATATAACTAGTGTAAAAGTCTGTGTACATGGCCAAGCATTTGGGTAGTGTTTACTGAGCATTACTGATTCGGTGTCTCTACTGAACATGACTGCACTGGGCTGTCTCTGTGTACACGGGCCAAGCATTTTGGCAGTGTCTACTGTGCATGACTGCATCAAAGTCTCTACTGCACGTGACTGCATCAGGCCGTCTCTACTGCACATGACTGCATCGGACAAACATACATCTGGCCTTTTATATATATAATTAGTGTAAAAGTCCATGTACATGGGCCTAGCATTTGGGTAGTGTCTACTGATCATGACTGCATCGGAGTCTCTACTGAGCATGACTGCACTGGGCTGTCTCTGTGTACATGGGCCAAGCATTTTGGCAGTGTCTACTGCGCATGACTGCATCAAAGTCTCTACTACACATGACTGCATCAGGCCGTCTCTACTGTGCATGACTACATCGGACAAACATACATCTGGCCTTTTATATATAATAATAATAATAATAATAATAATAATAATATAAAGATAAGATGGTGTTTTAAATGTTTCAGTGGCAAAATTTTCTCTAAATATCATAGCAAGGATCCCATATCACTGAAAACAATGAGCATCAAACCAATATCAAATTATATTCTTGGTGGATAGAGAGAAACAAACATGTAAAAAAACAAAGACACATTTTGAAAATATACATTTGGTTATTTAGCCCTTTTGGGTGAATGAAGCTATAGCTAACAAATAATTGTATAAAAGTAGATTCCTGTTTTAGGATTATGTAGCTTTAAGTATCAGCTGCTTTTAGTGTGGATTTTATGAACAAAGGTTTATCCTGTGTTACCATGTAGTATGCGTTCTCCTGATGAAGTAACCTGTAGTCATGAAGAGTTTGTGGTGGGGCTAGCCCTACTTCAATATTTCACAGGGAGATCAAACTACGGAAGTTGTGTATGGAGTCTATGATGGGAGTATGTTCTGAGCTTGTTATCTATCATAAAGTATTCTATGACACAAACAGATCTGCCCTACTGTCTGTGGTTTTATGCCCCTGTAAGCTTTATTGAATGTGCAAAGCAGTGTCACAATAAATTATAGAATTTTACATATTATATTATGTACATTACTTAGATTTTTACTAATCTGTTTAACCTGTTTGCTGGTGTTGGAGAGAACACCTTAGTGAAGATAAAGCCTCAAGCTGGAACCACTGTGGATATAAAGAGATTATTTATATCTTGGAAAGATTAAAGTAAGCTTGAGAGCAGTTGGAACTGATGCCTAGAATAACCATTTGTGTGATGGAATGACACATTTAACTGAATGGTTGGAATGGTTGTATAGTAGAACAGAGTGAAGTGGAATGGTTCTATAGGAACTGAGATAAATCTAAAACTGATTGTCCAGCTCTGTTTCATTCATTCATTCATTCATTCATTCATTCATTCATGTATGGGTATCTACGGCTTTGAATTCATTTGAGGGAAGATGGGTTATTGAAGAACTATGAGCTCAGTTCACTAACAGACTTATGATAATCAAATGGAATTACGGGAAAAACTGCTTCATATATTTTTCACAATGCCTCTTGATTCACTAATCTTTTGAATGACAAACATAAGAAATTATATATAAGGATTAAAATGTGTAGCAAAATGTGCATCATTATTTCATGCATTAATACTATATTTTTCTTATACAGTATTACCAATTTATACACAGATTTTTTGAGGTACGAGTTGGTCCTGTCTCAGAGTGCTTACAAGTTTTACTGCCTGAGGCATAGATATGAAAACTGACTTGCCTGTGGTCACAATTGGATGACATAGGAACTGAATTAGGTTTTCCCTGTTGTACATACTGTGATTTGTTATTAAAATCAGACAGCTAACCAACCAAGACAATCCTTCATGAACAAAAACCAACATGTATAAATCCAAAAAAAATGTATATTTACAAAATGTATATCTCAATGCACTGACCTATTTTGACCTGTATAGTCTTGTGGAGTAACACAGGGTTAAATCAAATGAACTAAGTAAATCTTACCATTAATTTAACAATCTCTAGCATTCAAACACTATTCACATTGATAGACATTAGGATCATTTTTATTTGTTTGCTATAGTATAGTTTGTCTGACCTAGAAGTAAATCTCTTAGCTCTATGCTGTCTAGGTCATTTATTTTGCTTTTACTCCAGAAATTAAAAAATTCAGTCTCCAAAACACACAGGTTCAGGTTATACATTTTTGGGAAATCCCGTTGTGGTGAATCCAATCAAATATACTGATAGACTGAGCTTTGGTGTAATGTCAGGATTCTGTAAACACTACCCCTCTTTAACGCTGCATTTTTACAACCCCCCACCCCATCCCACTCAGATTTATTCAATAAGACAGCTTGGTGTACCTTCAATATTTATGAATAGATATTTATTCAGTTGTCAAGTTTGTTCCCTGCAGAATATTTGGTTTGTACCCAGTTGTTTGGGGGGTTATGGGTAGAGGATGTATGAAAAAAACATTCTTAGAGCCATGTTTAAAAATGATCACTGAAATTCACAAGTGGCGAAAGTCACAGGTCAAATATAGGTAAAGCCATATTTATATATATAAAGCACTAGCCTGTGAAGCTCCCTGTGTGCATAACCGCACATGAGCAGTAGAGACTGCTAGAAGGATGCAGTCATGCACAGTAGAGACTGGCCGAATGCTCTGATCTGGAGCTGGGATCTCCGGATGGCTCACCGCCTCTCTGTGCCCTGGGGCAGCAGCCGAGGATGCTGGGTGCCACTTCAGACCATGTATATGGGCTTTCAAACTAGTTTATAAATATGTTGCTATCTGAGAGAATTCACTTGTGAGAATATTTTGTTTGTATACATTGTTTATACACTCTATACACTCAAATATACTTACATTAATAAAAAATTATTACTTGGTCTTTAGAGTTAACCACTAAAACTGGCTTTATAGGGGAGATTCACGAAGCGATGATAAAGAGGTTATAAAGTTGAGATGAATTCTTGGGGGAGATTCACTAAGCGGTGATAAATAGGTGATAAAGTGGAGATGACTTTTCCAGTGACATCACTTCTCCAGTTCTTTTGTAATTGTATGTAGCCTATGCACTAAGATTTCTTCAACTTTTGAGACCTTAGTGCACTGGCCCAGTGATAATCTGGAGACGTCATCTCCTTTATGACATCTTTATCACCGCTTAGTGAATCTTCACCCTCCAGTTTATCACTTCTCCAGTTCCTATATTAATCTATGGAGCCTATGCACTAAGATCTCCAGAGTTGAAGAAATCTTTGTGCTTAGGCTTGTTAAAATCACATAGGAATTGGAGAAGTGATTAAATGGAGTTATCTCCAATTTATCACCTCTTTATCACTGCTTATAGGATCTCCCCCTATGTTTGTTACAATTACATAGCACACTTATTTTCACATATAATGTCACACAATTCTTATTTGGACCATGCCCATTTCTACTCCAATTCAACTGATTGTAATTTGTACTTACCAAAGATATTCCTAAATGTAAATATAGCCATACATCGATTTGCAACAATTTTACAGACTCTATCTTTCATTATGCCAGTTTTATACATCCTCCTGCATGGTCCTATGAGTGTTAGACACATGTTATGCATTATTTGGGATGTCAGGACATTTGTTTTCATCCTATATCATGGTTTTTGCTTGATAGTGTGTGTTTCTACAGTTTATTGAAGAGTAAAAGAGACAGCTAGTATCTCAAGGGAAATATTCTTCATTCAACCTTCATTTCAGGCTATTCAGTATTTGTACAAATTTCGGGCAGCACATAGGTTAAAACATTAGGTGACATGATTTTTTCCCTTCAGTAAAGAATGGTTACAGAGATAGATGTCAATTCTAACAATGTTTGTCATTTCTTTTTCTATATTGGACAGACAGTATTACTTCTTCACTCTCTAAATCTCAGGGGAGAAACACGAAGACTGAAGAAACTCCAAACAAAGGCAATAAAACAGATAGCAACAATAGATGGCAGAGACTTTCTGCAGCAGTGCAATTCCAGAATTTTCTATAAAAATATCAATATAATATCATATAACAAGTTAAAAAATGATAGGATAGAGATGCCCAAGAGTATTTCCTAGTTTCCTAAATACTAATTAGATGTAGGTGGAAACTTTTGCAGCAGGAATAATATTGGTCGAATCCAGTATGTTTTGCTTTCTGTGCAGGGCTGGATTTAGCAGTAGGCAGCATAGGCAACTTCCTTTGTTATGGCCACAACCATAGTAAGAGTTGTAAGTGTGGCCAGGGAATTCCCATTGTCACTCACTCTTGGTTTATGGATGCCAGTTTATTTACCAATGTTTATACCCATTTACTGTTCATTGTTTAACCCTTGGATATTAGGGAGCTCTCCAATGCATCACAACACAACAACATTGAGTTATCTTCTGGTGGTTGTAGCTGGGGGTGGTGTCTAGTAAAGGCCAGGGGTGTGTCTAAGGATGCTTTGAGTTCTTTGCTAGGGAAACCTTAGATGCAAGTTTGGCCTTTCTTCTAGAGGAATACCAGGGAGAAAACTGTTTCCACCAACTTAATCCACATTGAAGCTGGTCAGGGAGGTTATGTGGTGAGTTATCACATTTCCTGCCTGGAAATGCGAATCCAGCAAAGAAAGAAGATACTTAGTTGAAAAAAACCCACCCACATCAACAGAGGCCATTTAGTTGTGTGTGTACGTCTGCTCATGCATGTGCTTACAAGATGACATGAGTGTGTGTGTGTGCGCATTTGTGAAACCATCTATGAAGACAGGAGAAAGTGCATGTGTGTCAGATTAAGCCCACTGAAATCAATGGACTCAAACGTCTTACCATTCAAACCCCCCTTTTGTCACTGAATATTCCTTCTTTCCTGTAGAACTTTTAGTGAAAGGAGAAAAAAGTCTCCCATTCCACAGGAATTTGCAAAAGTTAACCAACACAATAATGACTGTACCTGAACTAGGTAAAGTGTGCATAGTGGTTAAATGCATTTCCTTACATACTAGAGTGGTCCCTAATTCTCTACAGTGCAATTCTAAAAGAAAATTAAGAACTAATTGATATGTACTAAGGAGTGATAAAGTGGAGATGACTTCTATAGTGATATCACTTCTTCCGTTCGGTACCTATGTTGTTCTATTGAGCCTATACACTAAGATCTCCAAAGTTAAAATAAATAAAAAACAGAAACTAAAGAAGTCATCTCACTTTATCACCTCTTTGTCACACCTTAAGGCAACTCCCCCGCTAATCTTGTCTATTGACACACGTCATCAGAAGTAATAATGCTTGCTACATCTCCTACATATAGTGTAAAGTCAAACATATATGTGGGTAAAATATAAATGTATTGCATTTCAGGTTTATAACTGATATAATATAATTTGACTATATAGATTTTCTTAGTCCAAAATTTTGGAGATGTGTTAAAGGGATAGTAATGTTTCATAATAAAAGAAGCTCTAATTAATCATCATAGTATTTGGACCTTGGAGAGTGTTATTTCAATTCTGTCAGAGTTGTAGTTCAAGAGTAATTCAATGACAAAGTATCCCCCTCTTGCCCCTTTTACTGATGTAACACTGTTCAGTCAGAGCAGAAGGGAGGTGCCGAGGTAGATTGCAGAAAGGGACAATCTTCAATTAAGATAAGGGAAAAACCTGAAAAACTTGTCAAGGGGGGCAGGGCTTTCATTTTTCTCATAGGAAGAAGATTGTCCCCTGCTGTTATCTGTCTGGTCTATGGACTGCATTCCACATCTGAGAAGAGATGGCTTACACTAGATAAAAGGGGCAGGAGGGGAAACTTTGCTTGTGAATATAAGACATATCGTTCTTCATGTTTTTTTAGACAGGAAAGTACAGACCTGTAAGCTTGACATCTGTGGTAGGGAAGCTGTTTGAAGGGTTGCTAAGGGAATATATTCAAGAATTCTGCTGGAACAGGAATATCATTAGCAGGAGCCAACATGGCTTTGTGAAAGACAGGTCTTGTCAAACTAACTTGATCGCATTTTATGAAAAAGTGAGTAACAATATAGATGTGGGAGTGGCGGTTGATATGATCTATTTAGACTTTGCCAAGGCATTTGATACAGTTCCACACAAGAAGTTACTGTACAAATTGGATGAAATAGGCCTAGGGGAAAATGTTTGTGTGTGGATTGGAAATTGGCTGAAAGACAGAATGCAAAGAGTGGTAGTAAATGGCAAGTTCTCCAGTTGGATAACGTGATAAGTGGAGTACCTCAGGGATCTGTTCTGGGTCCTCTTCTTTTTAATTTGTTTATTAATGACCTCCCAGAGGGCATAGGGAGCATTTATCAGTGTTTGCCGATGACACAAAATTAAGTAAGGTAATAAAGTCTGAACTGTATGTGTCTTCATTACAAGAGGATTTGGACAAATTGAGTAACTGGCAGGCAAATGGCAAATTCAATATAGACAAGTGTAAAGTTATGCATTTTGGGTATAATAATAAAAATGCAACATATAGTTTAAATGGTGTTTCTCTGGGGAAATCTACAAATGAAAAGGATTTGGGAGTAATGGTAGACAATAGACTTAGCAGTAGCATGCAGTGCCAGCTGGCACCTGCAAAGGCCAATACGATATTGGCATGTATTAAAAGGGGTATTGACTCAAGGGAGGAAGATATTATTATGCCTCTTTACAGGTCCATGGTAAGACCCCACCTAGAATATGCTGCTCAATTCTGGGCGCCCTTTCTGAAAAAGGACATTATGGAACTAGAGAGAGTGCAGAGGAGGGCTACAAAACTAGTAAGGGGAATGGACAATTTTAGTTATGAAGAAAGGCTAGCAAAGTTAAACTTGTACACACTAGAGAAACTGCGTCTTAGAGGGGATATGATAACACTGTATAAATATGTTCAGGGCCCATACAAAGGGCTCTCCAAAGACCTGCTCATTAACAGAACAGTACAAAGGACAAGGGGCCACCCGCTTAGACTTGAGGAAAGGAGATTTCATCTACAATAGCGGAAGGGTTTCATTACAGTAAGGACAATAAAGGTATGGAATTCACTGCCTGAGGAGGTGGTGCTATCGAATACATTAGATGCCTTTAAAAAGGACCTGGATACTTATTTAACCCCTTCATGACACAGGACGTACATGTACGTCCTGTGTGGCTGTCACTTAGTGACAGAGGACGTACATGTACGTCCCGGAAATTCGGCTCCCCGCGCGGCTGCGCGCCGTTCGGGGACTCCGGATTCTTTGTAAAAAAAAAAAAAAAAAGTTAGACGGGCGTTAAGTGACGGCCGCGTCTGCACGCGGCCGTCACTAAGGGGTTAAAAGAGCATAACATAGAGGGCTATGTACGTTAGTACTGGGATTAATATTTAGTTAGGGCTTCTTGATTCAAGGAGAAATCTGATTGCCATTTGGAATCAAGAAGAAATGTTTCCCTCCATTCAAGGCAGAATTTGAAATTGCTATATTGAGGGGTTTTTTTTGCCTTCTTTTGGATCAACGATGGTAAACGAATAGGAAAAGAGTTGAACTAGATGGACGCAAGTCTTTTTTCAACCTAAATTACTACGTTAATGCCTTGTAAATAAAATAAAGATAAAATGAAGTATTACTATCCCTTTAATACAAATATTGGTCATTGCAAGTTCTACATTACAATATGACTAGATATTAGCATGAACAAAATCCCTAGCCACTATATCTCACAATGAAAGTATACTTAAGTTGCATTAGTAATTGTGAAGAATCAAATGATTACAGACAGCTTTCTGAACAACTGCAGCATGCATTTTATAACAATGTGTAAAAAAAAGCTACAGTAATGGATGTCTGTAAGTAGTCCTTTTTTCACAAGGAAATTTGTTCCCTATGGGAAATTTGGTTTAATCCATAATTCCTTCAGTTCTTATTGATACATCAGCCTCTATATGTACACACATGCATGTACTATATTGTCCATCAATTTCATTTCATCTCATATTTTATCTATTCACAAACTTGTTTCTTAAGACTTTGATTTGACCATTGACACTTAATAGAACTACCAAGGTATTGACAATATAATAATTATTAGCATTATTAATTTATACATTTTATTTGATGATATCATTGAAACGTTTTGCTATTTAGATTACTGCTCAAAATTGATATTACATTTAAGCATATCTGAATTGTATTTATCCATTTATATATTGCTTTAGTGTAAAATCCAAATATTGCTTTATATTTGTTAGTATTTCACAATGATTATCATATCAATTAATATGATATATTATTTTGTTTGTTTGTTCTATGTTGTAGAAAGTTTCACCAATTTAAACTCAAGTACAGATGAAGCCCAAATTGCTGTGCAATAAAAAAAAGTATTCAGCACCAGCAAGATTAATGAATGGTGGCTAACCACAAGCTAACTGAATGTAGGAGGTGATGATTATACATACATATATATACTAGGAAAGAAGATGGCTCACACTGTAATCCCGAAAGTCTACTGGGTCACCCAAGATAAAAGCAGAAATTAAACTTAACTTGTATTAGAATTGAACTAAAAAACTATGATTGTTTAAAATCACAGTGATTAAAATAGTCAGTGGGGGTAACTGAAAAACAATGTAATTTGAGGAACTGGCTGCACCATAAAGAGAAGTCAATGAGGTTTATTCAAACAATATTAAAAGCATAATAGCAGATAACAAATACTCAAATCCCTCACAACCTCAGAGAGATGTAGACTTGCTCCTAATGAAGTTTGAACAAACCTCATTGTTTTTACACCATCGTATCCTCTTTATGGTCTATTCTTCGAATGATATTGGGAACATTGGATTTGGGAGAGAGCTTGCTGGCTAAGCACATACATTTCAGCTATACATGTTTCAATACACACTCCTGAATATTACTCACTAGCCTTTGGGTCCTAGAGCCACTAAATCAGTGTTTTTTCAAGTATTAGAAACTGAAAAACTCCAACAGTGACATAGATTAATATCGTGGTCAATATATCTAATTACTTTTATAATATGTGGGACCACTGAAATAATACACTTGCTACTATATTTGGAAAACTGAACTAGTGAGGTCTCCGATGGATTGCTTCACTACACACTGGAGACTACTTGAGATTGTATGGGTTTAATGCTGATCAAACCAAATGGAAGTAGTGTGGTAACAGGAAAGATAATAAAAAATATATATAATATACACTAAAGAAATCAAATAATTATATATACTATAAAGCCCTTATACGTTAGAGAGATTCTTAATGCATTGTGAGAAAATGGTTTGGGGACGCCTCTATCGACTTAAGTGCTAAACAGATTTCAATTACAGCATCTTTTCAACCATGATACAATATAATAGAACCTTCCTACAATAAATCAAAATAATATATAATTTAAAAGGAAAGGAAAAAAAATTGGCTAAGAAAAATAAATTTGAAATGTAGAGAAAGGGCATATAAATGCACGATTAAAGCAATCTAGCCTTAAGAATCATTATACATCAACCAATGAATAATGTGTGAGTACAATATTTTAATCTATATAAAGTTATCACATAAAGTGGCAGACAAATTACCGTAATAATGTGATGAAAGCCAGGTGATTCTTGATGGCACAATTATCTCGCTATTTGATATTTAATCACCTCCCTGAGGTGCACAAGAATTTAATGAGATCACTGCAATGTCCTAGCTATAGTAGGGATAAATTTCCTACTAGAATACCTTCCAGTGTTCTTGAATTAAAATTGCAATTTTTATACTAGATCATATATTTGGTGCATAACTCATTCTGTGAACATATTTCACCGATTTCAGAATCAAAAAAGTCTCCCATTGTTTTTTTTAGAAAATTTGATGTATAACTCCTAAATACTTGTATCCTAAAAACTCAGCTATTGAGGGCCTCATATCCACAGTATTAAAGAGATAGTAATACTTTGTTTTATCTTTATTTTATTTTATAGGCATTAAAAAAACATGAAGAATGATATACGTCTTATCTCTCAAGCCTTTATGGTTTGAGAGATATTCACAAGCAAAGTTTCCCCTCCCGCCCCTTTTACCTAGTGTAAGTCATCTCTTCTCAGATGTGGAATGCAGTCCGTAGACCAGACAGATAACAGAAGGGGACAATCTTCTTCCTATGAGAACAATGAAATCCCTGCCCCACTTGACAAATTTTTCAGGTTTTTCCCTTATCTTAATTGAAGTTTTTCCCTCTCTGCAGTCTACCTGGGAACCTCCCTTCTGATTGGCCATATCAACTAGTTCAATCTGCTTGTTGACAACACTGCTGGAACCCCCCTGGATTCACTGTAAATATTTATCGACAAATGTATTTACATTTCTATTATGTTCATCTGTATTCCACTGCATCTACACTATTAGCTTGTCTAGACCAATGGCTTACTACCCCTTATTTTTGTCTGTAACAATAATTGTTACTAAATAACAATTTTTATTATTTGTTACTCTGTTATACAGCTTTGAAATATGCCAGTGCCTGAAGAAGAAATAAAACTATTAATGATAAGAAGCAAAATCCAATGGGGGGGGGTGCACTAAGTTGAGGTGATAAAGCAGAAATAACTTCTCCAGATATCACATCTCCAGTTCTTATCCTATGGAGCAAATGCGCTAAGACGTCTTCAGCTTTGGAGATCTTAATGCATAATCTCCATAGAATGACATAGGAACTGGAAAAGTGATATCACTGGAGAAGTTATCTCTGCTTTACCACCTCTTTATCATGCCTTGATGCATAAAGCACTATGGGGGAAATGCACTGAGGTGTGATAAAGAGGTGATAAAGTGGAGATAACTTCTCCTTTGATATCACTTCTCCAGTTCTTATATTATTTTATGGAGCCTATGCATTAAGAGTTCTCCACTATATCACCTCTTTATCACCTCTTATTGCATTTCCCCCAATGTATGCTATATAAAAGGTGGAACAAGAGTCAAAATTGGAGACTGTACACTTAATATGGGTCAGCTGTTATTGCATTAATACAGGCCATGAACTAAGGTAGGTCAACTCCAAGCAGACAGAATTGCAGTTTAATTGCAGTTATGAATACTCAAATAAAAAAAAAAAAATAATAATAATAAAACAATATGCTGATAAAAATGTACTATACTGAATATTGCATACAAATGTTTCTCCTCACCTCCAATATAACATTTAGTGTGTATGATATAATTCTAACAATGAATATGGAATTCACAACCAAATGATATTGCGGTAACAGCTTGAGTAGATATATTTAAAGCAGAAGTAACACTTCCTAATAATAATCTTCACTTGCCTTACTATGGCCAGAAGATCCTAATTGCCCTTATGATTTTTTCCTTTGCTCCCTGTTTCAAAAAGATAACATTTTTCAGTCAGTCCTGGAGGAGGATGTGACAGTTGCTACAGGGACAACAGCATCTCAAACAAATCTTACCGCACATTATAATCTTAAAGTGCCAGAGGGTTTTGATTTGTAGTGTGTTTTACAACCCTCTGGTGCTTAAAGGGATAGTAATGTTTCACAATAACAGCAGCTCCAATTAATCTTCATAGTATTTGGGCCATGGAGAGTATTATTTCAATACTGTCAGAGTTGTACTTCAAGAATTGAATGATAATGTATTCTCCTCCCGCCCCTTTTGCTGATATAACACTGGTCACCTCAGTGCAGAAAAACTGTCTGGATGGATCACAGAAAACCTGACAAACCTGTCAAGGGGGGGAGGGTTTTCCTTATGAACACAGTAGGAAGATTGTCCCTTGCTGTGACCTGTCCAATCAAGAGACCAGATTCCACATCTGAGGGGAGGTGGCTTACATTAAGCCACTGGAGGAGGATACTTTATCATTCAATTACTCTTGAACTACAACTCTGACAGTATTGAAATAACACTCTTCATGGCCCAAATACTATGAATATTAACTGGAGCTGCTGTTTTTGTGAAATATTAATATCCCATTAAAGGGAATCAGAGGATTATGCAACCTGCCTATTTCAGTCTGAAATTGTCATGTCTGTCTTTATGAACATGGCATACAGGAATTATTGAAGATGTTACTTCTTGAACCAAGGAGCAAGGGACATGTCATAGAGGTTATTGGGATTTTCTGGTCATTGTAAGATGTATGGGTTATTACTAGTAGAATATTTTAGTTCTCCTTTAAAAAGGGTGGCTGAAACATACAGAGGCCTGTGTATTAGGAAGTGTAGACCATTCTACAGTCAAGAAGAAGATAACAGCTCCCATTTTAAAAATAGTTTATTTGCTCTCTGTGGTTCTCTTGGTTTGCTCCAAAACTGCTCCACTTTTGCATATAATTGGTTGGAAGAGTTGGAAGAATTGACATAGATAAGTTGATCATTTTGAGACAGGATGAAATCTGATTGTTTCTTTTCATTGGGAAGAATTTTCTGCCTTTTTGTACCAGGATTAGAAACACGTTGTCCTCATCTTTTGGATCAACACAGAGATCTGTAAACATCTGGACATGCTGGGCTTTAAGAAAAAGAACATTATAGAAACATAGAATCTGACGGCAGATAAGAACCATTCGGCCCATCTAGTCACCCATTTTCCTACAGTAAAAACCTCAAACCTTTTTTGGTCCTTGGTCTTTTCTTATGCTAAGGACAGCCTTATGCCTATCCCATGCATGCTTAAATTCTGTCACTGTATTAACTTCTACCACTTCTACTGGTAGGCTATTCCACTTATCTACTACCCTCTCAGTGAAGTAAAACTTTCTTACATGACATCTAAACCTGTGTCCCTCTAGTTTTAGACTATAACCTCTTGTCCTAACATTTTTACTCATATGAAATGTACTTCCCTCCTGCACTTTGTTGAATCCCTTCATGTATTTGAATGTGTCTATCATATCCCCTCTCTCTCTTCTATCCTCCAAGCTATACATGATCAGATCCTTTAGTCTATCCTGATATTTCTTTTCCTGTAAACCAGTCACCATTTTAGTAGCCCTTCTCTGAATTGTAACTATATCCTTCTGGAGATGGGGCCTGTTGAAAACAAGACTAATGTAGTTACTACCTCTAGACTGTAATCTCTCACAAGCAAGGCTCTCTGACCCTTTTGTTTTCCATATTCAATTTGTACTATTTAATACCTCTGTATGTCTATTCCCTATTGTACAGCTCTGCAAAAAGTTGTCTCTGTATAAATAAAGAATAATAATAATAATTACTATGAATTCATTCAAGAAAAGAAAACTCTGGGACAAACCAATTGCACCACACTGGAAAATTAAAAATTCCAAAACCTCCCAATGACTTAAATGGGGATCTTAACCCTTTGAATGCCAGAGAGGTATACCTTTTTGGCACTGAAAGGGTTAATGACATTGGCTACCTTTCAGGCACTCAAAGGCTTCATTAATGCTTTGGAAACCTCTAAAATCTTCAAGCGGGTTAAAATCCACGTTTATGGAAATTTCTAGCTCTCTCTTTTAGGGTCATATGTTCAAAGGGTTAACAAGAAAAAAATGTCATATGAAAGACAAAATTAACTACATATTTCTATAGCACACACAACAAAAATCTAGTGATGTCCTTTGTGTACGACACAACTGTAGAATTGCGGGGACAATGGCTAAACTATTCTCCAATGTTGTATAGAGGAAAAGAAAATTTGGCATATACAAATGAAATGTAGTTACAAATGACAAAAGCTACTTATTTGAACATATGGCCATAGTGTAGTTGCTTTACCCCAGAATTCCTCTTCTCGGCTCTAATAAAGTCAGACTGATAAGCTAATGAAAACTGGAAAATTCTGGGCCAAACCAATTGAAAAATAGGTCTCAAAAAAAGCCCATATTGATTTAAATTGCAATTGTAAAGGTACTGTTACAGGTCTCACACATATTGCTTCTCAATTCACAGAAGAACTGTCTAGCACTCAAGTGTTTAACCCCTTAAGGACCATCTGCGCAGACCCGCGGCCAGTAGTGTTGAGAGAGCACCCCGATGCTCGGGTGCTTGGGTGCTCTGACCGAGCACCGCCGGAGGCTCGAGTGCTCGGCCGAGCACCCGAGCCCCATTGAATTCAATGGGGCGACACGAGCATTACACCAGGCACCCCCTGCTCTGATGAGGGGAGGGTGCCTGGTCAATGCCCCCCTTCATCTCCACAATGCCCCTCTTCCACAATGTCCCCCTTCCACAATGTCCCCCTTCATCTCCGCAATGCCCCCTTCATCTCCGCAATGTCCCCTTTCCACAATGTCCCCCTTCCACAATGTCCCCATTCATCTCCGCAATGCCCCCTTCATCTCCGCAATGTCCCCCTTCCACAATGTCCCCCTTCATCTCCGCAATGTCCCCCTTCCACAATGTCCCCCTTCATCTCCAAAATGTCCCCCTTCATCTCCAAAATGTCCCCCTTCATCTCCACAATGCCCCCTACCTCCAGTCCCTGGTGGTCCAGCGGAGCGTCTGTAAGATCAGTGCCTCCTTCGGCACAGATCCCTGCCACCCGAACATGGCGGGCGAGCACATGGCGGTACTCGTATGAGTACCGCCATGTGCCGAGCAGAGCGATGCTCGAGCCGATCCGAGCATCGGCCGAGCATGCTCGCTCAACACTAGCGGCCAGCAATTAAGGACCACAGAGCATTTTGTTTCCCCTATCCAAATCAGTGCTTCCCAAATGACAAGCAGTGTCATGTAATCCATGATGTTCCTAGCACGTCACGGGTCCTTATCTCACGTCCAACCCATAATGTGCCAGGACCTTCATGGGTCCTTAAGGGTTTAAAAAAAAAGTCTAATTTGCATCAATGTTCTTCTATCTATGTTCCTTCAAGTTTCCACCTAGGCAGGCAGATTATTACAAGTCTGCATTCCTCTGCCATTTCTGGTTGGTGCATACTCCATTCCCTCAATATATTGTATTACCTCAATGTACCACTTATGTACCATCTATGAATGTAATAAGTATGGACTATGTAGTCCTAAATTCAAAATATGTTGTTCAGATCCTTGCTGTAATCTCTGTTTCCTCAATAAAGCTTTTGAAATTGAAAAAAATAGTCCCATTTAAAACAATTGAAATGCATTTTTCATTTTGATGATCCACTTTGGTGCAGTTGGTTTAGTCCAGAATCACTCAAATTATTCTTAGTACATCTGCTCCAACAACTGTGCAGCTATGATTTGACTAATTTTTTGGAATGGATTTGCAATTGCTCTAAAGATGAATTCATAACAACACATAGCTTCCTTCTTCGTTTTTCTTAAGTACAATAGTTCTCAATTGCCCAGCCATCATGAAAACAGCCGAGGAATATTAAAAAGGTCAGACGGGGACTGACATGGCACTATATCTACCCTGAATATAAGAACACAATAGCCTTCTGTGTGCAAGGATCTTCCTGACATGCAGATTGGAAGAACATTGTGTATTTAGGGATTATTGTCAGCTTAAACCAAGGTATTTGAAAGCAACCTACTTAGTATTTATGAAATTGTTGACATCCAACAGTGTGCTGACATTACATATACCAAGTAATTAGGAAAGACACATTTGCTCACTTATCATGCAGCTTAGCATAATTCTTGAATAGCTGTAATTACAAGTGTTTTCAAGGGGAATATTTAATTTCATCGGTAGTCGTTCAGCAACAAGCCACAAAAGAAAAAGCTTTCATTCTCCAGTGATGAACACTTCTGACATCTGGTACAGTTAAAAAAAATGTTAATGACAAATTCTTATGTAGTATATGATATGGACTATGACAGGGAGGCAGGTACACAATGAAAAGTGGATTAAACCGACTGCACCTTAGAGAACAAATTAAAATTCCCAGGGCTGGATCTACATCCCAGGCTCCCCTAGGAAGTGCATTCTAGGTGCCTTTAGCCCCACCCACAACCACACCCATGTTCCTCTCATGGCCACATCTTCTATCACATCCACTATTTACTGGCACACAAAATACCCATGGTCTATAAAAAGCAATGCCAAAAACAGGTTTTAACCCCATGGTTGCTAGAGAGATCTCCAATGCTTAGATCTCTATAATCAAATGGCTTAAATAATGGCCTGTAAAGGGGTATATAAACTGCTGCAGGGAAACTGATATTGCTCTAGTCACACCCACAATTCAGAATGTGGGTGTGGCCAAAACAGTTGAGGACCCAACCCTCAAAATGTGGAGCACTAGGCAGCTGCCCACTCTGCCTGTTGGGAAATCCGGCCCTGAAAATTCCCATAGATTAAAATGGGGGTCTCCAATGTAGTGTTTACTTTTACCTATGGGAATTTTGGCAATTTGTAATTGATGCAGATGCTTTACCCCAGGTTTGCTTCATTTCTTAGTACACCAGGTTCAGTGTGAAAAAGCATGTATGCACCCTTCCACAGAAGCATATGCATCATGCAGACCAGCATTTTCAACTGGTAACTCACATTTGGTTGCCATGATTTCGTTCAGGATGAAGAAAATTACATTCATGTGCTCCTTCAGTTGGGTAATTCACCCCACTAGATCGCTGCCCCTAGATCTTTTATAGTCATTGGTCATATGGGGGCAAGAGTGTACAAAGTCAAGCTACAGCTAACACTTGGGTAAAAATAATAATAATCCAAGAGTATGGGTGGACTTGTGCCTTTTTTCAACCTAATTTCTTATGCAACTGTATAAGTAACACCTACAAATGTAATGTGGTCATCACACACTAAGCAACATTTAGCTTATTTTAAAGAAAATTAAAAAAACTGTCTATGTTATAGCAGCCAATGCCATATATGGTATTTGTTATGGAAATCATTTTTCAGGAATGAACCATTACGTTTGGAAGCATAGTATTGTATTTATAGTGACAGAGCCCACAAACTGGTAGCATTTGTAACAGCACAGCGAGGGGGGTGATTGTCCTCAAACCCAACTAATTAGCATATTGTGCCAGGAATTAGGATAAAATGCAACACTGCATCATCAAAACACACAAGTTAAATTCTCAAAAGTAATTTACTTTATAGAACAAGGGCTAGTTCAACATATAGGTAGATTTTATTTATCTATAAAAAAAGTAAGGATGGCAGGTCTACCTTAATTAGAAGTGATCAATGTTCACCATTCCTCTTCTGGCCTTCTCTCAATCTTCCTTGTCTTCTTAGAATGACTCTTGAAACTTCTTGACTCTGGAATTTCTTTAACGGAGTCTCAGCAAGGAATTTCTCTAAAGAGAGGGTGCTGGGCCTTGGCATCAAATAGTCCACAGAAATCCCTTCATAGGACCCATATTCTATGTTACTCAGTGGCCCCAGGCCAGAAGATTATTGCATCCCAGTATGGGTCCACCTGGGATCCTCCTTACAGTAGAACATCGCTCCTCTTGACATGACCACCATGTATCCTAGCTAGATCCGTCTTCTCTAAGTCCCAGTAATCCATCACTGTCCATAAGGATACTAGAGAAAGACTACTTCTAAATAGCCCAGAGATTCCCTGTTACACAGTACTAATGCAGAAAGCAAAATATTAGCAAATCAACTGATTTAATAGGGACTTTTAACTCATTGAATGCTAGAAAAGTCTCAATGCATTGCTTTGCAGCTGTTATGGACACAGGAAGGTTGCAGCAAAATTTGTGGCAAAACTGCATCCATTACGTGGTTATGTTCCCCTGTCCTAATCACACTTAGTTTTTAGTACAATTTTTGTTTTTTACAGGCTTTCGCCATTTTCCCTTGCCTCCTTTGTTTTCTCCTGGCCTGTTTGGGCAGGAAAAGGACAAAGAGAGTAGCTACTTTTGTCCCCTTTGCTGTTACCGCTGGATTGAGAGGGGTGTGTCAGTCAGGTAAAGTAGGCTGGTGATGGGTGGGGCTTGCAATCAATAAAAGAGGTGTGCATTGAGCCCTTTGGGAGGCAGTCTTGGAGGGAAGCAGTTTGAAATGGAGACAGAACGATGGATGGGGGTCCAGCCAGGCCATGTAGGCCCAAGAAATGTTCTGGAGGAGAGCCTTACCCAGACCTCCAGCATGACTTTATCCAGTTCCTCAGGCTGCTTTTCCTGCCACCTGTCCCAGGATTTTTTTTAGCTAAGTATCCCTCTCTTGTTTTATTGTTTCTTTATACAATTTTTCTAGGAAAAATACCCCAAGTAACCAACGTATAGTGTTTTCTACTATAATTGTTATATTTTGTGTCTTATTTGCACTGCAGTAAGTAATTGTCTAGTTAATATTATTAGGTGTTTAGCTAGAATATATTTGATAATATACAGTGTATTTTTAATATTATTGTTTGTTATTAAATATTATTGCTTATTGCTAGTACTGGGGTGTTATTGTGTTAACTGTGGTATTGGTCATTAGGACAAACTTCTCTGGGTATATCCTATAATTAATGGGTGTTTGCAAATGCATATTGCTTCCAATGACTTTGGTGTCTGTGTAGTGTGAGCATTTTACTAGGCCCTAACTCTGTGTCTTTGTTATAAAGCCACATGGTTTAGGACTACATTTTGTACAAATCACATGGTATGTGAGTTTGCTGTTTATTCCCAACTACATTGATTTTGACACAGCTGTTATTGTGAAACTATTTGCACCAAATTAATTCACCCAAAGCCACGAACTGAAACAGAAGCATATAGATCCTTCATATTAAAGGGGTCCAAACTACCTTTTAAGTCAAAGAGAATTTTAGAAATTTGTATTTTGCTCCATAGTTGGTTTTCTCCAGAATTGTTACATTTTTCTTTTCACATAAGAGCTAGCATGTGCACTGAGGCTCTACTTCTAACATAATTTAAGATACATCAGTGTCTTTATTATGTATCATTTACTTATGGAACAAAAAAACTCTGGGGAATCCATAAAATCATAAGATTCTTTTCCTTTAGTTTTGCCTGTGATTTTGGGAGAAATTAACTGTACTTTTAGCCTGTGCAAAAATTGTATTACATATCAAAGGTCAGTCAGGATCGACACTAAAGGCTTATCTTTAGAAGTCCATTAACAATTTAAAGAAACGTAAAAGAAGAATCACTAAAATGTTGCATTTTCTAAATCCTCTTGAGCTTCCCAAAAGACTGAGGGCTTCTACCAACCTAATTTATTATTATTAGTGTATCATGCAGCCCAACTGCACCATTACTGGTAGGCAGATTTACACCATTCCATTACATTAACAAAATTGAGAGTTTAAGAATGAGGCTTGGTGTTTTAATCCCCCCAGATAATGTGTAGGGAATGTGTAGGGAAGTCAGTGCTTGTGAGCTACTAACAATGCATAATTTCAGAATATTCCAATTTAACTGCAGTACTGTTTAGTATAACTTAAATCATCAGATTACCAGGGGGATTGGTAGGTGATTTGAGAAGTCTAGGCACATGATAAAATATCAGAGTAGTGGGTTGTTCATTATATATAAACTTACGTTCCTCTTTGGAAATAATTAATTTTTAATGTTGGCAAGTGACCTCCAAGGTAAATTCCTCAGTGGTATCTTTACTCAGTAGTTGGTATGGATATCAGAAAGGAATCTATGTGCTTCCCTTACATAGTCTTTGGTGTATTGGACACAAATAACAACCCACTTGTCTGTATTTTTGAGAGCTTAGTTTTAATTGTTTTGCTAATTATTTGGATCCTGATATTTGTTTGATGTTCATTTTATTGCACATCTCCTCAATATCTTTGGTAGCCATTAGATTGAAACTGCAATATACTCATGCAATAGTCCCTCAGAAGAGGTTTTAGGGAATTCAGAAATGTCTGGGAGAGATAAAACTCTATTCTATTAAGTACATACAAATGTGTATTTAATTAGGGAAATGGACAGATTGTTCTTTTCAGCCATCAAAATATATGTGTCAACATTACTCATTTTGTCAGTTAGTGTAATAGCATGTAGGTGCACTTTTTTGTTGCTATGTATGAGTTGACAGGACTCAGAAGCAATATTAAATGTAGAGTTTTTAGATTCCTAAGTACATATACTGACCAATCACATTTATCTTTCGCTGGCCTTGAGAATGCCTACTGCAATACTGGGTGTCTGACTGAATGGGAGTATGTTTGGCTCTATGTATACCAGTGTAGTGGGGCAATGCTGCAGGGTCAGTAGTGTGGTTCTATGGATATCAATGTAGTGTGGCAATGTTGGGTGGCATCAGTATGTGTGGTTCTATTTGGCTTCCAGTGTAGTTGGGCAAGGATTGGAAGGGGGTGGCAGTATGTGTGGCTCAATGGCTCCCAGTGGGAAAAGGTTGTGGGGTCAGTATGTGCAGTTCCATTATTACCAGTGGGACAATTCTAGTGAGGTTAGGATGGTTCTGTGGCTACCAGTTGGACAAAGATGGGATATCTGTGCTTTCAGCAGCTTTCTCTTTCAGCACAGACTGACAATGCAGTAAACTGACAAACCTTTTTATACAAAGTTAGCATAAGGGAGTATGTGGAGAAAACTATGTGGACGAGAATTACATTATTGTCATTGATTCAATGTGTACAAAAACTTGGACAATTGCACTTTTCACAGGAATTGATGCACAAGGTGGAAAGTGCACTTTCTGTAATAATTAGGAATAGGTTTGGTAGCAAAGGATCTTTTATGTGTAATAGAGTGAATATATTTTGATTATCAATGTAAATATTACATTTATTAGGTCCTTTGTTGGGGTTGAAGGGTAAACCTTCAAAACTGTACTTTTATTTCTAATGGTAATGGGGTAAAATGTTGGTATTGTATGACTGTGAAGTATTATATTTTTATGAATTGTGAAGTGAATTACAGTGTGATTACTTCCTGAAAAGTTCAAACTGACATTATGATTAAAGGAGCAGTAAACTTTTTATGAAAAAATATATATTGTAGGTCTTTTCCTGTAGAGTTAAATAAGGGTACTCCCAGTGCTGATAGATGCATATTTCCAGCTTTATTACATGTTAAACCAATGTTTTTTTACATTAGCAGTGCTCTTTAGTGGTCAAATTCCAATTAGTTATTCTGTTACATTCTAATGGAGAGGAAAGTCAGTGACTTAAAGTTCTCCAGAGAATGTGATAGAAACTGCTGAGTCACTTCCTGTCAGTTAGAACTATCAGGAATAAACACACGGTAAGTTAACTTCCTGATTATTTGATCTGTTATAAATGTTGAATAAAACAACTGACAGCAGATAGAGCAGATAAAGCTCTATAGCATAAAGGTTTTCATTTAAAAACTTTACTGCTCCTTTGAGCAGTTTTGATCACATTCTGTGAGAAGCTGTTTTTCTGTGACTCACCTCACCCACTTAATGCAAAATAATAACTAATTAAAATCTGACCACTAGAGGTCAATGTTAGTGTAAAGAAACAAACAAAAGTTTATACAGTAAACTCTCTGTTTTACTCTGAAGCCAAAGCCATGTAATATATTGTTTATTGCTCTTTCAATAAACAGCAGGATAATGACGTAATGCTTCATAATAATTTATTATCATACTAGTTGAACAGCCCGTTACACGGGCCACAGTGCCTCTGGCAGCCGGTCGCGGGGCAGTCATGCGCAGTAGAGACTGCCTGCGCCACTGCTGATACAGAGCTAGACGCTCCTTCGGAGCGCCCAGCTCTGTATCAGCCGCAGCGCGGGCAGTCTGTACTGGGCATGACTGCCGCATGCGCAGCAGTGTCTACTGCACATGTCGGGCGTTACACACAACTTAGTGAATTATTATATAGGATGTTTGGAATATGTTACAAATTCAACATTAAAAGAAATTCAATGTATTCAAATAGACAATGTACAATTCTGTAAAAATGAAACGTATTCCTACTAAGCGCATCAAGAACAGTTAGTTCATGTTGGTATGGACAAACAGTTAAAGCGGAATTACCACCCCACTATCTATGTGATTTCAAATTACCAATAAGTTAGTCTATTCAGGGAACGTGATTCTTTACCTGACAAAGGACAAACTTAATAAAGGAATATTTATTATGAATAAACAATAATCATAGTGCATAAAGAAACAGATGACAAATGATTTACACCAAAAAAATAAAAAGGAGAAAATAACAGAAATCCTAACTTACTTGGATGGTGAAGTAATAGCATTTTCTGTCCGAAGGGGCTCCGGCAAGGAAAGATGGCCACTTACTCAAAATTAGTTCTTGCCCCCTAGTAAGCACACCACGACAATTTTTTATCCAGAGATTTATACTATTTCTGTTCATCTCAGGTTTCCAAGCCGGCCCAGAGGTAATTATGGACGGAGACAGAGGCAAGTACAATAAGTCACCTCCCTTGTGTGTTGGGGAAACCAAAATTCAGATATCAAATTCGGACGGTAATTTTATTCCTGTACCTGACATCAAGATAATTCTTGTGTCTATTAATTTGTTGCAATTTATGGAGTCCGTACATAGGTCACACTTGCTACTTATCAATCAGCCTTATAGACTTCATAATTTCCCACCCACCACTGTATTGGCACTAGTCATGTTGGTACTCTTATTGCAAGGTGTGCTTTCCCCATTCCTAATATGTACACCAGGAGGCTGGATGATCAATCTGTGAGATGTTATTAAGGTATATTTTAGATATGACCCAGAAGACAGTGTCTCTTGACTGCTAAAGTCAATTAGCACATCCAAAGAATTAGTTATCTGTGTAGGGATGCTGCCAAATGGTACCTTAGCCAATTAGTTTAGATTAAAGCCAGACCGAGAAGCACTTCAGCAGTGACATTTCACACCTTGCAGAGGGGTTCCAGCTTCAAAAGGAATGTAAAACCTTCCAATATCACCTTCCTATACAATCTAATTAACCCCTCTCATGCTGAAGTTGGCTATACCACCTCTACCCATAAGCGGATTAATGTATGCACTACACATTGTTGTGAGAGCCAGGAAACAGCGCAGACATCTTTGCATAGTGATGCCTGCACGCTTTACCTGTCAGTCCCTTATGGTACCTTCCTGTAACTAGCAACGCCTCCTAGAGCAGACTGGGACTGACAGCGCAGGTGCGCAGACGTCACTATGCAAAGATGTCTGCGCTGTTTCCTGGCTGTCAGAATTTCTCTATAAGGAGGTAATAATTCTGGGGACTAGTACTACTGAGCAGCTAGTAGGCAGATGGGAAATTCTTTGGGGGAAACTTTTTGTGGGTTGGTAGTTCCACTTTAAATAACAATTGACATATTAAATAGACAACATAACTTTTTGGGGAACAGATTCATGGTTAAACATTCTTTGTATGCTAAAGAGTTGTCTAATGTATTGCTTTACTCTACACTGATTCAAAAGAAATGGGGGTATTCAGAACTATAAGTTTGCACTGCAGGTTATATATAAAATATGTAGACTCACAAAAAAGAAAGCTATGACAGGTCTTAAATGTCCCTATTAATCAATCAACTCATCTGTCACCCTATAGGGATATGGTACCTGTCATCAAAGTAACCAGTTCAGTGCTTTTTCTTTGGTATAAGGGAAAAAGGCTTCCAAAACTTAACTTTTATTAATATATTTAAAAAAAGAAAAACATTCATTCCCTTTTAATCCAGATAACAATATAAACATACTAAAAACAAAGATAGCTCCCAAGAACCTAATCTGCCCCAAGTAGTAACTATTAGGGTATTTCTATGGGAGTAGGGGAAAGCTGGCTCAGTATTTAACTATCTACATACTCCGCTTCCCTGACCGAGTAACTAATAATCCATATCCCGATTCTGATGATAGGCTCTTAATTTATGGATAAAGGACTGACTACCTTGATCAGTATGAATCACCCATATAGTGCTGGTCACTTGTGAATCCTAGGCTGTAGAAGCCTCTGAGTTCTCACAAGGAGTGTGTGTAGGTATGGCGTGTTGCCAAAAAGCCAACAATAACTTCCAATCAGCCCGTGCAACGTAGCATTTCCAAACACGCTAACTAGCTGAAGTGTTCTAAGGCTAAATTATATAGTACAGGAAAAGCATGGAATCCGAACAATGAGCCAGGGTGGAAGGTCCCTATTCTACGCCCTGGGGATCATGTAACATTCACGAATCTCCAAACTTCTAGCCCCTAATCAATTCCTGCCACCACCGGTTCATCTATTTGGACTGAGCATAGATGAAACAAGTTGCTGGTTATCCCCTAAATCTCCCTGGAACCGGCAACTTGTTATGTCTATGCCCTACAGATCACAGAGATCTTCAGGGAGGAAGAAGCATACAGTGCAGCATTTCAGACTATGAGAACATGATTCCCATAGTTGTCAGGTAACATACTACAGTTATAAAGCCCATTCCTCTGTTGCAAAGCATTATGTTGGAGATCTTTCTAGCATCCAAGTGATTAAATAATAGAACTCCTTCTCTCTGCAATTAAAGAAGGAAACCATGTAACAATAGCTATTCCTTTATGATACTTGACCCCTGCTTATGTAGCAATTTGATACCAGTTTATACTTCTACTAATCGTACATTTTAATGATTTATCATTTCCTAACTTTGCATTATGATGCAACTTAATTTCTCATGAGCACACTGTTTTTTACACTTTTCTACCATTCAGATGGTTAAAATCCCCATTTAAATCCAGTGAGATTTGCCTTTAAAGCCTATGTTGCAGTTGGATTTCCCGTGAATTGGTGTATAAGGATCTCTGATTGATCAAACCCAGGGATAGATTTATATCCTAAGAGCACCTAGGCAAGGCACTCTAGGCTCCCTTAGTTCTGCCTCTGGCCACACCCCTTCTCCGCATATGGACCCATCCCCAGTACTACCCACTATTTCCTTGCACAGAAAATATCTTTGGCCTATAACAAGCAAGAACAAAACAAAAAGCTTTAATCCCTTGGCTGTGATAGAGATCTCCAACTCATTACTCTGCAATCCCTCTAGAATTGAAGATGTTAAACAATAGCCTATAAAGGGTTTTAAAACAAGTGCAAGGACATTGAGATTGCTGTGGCCACACCCACAATTCAGAATGTGGGTGTGGCCAGCAAAAATTTGGCTCTCTAGGCATTTACCTACTCTGTCAGTCGGGAAATCCAGCCATGATCATAACATTAGATTGCTAGATTATTACAAAGTAAATATAAGAAGAGACATTTGAAAAGCCAGTGAGTTGAGCTCTAAGCATATGCCCATTAAATAACCATCCATCACTGTCAAATCCATCATCCTCACAATTAAGCGAGTAGCATATGTACTGCCACTCGTTTACATATCACTGAAAGCTGGAATAAGTAAACACTAGGAATACAATTTGCAAACAAATAGTAACAGAGCAAATCAATACCATGTGCACTAATGAGAAATTAAGTAGTATCATAATGCACTGGCAAGCAATTATAAATCATTAAAATTTGCAATTAATAGAGGGATAAACTGGAATCTAATTGCTACATGAGGAAGGATACTTCAAAATGAGTCCTGTAAGGGCAGCTATTTTTTGCAAAGTTTATTCTTTAATAGCAGCTTAAGCATTGTTTAATAAAGGGACAGTAAGGGGTCAGAGGCTTTGTAACTGCAGTAAGTTACCTAACAGCTATGAAACCCATTGTCACCAAATTTGCTGTTAACCCCTAGATTGCCAAGTGGGTACAGGGCTGGTGCAAGGATTTTGCCACCCTAGGCAAAACCTAATTTTGCTGCCCATTTGGCTCCGCCCCTTGTTTCTCACCCCTTTATACCCCGCCTACTTATACCCCACCTCTTTTCATGATCTTTTCATAATTGTCCTCTCTCTGCCCCCTGGGCTAGTCTGCCCCTGGTCTGGAGATGCCTGTAAGAGATGCCCCCCACCAGCTCCAACTTGCCCCCACAAGCTCCACTTTGCCCCACCAGCTCCAACTTGCCCCCCATCACATACCTGTAGCTGCTGGAGCTCCCGCGCAGTCTTCTCTTCAGTAATGCAGAGCGCGCCTGGAGATCATGACTCCCAGCTTGTCTGCATTACTAAAGAGCTGACTGCGATGAGGGAGTTCAGTAGCGACACAGACCTGACTGTGTTGAGGTTCCTGGCGTGGTGCGTACAGGCGCAGCTCTTCTCTGCTGCATGCCTGCGCCCCCAGTACATGTGCGCCCTAGGCTGGCACCTACCTCACCTATAGGTGGCGCCGGCCCTGAGTGGGTACAATATATATGAGTTTACATGCAGTACATGCAATGCCAAACTTGTACATTGTACAGCTAAAATGCGGTCACTGCATAAGCCGGTATAACAGTCATGCAGTGGCCTCATTAAAAAAAAAGTGTCTGGCACTACTGGGGGGGCATGAGTTCACTCCTCATGTGCCCCCCCCCAGTTATTGATCAATATCTCCAAAGGAGAAGAATAGCTTCTCTTTCCCCTCTCTCCTACCCGGGTAGGAGTGGGTGGGATCGGGGGAACCGGTGAGGTTAGGTAACTTTTCCCAATCTCATTCTCTCCGGAGATAGGAGAGAAGGAAGGAGAGCCTATTGATCTCCTGCATTGCCATATTGATCTCCCAGCTTTGCAACACACTGAAGACCCCTGTGGCACTCACAGGGTCAGTAAAGAAAAAAAAATAACACTGTGTGTGCCATGGGGTGGGGGTCCAATGCAGACAACCCCTCCTGTGGCACACACACAGGACTTTTTTTTACTCCAATGAAAAAAAATGAACCCTCTCTGTGCCCAAATAATTTTTTCCCCGAATATTATTTTATTTACACCTCATTGGGGTGGCACCAGGAGGGATCCTGATGCCCCCCAACAAGGTCTAAATAAAAAAAAAAATTGAAAACCCTGTGTGCCTGCTTTGCAATGCGTTGGAACCCCTTGTGGCGCACACACACATTTATTTATTTTTTATTCAGCCTTAGGATCACTCCTGACGCCCCCCAACAAGGTTTGAATAAAAAATAATAAAATTAAACAAATGAACCCTCTGTGTTTTTCAATGCATTTTTTTTGTTATTATTTTATTTACACCTCATTGGGGTGACATCAGGAGGGATGCTGATGCCCCCCTAGCATTGCTTAAATAAAAAAAATTAACCCCCTGCAGAAACAAAGCATGCTTTGCAATGCGTTGGATACCCCTATGGCACACACAAATGTTTTTTTTTTATTCAGCCCTTGTTGGAGGGGCATAAGGAGTAGTCCTGTTGTCTCCCAAAAATGTATGAATAAAAAAAGATATTTAAAAAGTTAACCCTCTGTGTGCCAGAGAGAACCAATGCATTGCTTTGCAATGCACTGGGCACCCCTGTGGCACACAAATAATTATTTATGCCCCCTCTTATTTTTTATTCAGGTCTCACTACGGGACATCAGGGGGGTTCTGATGCCTCCCCCAATGGGGTCTATACAAAAATGTTGGGAAAAAAACACCAAAAAACCTGCACGTGCCACAGGGCAACCTCTCCTTCAGTGTTTCCTACTCTGGCTCCACTTCCCCACCCCTCCCACTGTCTGTTGGTGTGCCTCAAGGATCAGTACTGGGACCCTTGCTCTTCTCAATCTACACTGCTTTCCTTCCCTCGTCAGTGAGGTGCAGCTGATCTCTCTAGGCACTGTGAGCAAGGGGTCCACGTCTGGATTGCCCTTGGGACTAGTGTGTCTCAAGGGTAATAGGGTAATCCAGACGTGGACCCCTTGCTCACAGTGCCTAGAGAGATCAGCTGCACTTCACTGACGAGGCCTAACAAGGCCGAAACGTACGTCTGGGGTTGGCTGCTTCTCTTGTTCAGAGGGGAATTGCCTTGCATTTCGTGGCTGGATTACTTTTTGGTAGGATCAGTATGATGTGTTTCAGGATATTTCCTCTCTGTGAAAGGCACTAGTGAGCTAAAAGAGATTGCACCCTGGGTAGGATACATATCCTCTAGAGCCTCATCACTTTGAGGGCAGGCTCGTTCCTAGTTGAGCATCTCTGACTAGCTCTTTTGCAAACATTTGTACATACCAGATTTGGGGACCCCTCATTTGATCAGGGCCGGATTTGCCATTAGGCAAAGTAGGCACCTGCCTACAGGCGCACGCCACGAGGGACGCCTGCCATTTGTATTTTTTTTACATATTCTTAAAAAAAAAAAAAAAAAAAAAAAAAAAAAACTAGCCACCTCGCTGGCTGCGCCATCGGCACCCGCTCACATTGCCCGTCCCCCAGTCTTGTACCTGATGGAGCTCCCTCATCGCCTTTTTAGCAATGCAGAGCGCTGGGAGATTACATCATCTCCCAGCGCTCTGCATTCCTGAATAACAGACCACGCGTGAGCTCCATCAGGTACAAGACTGTGCCAAAGGAGGCACAAACAGATCTCCTACCAGGGAGGTAGGAAACGGACAATGGGCAAAAGTGGAGCTGATGGGGGGAATTGTGAGGGCAATGTGGAGCTGATGGGGGGCATTGTGAGGGCAATGTGGAGCTGATGGGGGCAATATGGAGCTGATGGGGGGCATTGTGAGGGCAATGTGGAGCTGATGGGGGGCATTGTGAGGGCAATGTGGAGCTGATGGGGGCAATATGGAGCTGATGGAGGGGCAGTGTGAAGGCAGTATGGTATATGGAGATGATGAGGGCAGTATGGAGCTGATGGGGGCAATGTGAGGGCAATATGGTATATGGAGATAATGGGGGCAATGTGAGGGCAATACGGAGATGATGGGGGGGCAACATGGAGATTAGGAGCATTGTGGAGGTATCCAGTGCAGATGGCCCACGGGGGGGGGGTGGCGCTTAAAATTTCTGTGCCTACAGGCTCCTGAGATGTAAATCCAGCCCTGCATTTGATGTGCTAGGTTTCCTTCTTTCAAAAATAGTATGGATTGTCTACCTTTTCTTAATTTCTGTAGCTGTTATAACCATTTCCTTATAGGTAAGTTATGTTTGTGAAAATGTTAGAAAAATCAGAGGTTGTAGAAGGTGTAGTTTTGTACTTCTAGCACCCCCTAAGGTATTTCAAGTCATACCAATGGGGTTTCATTTTTCTCCTAAGAGCTAAAGAATAGAGCTGGAAATTCTGTATATTTTATTTAAAGAGTTGGAAATGTAAAAAAAGGTTATTTTTTTCCTATAGTGCCACCGTCTAGAAACATTTTTGCACATCAGGATTGGGGTAAGAAGGCAAGTGGTTCCTAGTTAGATGCAGCAGGTTATCTTATTTCCAAAATGATATGGTTTGTCTACCTTTTCTTCACTTCTGTAGGTTTTATAACCATTGTACAGGTCATGCTTTCTTAAAATTAGAGGTTGTAGTAGGTGTAGTTTTGTACTTCTTTTACCAGCTATGGTATGTCAAATCATACCAATTGGATGCCATTTTCATCCAAAGAGTGCTGTCTAATGAATACAGTTGGAAATTCCTTAATTATCACAGATTTCAGTACATTTGAAAGGACAGAAATGTAAAACAAAATGCCATTTTTTCCTATAGCACCAACTTCTGGAAACATTTGTGCACATCAGGCTTGGGATAAGAAGGCAAATGACACATCATTTGATGCACTAGGTTAAATTCTACATTTCCTTCAACTCATGTTTGTAAAAATGTTAGAAAAATCAGAGGTTGTAGAAGGTGTAGTTTTGTACTAGCACCCCCTACTGTATTTCAAGTCAAATCAATTGGGTTTAATGTTTCTCCTAAGAGCTCTAGCTAATGAATACAGTTAGAAATGACATAGTTTGCACTGTGTTCAGTACATTTGAAGGGGTGGAAATGTAAACAATTATTTTTTCTCTGTAGCTCCACCTTCTGGAAACATTTTTACATACCAGGCTTGGGGTAAGAAAGCAAGTAACTCCTCATTAGATGCAGTGGGTTATCTTCTTTTGAAAATGGTATGGTTTGTCTAACTTCTCTTCACTTCTGTAGTTGTTATAACCATTTGTGTACAGACAATGTTTGAGAAAATGATAAACAAAAAATAGGAGCACTACTTAAATCAAAACAAGGGTCTACCCAAACCTATACCACATGGGGTGCTCATGGTCCACAAAAAAAAAAAAAAAAAAGAGAAAAACAGAATGAACCTAAACAGAGTACTATGGCCAATATGAAATAAACACAAAAATGTAGAAAAATATATCAAAATGTATTGCATAAAAACAGATATACAGTATAATGGACCAGTAAATCTCAAAGTCCCCATAAGTAAATCCCCACATACCCCCCATAAGTGACAACCAATCCTCTCCTAAAAATGTTAAAAAATAATAACCACATACATGACCTCATAAAAGGAATGGAGCTAAAGTCTGGCACCAGACATATGATGACCCTATCTAGCGTCCATGGCCAAACTGCTGAAGTTATCTTAATAATGTTCATACAGAGACAGAGACAGAACAATGAGGAGATTAAATGGAATGATGATAAACATATAGTTAGTAATCTTGCATATTCAAAGAATAATCCTTGAGAATCTTCACCCTCCTATAGGGTTAAATGAAAGTCATACCTTCATATAGATCCACACACATCAAATGCAGGACACATGGAGCAATGAAATGTAATGGCATGACAGATAAAAAGATGATCAAATCTCAATTCAAATTATGGAGTCTGGCTGTGTACACTCGTCTTAGAGAAACAGCATCTTAGAGGGGATATGGTAACATTATATAAATATGTTAAGGGCCCATACAAAGGGCTCTTCAAAGACCTGTTCATTAACAGAATGGTACAAAGGATAAGGGGTCACCCACTAAGACTTGTGGAAAGGAGATTTCTTCTGCAACAGCTGAAGGGATTCTTACCGGTAAGGACAATAAAGTATGGAATTCACTGCCTGAAGAGGCAGTGCTATCAAATACATTATATGCCTTTAATAGTGGCCTGGATACTTTTTTAAAGGAACAGAATATAGTGGGCTATGTATGTTAATATTGGGATTAATATTTATTTTGAGCTTGCTGATCCAAGGAGAAATCTGATTCCCATTTGGAGTCAAGAAGGAGTTTTTTCCCCCATTCAAGATAGAATTTGAATTTGCTTAAATTGGGGGGGGAGGGGGTTGGATCCTTTTGGATCAGCAGCGGTAAACAAGAATAGGAAAAGAGTTGAACCTGATGGTCGCAAGTCTTTTTTCAACCCAAACTACTATGTAACTAAGTAACTAGAAAGGGGGATTCTATTTCTAGATCTAGAGATAGGAGTATCTGATGAAGTAGAGATTAGTACTAGAACACATCACAAAAAGCTGGATGTAAATAGCTATATAAAGACCACCAATATCCATCTCAAATTATGGCTTAACTATGTACCTTGTGGAAAATTTTAACAGATCAAGATAAATTGTCCAGATAACCAAGTTCTCCTCCAACAATCAAATGGTCTATAGCAGGGATGTCCAAGTTCAGTTCTTGTGGGCCACCAACAGGCCAGATTTTTTTAAGCACAGGTGAGTTAATCAGTGACTCATTCATTTTGACTGACTCACCTGTGCTTAAGCAGGTAAATTCTTAAATCCTGTACTGAACTTTTACACCCCTTGTCTAAAGACAAACTTCAAAGAGAAAGTCTATAGTGGGGAGGTGATCAATCAAGCACTCAAAAGAACTAAGAAGATTGAAAGAGAAAATCTATTAACATCAGTAGGATCCAAGACTTAAAAGAGTTTTATCATCTCACCCCCCCAGAAGCTGATTGGCTGGGAGGTGCATAAGAACACATCCTACCCAATGGTTGACTGGAAACCATTTTGAAAACAGACTGGCCATATGAAAACCAGTCTCTGTTTAAATTTCCCACACACTGGACCAGGCATCAGCCCAAAAGGTAACAGGACTGAATCAAGCAAACACAGATTAGGAACAGGCAAGATCAAGGCATTAGCCTTCTCAAGGCAAATCATGTGATTTTTGCTTGATTCAGTCATGGGGTTTTTGCTATACAGAGTAGCACTTAAGACATTTCTGTGTCTATTACAGATAGTTCTAATTCAACAAGAACATTGTATTAGCGCTCCGTTTTTTTGGCTTAGTCTCCATAAGCGCTATCCTCATACCAACTAATCACTCTTGTAACACAGGCTCTTTTTAGGGCTGGTAAAGCATACTATTTTAGGTAATTCAGATATTTTTTGTTTTCTGTTACCATTATTGAAACAGCAAAAGCTCTTTTTAGAGCTGGTATTTTGAGGTAATTTTGTTATTATTTTTTGTTGCTAATTCACTTGAGTCTTCTCTCAGCCGTAAGCCATTTTGGTTTTTACCTCTGTGTCTCTACACCACAGGGCTTCCATTATGAGGGTCCTACAAATGGTTTTTCTCTAAGGTGTTATTTTTTGGCTTGTAGCTTCATAGCTCGTACTCTAAGCCTCATGACATCGTAAATATACTTTATCTCTTTATAACATAAGGCAAACCGGTAATTTGCTCTGGCAGTATACTTATATTTCATTCTTGCTTCTTTTGTTTTCCATTTTCTTATTTTAGCTTATTTAGTCATATCATTAAAGGTTAAGATTTATCCAAATTTATGTTCTTTTCCACCACATATTTTGAATATGTTTGAGTGTTTAAGCCCCATATCAATACATCCAAAGTACGAAAAATTTGCAGACGTTAGTAGAATTAACCCTATGAGTGACAGTGGGGTATAATTACCCTGCCGGCATTCATAGGGTTAACCCGACTAAGTAAAAAAAAAAAAAATCACATTAAATGTAAAACTTACCATTAATCCTGATGTCCTATGGAGTTCTCAGCTTCCTGGTCCTCTTCTGTCCTTCTCTTCAGTCGTCTATCTTTTTTCTTCTCTTTCTTCTTTCTTCTGGCTGTAAACTAAAACATAAATATGAATACAAAGCATTAACAATGACATTGTTTAACCCTTTGAGTGGCAGAGGGGTACACAAAGCATTGCAAAGAAATGTCATGAATAAACGCCAAGTACATGTACTTAGCTTAAATCTTCATGTCTCCACCGCTTGGTGCAGAGGAGGAGGAGGAGGTGGCGGTGGCGATGACACTAATGAGCCGTACAGGTCCTCTTCATCATGCACGGGCCGATGCCCGTAGCACACTGACGGAATTGGAAGTGAGTCTGCTTTTATATATGGGCAGTCTCACTTCCATTTCCCTCACAGCCATTGGCTGGGATGTTCTTACGCACATCCCAGCCAATCAGTTGAAGCGGCTGTGTTTTTGGGACATAAGAACATCCCATCCAATTGCTATGAGGGATATGGAAGTGAGACTGCCCATATATAAAGGCAGGCTCACTTCCAATTCCCTCAGTGTGCTACAGGCATCGGCCTGTGCAGGACTGAAGAGGACCTGTGTGGGTCATCAGTGTCTCCACTGCCTCCGCAGCCGCACCATGCAGCAAAGACATGAAGATTTAAGCTAAGTGCATATACTTGGCATTTATGTTTTATTTTACAGCCACAAGAAAGAAGGAAGAGAAGATAGAAGAAAGAAGAGAAGACAGAAGGAGAAGGACAGTGGAGGACAGGTAAGTGTAACACATATATGTTAATGATCGGTGTTTGGCAGTGGCCTAACATCCGTTGTGCTTTTAGCCGGTAGGACATTTGAATACCGACCAAGACATTTTCTTTTTGTCGGTCTGTATCCATTTGGCCTTTTTAGCTCAAACATTTGGAATGAGCCCTCAGTCTTGTTCACCATTCCATGCATACTACTGAGTATAGCATGAGGTATTTTTAAACATTGGCAGAATGCATTTTAGGTGTTCTTCTATCACTGTTTTCTGTTTAACATTGTATTTCCTGCTACTCTGTAGGTAAGTGTGATGATTGTCAGGTGGTATTCCACAAAGCTGATTTTTAAAACAATTTTGAGACTTTAATCTGTTAATTTATTATTATACTTTAACCTATATTTTATGTAATTTTGTATTTTTTATTCTTGTGGAGATATAAAACTGCATTATGTTAATCAATACAGTACACTTTTTACACTATCAGTCAAGAAGTCTTTGAATGAGAGGGGTTTGCAATGTGTTGCAACGTTGCGTATCATTTTGCCACTCAAAGGATTAAACTCAAGTGTGATGGACATTGGAGACCAGTGGTCCATCAAGATCCACTCTTATTAATAATTATCCCTGATGAAGAAGCTTTTCAGTCTTGAAAGGCATTTGTATATATATCGAGAAAGAATGGAGGAGTGAGGTACACTCAAAAAGTGGAGTAAAAAGTGTACCTGAGTGAAAACAGGTCGACTACAGTTCATATATTGAGTGTGTAATAAACAAGAACCAATAAAGTAAGCATTTACCCAGAAGAGTAGCAGGATTTGGATTGATATGAATCAATATTTATATACATCCCACAGTGGAGGCTCTAGGTTTTTTGAGGCCCTAAGTGAAAGTTTCACATGCCCCTCCCCCATTTTTTTTTATCTAATAAGACATTGCCATCTGACTTATTTTTCATGAAGTACCCCTCTGACCAAATGGGGGCACTAACCATCCTCATCTTCTGCTTATATTGTTGCACCATCACTGACATCCTAGATGGAATTTGAGTCTACAACTGCACTTTGAAGGCTTGTATTGAGATGTCTTAATGTAAGTGAATATTAGAAAAGCACTGCTAACATCAGACTATTAGCTTGCATCTTTCCATTTTTACTGTTATCTACATCTTCCCTAAATGCAGCAGTTTATGCAGTTTTGCTACTTCCTGTCCTCTCTTTTTCACATTTGATATAGTTGGTTGCATTATATAATGGTTAATTATCCAACAAATGTAAAAAATACTGGGGGTTATGCACTAAGGCTTGATAAAGAGGTGATAAAGTGGAACTTATCCATGATATCACTTCTCCAATTCCTATGTTATTTAGACTTGTGCACGGGCAAAATTTTCGGTAAAATTCGAATTCGGACGAATTTTTTTTTTTCTAATTCGGATGATCCCAATTTCGGACCGGGCCTATTCGATTCGGACGAAATTCTGATCCATTCCGAATTATTCGGCCGAATTTAACATGGGTTAAATTATAGCAGTGCGCCTCCGTGCACGCTGCTATCATTATTTGCAGACAGGGTGTGCATTTAGAAAAAGATCCATCCCAAAAACGGACATTGTCGTACATTGAAAGTCTGTGCATGTCACCTCTACTCTAGCATGGGATGCCAGTCACAATGCAAACGTCGAACATCGAAAACCCATGCCTGTCATTCAATTTAGCATGTTCAAACATCGAAACCCCATGCCTGTCCTTCAATATAGCATATGTTCGAACATCGAAACCTCATGCCTGTCATTCAATTTAGCAAATTCTCGACATCGAAAACCCATGCCTGTCACATCCTACTCAACATAAGTGGTTGACTCGAACATGGACAAACTACATGTCACATTCTATGTTAGTACATGGGTAAAGATTAAGGTTTCATTTTCTGGTACCTACTCTACTGTCCCTCTTTAGTACCCAAATTCCTCTCTCTCGTTTTCCTATCCTGATTTCCCCTCATATCAGATAACTCTATGTGTATATACATTGTAGAGTTTCATACTACATCAAGAATAAACATCAATGATTGTAATGTGATAGATGTAATGTGTTAAAAAGAAAAATTGAGACATTCTGTTGTGAACAAACTGCAACACAGGAGAGAAATAAAAAAAAATTCTTGACATCTATTCTGAAGAGGGGTCCACAGCATTGTCTTAGTATAGCAATATCATCGTTTTCCGTGAGTGTGCAATACAGGGCTCTACGGTAATTGCTGGGCATTTCCCAATGTCATAATCAGGGGATGATGGGAGTTGTATTCTAACTACTGTTAGGAAACACATAAGTGATGCACATTCGTCTCCCACTTAGAAATTATTTACACACGAGGCAACTCCCCCAAGTAATACCTAGCCCCTTTCCAAGTGAAAGGACTTCCAGAAAGGCTTCAGATCTCTTAGTGACTCACCTGTTATTGCCAGTCAGCGGGACCCGGAGAGTAGGAGGGGGTGATGCTATGGCTGCACGGCACGGTGCTCTTAGTTGGTCACTTGTCGCAATGTTGAAGCTCAGCCCGGCCAGCACCTTCTGGGTGGAGACACCTCACAGCAATCCTGTTCAGGACACATCATGCACTGTTGTGCACTCATACTAGGGATCCCAAATGTTTAGACTCATTTTGTACAGGGGGCACCCTCCTGTATTTGTAAAACCTCTCTAGCAAATCTGGGACGGTAGACCTATTTACTCAAGTCTTGACTTTAGGTGGCGATAAACAATACAAAATAGGCATAATGTTTCACTATCACATAATTCACGTCACTGAAGCAGCCAGCAGGCATCGCCACTGAGTGAGCATAGGGCTGCCCAGATGCTTACAGTCACACTGATGGGACACCCTGCAACACAGAAATGATGGAAGAGCACAAAATAAACATGCTATGGGACGGCAAATTGCCGCCCCTGGCAAAGTGCCGCCTGGGTCCATGGATGCACTGGGACCCATGTAAGGGCCGGCCCTGTATTCAAACAAATACCTAATATTTTTTTATATTTTGCACAGGAACAAATATTACTTGCTCTTGCAGTGGCAATAACTGGAACTAATGCTGGCTGCCTACCTATGCCTAGCCTAATGCTACCTGCCTGCCTACACAACAACTGTACACTCTCTAATCTCTTCTCTCTCTGAGCTCCAACAACCCAATGAGGAAATGCAGGCTGTCTGTCTGTGTGACTGTGTCATTAGTCCAACCCCCATCATGAAACGAAGAAGGCTATTCGAATACAGACAAAAGAGGGAAGTAGTGCATGAAACGGAGAATGGAATTGGACTAGAGACATGGATGGAAAATTATGGAGGGAAAGTAATTGAGCGCGCACAGGAAGTACAAAAAAGTCCTGGTCAAAAGTAGTCAAAACTTTTGGAAATGTGTCGATTGCCGAAACTTCCGAAAGTTTCGACGAATTTCGGACCTGGGCTGTTCGGAGTCGGATCATTTTTTCCGAATGACCCTTGAGTTTCGGATTGGCCGAATGTCTCCGAATGACCCCATTTTCGACGAAATCCGAATGTCTCCGAATGAATTCGCACATGTCTAATGTTATTCTGTGGAGCCTATGCACTAAGATTTTTCATGTAGTGCATTGGCTCCATAGAATAACATAGGAACTGGAGAAGTGATATCACTAGAGAAGTAAGTTATCTCCACTCTATCAACCCTTTATCACACTTTAGTGCATCTCCCCAACTGAATCCATGTGAAGAAAGAGGAACAGAAACACTGGGGGAGATTCACTAAGCGGTGATAAAGAGTGATAAAGTGGAGATGACTTCTCCAGTGATGTCACTTCTCCAGTTCCTATGTTATTTTATGGAGCCTAAACACTAAGATATCTCCAGTTTTGGAGATCTTAGTGAATAGGTCCCATAGAATAACATAGGAACTGGAGAAGTGGCATCACTGGAGAAGTCATCTCTACTTTATCACTCTTTATCACCGCTTAGTGAATCTCCCCTTTGATTCTTATTACTAGTGGAACTGTAAAGCTACATAACTGTTTTTTTCACACAGACACACACACGCACACACACACACATACACACACACACAGACATACACACACACACACACACACACAAACACACACACAAACACAAACACAAACACACACACACACACTTTGTACTAGAAAATACTTATTTTATGTTGCGTTATTTTTCCTGTACTCGTATCATCAACCTTTGCAATATACTGTATTCAGAGCATGCTGATATTTATCTCTTACAGTTAATATATATAAATAGTGGATGGTGGAGGCACACCCCCTGCAAGGGTGATTGACCAGGGGAATAACCCTATATGTAATGAACAGGTCAATCAAAAGAGGGCAGCACCATTGGGTTTTATTAAGAAACTTTAGGCAAAAATAGAAATATACTTGACCAAGTATATTTCTATTTGTGCCTAAATAAAGTTTCTTAATAAGACCCACTGGCGCTGCCCTTCTTTTTTGATTTAAAATAAATATATATATATAGAAATATATATAGTTTTTTGCTAGTTATTAGTGGTTATTCCTAGTTGACCTATCATTGCTGAGTTTTTTTTTTTATATATTTTTGTGGATTAAATAATGCACTAAAACACCCACAATCTGCTCCATCAGCCTCCTTTTGGTGTAAACTGAGTGATGGGAAACATTTTTAGTATAAGTAGTTTAGTAAAATACCATTATAAAGGTTTAGGGCTTAAAGGGATAGTAATACTTCATTTTATCTTTATTTTATTTTGTAGGCATTAAAAAAACATGAAGAACGATATAAGTTTTATCTCTCAAACCTTTATGGTTTAAGAGATATTCACAAGCAAAGTTTCCCCTCCCGCCCCTTTTACCTAGTGTAAGCCATCTCTTCTCAGATGTGGAATGCAGTCCATAGACCAGACAGATAACAACAGGGGACAATATTCTTCCTATGAGAACAATGAAAGCCCTGCCACCCTTGACAAGCTTTTCAGGTTTTCCCTTATCTTAATTGAAGATTGTCCCTCTCTGCAGTCTACCTGGGCACCTCCCTTCTGCTCTGGCTGAACAGTGTTACATCAGTAAAAGGGGCAGTAGGGGGATACTTTGTCATTCAATTACTCTTGAACTACATCTCTGACAGAATTGAATTAACACTCTCCAAAGTCCAAATACTATGATGATTAATTAGAGCTGCTTTTATTATGAAACATTACTATCCCTTTAAGAATCTATTCCTATTTTAGTTTGGAATTGAATTTGCACATTCTCCCAGTGTCACACCTGGGCTGCTAGATGTTCCAAAGTATTTTGTTACAAGAAGAGATAAATGTAAAACCACCTCCCGAGTACAGGAAACTAGCAGAGGAAGATAATCTTCGCTCTCCAGGCCGGATGAGCCTGTCCTTATGCTGCTGTAGAAGAATGATGAGCCATTCAGTTTTATGAATTACAACCTAGTCTGACAGTTTTACTTTTAATGACAAGCGGGATATAACCCAACATTTTTATTACATTTGGTATACTCGTCTATAAATGTTTCATTCATAGCTATACTGACTCAAATTAAAGGAACAGCAACACTTAAAAATTAAATGGGGTTATACATTTAAAGGACTACTACATATTTATTATGAAATGTACAGCATTCAGGGGGGTTAAAATCAATGAGAATATTCAGAATGTTAATTTCTCCCTATGGTGTAGTTGGTTTGTTCCAGAATTTCACCGATTGAGATTAGGTCCATAGTGCACACTGTAAATGAACTAAATATTTTACTAGTAAATGCCCTCGCATGTTAAAGGGATAGTAATACTTCGTTTTATCGTTATTTTATTTTGTAGGCATTAAAAAAACATTAAGAATGATATAAATCTTATCTCTCAAACCTTTATGGTTTGAGAGATACTGACAAGCAAAGTTTCCCCTCCCGCCCCTTTTACCTAGCGTAAGCCATCTCTTCTCAGATGTGGAATCCAGACCATAGACCAGACAGATAACAGCAGGGGACAATCTTCTTCCTATGAGAACAATGAAAGCCCTGCCCCCTTTGACAAGTTTTTCAGGTTTTTCCCTTAATTGAAGATTGTCCCTCTCTGCAGTCTACCTGGGCACTCCCTTCTGCTCTGGCTGAGCAGTGTTGCAACAGTAAAAGGGGCGGGAGGGGGATACTTTGTCATTCAATTACTCCTGAACTACAACTCTGACAGAACTGAAATAACACTCTCCAAAGTCCAAATACTATGATGATTAATTAGAGCTGCTTTTATTATGAAACATTACTATCCCTTTAAAGCAACCAATAAGAATATCAAATATCCAACACAGGAGAACTTCGCTCAAAAGAAAAGTGGAGATTTTTTTTTTTACCCTCTTGAGTACTGGTGAGGCCTTCAACACATTGGGAATTTGGACAATTTTATTTGTCCTCTATGGCTCAGTCAGTTTACTCTTGCTTTTCATTATGCATATGGCCCTGATGATGTGTGCTAGAGTTCACACCTCCAGGATGGATGAAAATTATTGGCATAAAAATGATACACTTCAAACACATTCCTTTTCACCATGTGGCGTTCCCATTCACATTCCCATGTGCAGTTTTATTATGTTTTTTACATGCATTCAAGTCAATGATAATAAATTACCTCCCACTTTCAGAGTTTCTCCTCATTTATATCCAAATGCTAACTCTATATAAATGGAGTGTCAGTTAATGTACCACAGTGTCAGTCTGTGCTGCTAAAGAGAGAGAAAGCAGTTGAAAGCATATACACCCCAGCCCTCTCCAACTGGTAGCCATAGAACCACACATACTGACCTCATAGCCTTGTCCTACTGGTAGCCATAGAACCATACATAATAACCTTCAGCTTGTCCCACTGAAAGCCATTGAAACTAACATACTGCCTGCCAAAGCCTTGAACCACTGCAGTGGTAGCCATAAAACCACTCAAATTGACTGTTCCAGCCTTGTTCCGCTGGTATCCATAGAACCACACATGCTGACCCCCAGCCTTGGACCCCTTCACAGAATAACACATAATTACCTAAAACCTTGCCCTACTAGTAGACACAGAATGACGCACAGAGACCTCTGAGCCTTGTTCCACTGGTAGCCAGAGAACCACACATACTGAGCCCCCATCTTTGTCCTACTGGTAGCCATAGAACCACACATACTAACGCCCCAGCCTTGTCCTACTTGTAGCCAAATAAACATACATATGGACCTTCATCCTTGTTCCACTGGAAGCCACAGAACCACACATGCTGACCTCATAGCCTTGTCCTACTGGTAACCAGAGAACCACACATACTGAACCCAGCTGTGTCCCACTGGTAGTCAACAAACTACACATACTAACCCCCAGCCTTGTCCCACTGCATTGATAGCCATAGAACCAATCATATTAAGTCAGACCCCTAGTACTGCGGCAGGAATTCTCTCGGTCACAGAATGCACAGATGGAAAACAAAGCAAAGTTCTCCTAAGAAATGTATGGGGACTGGCAAAAAAGGCAAAGCTTATAAATATTTTCCAGGCACAGGAATTCTACAGAAAAAGCAGCAATACAGATTTTTTTGTGTGTGAAAATTTCCATGAAAACACAGGAATTTTCACCCATCTCTGTCAAGGATCATACAAATAAATTACATATAAACTACAAGCGATATGACAGTGAGCATTTGCATTAGTACAATTCTGTGGAGAGTTTCTGGTTGCTATGGGAACAGAGTATGCTGGAAGATTACAGAGCCAAGAATGTAAAGATGTAAGAATAACTATTTTATTATTATTTTTTTTCTGTCTATAATAATCTGGTAAAATAATAGAACAAAACCAATGGGCCATATTAATCAAACTAAAGGAGCAAACCAACTGCACCATAGAGAATAAATAACAATTTTGTAAATTACCATTAGATTAAATGTTGATTATACCACCTTGAATGTTAGAGTGGTCCCCAATGTTTGGAAAAGCATTGAGTTAGAGACCTCTTGACCATTCAAGGGGTTAAAAGGCCAATATAAATCAATATGCATTTTCATCTCCCTTTATGATACAACTAGCAATGTGGGACAGCATTGCCCGTCATATTATTTACACAGAGAGACATTGTGTGAAACAGAAATATGCAGTGTTACAGACACGCACTTAAAGAGACAGAGAATGTCACACACTGTGAAACGCATACCTACAGAGAGAGAAACACACATACATGGACGTATGTCACATATGTAGACAGTGTGTGACAGACGCAGTGGGAATATAGATATACTGACAAGAGTTGTAAAAAATGTTTTAATTGCAGCTCTCCAGCTTGATGAATAAGGCCCTGTATCCTTACAGATGAAGTGAGTGCGCTGTGTTACTTGGTGAATAAGGTCCTGTATCTTTACAGTTGAAGTGAGTGTGCTGTGTTAGTTGGTGAATAAGGCCCTGTATCCTTACAGTTGTAGTGAGTGTGCTGTGTTACTTGGTGAATAAGGCCCTGTATCCTTACAGTTGAAGCTAGTGTGCTGTGTTACTTGATGATTAAGGCCCTGTATCCTTACAGTTGAAGTGAGTGTGCTGTGTTACTTGATGAATAAGGCCCTGTATCCTTACAGTTGAAGTGAGTGTGCTGTGTTACTTGATGAATAAGGCCATGTATCCTTACAGTTGAAGTGAGTGTGCTGTGTTATTTGATGAGTAAGGCCCTGTATCCTTACAGTTGAAGTGAGTGTGCTGTGTTACTTGGTGAATAAGGCCCTGTATCCTTACAGTTGAAGTGAGTGTGCTGTGTTACTTGATGAATAATGCCCTGTATCCTTACAGTTGAAGTGAGTGTGCTGTGTTACTTGATGGATATGGCCCTGTATCCTTTTGTACTTGGAAAGTTTACAGTTGAAGTGAGTATGCTGTGTTACTTGATGAATAAGGCCATGTATACTTACAGTTGAAGTGGGTGTGCTGTGTTACTTGATGAATAAGGCCATGTATCCTTTTGTACTTGGAAAGCCAATATAAATCAATATGCATCATCTCCCTTTATGATACAATTAGTTTGCTCCAGAATTGTAGCTTGTCAGTCTGATGAACAACTACAGTTAGAGAGCAAACCATCTGCAACATTATGGGATAAATATTTATTTACACATGCTGCCAATAAGAGATATATGTAAGAAAGACTAAGGAGAAATAAGCATCTTTGTGCAATTAAAATAAAAGTGTTGACCTCTCAGAGGTCTCATCATTTTTGTTTTTTGCAAGACAAAAAAGATAGGAAGGCGCTCCTGGTGTAATATCGTCAATGATTTGATGCTTCACCACCCCACCACCGGTGTAAGAAACGTACTCACAAATTATCGTGATCAGCTCAACACATATGTGACTGCTGACTATATCGCTTAAGGGGTATATTTAACACTGTCCCCCAACAGTATGGATTACTAGATTCGGCAGGTCACTCCTCACAACAACTCTCCGGAAGTATAGAACATACAAAAAATACACAGAGAGGGTGCCCAATAGTGCCTATTATGTTTCAAAAACAATAAATGCTGAGATCTTCAAAATATACTCACAAGTATGATGGTTATGGGAGGGCTTATGCCCAAACACAACAAACCAAGCCTCCAGAGAATTTAACCTGTCTCTGTTCAGGTGACACCAGATAGGAGTATACAATCCACAGGATGCTGCTTGGCTTCAAAAAAACTTATTTTTTTAATATTTTAAAAAATATATAACATAATATAAAATTATGTCTTAAAACATTTATCACAAAATTATAAGAATAAAAAATAAAGGCTATTGTTATAATTTTGTGATAAATGTTTTAAGACATAATTTTATATTATGTTATATATTTATTATAATGTTTTTTAAATGTCATGATGAGAAATGGAGCTGAACAGTAGGCACCAAGTTCCCTGCACATTAATTTAAAGCATATTTTAGAATTCTTATAATAAAGAAAGATGGCTAACCCGTTCTTTACTAAAGTGGTTATGTTTTATTTTTAAAAAAGGAGATCCAAGGTGAAACTCATATCTGGGCTAATGGCTGCATACTAATGCAGTTTATATTTTACATTTCCGTTCCAATGTTAGCTGTGCTTTTTTTAAGCCTTTTCAATCATTGGCTAAGTGGTATCTATTACAAAATGAATTTTGAGGCTGTAACCACTTAGCAATAAAGAACTGGTTAACCGACGAATGATCAATGTCTGAACTACTTAGAAAGGGCAGGAGTAACAGTATCAAGAATCACTGAATATAGGCCTTTGTCTCCTAATGATGTGTATAAGAAAAAGAAATGGATGGTATCAAGAAGTTCATTCATTGATGGTAGAGATCATAATAACATAAATATAAAGTTGATACATTGTTAGGCAAAGGGCAATAGGGCTATTGCCCTATGAGATACCTGCTGGATGTTTAGTTTGATTTATCAATACTTTGTGAAGCTCTATATACGGATACATTGCATATCCTACTCAGCAAGGCTTTGCACACGTATTCATCAAGGAAGCCAGCTGGGTTAGTGTTCAGAAGCACCTCGTGGTTAACGGCATCCTAATCAAAGAAGCTTGTGCTTCTAGCATAACATTTTTTTGTTTTTATTCACCATCTTATTTTATTTAGGATTAATAAAATGTAGGTTTTTCACTTCTTTTATCTGATCTACCAATTATTTTCTACTCATTGACCATTATGTAATACCATCTCATATATGTTAAGGGTGAGGTTGCTGCTGTGAAGGGATTTGTCTTTTTCTTATTGGACGTATCTTTATACTGGTGTCTTTTAACTCTTGTTTTTTATTTTAAATCTTTATTGATATCAAAATTTGCAAATCAAAATGCTAAATATTAGACATAATAACAATCCATAAAGTAGCCTTGAGGGTATGTTACAAATAAGTTAAAAGAAATGTGCATTGAAAGCACAATTGAATCACAAGAATACATACTATATAATAGGTAAATAGTAATACCATCTATGGGTGTGCTAGGAATGACCGACTAATTGAAATATTTCATACTGTAAGAGGGAAGGGAAAGAGGGTAAAGCGGGGAGAAAGGTGTTGGGGAGAGGGAGGGGGTGGACATAATGAAAGTTATTATATATCTTTGGTCTCAGCTATTCTTCATTCTTAGTAGGACAGGGTTGCCAATCTGTTGCATGCTCGCCATCCAACCCAACATGAAGAATAAGAACAAAGAAGATGTATCTCATGTGCCACATAGGAAATATAGTGAAGAAAGTATGCCTAAATAAGGGTCCGGTAAGGGCATAATACAAAGGACCAGTAGAGAAGACACACTGTAGAAGTTAAGGATGAACAGGATGATGTTGCAGCCATTTGGACCATTTACGAAAATAATGTGGCAAGGTGTTGGTAGAAAGGGCATAACATTTTTCCATTTGGAAGTCTGTATCTACTGTAGTAAGCCAAAGTGAGTAGCAGTGAGACAAACAAGTATTAAAAACATCTGTCCTAAAAGTAGAAGTGAATGTTGTGAAAAGCCTAGAGGAATACAAAAGTGGGGCTTGGAAAGCCTTACCCTGGACAAGCAAAGATGGCAAAAAGTACACAGACTTCCTGTCAGTTATCATCACTTAGCCACACACACTATTAGCGTTGAATAAGCAGCAAAAACACATGTTATCAGAATCTACAGCCATAGATTTGAGTGCCTCTGCTGCTGTTGGAAGTGCAACACCTGTGACACCTAGTAGTAATACAGATTCAGTAACATCTAGCCACAGTAGTAGTAGTAGCCTCTCAGGAACCTCATAGTCTATGAAGTCCACAGTATGGAGATACTTCACTCAGGATCCAAAAGCTAAAAATACTGCTAACTGTTGTCTGTGTAAGAGTAAAGCAAGAGTAAAGCAGGCTCTCACCTAGGCAACGCCTCAGTTAGTTGCTCAACTTTAAGCTCCTCTGATTAGGAGACACACCATAACCAGGTCAGACATGCCACAACTAGCAACATCAGAAGTACTCCTAAATATTCCTGGTGCTCTGGGTACATAATAGAAGTGCTGTTGATGTATTAGAGAGTGTGCCAAGATTTTCTGCTCCCGCTGAAGGGGAAAATGAGTTTGTTTTTGGAGATGATAAGTCATAGACTGCCTACACATTATAACACCAACACCCCACCACCTCCACAAGTCATGTCATTAAAGCAATACAGTTACACATTTCTTCTACTATCTACTGCCATCCCACACTTACTAAGTTCTTAGAAGTTAAAACCTGCAACAACAAAAAAATAATAATTGAAAAGTATATCTATGGAATAGTAAACTTGACTGAATGTTGGTGTTTAATATGCTGCCCTTTATTTTGCTTAAAACAGAGTCTTTAAAGAACTGATGTCACATGTTGCACAATGCTGAATATCCCAAGGATAGTTGTTCCAGTGTTGCATAAGCAGGAAGTTAGTGTTGAAAGCAAAGGACAAAGGCACTCAGCCTGCTAATAATCTTTTCAAGGCATGTGTTGCTGTAGGAGTAGGGATGGGAGAAAGTGTTGGCCTCAAATAGAGATGAGCGAGCACCCCGATGCTCGGGTGCTCGGGTGCTCTGACCGAGCACCGCCGGAGGCTCGAGTGCTCGGCCGAGCACCCGAGCCCCATTCAATTGAATGGGGCGACACGAGCATTACACCAGGCACCCCCTGCTCTGACGAGGGGAGGGTGCCTGGTCAATGCCCCCCTTCATCTCCGCAATGTCCCCCTTCATCTCCGCAATGTCCCCCTTCATCTCCTCTATGCCCCTCTTCCACAATGTCCCCCTTCATCTCCGCTATGCCCGTCTTCCACAATGTGCCCCTTCATCTCGGCTATGCCCCTCTTCCACAATGTGCCCCTTCATCTCCGCTATGCCCCTCTTCCACAATGTCCCCCTTCATCTCCTCTATGGCATAGAGGAGATGAAGGGGGACATTGTGGAAGAGGGGCATAGCGGAGATGAAGGGGGACATTGTGGAAGAGGGGCATAGAGGAGATGAAGGGGGACATTGTGGAAGAGGGGCATAGCGGAGATGAAGGGGGACATTGTGGAAGAGGGGCATAGACTCTATGCCCCTCTTCCACAATGTCCCCCTTCATCTCCGCTATGCCCCTCTTCCACAATGTCCCCCTTCATCTCCACACTGTCCCCCTTCATCTCCGCAATGCCCCCTTCATCTCCTCAATGCCCCCGTACCTCCAGTCCCTGGTGGTCCAGCGGAGCGTCTTCAGATCTGTGCCTCCTCCGGCACAGATCCCCGCCACCCGAACACGGCGGGCGAGCACATGGCGGTACTCGACGAGTACCGCCATGTGCCGAGCAGAGCGATGCTCGAGCCGATCCGAGCATCGGCCGAGCACGCTCGCTCAACACTAGCCTCAAACTGAAATTGGTGAATAATGGCACTTCCCGCTTGGCAAATAATTTCCTGTGAAAAGTGCAGTTTTTCCACTTTTTTTCCTAGCTCATTCTATTGAAATCAATGAGAACATTGAATTTACACACAACACATAACAAATATTATTTTATTTCCCAAAGGCATAGTATAAAAGGGGCACAAGGGTGCCTGTTTTGGTGGGATGCGGAGAAAGAATCAGTTGAAAAAATTATGTTTTTTTGGGGGAGTTTCTTTACTGGGATTGGGAACAGTTAATAAAAAATAAATCATAAAACAATTAAAAAAACATATAAGACATGGTATAAAAGGGGTCTGTGGAGGGTGCCTGTGTTGGTGGGTGGAGTCTGGGGGGGTTTCTTGACTGCTATTGGGGGGGACAGTTAATAATAAATAAATAAATAAAATAAGTAATTTGTATGTAAAGTGATAGAGACAGGAACCCCCTGACATAAGCTGCCACTGGGGAGGACTGATACTTGACCTGATAGAGTGTCTTGTAGATGATGATTTCTTGTTAGAGGCCCAAGCCCTGAGAAAATATTGAATTGTAGGACTTAGACTTATTAGAAGCACAAGCCCTGAAGAAACATTGATTTGTAAGACTTAAAGGGATAGTAATACTTCGTTTTAACTTTATTTTATTTTGTAGGCATTAAAAAACATGAAGAATGATATAAGTCGTATCTCTTAAACCTTTACGGTTTAAGAGATATTCACAACCAAAGTTTTCCCCTCCCGCCCGTTTTACCTAGTGTAAGCCATCTCTTCTCAGATGTGGAATGCAGTCCATAGACCAGAGAGATAACAGCGGGGGACAATCTTCTTACAGTGAAAACAATGAAAGCCCTGCCCCCCTTGTCAAGCTTTTCAGGTTTTTCCCTTAACTTAATTGAAGATTGTCCCTCTCTGCAATCTACCTGGGCACCTCCCTTCTGCTCTGGCTGAGCAGTGTTATATCAGTAGAAGGGGAGGGAGGGGGACACTTTGTCATTGAATTACTCTTCAACTGCAACTCTGACAGAATTGAAATAACACTCTCCAAAGTACAAATACTATGATGATTAATTAGAGCTGCTTTTATTATGAAACATTACTATCCCTTTAAGCTTGTTTGGCACAAGCCCTAAGGAAACACTGATTTGCAGGACTTAGGCTTGTTAGAAACAAACCCCTTCAAAAATGCTTTGTAGGACTATGAGGTTTTTATTATTATTTTATGTATTTTTTTTTTTAAAGCACAAGCCCTGAGGAAAAAAACATCTTACTAGCCTAGTGCCGGCAGGTCATGTTAGCCAGTGGCCATTGGCCAATGTCAAATGTCCTCCTGAGTCCTTAATTGTGGAACATGCAAATGCTGTTCTTGCTGCTACTGCTGCTGAGGTGTTTTGAGCAACAGACTGATTAGGCAGCTAAAAGAGAATGGGATCAACAGTAGCAGTAACATGGGTGATGAATGATGAAGGTTCCACTTGCCCCGACTAGATCTAGTGATGCACAGGAGGCAGTAACAGCATAATAAGTAGCCCCCAGTATTTGTGGAGAAAAGAGGAAGCCAATAATTTTTCTCCCTCTTCCCCACCAAAATCATGGATGTGTTGTTATTATAATATAAACGTGTCCCTTGAGAGCAGGAACTGTGCTTCTCATCAGCAACTGCAATGTTCACACTGTGTGTGATAAATAACACCTGGAGGCACAACTGGATCCAAACACCATGACACCAGAACCCAAGTACTCCCGCTGCCACTATACCCCTTGTCCACACCCCGTTAAGGACACATGACAACTTGCTTACAGTTAAATAGTAATGATGAACCCTCCCTGCCACCATCCTAACATAATCTGAGGGATGTAATCTCCTCAGATGCTGCTTGATATACTGCTTCTGATTCTCCTCCACCACACTGCCATGTGTGGTCAGTGCACCACACAGTGTGCAATGGATGGACATGAACTGCCACATCCTAACATCAACAGAGTGGCTTTTCATTTGGTGGGGGAGGTAACGATGAATGAGGTGGATTGGAAGAAGATGTAGTTACCCTAGAGGAATACAATGATGGTGAGCTAGTTGTTTCACTCATCCTGGAACTTCTAGCCTCTGTCTGAGTTTCTCTATTCTTCTTCCTCTTTGATCTCCGCCTCACTTCTTGTTGCCTTTCTGGAGAGTCAGGGGGTACAGCAACAGAGGTGTTTTATTTCTGTGGTGGGTGTTTGGCTTTAACATGTTTGATATAAATGTCATGGTGCCTGTGTTTCATGTGTGTTATCCGGAGGTTGTGCCAAGGTGTGTTCCCTCCTTTCCTTTTCTCACTGACTTGTCACAAATTGTGCACCTTGCCATTGGTGAGGACTGTACTGTGCCTACCCCAACAGAAAAATAGTCTCACACTTGTGACTTCAGGGGGGAGGGGGGAAGGTGGAGAAGAGTGTCCCCTTTCTTCTTGTCCTCCACATTTCCCTTCACTGTCTGTGGCAGCGGATGATGTGGCTGCTGTTGCTGCTATTGCCTCAGAATCAGCACTGCAGCTATGACCAGGAGTATTGCTGCCACTGGCAAGTGAAACTTGTCCTAGTCCTGCATCACTTGTTGACCCCATTCCCACTGTGTCTAAGGTGGTCTGTGGCAAACTAGCTGCTCCTCAGCATCCTGCTGCCCTTGCAACTCAGCAGCAGCAGGAATTAGAGCAGTTGCATATTCCAAAATTTCACCGCTAGTGGTGGTGGTGGTGATGCCCATCCTCATCCCTGTCTCCCATTCCATCTCAGTTTCTGCTAAAAAATCCATCACTGTCTCTTCCTCCCCAGCTTCTACACCATATTCATCACTACCACCACTGGACCCTACGTGCTGCTACTGCTCTATTACAGACATCGCATTGCTGGTTGGAGGAGGTGATGAGCAATGTGACAGAGGGTCCCATAATATCACGCTTGCCATTTCATGGTGATGGGAAGAAAGTAGACTGGCAGCAGTATCAGCAGGCAAAGGCAGCTGATCTGTTCTCCTGGTGGTGGTAGTATCATTATTTCTGTACCTGCTATCCACCAACAGTTCTGGCCTCTTCAGGATTATTTTCCACTTGGACATTGTAGTGAAGGGAAGGGGACTCCCAGGGCCAGAGAAATAGTGTGGGCTTCTTTGACCTCTAGTCTGAATGCTCTCAAATACTTCCCCTACCACTCTCCTAACACTAGGCCCACCGGCTGCTTAACCATTACTGTTACTACTACTAACACCAACCACATCAAGTTCAGCTCCAGAGTCACTATTAATATGAGGATATTGAGAATCCCTTCCTTCCCCCTGCAGGAATAGCATATCTGACAGCAGGCACAACACAAGTGGGAGCAGGGACAGCATGTCTGACAACAGGACCAGCAATGGTGGTAGCAGTACCAGGGGCTCTCATTACTACCCTTTTCTTCCTCACTTCCCATTAAATTCCCCAAGATCCTTAGGGGTGATTCAGGGGGACTGGACAGCATTGGTTCTGTAGTGGTCACTTCCTCCTGTGAAAATACACATAAATAAATGGGAGGAAACTTTCTAGCCATTGAAAATATGGAAAAGAATTTTGGTCAATGGGTGAAAAATGTGAAGATTTTAATTTCTGGTTTTAAAGTGGATTTTCCCATGAAAAAGAGGACAACAACCTGGTTTTCGCTGGATTTCTCCCGGGAACACAGTAAGAGCTTTCTCCCACTCCTATGTAGGACTCACAACTTTGACATGCAGTTATTAATTTCTCCACTTCAACCATCAGAAGTAGAATTGTAGATGAAAATGTTACAGTCATAGAAAATATAGGCGAAAAATGTATTGGCGGTGGCGAAAAAGGAGAAAATGTTAGGTATTGTGATGGGAGAAAAGTGAAAAGTTATCCGGTAAATGTTTCTAACTTTCCAAAATAGTATGTCTTGTCTACTTTTTCTTAGTGTCTCTATTAAGTACAGAGAATTCATATATGAAAAAATTGTGATGGGCATGGTTCTGTGTTTCTGACACCCCCATATTTTTTAAGTTCATACTAATGGGGTGCCATTTTTCTTGGGTAAAGAGTAGAGTAGAAAAGTCCACGTTTTTTAAATATATCAGTTTCTTTTGAATTGGTAAATTGTCAAAAATGGCTACTTTTCCTATTTGGCTACTTTATGGAAACAATTTGCACATCAGCCTAGAAGTAGAAAGGCAAGCTACCTCTGTTTTCGTGTGGTGGTTTTCTTGTTTACAAAAGTGTGTGCCTTGACTACTTTTCTGCATGTCTGTGTTGTTACAACTATTTTAGTGCTGGTGTGCCACACCTGGAAAATGTAAGAAAACTGACAGATTATTGTAGATGTAGTTTTGTGCTCCTGGCTCCCCCTTCAGTTCATACAAATGTATACAATTTTTTTTCTGACAGTAGGTAATGATTATAGAAAGAAATTCCACGATTTTCAAAGAAATCTGAATCTTTGGAGGGCAGGAAATGTAAAAAGAGTCAGTTTTCCTGCCGTCCAATCTTCTGGAAACATTTGTGCACACTATTCTAGGAATTAAAAGACAAGATGCAACTCATCTGATCTTTCCAACAATGTATGCTTTGACTATGTTTTCTTCATGTCTTTAGTTGTTACAGTAATATTAGCACAGCCATGTTCTATTTGAAGAATGTAATAAAAATGTCAGTTTTGGGAGTTTTGTACATCTGACACCGATATGGTATGTCAGCTCTTACCAGGGGCAGATTGTACTATCGGGCATTCGGGCATGCCCCGGTGGGCCGGTGGCTGTTTGACAGGGGAGGGCCACTCCACAAAACTGCTGTCTAGACTCCAGCCCCTTGGAAGTTTGACAGGCAGTCAGCAGTCACCTTGTGAAAGAGGCTGCTGCTCTGCATTTCAAAGGTACTACTGGGTGAGCCAGCTACTTGACAGCCTCCGTTATTATTTATACTTAATTCCAAACTGTACAGACACTGTGTGTGTATTTATGTAGATTCTTAGACCTGATGTGCAAATAATATTCTTGAAATGCCAGAGAGGTGTCCAACGCATTGCAAAGCGAAGCGCTGGTCACTTTTCTGGCAGGCAAAAAGAAGTAATAAACACCACAACTGTGAATAGTCTGTGTGATTTACTCACAGACTTTCTACTTACTGTGCGCAGTGATGATGCCGGCCATCGACTTAATCCAGTGCTAGAGAGGAGATTAACACACTGTAAAGCAATATATAAGGACCTCTCTAGCACTCAGGGTGTTAACTTGCCTCTTGTAGCTGCTTTGCTGCTGCTGCCCTGCTTCTCTCCATCGGACTCGTCCTCCCGTTCCAATCCTCCCCCGGACCTTATCCAGTAAGTAAATCATTCTCTTTCATTTCAGTCTTCTTTTTTTTTCTCCTGTTTTGATCTTTTTTTTTGTCATAACTCATGATCTCATTATTGGAGAACATTAAAAACCCTTTGAATGCCTGAGGGATGTAGCTATTGTAGCCCTTCTACCTCAGAAATCATCCATGTGTCCATACTTTTAAACTCAGTAACCCCCATATCCTCCTAAACAGCACCCTGTTCCAATTAGAAGCCTCCCAAATGTGTTCCCATCTACTCAGTGGCTGCCTCCATATGCCAGCATTTGCCCCAAGCATCTCCCTGTGCCCATGTTTAACCACACTGACCACCATATGCCCCCCAAACATCACCCTATGCCACCTACTAGTCTCCATGTGCCTCTGTGTCCATATATCTACATAATGGACATCATATGTCCCCAAACATCACCCTGTGCCACCTACTAGTTCCCATGTGCCTCTACAGCCCATATGTGCATATATATATATATATATATATATATATATATATATATATATACATGCATATATGTATATATCATGGCATACCAACTATGGGCCATATTTTTTAAAAAATGCCCCGGGCCATTATCTGACCACAATCCGCCCCTGGCTCTTACCATTTCTTTCTAGAGGATCTGCTATGCTTCAGATCTTACAAAATGAATTGGTCCTTAATTATTTCAAATATTATCCTTAACATCACCAGAACATAGATTCTAGGTCAGCGGAGTCTAAGCCTGGTCTTCAAGAGTTACCAACAGTGCATGTTTTCTGGTTTATTAGGCATTAAAATAATGCAAAAAAGAGAGTCCCTGAACGCGTTACTAGAGTTGTGTTTTTTTTAACTGTCTGTAGCTTGTCACAGCACAGTTAATATAATACCAAACTATAACTTAAAACTACCAACGTTACATTTGTTTTACTACCTGTCCTAACAGAATCAAGCCCTAGGCAACATGCATGCATATGGTCACAAATTCCACCCTCTATATGTACCGGGCTGTTGACTGGGTCTTAATGAGGGAATTTGGAACAGAGACTGACTTTTATATGCCAGTCTCTGTTCAAAATGATTTGAAGCCTCCAATTCGCTGGTATGTGTCCTTAAGCTCCTCCCAGACTTTCAGCTTCTAGTAGGAAGATGATGAAACCCCATATGCATGTGACCATATGCACACCAAAGGAGCCAGCGGACATTTAATTACAATTTGGAAACGTTTTTAACATCTAAACTTTTTTTGGACAAATGGACTAACAACATCTTACTTTGGAGAGCTATTCCACACTTTTTTTAACCCTTTGAGAGCTGGAGGGGTACACATCCAGCACTCAAAGGGCTAACCGTGGCATTGCTTGGGGGCATTATTTTTTAAAAAAACTACCTCTCATTGGATTATTTTTTTTAACACAGATATTACTGATGAAAGAAGAGAGAAGATTCAACAAGAAGACAAACAGTAGCTGGCCAGTGTGCTGAGGACCCCGGTGGACATTACAGGTCAGTGAGATTAACTCTGTGAGTGCCAGTGGGGTATGCAATGCTGTGCAATGTGTTGCATACCCACTGTAACTCATAGGGTTAATTTTATTTTTGTTTTAAGCACAAGTGTGTGTGTGTTGGAAACCAGTTTTCTAACACACACTGGTGGTTTTCACCTCATGTTAGGGACTCTGCGCATCTTTTTCATGGAATATTTTTCACACCATAAAAAGCGAGATCTTTAAAGTGAGTTGATACCAAATTCAGATAGTTTAACGTGGTGTCCAATGGGCACAAATTTTGTGCCCATTGGACATTTTTATGCGGCGGTGGTTTTTGACAGCACAGTTGATAGAATACCAAACTGTGCTTTCAAAACCACCGTCGCCAGTTTTTTTTAACATGGGTCATAGAATCAATCACTGTGTATCTTCTTCAGTCATAATATGACAGAAGGGTGAAAATACAATACAAAACAGACTAAACACTCATGCTGATTATTTTGACATTAAAATTCTGCTATCAGTGAATAAGTGATACAAACAAGATTTTTTTACCTTTCTTATACTATACTAAATTGTAGTCTTTAGCCAGAGATGTCTAAGTCTACAGACTGTATGGGTCAACTCTCTGAGCTTCAGAGGGGTGTGCAACCCATTGCTTCAGAGGGGTGTGCACCCAAAGGGCCCAGATATGTTTATTGTCTTGGATAATGTGACATACATTCCTTATCATGGTTCAGGTTACAGTTCAGAGTCTCAAATTTGGTCATTAACTTCTACTGTCAATTTTGTCTGTCTCTCTGTGTCCTAAAATTTCCATCAATACAGCCACCTTGAGATTTTTAATACTGTAATTAGTTTTCCAAAAATCTTGACCTACTGGGGTGTCTATTTTGTTGTTCACACTGGACCTATGATAATTCATCCTTTTTCTTAGGGTTTGTCCTGTATCACCTACATATAGTGCCATTTGGGGACATTTCATACACATGATAAGGTTAAACAACATTAGATCAGTCACAGGAGAATTTGCCCTTGATGTTGTGGTTTCAGGGGAAATGTGGTATGGGAACCTTCTCCGTGGTACATATGTGTGCACAGGTTCCACACGTTTTTTGTAGAAAGGCAGAAGTACCATTTTCTGTTGCATTCTTCATAGTTGTTTTAGATGTGAAGGCTGTTTATAGGAGAAAAGCAGAGGTTTTGGGAGTATTCTTTTTTTGGTATATAGTATTGTTTGGTCTTTTTTGAGATTTTGCTTCAAGCTGGGAGATCTAGGTGACTATTATTGTCACTCTGGTTTCTTAACATAGTAACATAGTAATTTAGATTGAAAAAAGACTTGCGTCCATCTAGTTCAACCCTTTTCCTATTCCTGCTTACCATCGTTGATCCAAAAGAAGAGATTTCTCCCTGGATCAACAAGCCCTAACTAAATATGAATCCCAATACTAACGTACATAGCCCTCTATGTTATGCTCTTTTAAATAAGTATCCAGGCCCCTTCCTGTGGTTGTTTGTATTCTGGGAGATTTCTTCTAGGTACTCTCTGAATTTGGATGTCTGTGACCTTGACATTATACCCATGACTGATAAAAACTCTTCTGAGATTTTTAAGATGTTTATCATGGACAAAAATTTCAGAGCTTATGTGTCAGTTCACTTTATTCATACGTGCTCTGGATTATATAGAAGAACCCCGGCGCCCTTATATGTTCTAATTATGTCCCAGGTTGTTTCTTTCTTATGTCAACCAATACACCAGTGCAGTTTTGATAAGTTTTTTTAATCTTCTTGGGACTGCAGTATCAAAGTTTAGCTGGTAAACAGTAAAAATCCAAAGAAATATTAAGACCTGTTCCAGCATCGCCTGCAAAACCTTAATTATTTGCTCAGTTAAACTGAGAAATTATCACAACCTTTTGAGTTAACAGTATAATTCACATGACAACTGCAGTTTTATTTAATTTTTGCAGACAGTTTTGTTTTAAACCTTTGTGTGTCAGGGAGATATCTAATGCACCGCAATATGTTGGATACTCCCAGACACTCAAAGGGTTAAGCTCTTTTTGACTGATACAGCTAATTTTACAATTATAAAATAAATCAAACATTAGCTGTTCCTCTGTGTATTTGTGGCATATATTAGATAGAGTCTCTTTAGAGAGAGAGAGAGGGAGAGAGAGTGAGTGTGTGTGTGAGAGAGAGAGAGGGAGAGAGTGTGTGTGTGTGTGTGTGTGTGCGAGAGAGAGAGAGAGTGAGAGAGAGAGAGTGAAAGAGAGAGAGTGAAAGAGAGAGAAAGCTGGAACAATTTTCTGGAAACCAAAGGCATTTCTGTAACATTCATCGGCTCCTATGTGCAAAAGGAAAATTGGAGCAATTATGGAACGTTCTATCTGAGCCATATGGAACAAATATAAAATTCCATTGATTTAAAGTAGGCTTTTACCTGATGAATACTAGTGAGGTGAGGTCTCCTAGGCATTCAGAACTAATTTCTATGAGACCTCTCTAAAAGTCAAAGGTTAAAATTCGACCTTAAATCAATGAGAATTTAGGTAATATTTATTTCACACTATGGTACAACTGGGTTTCTCCAAAACTGCTTCTCTTTAGCTTCTTGAATATGACCCTTCTTTGATCTTCATTACTTCAGAATTCATAATACCTTACTGAACTTGAACTGACTTATTTATAAGACAATTGTTTTAAAACAATAAACTTCTTTGTGTATTATTTTGTTGTTTTCCAGTTGCAAGTCATGCATTTTAAAAACTGCATATCAATTTAAGGTCTATGGTATTGATTTAGACCCAAATCTTACACTAGAGTCTTGACCCTTCTGCTTAATAATGATTTTTCCTTGGATGCACTCACTGTGGGAATATCAATAATGTAACTTTTAGAACTGATGATTCTCACAAAGTGAATGTGTGTCTCTTTCAAGATCAATGTTACTTATTACAACTTGAATCCCTGTCTAGGGAAGGTCTTACTTCTAAAGACTTGATTAATTGTTATGGATCCCATTTTGGCTCCCTCCCAAGCCATAGTGTTAAGAAATACAGAGCAGGGACAATTTTGCAAACATATTTAAAGAAATCTGTACACAAAGCACTTGTAATATTTCATAATAGGATAATATAAACAGAAAGAAAAGGAAAACTTTTTTACATATCGTGAAAACAATCCTATTTTTTTCAATGTTTTATGTTTCTGCTTCTTTACATTAAGTACTGTAGTTAATAGTTATGCAACATAATGAACTATTTCACTGTATTTTCCCTTAGAGGCACTATTTCATTCCTATGTTAGGGCAAAATTGGAGTCTTTGTTGGCTTTAACGTCTTCCTAGCGTTGGAGATGATGAACCCTGCTAGAAGCTGATTGGCTGGGAGGTGAGTAAGCACTTCCCATCCAATAGGAGACTGTCAATTTATTTTGAACCGAGACTGGCATATAAAAGCCAGTCTCAGTTCAAAATTTCAGTAGTCTGACTCGGGCAATGACCCAGGAGGTTGCAAGGATGCCTCAGTGCTGATCAAAATGCTTTCTGCCATCAGCGGAGATGGCAGCAGAGGCAAAGGGGTAAATGAATTTCAACTTTTAATGAAAATGGACATTTAAAACACAACTCAGTAAGCACCAGAATAATCAAGCTAGAAGTAGAAGGACCCCAGACCTGATAAAGAGAGGCAAACTAGTAGGAGAGAAGGGGCATGACATTGCCTTTCAGCTAACTTTCTGGCCATGTCATCATATTTCTCACTCTGAGCTTCATCCATATCTAAAGAAGTGGAGGAATATTTTCTAGACCTGTATCATCATCATTAGTAATTAGGTTATCCTCAGCATTGCTCGCTACTTCTTTCCCACTACTTTTGCATTTTTCTAAGCATTTAGAGGTCTCAAACAGTTTATTATTAGTTTCCCCTTTAAGGGATTTCCACAATGTTTGCTAATACTTTCAGGACAGATGTGGTTTTTTTTGTCTTACTGTCAGATGCAGAAGCTGGTTGAGCTGCTTCACCTTCTTCTACTATGCCCTCAACACTGGAGTAGGACTTATCATCTTCTGTGTTTTTAGATGGCTTATTAATAGTATTGGTGCTGGTGGAAGTTTTCATGGGACTTTGACAAATTACATGTTTCTCTGGAGGAGAAGGATCCCCATCATTTATTGCACATGCTGTAGCAACCAAGGCTGCAGTTTTTGGACTACAGCTTTACTCAGACATCGCTACACTGCTCAGTAGCCTTTCACCCTTCCCCTACCCCTTGTGTGTTGCTGGACATTACTCATCTACTATGTTTTTACTGTAAAGTGCACAATGGAACTTCTTATGTGGGATGTCTTGTCCTCTACAAAAAATTATATATCATCTAGCATCAGTATGAGTCAGTCACAGATCAAATCAGGGTCCCTGTTTCTCTCACCTATCGTTTTTAAATATAAATATATATATATATATATATATATATATATATATATTTTTTTTTTTTTTTTTTTTTTTTTAATTAACCATCCCACTATCACTGCCAACAAAAAATACACTTCTCAACTGCTTCTTTCCTCAGACTCCCCTAGCACATATATAACAGGCAGAGCAGGAAGAAATTTGGATCACCTCTGCATTTGTGTTTCCAATCAGTCACACACAATTTTGGTGTATTTGGTGTAATTCCCCTTGGTTCCTTTCTCACACCCACAGACTGCCCTGACACAGAAATAGCAGCCAGTTTGAAAAGGAACTTGGATCACAGCTGCCTGTGTCTACTCAGTCACTCAACATTTTGGAGTATTTTGGATAAAACACCTTTGATCCCTTCTCACATCCCCAGGCTACCCTAGCACAGAAATAACAGCCAGATCAGGAAGAAACTTGGAACATCCCTGCCTGGGTGTTTCCCGTCAGTCACAGAATTTTTAGGTATTTGGGGTAATTTCACTCTGCTTCCGTCTCACAATCCCCAGACTCCCCTGACACAGAGATAACAGCCAGACCAGTAAGAAACTTGGATCATGGCTACCTGTTGTGCTCCGGTCGCTTACCTCCGGTCACATCTGTTCCTCTGTGCCTGGCCATTGCGTCTGCGCATGTGCGGCTGGTACTTATCACTTCCGGGTCTCGGAGGCATTGACATTGCGGCGCATGACGTCCACGCAATCAGCAATAAAAAGCAGTGCAAGCTGGTTGCGGGCACTCTTGCGTTGAGTCCCCTCTCCGTTCTACTCGTGTCCTTAGCAACTTCAGTCAGCATCTTCTGGGTCTTCGTCCTTTGCCTTTCCTGTTCGGTCCTTTCTTGTCTCTCAGCCTTCCTCTGTCCGCGGTTGTTCTTCTGTCCCCTGCTTGTTTTTTTTTGTTTTGTCCTTTGGCCGTTCCTTGCGCGGTTTTCTCGGTTCTGTTTTTTGTTACTTCCCTTTTCTTTATATTATACTAGTTGAACAGCCCGTTACACGGGCCACAGTGCCACTGCCACCCGGTCGCAGGGCAGTCACACGCAGTAGAGACTGCCCGCACCGCGGCTGATACAGAGCTGGACGCGCCTTCGGTGCGCCCAGCTCTGTATCAGCCACAGCGCGGGCAGCCTCTACTGCGCATGACTGCAGCACACGCAGCAGTGTGTGTACTGTGCAAATCGTGCGTTACACACGATTTAGCGAATTATTATATAGGATTCTTGCCACTTGCTAGCCTTGGTGTGGCTTCCTCTGAACAAAGCAAGTTTCAAGGGGCATACACAGGGCCAGTACTCAAGTGGTCAACATTACCTTTGTTTCCCAGTCAGCGAAACTGAATGTTGGGGTATTTCAGGTCAACCTCCTCTCTTTCATCATGTCTTCCAGAGTCCCCCAGACTTTCCTCATATAGAGAACAGATTTCCTGCCGGCAATATTGCCTAAACTAAGCTTCAATTCAATTTTATTAGCCTGTCTTTTCTAGCTCAAAGTGTACTCCTTCCTCTTTATCTCAAAAACACAATGACATGCTGCTGGAACCTGACATACTTTTTATGTTATACCTGTGGCAAATTAAGGGAAACTTGCCACACAGCAGGGAGAAGTTTAGTCTTTCTATTGATTTCAATGCAATGAGTTAGGTAAAAAAATGTCACTTTTCGCAAAAAGTGTTCCTGTCAGCAAAAAGTGCCTGTTTCTCTTTTGAGGTGAAAACTTTCACCCATCCTTACTTAGGACACCTGATTAGGCTTTGGATGCCCTGTGATCCAGTTAGTAGTTTTTTTTACAAGTATTTCCATCTTTTTGTAAATACAAATGAAAAGTATTTTCTGAGGGAACAGAAAACAGGATATTTGCCACTTTTCCCATGAAAATTACTGCTAATTGAAAAGGTTACTTTTTTTGTCTTTTTGATAACCCCCTGATATTTTACACAGGAAATTTGCCAATTACCTTTAGGGAGGTTGGGGTTTTGACATACATTTCTATGGCTACCAGTGCAACAGGACATGGCTAGGAGTCAGAGGTAAGCATAGATCTATGGCTACCATGGCAGGGACAAGGCTGGTGTAACAGTGTGTGTTTCTGTGGGGACCAAGGCTGGGGGAACAGTGTGTGGTTCCATGGATAGAAGGGGGCAATGCTGGGGGGACAGTGTATATGGTTCTATAGATAGAACAGGTAATGCTGGGGGACAGAGTGTGTGGTTCCATCGATAAAAAGGAGCAATGCTTGAGGAATAGTGTGTCATTCTATGGATAGTGTGAGGTAAGGAAAGGACAAGTGTGTAGGTCAATGGATAATGTGGCCAGTGTTGGGAAGGACAGTGTGCATGGTTCTATGGATAACATGGGGAAATGTTGGGGAACAGTGTGTGGTTCTAAGGATAAAATGGGGCAATGCTGGGGAGAAGGTGTATGGGGGTATGAAAAGGGGTCAAAGGAGGTTGACCCCAAATACCTCAACATTCTGTCTGACTGATTTGATTTTAAATACACACATGATACTGTGGACCAATTTCCTTGCTGATCTTGTTGTTATTATCTCTGTGCTGGGGAAGTCTGGGGAAATAATTATTACGGTTTTCAGACACTCAGACAGTGGTAGATAAAATAAATGGAGTTTTATTAAGTAAATGAAGAACAAGGTCGCCACTGGGGCGGTATTGGTAGAACAGAATACGATAGAGATACCTGGCGCAGCAGGTAATATAAAACAAGTAAGGAAGCACAAAACAGAACTCAAGAGGTTAATAGTACTGGTTATCAGTCTCAAATGCGGTGTTAGGCACGCCCTTGGTGCTGCTTATAGCTCTGTGTGCTGTGAGGTAGCACACAAGTCCATACATTGTGCAGAGCTGTAGCATAAAGTCCTGGCTGAACAGAAACTGCAAGTGATAAGGAGATAGCCCCCACGGGCGTAACCGGAGACTACAGTAAAATGATAGCGTGAGCCAATAGCCCCCACGGGCGTAACCGGAGACTTCTACTATCACAGTCGCTTAAGCCAATAGCCCCCATGGGCGTAACCGGTGACTACAGTATCGTGAATTGCTTGAGTCAATAGCCCCCTCGGGCGTAACCGGAGACTACAGTATAGTGATTTGCTTGAATCAATACCCCCTCGGGCGTAACCGGAGACTCCAGTATAGTGTTTACTTGTGCTGATGGCCCTAGCGCGGGCGTAACCGGATACTACTGGGTACTGCTTTGCCAAAAGCCACGGGCGTAACGGAACCACTGCTCAGTCACGGAGAGCTGCCGACTACCATGGCCCGCAAGCGGCCGGCTCACAGAGACTGCGGACAGGCTTAGGCGATAGGTGGAGAAGCAGCAGTATCGGATGGACAATACCAGTGTCTCGAGAGCAGGAATAGACTCAGCACAGTAAGGTCTGGACTCAGCACACAAAAGGCAGATAATGGAAGACTCAGCAATGGCTCAGCAACTGACAAGCGGAGGCTCAATCACACTATGCAGTATCAGACAGCGGAGTGTTCCGTCAGCAATGCAGGAGCAGGATACGAGTACTCGGTAGTCAGCCAGGCCGGATCAGGATACACAGGAGATTCGCAGACAAGCCGGTTCGGTAACAGAGAAGGGTCGTCAGCCAGGCCGGGTCAGATGCCGTGGGAGATTCGCAGACAAGCCGGATCAGGAACAAGCAGGAAGTCGGCCGGGTCAATCACGGAACAGGAACACGGGAACGTCGTCAGTCAAGCCTAGTCAGTACACGGTGGATCAGGATACAGAAACAGCAACGCTAGCAGGAAACACCACGAAAGGGCACCTGATAGGTGCCAGTGACCGGATTATAACAGATAACCAGGGGCGGGCCAACACAGCTCAACCAATCCGGGAGCAGCACAGTTGAGAGTGACAGAAAGGATCACGGGGACTGTGAAAATAATTTTTTAATTTAGGTTTTTATTATCATTTCTTTTTTGGACAGTGATAAGATAGAGTGGACAGGTGACTGGGACCCTGACATGAGCTGTTTGACTGAGGCAGACTTGATAGATAGCAGATGAGAATGATAATTTTGTTGGGGACCAAGAAAAGACATCACACTCCATCAGTTGTGTTGCAAACTGTAAAGTAAAAACACACAGTAGTTGAGTAATGTCCAGCAAACACACAAGGGGCAGGGGGAAGGGGAAAGGAGGTGCAGCTCATCCCTGCACTGTAACAGAAGATAAGACATATCTGGGTGTCATTATTGTACTGGTCCAGATACCAAGCTGGCAAAGAGAGGGATTTTGGTGGTTTTCTACAAAAGAATACAGAAGCATGTCCACTGCCAACATCATGGCAACCTTGCAATTCCACAAGTGTTCTTTGCGATTCTTTGGGATTGTTTTTAAAAAGTTTTTGACTCCTTCCCAGGAATTCAGTCAGTGTGGGTTGGCAGTAAATGGGAGAAGAACCAGCAAAGTTATTGTTTTAACAACATGACTAGAGGAGATGCTAGAGGTAGAGGCAGCATGTTTGGGTAGATTATGACTCTTGTCATCTCCTACAGCAAACCCAGAGTCCTCATTCTCCTCTGCAGAAGCAGCCATAGGTATTATCAGGAACAAACTGTTGGCAGTGGCACACTCTCTGACACATCAATAGCATCACTACTTCTCTTATCTGCCCCAGGGCCCTGGGAACTTTTTAAAGTGCTTCTGCTGTTGCTAGTTGCAGCACTGCTTGCCTGCTAATGGTGTGCCTCCCAGTCACACCTGTGGTTGTGCTTCAGTTGGGATCTCATAGAGGAGATGCCTAGGTGTGAGTCTGCTTCCCCCTGCATACATGCTTTTTGCACAGACAACAGATAGCAACATGCTTAGCTTGAGGATCCTGAGTGAAGTATCTCCATGCTGTGGACTTCATGGAATGAGGGGTTCCTGAGGTGGAGCTGCTGCCACTACTACTACTGGGGTTAGATGTTGATGCAGTTCTACTGCCACTACTACTAGGTGTCAAAGGTGCAGAACATATAGAAGCAGCAGAGGCACTTGTCATATCTAACATTGTGGATGTTACTAACCTGTGTTGCTGTTGCTGGGTGCTCAAAATGGGTGTGTGTGGCTGAGTGGGACTTGGACTTTGAAGAGGTGATGATGCTGTTGACTGATAGGGCGACTGTGTGCTTTTTGACATCTGTGCTTGTCCGGGGTCAGACTTTCCAATGGCTTTCTCAAACAGTTTATAGACAGACACAGTGCTCCTTAAGAGTGGTGGAAGACTCAGTCTTTGACTTTCTGCTAACCTTATAGCCCTGCCATCATCCTCACTCTCAACTTCACCTGTATCTGAACAAGAGAAGGATGCTGGAGGGATACATTCTAGACCTGCATCATCAGTCATCACTAGGTCATCGTCAGCAGCATCAGCATCACCTGACAGTTCTTGCCCACTACTACCCTTATTTTCCTCTAAACTTCTGGAGGTCTCAAACAATGTATTTTCACTTTTTCTGTAACAAAGTTCGCTACTACTTTGGGGACAGGTGTTTTGGTGCTTGTTTGCTTCACTATCTGATGCAGCAGGCAGTTCAGCTGCTACACCTTCCTCTATTATGCTACTGCCAGCATCATCAACACTTGAATGTGACTTGTTGTCATCTTCAGTATTCTTCTTATATGGTTCTTTATTTCTACTGGCACTCGTGGTGCTGGAACTAGTTTTGCTGGGGCCTTGACAAACTGCATCCTCCCTTGGAGTAGAGGGATCATCATCATTGTTTGTACACAGTGCACGAACCATTGCTGCAGTCAGTTTTTGAACTACTACTTTACTCTCACTTCCCTGCATTGCTCCACCCCTCCCCTTTCCCCTTCCCCTTGTGTGTTTGCTGGACATTATGAAACTATACTGTGTTTTTTTTTCTGTACGGGACACGTACGGAACACATGGCGCTGTATGATGTCTTGCCTAAGTCCAGTCAGCTGTCTGTCACAGTTACCTAATATATTAAGTTCTTTATTCTTTTTAAGTTGTCCACCCTGTTGTCTTATCACAGTCTGTCCAAAAAAATTATAACTGGAAATCAAAATCAACAACATCTTTCCCCAGACTTCCCCACACAGCACAGAGACAATAATAGCAAGATCAGCAAGCAAATAGGTCCCTAGCTGCCTGTGTCTTGCCTGTCAGTCACATGGAATTGTGGAGTATTTGGGGTCAACCTCCTTCCTCCCTTCTTGTCCCCAGAGTGCCCCACTGACTCTCCTAATAAAAAAAAATGTCCTACCTAAAGATTACCTAAACTAAACTTCAATTCTCCTATCTTCTCTAGCTTAAATAACATACTGATCTCTCTTCTCACAAACACAAAATGGCTGCTGTGAGAGCCTGGCAGGCTTTTATATGGCTGTAGGAAACTTTCATGTGGTGGAGAAATATTTTTCTTCCCATTGATTTCAAAGGGCGAAAAAAGCAGAAAAAAGGGGGAAAAACTGCACTTTTCGCAGGAAATTATTTACCAAGCAGAAAGTGCCATTATTCACCGATTTCAGTTTGAGGTGAAAAATTTTGCCCATCCCTACCTGCAAAGGGGATCTAATATGAAGATTATGATTTTAATTGGAACACGTTTCAACACCACTGACATCCTTTTATGCCTAGAGTATTTATTTATTTATAGACAATTTTACTAGCACATATATTATGGGGGTTTTTTAGATTTTTTTTAGATGCTTTGTACATGGACCTGGGAACTTCAATGTCTTTCTTGTATCCAATATATCATTACTATTTTAGCAATGCTATGAAGAAATACTTTATTAATGCCATCCTATTTTTGTTTGAAAATAAAATATGAAGGTTGCTTCTATTTTCACCATGTACTGTTCCTTATTCATCTGTTGTTCCTTGGCTCAACTCTAGCACAGCTTGTGTGGAGGCTATGGATGATTTTTCTTGTGTTACAATATAATCAGTATATGACCTGTTTGCTCTCTATGGTTTCTGCAGTCAGGATTGACGATGAATATAATTTCCGTTTTGTTCCTGTTGTGATAATATATTGATGGGGCAACCCTTGACTCTTTTATTTTCATGAGAGAATCAACATGGCTAATTTACATGTGTTCAAATGATCGAACATTCTTGGACTATTCGGTATGAATGGGTGAACATTTTTACCTCAAACCAAAATTAGTGAATAATAACACTTTCGACTTGGTGAATAATTTCCTGTGAAAAGTGCAGTCTTTCCACCTTTTTCACCTGGCTTATTCCATTGAAATCAATGGAAACATTGAATTCACACACAATACATACCAAATAGTATTTTATTTCCCAAAAGTATAGTATAAAGGGGTATGAGGGTGCCTGTGTTGGTGGAGTGTGGGGAAAGAATCAGTTGAATAGGGAATGGTTTTTTGGGGCTTTGTTTATTGGAATTGGGGGACAGTTAATAAAAAAATAAAAAATAAATGCAATTAAATAAAACATAAGGCATGATATAAAAGGAGTATGAGGAGGGTGTCTGTGTTGGTGGTTGGAGTCTGGGGAAATAATCAGTTGAACAGGGAACTTTTTTTTTGGTGGGCCGGGGGTTGTTGACTGGTATATGGGTACAATTAATAAAAATAAATTCATAGATTTTATAAAACAAGAAATTGGTAAGTAACATGACAGAGACATGGACCCCTGACATAAGCTGCACTGGGGCAGACTGATACTTGATGGGATAAACTATTTTGTAGAGGATGATTTGTAGGACTTTGATTTGTTGTTAGAGGCCCAAGCCCTGATGAAACATTTATTAATTGTAGGAAATAAGACTGGTGTTAGGCCCAAACCCTAAGGAAACATGATTTGTAGGACTTAGACTTGTTTGGCATAAGCGCTAAAGAAACATTGATTTGTAAGACTTGGACTTGTTAGAAACAAGCCCACAAAATTGTTTATTTTTTTGTAGGCCTGTGGTGTTTTTTTTTGTTTGTTTTTTTAAAGAACAAGCCCTGAGGAAAAAAAGATGCCCTACTGGCCTAGTACCAGCAGGTCAAATTGTTTTGCCCAGTGGCCACTGGCCTTTGTCAAATGTCCTGGTGTAATTGTGGAATTTGCCACTGCTGTTCTTGTTGTTGCTGATGTTGCTGAGTTGTTTGGATGATGGATGGATGGATGATGATGGTTCCACTTGCCACAATTAGATCTAGTGATACTAATTAGGCAGCAGCAGTGCCATAACTAGCCCCTACCACTGTAGATATATGTGCAGAAAATAAGAATTTGGCTAATAATGCTTCTCCTCCAAAATCATGGGTTTGTTGTTATTAGAATAGAAATTCTTCCCTTGAGATCAGGAACTGTGCCTCTCATCAGCAATTGAATGTGCACAGTCTGTGGTGAATAAGGGGAGGGATGGGAACAATGGGTACATCTGCACTCACATCAAACACCTGGCACAACTCTATCCAAACATTGTGATGGTTAGGGTCCCAAATATGAAATCCCCCCACCAGAAACTAAGTACAGTTGTGTCACGGTTTGTTAAGACTCTCAGAAGCAAAGTTAGGTAAAAACACAACTTTATTGAAAAGTTTAAGACAATCCCATAGGATCTCATACATATACATACACATACATAGAAATGACAGGAAAGTGGTAATAATAGCGAGTAAGGCTCTACCGGCCCTGCCAATATACTGGGCAAGGCAGCCTGGACAAGCAATGAGAAATAGGTGGCTCTACTGGCCCTGCCAATATACCGGGCAAGGCAGCCTATTGGAATACAAGGAGTATACAGGCTCTACCGGCCCTGCCAATATACCGGGCAAGGCAGCCTGGGCATGCAGCGAAGACTAGGTGGCTCTACCGGCCCTGCCAATATACCGGGCAAGGCAGCCTAACGGAACACAATATGTATACAGGCTCTACCGGCCCTGCCAATACCGGGTAAGGCAACCCAAGATGAAAATGAAAGGAAGGTTCTACCGGCCTTACCAATATACCGGGCAAGGCAGCCTTAAAGGAGATGGTGGCAACCACTGAGACCTCAATGACCGTCAGATGACAAAGACAGTCATAGAGATATTATAGGGAGGCTAAATGAGCATAAGTGGTAAATCATGGCATCACAGGAAATACCAGTACCCGCGTACTGGGCAATCAACTAGCTGTCTAAGACTTGACAGCAATGAGTGTGGAGCGAACCGGTACCCGCGTACTGAGAACAAACAGTATCACTGACATGTAAGCCGTTAGCAGTGGAGCGAACCAGCACCCGCGCACTGGGAACCAACAGTATCAATGCAATATAAGCCGTGAGGCAGTGGAGCGAACCAGTACCCGCGTACTGGGAACCAACAGGAGCAATGGCAATGTAGGCTGTGAAGCCGTGGAGCGAACCAGCACCCGCGTACTGGGAACCAACAGTATCAATGCAATATAAGCCGTGAGGCAGTGGAGCGAATCAGTACCCACGTACTGGGAACCAACAGTATCAATGCAATATAAGCCGTGAGGCAGTGGCGCTAACCAGTACCCATGTACTGGGAGCCAACAGGAGCAATGGCAATGTAGGCCATGAGGCCGTGGAGCGAACCAGCACCCGCGTACTGGGAACCAACAGTATCAATGCAATGTAAGCCGTGAGGCAGTGGAGCGAACCAGTACCCATGTACTGGGAGCCAACAGGAGCAATGGCAATGTAGGCCATGAGGCCGTGGAGCGAACCAGCACCCGCGTACTGGGAACCAACAGTATCAATGCAATATAAGCCGTGAGGCAGTGGAGCAAACCAGTACCTGTGTACTGGAAGCCAACAGGAGCAATGGCAATGTAGGCCGTGAGGCCGTGGAGTGAACCAGCACCCGCGCACTGGGAACCAACAGTATCAATGCAATGTAAGCCGTGAGGCAGTGGAGCGAACCAGTACCCACGTACTGGGAGCAGTCACATGAATGTAAGACAGCCGGATGGATGTGGAGCGAACCATTACCCTCGTACTGGGAGCAACAATATCGGGCAGCCGTAGCCGTACAGTAGTGGAGCAAACCAGTACCCGCGTACTGGGAGCCAGCAAGAGTTGAAATGTCTCCTGGGCGACCGGAGATCAAAGCAGCCACAGATGAGTAGGAAACTGGACGCTGCAGACAAACAGGAACCAGCACTCCGATGGTCAACCGGATCAGGAACGGCAATGAGGACTGGCAGCAGGAAGCAGCAATGTCGGGCGACTCCAACCGGATCAGGAACAGAACCTGGAACCGCTGAACAGGAGACTCAGGAACTGGACGATCTCAGGATAGCAGGAACACAGCTATGGCCCATAGAACTTCAGGAACATGATGAAAATACAAGCAGCCTAGAGACACTACGAAAGGGCAACCAAAGGGTGCCCAGACTCAGTCTAAACAGGCAAAGTGGGGCGGGCTGAAGGCAAACAGCCAGTGGGAGCCCCCTACAGGTGATAGACACACAAAGGCAGCAATCACGGGCACCGTGATAAGTTGCTGTCGCTATGCCCCTTGTCCACTCCCTACTAAGGACACATGACAACTTGCAGACAGTTTAATAACAATGATGCACCCACCCTGCCACCATCTTAGCATATTCTGCGGGATGGAATCTCCTCAAAATCTGCTTTCTGCCCTGCTTGTGATTCTACTCCATCACACTGCCATGTGTGGTCAGTGCACCACAGAGTGTGCAATAGGTGGACACAAACTTCCACATCCTGACATATAATAAATTATTATCAACCAGTGGAGGAGGTAAAGATGAATGAGGTGGATCACTAGAAGGTGTATTTACCCTAGAGCAAGAAGGTGATTGCAAGTTGGGTGTTTCATTTGCCATCGAACTTTCAGCCTCTGCCTAGGTTTCTCTATTCTTCCTCCTCTTTGATCCTTGCATCACCTCTTTTTCCCTTTGGGGAGAGTCAGGAGGTACAGCAACAGTGGTGCACAATTTCTTTGGTGGGTGTTTGGCTTTAACATGTTTAACATAAATGTCATGGTGTCTGTGTTTCATGTGTGTTAGGCCTGTTGCTCCAAGGTGTGTTCCCTCCTTTCCCCTTTTGACTTGTCACAAACTGTGCACAGTGTGTCGTTGGTGACTGCACTGTGCCTACCCCAGGAGAAAAAAGTCCCACACCCATGACCTCAGGGTGGAGGGGAAAGAAGGAGAAGAATGGCCTCATTCTTCTTCTCTTTTACATTCCCCTTCACTGGCTGGGGCAGAGGATGATGTTGCTACTGCCTCAGAATCAGCACTGCAACTAGGACCAGGAGCATTTCTGCTGGAAAGTGGAACCTGTATTAGTCCTGCATCACTTGTTGTCCTCATTCCCACTGTGTCTACAGTGGTCTGTTGCACACTAGCCTTCTCCTCAGCATCCTGCTGCCCTTGCAACTCAGCAGCAGCAGAAATTAGAGCAGTTGCAAACTCTGCACTTTCCAGAAGCTCACTGCTGGTGGTGGTGATGGTTATGCCCGTCTCATCCCTGTCTATTACAGAGATATCTCACCGGTCGGAGGAGGTGATGAGAAATGTGACAGAGAGTCCCCTATCATCACAATTGCCATCTCTTGTTGTCCTGAAGAAGACAGACTGAAAGCATTAGCAGCAGACACAGGCAGCTTATCTGTGCTCCTTGTGGCATGATTGCTGCTAGGCAACAATTCTGCCTTCTTCGGGATCATTTTCCACCTGGACAATGCCATTTGGGGGAAGGGGACTCCCAGGGTCAGGGGGAATTTTGTGGGCTCCGTCTACCACTTGTCTGGATGCTCTGCATTACTTCCCCTACCACTCCCCTAACGCTAGTCCCACCAGCTGCTTCACCATCACTGTAACTAATAGTAATACCAACCACATCAATTTCTGCCCCTGAGTCTTACTCCTCACAGTCAGTAGTAATATGATGATCACCCCCTCCTTCACTCCTAACACTAACATGCTGCTGGACCTTCTGAGTAGTAGTACTAGGGGCGAGACTGCTTGGGGATGGCGTGACTTAAGGTAACCTGCTGTCATACTTGGCATCACCCCCCCCTGAGAATTTCAAGACATACTGGCAACAGGTTCAGCACTGGCACAGGAGTAGCTGACTCTACTACCCTCTTCTTCCTCTGCCCTTGAAAAATATTTCCCCAAGATCCCTAGGGGTGATGTAGGGGGACTGGCCATCCTTGGGTCTGTGGGACCATGGCATCCAGACCTTTTAAAGCTGGTGGTTGTGGACACTTCCTCCTCCTCAGACTCACTGGATGCATAACGGTCCTTCCAGGTCCTCCTTTTATTGTTATTAAACTTGTTCATAGTGATAGCAGTCACTATGAGCCTCTCCTGCCTCAATTTTGCAAACCAACTCAAGCCTACCACCTCTATATTGCTCTGTAGCTGCTTGGATTGTGTTTCACTTCCTGGAAAATGACATACGAAAAACATATGATTAAAGGGGTGAAAACTGTCTAGTCATTGAAAATAATGCTGAAAAATGTTCAAATTATCAGATGATTAGTTATAAGAGAAGGAGGTAATGATCACCACTAAATGCTTAATTCCTTTTGTGGAATGCAATACAACTGAGTGTACAGGTCTATCTCCACTGTGTTTTGAACACAATCAGTGGCCAGGAATAGTGAAGTGGTCCTGGGAGAACAATTTAATTTCAGATTGTGTTGAATGAAAGTCTAAAAACTGTTAGTTTCACGGAGCAAGTATAAATAACACTTTGTTGTGTTACTGGAGTTTTTCTCTCTTCACATTTACAGACCAGGGATTCTGTTCAGTGGTGGTTATTAGTCCATTTAAAGGGCTTCCACAAATAAACACAAATTCAGTTTTTTGCAACATCTTTTGTAAGACTATTTTGTATGTGTTTTTTTCAAAGCATACAACACTATAATACCTTTTGCTGTCTCTCTGAGGTTTTTATGAACTACATAATGGATGCCTTCATTCCTCTAAAGGATAAGTGTTATTCTGTATTATTTGATCATACAAATGCTCACCATATACAATGTGGAGTTCCACCTAACAAGTACCTCCATTTTAAGCTGGTAATGGGACAGATGATTATGCTATTATATGGAATATAATGCACTGTGATCATTGTAGGAGTGTTTAAAATGTGAACAGATTTTGTCAGCAATATTTCAGATTCTGAGAGGAACAACCAAATGTAAAACATTATGAAGCAGAGCTTATGACCATATCATCTATTCTCAAGGCAGCTGTTATGTTGGATACATTGGCAGCAGACCCAAATTCAGCTTTCAGGTGTAGAAGCCATTTGTCTATGATATGCTGTATTTTCTTTAACACATCCACAGCTTTGAGGGATTTTCTCTCAAGGCTCCACATGCATAAAGTGGAAAGCTGATGGTATGGACTACCCTTTAGCTGTCCTTTACTTCTAGTGCTATTATATTGTAGCCATTGTCAAAAGACAAAAGGGAAGCTTTCAGAGTAGAGTACCAACCATTTGTCTATGCCATACTTTTTCCTCATCAGATCTACAGATTTGTGTGATTGTATATCAACTCACTGCATTTATTAAGTAGCATTCTGATGGTATTGGCTACCTTACAACTGGCCTTTGTTACCAATGCCACACCAGAAATGACATTTGTGGTGCCTGCTATTGCTGCCCACTGATAGAAAAGAGAACCTAGCTGGCAGTGACAGTTTATACAATGTATACTGTATGCTTTTAGCAGCAATCTTAGTCACAGTTCAGGTGAAGAATTGCATGCCTGCCTATATCAGTGTCACCTATCAACTGTTCCATTCTTTCAAAGTCACTGTCTACATATCACACCTACACTACCTGCTATCATGAACAACTCTAGTTCACCTTTTTGCTGGTCTGCTTAGTTTACACCAGTAGCTATTGTCTAATTCAGATTTATCTCCTAAGGACTGAAGTACAGTACAGGATAGACCAATTAACTTTAATGTCACAAAGTAAAAGAATAAGGTCATGGCACAGCAGCTGGTGCAACACCACCACAGTTTCTTCTAGTCCTCCTTGTTCTTGCATGCGTAAGTAACAGAGCATATCAAGTTGTACCTGACTGTCTGTTTGTCTTGTCTTGAACATGGTATGATGTATTGTATCTCTTGTTCAGTATTAGCAGAGTTTCAGACCCAAGCAGCTCAGGTAGAAAGGATTGCTTAACTGTCTGTCTGTAGCTAACACCAATACTCAAGTACATCCAGTCAGCCCTCTCTCTTTGTCAGTCTGACCACACTAATACTAGATAGAATCATAAATTCTGCTACTTTCTCTCTCTCCCAAGCACAAATTGACTCCTTATAAGCTAATGTGATGAAAAGATCAGAAAAATACCAGGAAGTCCTGATACCGCAGGTTTCTCTTTCTTTGGCAATTTTTCTCTATCCCTAACCAAGATAATAATCATAAACAGTGGATGGTATGCCTAAAGGATATTCTTATTTTTTTATATTAATAGAACATTAACATAAAATCCAGATCAATGTCAGTCTGTTAGCAAGATACAATAACAAATTCCTGTTAAAGTCCTGATTTTAATCATGGGGTTTGATGGATGCAATACTGGATGTGTTGCAGGTGTGTAAAATGTTTGCTAAGAAACATATTTAAGGAACAGTAGTAAAAGACAGAAAGAACATAGAGCATATATGCTTCTAAGAATAGCTATGCAAGAAATGTTAGTTGTTGTCCCATACTCAAATTACTGTTCAAAAGGGACACTGAAGTACTGTATGATGAAACACATTAGACATTTTGATATGTTTTACCCATATTAGTAAATTATATTTATTCTAACTTACCTTCATGCCCTTCTCCTCAGTATTACTTATCCTTAGGCTGTTGTCCTGACAGTTTTTTAGAGTTATTGTTCTCCAACTCGCTATTCCTTGGTATTTTCTATTCCTCCCCCTCCACAATTCTTGTTGCCTTCTGGGTTGAATTAACATTGCAGGGATTAGTTAAAGGGATAGTAATACTTCGTTTTAACTTTATTTTATTTTGTAGGGATTAAAAAAACATGAAGAATGATATAAGTCTTATCTCTCAAACCTTTGTGGTTTGAGAGATATTCACAAGAAAAGTTTCCCCTCCCACCCCTTTTACCTAGTGTAAGCCATCTCTTCTCAGATGTGGAATCCAGTCTATAGACCAGACAGATAACAGAATGGTACAATCTTCTTCCTATGAGAACAATGAAAACCCTGCCCCCCTTGACAAGTTTTTCAGGGTTTTCCCTTATCTTAATTGAAGATTGTCCCTCACTGCAGTCTACCTGGGCACCTCCCTTCTGACCTGGCTGAACAGTGTTACATCAGTAAAAGGGGCGGGATGGGGATACATTGTCATTGAATTACTCTTGAACTACAACTCTGACAGAATTGATATAACACTCTCCAAAGTCCAAATACTATGATGATTAATTAGAGCTGCTTTTATTATGAAACATTACTATCCCTTTAATGATTAGTGTGTAGGTGAGGGGTCTGAAGGAGGAGGATATGGAAGGAGAAGTACAGAGAAAGAGTGTGATAAAGAGGTGATAAAGTGGAGATGAAACCTTATAAAAAGAAGAAGAAAAAAAACAGGGATCTTAACTAAAGCAATCAGCCAAAAATAACTCAATAATCAAATTAAGTATAAAAGTAAAAAAAAGATGTATTAATATCTATTAAAAATATACAATAAAACAAAAATACCCAAGGCTGGACATAGACACAAAGCCCCCCTCTCCCATCCTATCAGTTCCCCCCAGGCATTATCTTACTAAATCCAACAATCATAAACAATAAGTACACACAATGCAATGACCAATAAATCAAAATATACCAAAATGTAAAAACACAAATACGGTATAAAATATAGCAGAAAGGCCATAAATGGAGCTAGTACTGGCACCAGTAATCTAAACTAAAGTTAGTAATGAGGTCTTCATTCAGAGATCTTCCATAAATTTCTCAGCTGCAGGCTTATTCAGAGGTTTTGCCCTGATGAAGCCCGTAGTAACATGGGTGAAACATTTTGGAGGTAGGAGTCAGGAGGCTTGTTATGGTGCTACAAGAGGCTGTTTGAAGAATCTAGACAGGACTCACATGATGTTAAGATGGAGTAAAAGGATATTTTAGTAAACTTGTGCGATTCGATTTGGGCCATTCAGTCATCATTCGGCACTGCTGAAAGGCAAGGTGCATTTGTTTTTTCCCCCCAAATCCCAATGGTACTGTGTCAGAAATTCGTAAAAAAAATTCAGACATTCAGATGACATTCTCCCCGCACGCGCTCTACTTTCCCTCCCTCTCTAGTCCAATGAGTTTCTTAGTTTCATGATGGGAGTTGGACTATTGACACGTCAGACACCCAGACAGCATGTTAGTCCATTGTTGGAGCTCAGAGAAGGAGATAGTGCCAGTTGTTGTGTAGGCAGACAGCCAGCATTATTGCCACAGCAAGGGAGAGTCATCTTTGTTCCTGGGCAAAATATAAGCAGTTTGAATAGTTTTCAGAGTGACAAAGCCAGTCTCACGTTTATTTTGGCAGTCCTATTTCCACTGCAAGGGAGAGTCATCTTTGTTCCTGGGCAAAATATAAGCAATTTGAATAGTTTTCAGAGTGACACAGCCAGTCTCACATTTATTTTGGCAGTACTATTGCCACTGCAAAGGAGAGTCATCTTTGTTCCTGAGCAAAATATAAGGAATCTGTTTGAATAGTAGAGTGACACAGCCAGTCTCACATTTATTTTGGCAGTCCTATACCTATTGACACTGCAAGGGAGAGTCATTTTTTAAAATGTGTTAAATTCAGCCGAATAATTCAGAATTTTGCAGAATTTCATCCAAGTCAAACAGGTCCGGTTTGAAATTCGGATCCACCAAATTAAAAATAATTTTTTTGACCGAAATCGAATTTTACCGAAAACTTTTGCTGTGTACAAGTCTAATATGGATGCAATATCGATAAGAAATTTGTGACTAGTGGCGGCGATCTAAGGTGATGTCCTATATACACTGAATGTGACCATTAGCCCTGGATGGGTGAAGAACAGTGAAAAATCTGTATGGCAACCAAGAGTAAGGTGGTCTGAATTTCAAGTATGTGTGTACCATCTTAACCAGACTCAACTGTATGAGAATGCCAGTGAATCAGTGTTTGTCCCATTCATCATGTTTGATGTCATCATACATTTCATCTGTATTCTCCATTCATCATTTCATCTGTGAAACTAACTTGTGGCTGAGCTATATGGAACGTGAGAGATTTATGGAAGATTTCTGGATGAACACCTCATTACTAACTTTAGTTTAGATTACTGGTGCCAGTAGTAGCTCTGTTTATTTCTGCTATATTTTATACAGTATTTGTTTTTTTTTTATCTTTTGGTATATTTTGATTTATTGGTTATGGTATTCTGTGTACTTCTTGTTTTAGATTTAGTAAGACAATGTCTGGGGGGAACTGATAGGATGGGGAAAGCGTGCTTTGTGTCTATGTCCAGCATTGGGTCTTTTTTCTTTTTTTTGTATTAATTTTTATAGATATTAATACATCTTTTTTACTTTTATACTTAATCTGATTATTAAGTTACGTTTGGCTGAGTGCTTGAGTTAAGATCCCTGTTTTTTTTTCTTCTTTTTTTTTTGAGGTTACATATTGGTTTATGGAATAGGCACCCTATATATGATATCTATGGTTATGACATATTTAGGGAAATTATGAGTGGGATCCTCTAAATTAGTTTCTGTTTTGTTTTGATAAAGTGGAGATTACTTCTTCAGTGTGATTAAATCTCTAATTCTTATATTATTCTATGGTGCCAATGCACTAAGATTCTGCCAGCTTGAGAGTTCTCAGTGCATTAATGCATTGCCTCAATAAAATAACATAGGTCTTGGATAATTTATCACACTGGAGAAGTCATCTCCATTTTAACCTCTTTAGCACACCTTATTGGATAACCCCTTTGAGTTGCGACAAAACACTTAGAGACAGGTGTGGCATCTGAATCTTGTGAATAGCGATTTGGTAGTAGGATGACTGTGACCATTTATTGCATAGCTTCTCTTAGAAGTGTATGTGCCCTGTGTTATTTTGAGTGCCAGAGGGGTGAAGCATGCCTAAGGAAGAAACCTGAAAGCTCTTTAAAGAGTGAATTATAAACCTACAAATAAAATGTATGCAATCACCTTTACCCCTTTTTTCCCCCATTTTTATAAATGTATAGTACTGCATGGGCTATGCCTTCTGCTTGTATGTAGGGTCACAAGAGTAAATGGGATTAGATTGTGATCTAAGTAAATCTGTCTAAAAATAGATATTAACCCCTTGGATGCTAAAAGATGTCTCCAACTCAATGTGAACCAGTGCATTTAAGATGGATCTCAAAATCAAGGCATTAAAATAATCTGAAGTTCCTAACTGAATCAATATAAAGGGTGTCACATGAAAAAAATCACTCTCAAGATGTATAACATTTTCCTACGTGATTCTTTTAAAATGACAAAATAGCAACTTTGAATGCCAAGGAGTTATTCAATGCATTACAATGTACTCAAAGAGATAAATCATACCTCCCAAGTGTCCCTCTTTAGGAGGGACAGTCCCTCTTTGAGACCAAAGTCCATCTGTCTCTCTTTCCCACCCTGTTGTCCCTCTATTTAGAAGATCAGACTGTGTGGTGTGTATATAAGTGTATAACATTTCTCCACAGCCATAAAACTCAAATTAATGATTGCTTATTTGCCATCATATGTGTTTATAAATGAGTGGGTCATGAAATCACCTATAAATTAATGGCAATGCCCGCTCCCACCAGCGACACCCCCAGTAACACCCCTTAAAACAAAAGTGTCCCTCTTTGACCATTTGAAATGTTGGGAGGTATGTTAAAGTCCTTAAAAATGTGGTATTTTGTTAGTATTACCAAGTATAAAGTGCACTTTCTTCCTACTCATGTTACTAATGTGTGTGTGTGTGTGTGTAACTCTTTCTGTACCTTATATATTATAACTAGGGATGGGAGAACATTTTTGCCTCAAACTTAAATCGGTGAATAATGGCACTTTCCGCGTGGCAAAAAATTTCCCTTGAAAAGTAGTAGGGAACGTTGTTACAGTAAAAGTAAAAAGAAATTGTTGGAGACCTCCAAAAGCTTAGAGGAATATAAGGGTAGTGGGCAAGAACTGTCAGGTGATGCTGATGCTTCTGAGGATGACTTAATGATGACTGATGATGATGCAGATCTAGAATATATCACTCCAGCATCCTTCTCTTGTTCAGATACAGATGAAGTTGAGAGTGAGGATGGTGACAGAAGGTCAAAGACTGAATCTTCCACCACTTTTAAGGAGCACTGTGTCTGTATATAAAGTGTTTGAGAAAGTCATTGGAAAGTCTGACCCCAGACAAGCACAGATGTCAAAGAGCACACAGTCACCCTATCAGCCATCATCGCATCATCGCCTCTTCAAAGTCCAAGTCCCACTCAGCCACACATACCTGTTTTGAGTACCTAGCAACAGCAATGCAGGTGAACATCCACAGTGTTAGATATGACGAGTACCTCTGGCGTTGCTGCTGTAAGTGCTGCACCTTTGACACCAAGTAGTATTGGCAATAGAATTACATCAACATCTAGCTCCAGTAGTAGTAGCAGAAACCACACACGACAGACAAAGCCAGGACAAATATTTTAACAGCAGAACAGATGAGGAGGTGGAGGACAGATGGGACCACTGCTGTGACCAATAAGTAATGTGTGTCAATAATCTGAGATGGAGGATAGAGTATGACAATGGTAAAAATACATACACAAATCACACCATGACAGTCCCCCACCACCACCACTACAATACATATCTGCCACATTGTAGGTTGTACTTTATTTTTTTATTACTTGATATCATCATGAATATGCGCCAGTGTCACTTAAGCAAGAAAGTGTTGTGGGCAAAGGACAAATGCATTCTGCATGCTAACACATTTTTCAAGTCATATTTTGCTGAAGGACTCACATCTTTGAGTTTCAGCCACTTTTTTCTAAACTTCAGCCCTCAGAAGAAGTAATATTACAGTGGGAAATGTAGTACCTATAGGAAAGGAGAAAAATGTGATAAAATAGGTGGAAAATGTGTTAACATAGGTGGAAATTTTGTTAAAATAGGCGAAAAGGAGGACATTTTTGCATAGGCGGAAAGGTGACATTTTTCTAGGGAAATGCCAAAAAATCAGCACGTTTTCATGAAATTTTTCGTGGGAAATTTTTCACACTTTTCGCCTACCCCTAATTATAGCACCTAACATACATTATCTCATTCTAAAGAATTTCATATTGTCAGAGACTTTGTCCTGGTGGAGAGTAGAGGGTTAATTTTAAAAAGCAGAATTGATTGAAAGTCTGTTTAAAATGTGTTTAAATTAGCTCACTCTTCTAGACAAAAGGGGTCTCTTTACTTCAATAGGGGAGTGAAATAACTGAGTTTTACGATTATAAATGATTCTATTACAGACAAAATGTCTGAGACAGAGATACTCCTATGTGGGAAAGTCTAGTAGGGTGACATATTTATGTCAAGTCCAATGACCTTGTGGCCATTCTTATCTTATGATATGAGACAGACACAGATGCCATGTAAAATTTTAATGTGGAGTAAGAGTGACATCTCCAGGCTAGACTGAGTTATTACTAGTGCTTGGAATTTTTTTCATAAATTATGCGTGATGTAATATGGAAATTAGGAATTAAGGGTGTCCAATCAGGTAATACTGATGATGTCATTGCATAATGAGTGGAATCTTTATCCAATCAGAGGAGATTCTGATAAGGGTAATTTTACATTATAAATATGTAAGTTTTGAGAGAGAAGGAGCTTGTTCCTCTTGGTTTCTTGGTTCTTGCTTTCCTGAAGTGTACCTGGCTGGCTGTTAAAGAGATATTAAGAAACACTTATTGGACTGGTAATTATATATTTCCTTATTTTAATTCTGCAAAATTCAGAAACAAATATATATTTCTTCTATATCTGAAGAAATATAATTTTTCTTATTATTTGTCTTAATCGGACTGGCCACCCAATTGTGACCAATTATAATAAGCTATATTGGTTGTAGTAATTCTGAATTAAGCAGAATTCATTAATTAATTGGTAAATTGTTATATTTTTCCAGATAAATGTAAATAGTTAATAGCAGTGAGATCTATATAGATCACATTAGTTAATATAATCATTAACCCCTTAAGGACCGGACGTTATGGGACATTTCCGTCCCATAACGACCGCATAGGGGCACTTTGAGGCGCCGGTACAAGTGACTTGTCACGTGTATCGGCGCGTCACTATGGGGCTTGAAACAGATCGCTCCAATCTTGGAGCGGTCTATTTCATGCCCTATTTTTACTTACAGCGCTCCCGGTAGAGCGCTGTAAGTAAAAAGTACGTGAAGTACCAGGACCGTCAAGGGTCTTTCAAGCAAGTTTACCCTTGACGGTCCTGGTACGTCAAGGGTCCCTAAGGGGTTAATATTTCAAGAATATATTGTGTTCCTAGAAAGGTTTCTATAGCTAATATTTGATCTGGGGGAATTCTTTGAATTCATTTATTAACCATTCAACTGCTAACCCTTCAGCTGCTATTTGTCTGTTTATTTTGAGGCGTTTCTTTGGATTTCTATGTGTATTTTTTGGGGTTTAAACTTTTGTACAGTGGGAAGTTTATTTAAAACTCTCACTAGACAAAAAATAAGACACCATCTTGGGTGTGGCATCCTATCTTAATAAGTGGATTAACCCTTTGAGTACCCTAAAGGTTTTACATAGGATTGCTATAGTTATGTTTATGATATATGTTGCATGAACTTTGGTATACTGTCTAGACATATATTATTGGATTTGATTCTAAGTATATTCTTTGTATTATCTATTATTGACTATATTCATTGCAATTTATTTGTTTTATTCAGAAGGTATGCAATATTTGAAATCAGTAGATAATTACATTTTAGTGATCTAATCTGGGATTTCATTCCAGTTATTCTCTAAAATTGGTTATTATATATGGTATTATAAACTGCTCCAAAAAATAAAGGGAACACTTAAACAACACAATGTAACTCAAAGTCATTGACACTCCTGTGAAATCACACTGTCCACTCAGGAAGCAACACTGATTGACAATCAATTTCACATGCTGTTGTGCAAATGGAACAGACAACAGGTGGAAATTATAGGCAATTAGCAAGACACCCCCAATAAAGGAGTGGTTCTGCAGGTGCTGACTACAGACCACTTCTCAGTTCCTATGCTTCCTGGCTGATGTTTTGGTCACTTTTGAATGCTGGCGGTGCTTTCACTCTAGTGGTAGCATGAGACGGAGTCTACAACCCACACAAGTGGCTCAGGTAGTGCAGCTCATCCAGGATGGCACATCAATGTGAGCTGTGGCAAGAAGGTTTGCTGTGTTGTCAGAGTAGTGTCCAGAGCATGGAGGCGCTACCAGGAGACAGGCCAGTACATCAGGAGACATGGAGGAGGCCGTAGGAGGGCAACAACCCAGCAGCAGGACCGCTATCTCTGCCTTTGTGCAAGGAGGAGCAGGAGGAGCACTGCCAGAGCCCTGCAAAATGACCTCCAGCAGGCCACAAATGTGCATGTGTCCACTCAAACGGTCAGAAACAGACTCCATGAGGGTGGTATGAGGGCCCGACGTCCACTGGTGGGGGTTGTGCTTACAGCCCAACACCGTGCAGGAAGTTTGGCATTTGCCAGAGAAGACCAAGATTGGCAAATACACCACTGGCGCCCTGTGCTCTTCACAGATGAAAGCAGGTTCACACTGAGCACATGTGACAGACGTGACAGAGTCTGGAGACGCCGTGGAGAACGTTCTGCTGCCTGCAACATCCTCCAACATGACCGGTTTGGCAGTGGGTCAGTAATGGTGTGGGGTGGCATTTCTTTGGGGGGCCGCACAGCCCTCCATGTGCTTGCCAGAGGTAGCCTGACTACCATTAGGTACCGAGATGAGATCCTCAGACCCCTTGTGAGACCATATGCTGGTGCGGTTGGCCCTGGGTTCCTCCTAATGCAAGACAATGCTAGACCTCATGTGGCTGGAGTGTGTCAGCAGTTCCTGCAAGAGGAAGGCATTGATGCTATGGACTGGCCCGCCCATTCCCCAGACCTGAATCCGATTGAGCACATTTGGGACATCATGTCTCGCTCCATCCACCAATGCTACGTTGCACCACAGACTGTCCAGGAGTTGGGGGATGCTTTAATCCAGGTCTGGGAGGACATCCCTCAGGAGACCATCCGCAACCTAATCAGGAGCATGCCCAGGTGTTGTAGGGAGGTCATATGGGCAAGTGGAGGCCACACACACTACTGAGCCTCATTTTGACTTGTTTTAAGGACATTACATCAAAGTTGGATCAGCCTGTAGTGTGGTTTTCCATTTTGATTTTGAGTGTGACTCCGTATCCAGACCTCCATGGGTTGATAAATTTGATTTCCATTGAGAATTTTTGTGTGATTTTGTTGTCAGTTCATTCATTCAGATCTAGGGTGTGTAATCTTAGTGTTCCCTTTATTTTTTGGAGCAGTGTATATGGTATAAGGAAATTGTCAGAGGACCTGGCTTAATATTAAAGCTGAATCACCTGACAACATACCTTAAACCTCAATTAGCATAGTTTATACAGTTTCTTAGGCAGAGGTATTCATATACATTGCTGCCAACTGTATTTTATTAACCCCTTGAGTGCCAGATGGGCACGTAACGCATTGCAAAGCAATGTGTTGCGTACCCCTTTGGCACTCAAAGGGTTAATGGAAAGGATCAATTACCGTTTTCTATGCTGCTGGGTTAAAATATTGTAAGTTAATATCTCTGAACATACCTATGTGTGGTTAACCCTTCAATTGCTGGTAATCCTAATGGTGATAATTGTGGTTTGAGTTACTATATATCTATTGAAATTGGTATTCACTCATTTATATCATTGTTGCTTACACTTTTTATATATATAGTATATTTTACTTAAATTATATATATTTTTGCACAAATATGCGTAATTGATCATTTAATCCATTTTTTACTGTGAAGTAACGTGTCAGTATCTAGTACTGTGTAAAGTTCTCACAATTATATTATTATTTATCTATTTATGTGAAGATATCCAACCTAATTGGTTATCTTGTTTAACCCTTTCTTGCATACCTTCGATAATAGACACGCACCTGACATCTATTACTTGAAATCACATTATTGCTCCCTAATCTTAAATTGTCAAGCAGGATTTCAACTTTGAGCAGGCACAATGGTTCTATGGGGACACAAGGTATCAGTCCCATCTCCCACAGCACTGGTTAACGACGAGAAAAAGAAGTTACAGGCTGCTTTAACCTAGTTTGCTGTTTACAGCATGGGATCAGCCATGCAGTTGGGAAAGTATTAACCCCTGGGCTACTGGATCAACTTAATCCAAGTCTTGGATGCATGACCAACCTTTTAATCAGATTAGGGTTTTAAGGTTTCCATTTCCATTAATTGAGCTTGTGAGAGAGATGATCCCATCAGGCATCACATATTAAAAATATAGACAGAGTTACTGTTCTTTTTCCTCACCAAAATGCTGGCATATGCTGACACATAGCTGTATCAGTGGAATGATGTGTAGAAACATTAGCCACTCAGTAACAACAATGGGCTTCCAGGAGAGTCCCATTGTGTAAAAGCTAATATCATCACTGTGAATATTTCCTGTAATAACACTTCATTTTTATTGTAAAATAATAAAAAAAACTTTGGTATGTTGAAATGCACTGTCAGAAACAAAATTAATATTATAACTAATGTTAAGCTGTTAGTTTCATTTACATGACAGGTCCAACTAGGCAAGGATGAGTGCTGCTCCGGGCTCCTCTGTCAGCCTGCACACAGAGACAGGGAGAGCAAAAGAGCCCGGAGCAGCAGAGTGCTCATTTTAGGTTGATCTTTGGCAAGAAAGTGACCGTAAGAGAAAGTGATGTCCGGTCGTTGAGGCTTTAACCCTTTCCATTGCTAGAGAATACACCATCATCCAGTGCTGCTCCGAGCTGAACTCCTTGTTAATGGTAACAATGTACATGAATCACTAGTAAATTATTAGGATATTTATGTGTCTCAAAAGTTGCTAATGACTTCAAGATCATACAGAGTACTGAGTTGGAAAATTGGTACTTATACTGTCACATATCTCCAACATTGTGCAAAGCATTACATTAACACAGTAACATTAATGTTGTGAACAATACACAGTGTAACTGGATTCCAAAGAATTTTGAAGAATTTAGGATGGTATCACAATGAGAAAGCTTTGCAAAGCGGTGGAGATCCACATCCGCTGTAGTAAGCAGGATCAATATCCTCCATGATCACGCAAAGTATTGAGTCACATATGAATTAATTTAAAAGATTCAGTTGGATTTACCTGTGTATTGAGTGCTGTGTTATTGACGGTCTCTCACTCTGTTACAATAATTGGCATCCATGTGTACTCTCTCACAAGCCTGACACCACTTGCCCTGGTAGATGTTTATGCCATCTGAGTCTCTTCCGTCCTTCTCCTCAGCTCTGCAGGCAGACAATACTGAACTGCTTGAAGACTACACACCAGCAACCATTCACTGGGCAACATGCAAATCTTGCACTGTCATGCAGTGTGAGATTTTCATGTTGCCATTTTTATCCAGTTGACATGGTTAATAAATTAAATGGTCGCACGCTCTATTGGGTGCAACTTTTCAAAAGGATACCCACTCTAGGTGCCCTTAGCTCTGTTAGCACTGGGCACTTACCTTCTGGCGGTGTGAGCCGGGCACCTCATTGCTCGTTTTGGCTGCCAGTTCAGGGGCTGGCTGCTCTCTGTGATGCTGGCCTTCTGCATCCGGCCAGCATCTGAGCGGGGCAGCATCATGGGGGAATTCCTCCAGTGACATCGCGTTCCACTCTTAAAGAGGACAGGTCCAATTATGTGCTCCACCTCCTGGCTTCTAGAGGGGGTATAGTTAGACTGCTTGGACACTACTTTAGTTGCCCTTATGTGGTGTTCCAGTGCAGTAAGTGATTTTGGTTCTTGTGTATGACCCTTGGCCTGTCCATCTGTTGCTTCCCGGCATCCAGTTGTTGTGACTTGTCTGACTCTCTGCTTGGTTCTGACCTGTGGCTCTGGATGAGTACCCGCTCTTTCACTGATCCCTGGCTTGTCTGACTACCCGCTTGGTTCTGACCTGTGGCTCTGGCTGACTACCCACTCTGGAACTGACCCCTGGCTTGTCCGACTACCCACTTGGTGTTACGTGTGGCTCTGGCTCCGTACCATCTCTGATTCTATATTGGTTGTGACCTGTTCCATTGGAGGTACTTGGCTGGGTCCTAACCCCGGCATTGGCACTCCACTCCACTCCCTGCTGTGTGCTGTTCCTGTAGCAATTGACTGGGTCCTATCCCCGGTTCGGGTGCCATTGCACTGTTACCTCCTATTGAGACCTTCCCGGAGCAGTCTCCTATTTCTGGTAGGAATCGCTCGCTCCTGGTTAGGATCTTCATGTACTCTGAAGGGATCACCTGGTATTGCTCTTGATTACATGTGTCTTATTCAATAAATGTGGTGTTTTATTTACTGTACTGACTCCTTGTGCATTATTGGTTACCGTGACAAGCTCTGAACATGGCTACACCCCCACTCCTCAAATGACTCCACCCCCCAGTCCCACCAACTGTTTCATGGGACATAAAATATCATTGGCCTATAACAAAGAAGAACAAAATAGGATTTAACCCCTTAGCTTCTGTTCAATGCATTGTAGAGCCCTATACCATCCAAGTTATTAAATAACAGCTTGTAAAGGGGTATAAAACTGGTGCAAGGACATTAAGCTTGCTTTGGCCACACCCACAATTCAGAATGTGGGTGTGGCCAGGACAGTTGCAGCTTCCCTGAAAATATGGAGCTCTAGACAGTTGCATAATCTGCCTACTGGGAAATCTGTTAACATTTAATGAGTAACGAAAAGTCACAGTAATACTGAAAAACATGATATTTTTCTCAAGTCTTTCTACCATGGATCAATAAATGGTTCTTATAGATATAATTGTATTTCAATAAGATTTCAGGCAGGAGCATATATAAAAATGGAGTCAAAATGTATACATGCATATAGGATATTGAAATTGATTGTCACTAATAGATCGTCTAGCTGTAAAAGTAGTTTAATAAGTAGCTGCACTGATTATCTGTATAAAACATATCTTATTGAACTTTTTCTGTTGAAGGAAACAGGAACCTCTCACTAATTTAAGACATTTGATTGAAACATCTTTATTAAACTTCTGCAAATCTATTTGGCCAAATTTGGAATTCAGACGAACAAGGGTCATTCGCCATCATTCGGGCCGGCCTAAAGGCAAGGGCCATTCATAAGAAAAAAAAAATGAATCCGAACAGCCCTGGTCTGAAATTTTGTTGTAAATTTCAGAAATTCAGACGATGGCTGTGCACGCACTCTACTTTCTCTCCTAGTCCAATTAGCTTCTTCGTTTCATGATGGGGGTTGAACAAATGACACAGACACCCAGACAGCCTGCATTTCCTGTTAGTCCATTGTTGAAGCTCACAGAGAGAAGAAACAGAGAGTGTCCAGAAAAGTGATTTTACTAGCCAGTCTAGTGCCTTATTAGCCAGTCTATTGCCAGTCTAGTGTCTTATAGCCAGTCTAGTGCCAGTCTACATCTGGTTACATCAGTGACAGAACTTAAGCATGCATGGGATAGGCATAAGGCTGTCCTTAACATAAGAAAAGACCAAGGACCAAAAAAGGTTTGATGTTTGTACAGTAGGAAAATGGGCAGACTAGATAGGCCGAATGGTTCTTATCTGTCTTCAAATGTTTCTATGTTTCTATCTACAGTGTTCCTGTCATCTTGAGTCCGCCCTGCATCAGTCATCCTCAGTTTTGTAGACTCTTCTCAAAAAGTCTGCTGTATCTATCTACTGAGTCCTGCACCAGTGTTCTGCAGTTTGCTGCTGGCTACATCTACAGTGTTCCAGTCATCCTGAGTCTGCCCTGCACCAGTCACCCTCAGTCTTCCTTCGAATTTCATTTATTTGTTCATTGGTGCTTGTTGTCACGGTTTATTATGACTCTCAGACACAAGTTTTCGGTAAAAATCAATTTTATTGAAATAATAAATTGATAACTTAGGATGGCAATCACACACATACATATATATTCAGAATATAAAAAAAGACAAAAGGCAGACTCTACCGGTCCTGTCAATATACCGGACAGGACAGTCTGAGGTAATAGAATATTAGGCTCTACCGGCCTTGCCAATACCGGGTAAGGCAACCTGCAGATGGGATGGCATTATGGTTCTACCGGCCTTACCAAATTACCGGGCAAGGCAGCCCCAATAGATACACAATGTAGGCTCTACCGGCCCTGCCAATACCGGGTAAGGCAACCTCAGATGGAATGTGGCAAAAGGTTCTACCGGCCTTACCAATACCAGGCAGGGCAGCCCCGAGATAGTAGCAGCAGTCAGATGATAATGGCAAATTGACAGGATCGTAAGCAACCCAGTGTACACACACTGAGACCAGCAAGTGAATCGTAAAGCCGCAAGGCTTTGGAGCAAACCAGCGTCCGCACGCTGGGACTAACCCAGAATAGTATAGCCGATTGGCTTTGGGAGCAAACCAGTGTCAGCACACCGGAGTAACAAGCAAATAGTATAGCCACCAGGCTTAGGAGCAAACCAGCGTCCGCACGCTGGGACCAACACAGAATTGTATAGCCGATAGGCTTTGGAGCAAACCAGTGACCGCACACTGGAGTAAGAAGCGAGTTGTATAGCCGCGAGGCTTAGGAGCAAACCAGCGTCCGCACGCTGGGACCAACACTGAATTGTATAGCCGATAGGCTTTGGAGCCAACCAGTGACCGCACACTGGAGTAACAAGCGAGTTGTATAGCCGCGAGGCTAAGGAGCAAACCAGCGTCCGCACGCTGGGACCAACACTGAATTGTATAGCCGATAGACTTTGGAGCAAACCAGTGACCGCACACTGGAGTAACAAGCAAGTTTGTATGGCAGCAGGGCTTAGGAGCAAACCAGCGTCCGCACGCTGGGACCAACACAGAATCGTATAGCCGATAGGCTTTGGAGCAAACCAGTGACCGCACACTGGAGTAACAAGCGAATTGTATAGCCGCAAGGCTTAGGAGCAAACCAGCATCCGCAATCTGGGACCAACACAGAAACGTATAGCCGATAGGCTTTGGAGCAACCCAGTGACCGCACACTGGAGTAACAAGCGAGTTGCATAGCCGCAAGGCTTAGGAGCAACCCAGCGTCCACACGCTGGGACCAACACTGATCTGTATAGCTGATAGGCTGTGGAGAAAACCAGTGACCGCACACTGGAGTAACAAGCAATGTCGCCGACGCGACCAGGCAGGAGGTCGCCAGGATACTGGAGGCAGGCGATGACAGGAACCAGCAATGATCAGTCAGGTCAGGAAACAGCAGAGAAGAAGCTCAGCAGGAACTGCAACACCAGAGACTAGGCCGGAACCAGGACTGGAACAACTCAGCATGCAGGAAACACTGGAACAGTAGAGATCAGGAACTCAGGAACACATAGAGATCAGGAACTCAGGAACACTGGAACAGAGGCCCAGCTATCACTGGCATAGTGATAGCAAGAAGGTCAGAAACAAGACGAAAGGGCAATCAAAGGGTGCCCAATCCAGGTTTAAATAGGCAATATGAGGCGGGCTGTATGCAGACAGCCAATAGAAGCCCCCTACTGGTGATAGACAGGGAATAGCAGCAATCACGGGCACCGTGATACTTGTAGCTAGCTAGCTACATCCATACATCATCTACTTCATCCATAGTACCATAAGACTAAAGCTCCACTTTACCCTGTTCAACCATCTTCATTTAGACCCTGGAAATGGTTCCATTTATTTTTATTTATTTAATTTAAAACTTTTATTGTATATTTAAAACTATTTTAAATTCGGCCGAATAATTCGGACTATTGCCAAATTTCGTCCAAGTTGAACAGGTCCAGTCCAAAATGCATATTCCGAATGGGAAAAAAAAAATTTTACCGAATTTTTTTGCTGTGCAAAACTGTTTAATATTAAACTATTAACAACAGGGGCAACTAATGTCCAAAAAGGCAACATTGTGGCATATTTGCACCATTTTCATCTTGTCATTTGCCCTTACATGTCTTTTTCCCTGTGAATATTCCTTCACTAGGTTTACAGTTTTGCAGAGTCTTCTTCAACAATGTATCATTTGAATATTGAAAGTACCCATTGTTGTATTCCTGTAGTTGTGTTTATATGTTAACTAGTGTAAAAGCCCGTGTACATGGTCCAAGGTCTGGTGAGGTAAAGAGGCCGGTCCTGCTCTGAGTACTGCTGCCACTGGTGGTGCACACAATGCAGTCATGCTCAGTAGAGACTGCGCAGAATGCTCCCAGCATTCTGTGAGTTTGGGCAGTGTCTACTGCACATGACTGCATCGGACAAACATTCTAGCCTTTTATATTATAGGATGTGGCACTGTGTCAATTTCTGCCTATGTTGTCAGAGTTCACAGTCCTACTCACCAACCAGAAATCGCAAACAATTAATTTTCCTATAACTTTATTTGGAGACAGAGGACAGTTTGCTGTCCAGGTATAAGCACATCCTATCTGCTCCCCACTTACCTTCCTCAGCACATTGCCTGCGTTACACAAAATCAATATTCTAATGATTTAACCCTTTCAGTGCCGGGGGTATGCAACGCATTGCTTTTCAACGTGTTGCATAGCCCTCTGGCACGCAAACGGTTTAGCCTCTCCTCCTCCACTTGCATATATATTTCTTAGTACATATGATGAAATGTTTTGTATTCTCCATGGCAAAGGAATCTCTCCATACACACTTCCCCATTGCTTCCACCTTCAGTGGAACACCTATGAGAGAGCTTGAGTGAGTGCTGGTCAGATGGCTCAGTTGGTTAATGCACCAGCTGTAGAATCTGTTCAAACTTCTAGGTATCAGTTTCTAGTCCCAGCAAGGTCAACTCTATCCTCTGAGATAGATAAAATGAATACTATAAAATTGGTCAATAATATCTACATCTTGAAAACAAGAGGCAATCTCAATGTATGCTTCCTGGTAAAACACTTTTATATTATTATTAATAAAGACTATAATTCTCCATATTAAGTGATAGGAGCAGCACAACACAGCAATGCAGTTCAATATTAAGAAAGCCAAGTTCGAACTATAATAAAGTTTGACTGAAGCATCTCCCCACAGTGGGCATACCTTTATATCTTGCTCACCAAAAAAGCCCTATTGCATATTTGTTTCATAAAAATGTTTACAACTCTTTTATGTTAACCTTTCTTTATTTTTTGTGCCTCTATGCAAAAATGTCTAAATTAAGATATATAAAAATGACATTCATGAACTAGAATTCCTTTTACACCATATACTTGTATAATCATATTTTATATTACTATGTATGACTATGTGGAGGAATTAATGTTACTGCATACTACTGAATCCTTCTGTTCAGGATTATTTTAATATAACTGTCCTAAATGGACTAGGGACCATTTTTTCTCATTCACAAGGGCTCTTTTAAAGATTATAGCAATATGAGAAGCAATTCAGATTTAAGAATGTCAGACAAGACAATATTCATCAAGATAAATAGGAGCAATTCTGGAGCAAGCCAATTGCACCCTAGGGGACATATACAATTTCCCATTTATTTTAATAGGCCTTTCACTCTCTTGAATACTATATAGGTATCTGTCACATTACTTTGCAATTAGTTGGATACCTCTCTAGCATTCAATAGTTAAAAGACCCATTTAAAGGAGCAGTAAACATTTGTTTTGAAAAATATACATTGTTGGGCTTTTCCTGTTGAGTAAAATAAGCTTACCCCCACTGCTGAGAGATGCATAAACGCTTGCATTTTTACAAAACAGTGCACTCTAGTGGTCAAATTCCAATTATTGTGTTGCATTCTATTTGAGAGGAAAGTCACTGACAAACAGTTCTCCATAGAATGTGATATAAACTGCTGAGTCATGCTGTCAGTTCAGGAAGTGATCACACTGTAATTCACTTCCTGATATTTTGATCTGTTACAACATTTGAATAAAACAACTGACAGCAGTGGGAGTACCTTTGTTTTACTCAGCAGGGAACATCCTATAACATATAGAGTTTAATTAAAAAAATGTACTGCCTCTTTAAATAAGTAAAAGTTTTACACACCCACACCATCTGAGGTGCTATTGGTTTGTTGCAAAGACCGTTAGTTTTTTTTTTTATAAAAATGTTTTACTATTCATCTAAGAATGTGCCATTATTATTTTTAGGTCCCATTGTGATCAGCTTTAAAAATGTAATCACGTAGTGCAATGCCGTGATTTTTCTGTTGTTGTCATTTTTCAACTTTTTCAGAATAATACTCTGAGAAAATTACTATTTCAAAATGACTTAAACACTGCAGTGCATCTTATTGCTCTTTTTTGGCTTATTGCTTGAGCCCAAAAAATGATGTATCGATTGCATAGACTTATGTTGTGAAATTGTCCATAAAGAACATCCCCAACCTATTGTTTATAATAATTCTATCTACTAATAAAAGAGAGTTTCAGTCTACACTTTTTGCAGTGCCCTTGTTTCTATGATTTAATCAATATAAATACATCTAAGCTGAGGACTTTGATTTGTTTCTGCCTCTTCGGGTGTGTGAACTACAGAGTAAAAAGTATTGTTGTTTAAACATTTTATGAACACATCCAGTATTATTTCTTCCTTTACAACATAAAGACCCCATTCATTCTGAATTAACCCTACAGAAATGATGCTCATAAATGTAGTTATCTTCCTATTCACCCATTTCTTGTATATGATACGTATAGCTGTGTACATGTTATGTGTAATAGTGGGGCTTTCTGCCACATAGTTAAGCGCAGTATTTATAATTTTACGAGCTTTATAATATTATTGACAAATGGAAACTATGAGTCTAATTAGTTAATCAAAATCAGTGTAATTCTGTAGCAACCAACGTACGTATGATGGAAAAGAAAATCCCATTGAGTTAAATAGGGATTTTATCTCATTGAATTCCTTGCAATGTATTGGTGATCTTCATAACAATCAAAGGGTTAAAAGCCACCTATAATCCTTTGAGTTCCAGAGAGGTACCCAATGCATTGTGTTACAATGCACTGTATACCTCTCTGGCACTTTGAATATTATATCAATTGAAGTTTGTGAAATATAAATTTGTCTTCTACAGTGCAGTTGGTTTGTTGCAGAACTGGTCTTACTGGTCAGTAAACAACTTGGTTACATTGAGTTGGTTGGCTGTCTCTAGACTGTAAGCTGTCACGAGCAGGGTCCTCTGATCCTTCCATTCTCCACATTTGATTGTGCTATTTAATACCTCTGTATGTCTATTCCCTACTGTAAAGCAATGTGGAATTTGTTGGCGCTATATAAATAAAGATTATTATTAATAATAATAATAATAATAATAATAATAGGTAATGGTCTCACTATAGACAATACAATCCCCAATTTTTAGGGATTCATGATGTACCTAATTATAATAATTATTACACACCTATGATTTTTTCCCACAATACCTAAAACTCCCACTGAGGAGTGTATGTCTGTTATGTGAGTGTGTGCTTGTAGAAGGTTATCCTGTGGGCTAGATTCAATTGAGTCTGATAAAATATACGGTAAGGTAAAATCAGCTACCGACTGACAAAAAAAGATGTCTAAGTCAGTATTCAATTGCCCTACCAACTAAAATCACAATAGAATTTGGGTCAAAAAAACTTGAATTATGGCCAAACTTCCATTGTGTGCTTTTAGTTCCCAAAACTCACGCTAAATAGTGTGAATAATGGGAACGTCAGAGGAAGAGTGCTAAAGCTTGCTAAACACACAATCACCCTCCCAAACACTAACCCTAACAGCGAAGTGCAACAATACTACCCCTAACACTGGCCTAACACCCAGATCTGTGTAACATTTACCTGTCAACCACTGTCCATCTTCTGTTGTCAGCATCCATCTTCCTTCTTTTTCTCCCTCTCTCTCTCTCTCCATCTTCTGTGTTCTTTTCTTCTGTATTCTTCTCGTCCTTATTTCCACTCATTTTCCTGGGGCTTAGGGCCCCATATCAATACATACACTGGTCACTTAGGTTTTTGTTAGACTTTTTTTCCATGTTCTATTCTTGTTTTGGCACTGCAGTTTGAAAATGCATTAAGGGACTCTGCGCCCAAAAAAACTAGGTGCAGATTTTCACCCATAAAAGTGGATCCATTAACGCATCTTACTGCTGACACATAGAATTGAACAGCAAATTCTGACTTTTCGTGATGTGATTCTATGTCAAATTGGTGATAAATTTATCGCCTGAGGTTTTTTTAATGTTTAATGTTTTTAATGTTTTTTAATGTTCCTTTTTCCATTCAAAATCAGACCCAGAGAACAAATGGTATTGACTACATCACTGTTCCTGTAAAGAAAAAGTACAACTCTCTCTCTTTGCCTGTTTGCCTACACTAGCTAGCATCAACATTTCAGCTGTTTTCTCTCTCTCTCTCTCTGTCACCCAAGTATAGACTGAGAATGCAATAAATTGACACTCACTTTTATATTTTGCCATGATCCAAATTCATGGTGGAACCGTCCATGTTGGGGAAAATACGTTATTATCATTGATTTCTATGCAGTGAGAAAAGCAGAGAATAATGGAAAAACTGAGCTTTTCACTGGAACTCACATGGGAGGTAAGAAGTGCTGGTCTTCACATGTTTCTCTTTTGAGATGAAGAGCTTTGCCCATTCCTAGTTACAAGTATTCACAAAATATATTTACTGTAAAATTGTCCAGCATTTATTAAATAATACAACACAATAATAGAGATAAATAATACAGAGTAATTTCACCTAAAAACCACCAGCCCAGTGTGAGAAAGTCCCCTATACGAGTTCCAATGGACCACTAACTCATACCATGCATGTAGCTGGCTCACAGCACAGGATGTGCTGTGGAATGTGCCACCTTATGCTCCGACCTCACTGCACAGGATCACAAGATCCCAAGAGTGTGATCTGGAATGAATACCATGGGCCTGCATAGCCATACATGGAGCATACACTCTGTCTTCCATTGTACTGTACACTTCTAGTCCTCAGATCAACATGACCATAATCACAACATCACTATTAGAATAGGACATGCACCAAGCCAGCAGCCCTGATGTTATCACTACCTTCCTGCTGCCCTGCCTATCACATGAGACATAGTAAACCAGAACCATGGATTATGATGTATATTAAATAATAATGTGTCAGAAATCATAAAATCAGTGCTTGATGACTCCAGCCATGGGCTGGCAGCTGTGGATACAGTGCCTTGTAATGCTTTGCAGATCACATGCCTCAACAGTGCTGCAATACTACAGCAACAAAGTCAGTACCACCTATAATGCAAATTATGTCAATGCAAACTCAATATTCAATATCCAAAGACTATAACCAATCGAGATGCCCCAGTTTCAATAAAAATAAAGAATAACATACCATGTAAATTCAGCCTCCATTGTCCACTGCCAAGAACCATGGTGGGAGAAGAGTCAGCTAGGATGTAAACATCTCTGAAACTACTCCCCTCCCTAGGGCTCTAATGGGGATTATTGTTGCACTGTTATAGTGTCTTCATAAAGGTCTCAGTGAGAAACATTGCTACAAAAATTATTCAAATTGTTTATATGTATGTACTGCACCCTGAAAAAGTCCAGTGAAGGCTGATTTAATCTCTAGGTTATTGAACTTGACATATAGGTCTTCATCAAGGTTGCCACAAGTTTGTCCTGATTCAAATCTCTCTCTTATTATATTATATACACCAAGACTAAACTGTGTTTGTGTATAAAAAGCAAATTATAAGAGCATGTGGAAGTAAATGTATGTCTTATCCACAAGGTCCATCTATGGTCAGCTTCTCGAGTTGGTTAATAGGATTAAGTAACAGTTATTTAAAGCTGACAGTTGTATGAAAAAGTTTATTCTGCGGGGCCCAAAACACATTTTAAGAAACAGATGTTGGTTACTAATTTCATTTGCCATTATAATTAATCAGCATGCTGAAAAGCTGATGATGTGATCTATGGTTTAACAAAAGTTTTCATTCCTTCAACATAATTTCACTACTCCCCTGGAACAGTTTGGAGAAGTGTTTAAGCGAGCAAAATAAACTCCGTCTAAACAGTGTTTCAACAACAGCAACAATAACAATAAATTACTCCTGAATCCTCTTCAACAACCTTATTCAGAAGAAGTAAAAAAAGACTAAGAATGGGAGAGAGCAAGAAAAAGTGGGAGCGGACAGGAGAAATGAGAGAGGAAAGAACAGGGAGAGTGTGGAGAAAAGTGGAAGAGAGAGGACGGATAGGGGAGAGATACTCATCAAGTTTGCCTAGAGAGTTAAAAAGTGTTTTCCTACCTTATTTTGACAAGTGATCCAAAAACAAACCTTTTGTGACTGACATTTGAAGATAAGTGTGCCTCCTTTTCTAAGCACATGGTCAGAAAAGTGAGAAAAATGGCACACATTCGACCCACCAGCCTTGTCCCACAGTAGCCATGGAACCACACGTACTGAACCCCAGCCATGTCACACTGCACTAGTAGCCATAAAACCACATATACTGACACCCATCCTTGTCCCACTGCAATAGTAGTCACAGAATCACATATACTGACCTCCAGTTTTGTCCCACTGCATTGGTATTAAAGGTAATGTTTCACAAGAAAAGCAGCTCTGATTAATCTACATAGTATTTGGGCCTTGGAGAGTGTTATTTCACTACTGTCAGAGTTGTAGTTCAAGAGTAATTGAAAGTATCCCCCTCCCGCCCCTTTTACCTGGTGTAAGCCACCTCCCCTCATATGTGGAATCTGGTCACTTGACTGGACAGCTCACAGCAAGGGACTGTTTGAGCATAAGGAAACCCCTGCCCTCCTTGACAGGTTTTTCCTTATGCTCACTGAAGATTGTCCCTCTCTGCAATCCATCCAGACAGTCTTGCTGCTCTGAGGTGAGCTGTGTTACGTCAGTAAAAGGAGTAGGAGGGGGATACTTTATCATTCAGTTGCTCTTGAACTACACCTTGGACAGTATTGAAATGACACTCTCCATGGCCCAAATACTATGAAGATTAATTGGAGCTGCTTTTATTGTGAACCATTACTGTCACTTTAAAGCCAGAACCTTGCGTACTGAGTGTAACCCCATGCAGGAGCCTGCAAAATCCCCATGGAAAATTTATTAGAGTTATAGAAAAGGAGGAAATCTTAACAGGTTAATAGATGTGGGATTTTCACTGAAAAATCAGCAAATTTATGGTTTTCCACAAAAATTCATCATTGATCAAGAGCTAGACAGATCTGTCAGTTCCATCTGCCAGCTTCAGGCTAGTGAATTCCACAAAAATATATGGCTACTGAAACATATCCATATGCTGTATGCACTGTATGTGTGTATCACTGGAATGGCAACATTTATGAGGTTTTCTTAATCGTATATCTCTGTGTCACACATACAAGGCAGGGAAGTGCACTGCGTGTTCATAAACACCAAATAATCTGATACTCTTTCCACCTTTTAATGGATTCCAGCTCTACATTTCTAATCCCAAAAAGCAATACATTGGAGACATCTCTAGCATTCAAGAGGTTAAAATGCCCTGTTTAAGTAAAAGGGAATTGTATTTGTTCCCTGTAGTTTAGTTGGTTTTCTCCAATTATGCTTCACAAAATAAAATCACATTTTCAATACTATTTTGAATCATCAGTTTTCATGTTTTGAAAACTCTAGACCTAAGTTGAAGAATTCTCTACAGATCTGCAAAACTTTGTTTCAGACAGTACTGGGGTAATGTTTATTACTCAAATATCAAATACTGAATTTTTGTAAGGCTATCGTTATCATGCAAGATTAGAAGGCTTACAATACTTATGTTAATAACAACAAGCACCAGGGAATCTGGATTTGTAATGAGAAGAAATTGAAATGAGAAATAGCTTCAGTGATGCTAGAATGAAAGAACAGCTAATGAGTAGATTTAATTGGAAAATGACATATTCAAGCTTTTTGGAACTGATGTTTGATTATGAAGTGTTAAATATGCAGACAGTGAATGCTTTGAAAATTAAAGAATGAAATTCAAGTCTCCTGATTACCAAAGAACAATGCATAATATGTGATTTGTTTTAAACATGTCACCATACCATAAACACCAGACATGGTTTTGTTTCAAGATATAGAAAACTAGGAATGGGTGAAAACTTTTTTCCAAAGGGAGAAAAGTGAGAAAAACGGAATATGTTCAAACCACCAGCCTTGTCCCAAAGTAGCCACAGAACCACACATACTGTCCCTCTGCCTTGTCCCACTGCACTGGTAGCAATTGAACCACACATACTGACTCCTCAGTCTTATCCCACAGTAGCCATAGAACTACAGATTTTGCCCTCTCAGCCTTGTCTCATGGTAGCTACAGAACCACACATACTGACCGTCATCCTTGTCCCACTGCACTGGTAGCAATAGAATTACATATACCGACCCCTTCAGCCTTGTCCCACAGCACTGGTAGCAATAGAACCACACATATTGACTCCCCAGACTTTTTCCACAGCACTGGTAGCAATAGAACCACACATATTAATCCCCCCAGCCTTACCCCACAGTAGCCATAGAACCACACATACTGACCTCCCAGCCTTGTCTCATGGTAACCGTACAACCATATCTATAGATCACCCAGCCTTGTCCTGCTGTCTGGTAGCTGGGATGGGCAACACAAGGTCCCTCAGCTTCTTGCCAGTCTACAACTTCCATGGGTCCACATTTGGGGAATTATGAGAGTTATGGTCTGACAGAAGCTGGAGGGCCTCACCACTGCTGTGACCTCTAGCCTTTCCTATGGTAGCCATAGAAACACACTTAATACCCCACAAGCCTTGCCCCATGGTAGCCATAGACCCAGAAATACTACCACCCCAGAATTGCCCCATGGCAGCCATAGACCCACAAATACTTCTAACACCAACCTTGTCCCATGGTAGTCCTAGAACCACACATAATGACATCCCAGCCTTGTCCCACTTCACTGGTAGCCATATAACCATGCATAATTACATTAATCATTGTACCACTGAACTGGCATAGCTAGAACCACACACACATTGAGTCTGTCTCCCCTTCCCAGGGGAACAGGCAAAGTTCCTACAGGAAAGTTCTTGTGGTTAGCAAAAATAAGAACATTTTGGGGGATTTGAATGTGTGGGAATTTTCACAGAAAAAGTGGCAAGTTGCTTCTGTTCTACAAAGAAATCCCACAGGAAAAATGAACTTTTTGCCCATGGACAATGATACTTTAAACCAACTATGTCCAAAATTCCTTACTAAGATTGAATTTTTCTCAGTGTACTATGGAAAAAAAAAAAAATATATATATATATTTATATATATATATAGTGACCTGGGGTCCTATTACAGCAAGCTAAGGAGATGCAATTCTGGAGCGAACCACGTGGTTCATAGAGATTTAAATTTGGTTTTTAACACCTTGAATGCTAGAGACGTCTAAAGCTCATTGTGAAGCAATGGGTTGGAGACATTTCTAGCATTAAAAAGGTTAAAAGGTCATTTAAATCTATGGGGATTCAGTGAATTTTCCCTTGTCCCTATGGTGCAGTATTCCCCAGTATTTCTTTAGCTTCTTGAATATGGCTTATAATGCTTATTGTGCTTATTTTATATCACACAATTTTAAATTATTATCTTAGGTCAGGGCTGTCCACATTCAGTGTTCAAGGGCCACCAACAGGCCAGGATGTAAGGATTTCACTGATTAATCACAGGTGAGTTAATCAGTGGCTCATTCATTTTGATGGGCCCACTTGTGCATAATCAAGGAAATCCTTAAAGGGATAGTAATGTTTAAAAATAAAAGCAGCTCCAATTAATCTTCATAGTATTTGGACCATGGGAAGTGTTATTTCAGTAAAAAAAAGCCAAGTTACCGTAGAAGACCGTTTCAGTCAAAGAATTCTTTTTTATAAATGTGATCTCGGCTCAGCTGCAGAGCCGCCTGATGCACATAAGTCTGTCGTACAACAGATTCCTCTGCAGTCAGCATTCAGCGTTCAGTCATGGAAGGGGGGAGGGAGGGGGGAATTTTGAGCGCTATCATCTCTCAAACCATAATGGTTTGAGAGATGACACTGGGGGCAGTAAGTTTCTTTTTAACAAAGCTACAATATGGGGATTAGTAATTTGCAAGTATTACTATCCCTTTAAGGATGGGAGAATGTTGACGTATTGATTTGTATACACAATTACAGATGTTATTGAGAGAGTGGATTTTGCTCTTTCTTGTCTAATATTTGATACTACTTAGAGATATCTAACAATGGACCCAAAAGTTAATCCAATAACAACCATATGATCCAAGTAATTAATCAATGTGTCTTCTTGTCCCTTCAAGTGATGTTTCATCAATACACACATAATCCTGATAGAGAGCTAGTGTTTCTAATCATGACAGTATTGATGTAGTTTTTTCATTATTTTTCTGTTAAATACTATTGTTATACTTAATGAATCCTATTTTAAGTAGATCACGTCCTCAAGTATAGGTTTCCTCTAGTGCATTTCCAGACATGAATGTTCTGACTACTGATCCCTTAGATCATTGTTTGTTTAATAGGAAACTAACTGGGCTTCTAAAATTAGGCAATAAAATGTTTTGCCTGCAATTTACAAATAATCAATCTTTAGCTTGAACTGTATGTTATACGGTCTAATTCTATTGCCTTAATCCCTTAGATTCTAGAGCTTTCTGTAATTTAACACCTCCTAATAATAAACCCCCACTGAAATTGACCCTTTAAGTGCCAGACAGGAATCCAATGCCTTATGCACTAAGGAGTGATAAAAATGTGATAAAGCAGAGATGATTTATCCAGTGATATCATTTCCCCAGTTCCTATGTTATTCTATGGAGCCTATTCTCGAAGATCGCCAAATTTGTAGAAACTTATAGCATTGGCTATATCACTGGAGAAGTCATGTCAGCTTCTTCACCTCTTAAAGGGATAGTAATACCTAAAATGTAAAAAAAAATATGTTGTAGGGTTTATCCCCCTGAGTATAACAAGAGTACTCCCACTGCTGAAAGATGTTTCATTCAACAGTTATTAATTTTCAAAGTTGAATTTTTTAGGTGCAATATCACAGTGGCCTGAAATTGTACAGTGGCACTGTTGCTACACGATCCTATGGACAGCTCTGGTTTCAGGACCATAAATCTCCATAGGATGGTGTAGCAACAGCGCCACTGTACAATTTCAGGCCACTGTGATATCGCACCTAAAAAATTCAACACCTTTCAGCAGTGGGAGTACTCTTGTTTTACTCAGGGGGATAAACCCTACAACATATTTTTTTTACATTTTAGGTATTACTATCCCTTTAATCACAACATAGTGCATCTCCCCCATGGTGCTTTATACCACTCTGGCAGGCACTCAGATGGTTAAAGAGGAGCTGTCTTTATAAATGGGAACCACAGTCTTTAACCCCTTAAAAACCCAAAACATTCCAGGACCGTCATGGGTGACCTTGCCATAAGGGACCATGATGGTCCTGGCACGTTATGGATTTCAGGGATCCCCACATGGTTGCACACTGTTCGGGGAGCCATGAATAAGACTGCAGAAAAAAAAAAGCTCTGTGGTCATTAAGTGCTGGCCATATGTACTGTTCTTTAAGGGGTTAAAGGATTTTAGCAGCCTAAGAAGATAGAGGTGATTTTCTGGACATGTGAGTGATTCAATACGCAGCTTTATCTGACCAAGTCAGAGAACAAATCTGTTCTGAGATTAGATTCCCCAACTACTAAGCCAAAAATCTCTAAAACTGTTAATCTGGTTAAAACCAGAAAAACACAAGGTATAGACAATTTCAAATCTCCCAAGAGTTCCTGTATAGGAGGTGCAGTCCCTCTTTGAGACCAAAATCCCTCTGTCTCCCTTTCCCACCCTGTTTCCCTCCCTCTTTTTAGGAGATCAGACGGTGTGGTGTGTGTATGTAAGTGTATCACATTGCTCCACAGCAATAAAACTCAGATTAATATTTGAATAAACTTCAGTATATGTGTTTATACATTAGTCTGTGTAAATAAAAAACTCTGGACTTGCTCTACATCATTTATCCAGTTACACAGATAGGTGTCCATAGGTCATGAAATAACCTAAAAATTCTTGATAATACCCTGACCAAAAGCCACACCCCCAGCAACACCACCTAAAAGAAAAATGTTCCTCTTGGGCCATTTGAAATATTAGAAGGTATGCGGTTTAAATATATTTTAAACAATCTAAAAGCTGTCTAGGTAAAAAGGTCCATTTTAATCATAACAACCACTATGTATCAATATTATGTAAATTGAATTTCCACCCCAGGCACCCCTATGAAAGGTCATGTGAAGAGTGGGGGTGGGACAATGGGTGGAACACCTAGAATGGTGTTCCACCTATTGTCCCACCCCCACTCTTCACATGACCCATCCCCAGTTCCATCCACTGATACAGGGACATGAGATTATTCTGGTTGCACCCAAAATTCAGAATGTGGGTGGGTTCAGCACAACTAAAGCACCACCCCTCAAAATTTGGAGCTTTGGATAGGTTCCTACCCTGCCTGTTGGGAAATCCTGAACTGATTGTATGCTAGGAGGTACACATGATTTTTAGTTTCAGAATTCAAGGAGAAAGATGAACTAAAGGTGCATCACAGGGAACAAATTAAAATTCTTCCTTTCCATCCAAATTGTTCTTTTAACCCCTTGAAAGCAATAGAGATCTCCAGTACATTGTGTGGAAATACATTGGAAACCTCTATCTAGCATTTAATGTATTAAAACTTCCTAATGAGTTATATGGATCTTTTATTTGTCCTGTATAGTGGAGCTGATTTGCAACAGACTTAGGGCTCAATCCAAATGTTGGAGTTAAAACCAACATGAAGAAAAAAAACTGCTGTCGCGAGTTAACCAAGACCGGGTAACTTGAGATTCAAATCTTCCTTACCCTGAAAGGCTAACGAGCGACGACCAACAAATTACACGTTCACCTTAAACCTGCACAGCATAGAAAATCTTACCTAAAAACACACAATAAAAACGTTAACTAGCACCACAGCCAATCACTGCACCCCAAAGTATCAAGTTAAGTCAGAAAACCCAAAATAACCGACGCACCTTTTGGATATTTGTTTCATGATGTAGATTTAAGGGAAGTTTTATTATGCACGATTTTCTCCTTCCAACTGTGTGACCTTATAATACCTATATCTTCATGTATCCTTTCATGGAGTCCCTTAGTAAATGTTGCAATTTAACTCCTGTTTTAACTCATGTTATGTTGCAATTTAACTCATGTTATCCCTAACGCTCTGTTTTGTTTTCCTCTACGGTAGTTTTCTACTCTGAGTTGTGTGATGTTCTCCTAACAAAGTAGATGTTAGATTTCTGGGTTGGATTCAAATGCAGGAGATAAATGCTACCTCACATTTTATCAAAAATGTTTCTATTGAAGTCTATGGGGAAATCTGGAGATAAAAGCAGAGATAAAATTAGCACCTGCATTTGAATCCAGCCCTCTGTGGGTAAATGTTGCAATTTAACTCATGTCATCCCTAACTCCAACATTTGAATGGCTCTGGGGTTAGCTTTTATATTGTCCTGAATGGGAGAGATTTTGATCTTTTGGCGACGAGTGTCGTGTTTTCAAAACTGCCGTTATTTCTTACTTGTGGGAACATTTGCGTCGCATACTTAACTTAAAAAAACACAGTCACCAGTTTTTTATGCCGACGTCAACATTTGGATTGGGCTCTTAATCCAGTCAGTTTGTCTCAGTACATCTGCCTCCTGATGTTTGCTCTTTGCTTGTTCCTTCTTGAGAGGAAGAACCCACTACAAAGGGAGTTTAAGCTGTAGGGACAAGAAGGTCCCTTACCTAATACATGGACATCAGCCTGAAAGTCTACATCAGGAGTAATCAAGTACATCAGGAGTAAACAATCACAGTTGGGGGCTACAATTTCCAACAGCTGGAAGTATGACAATTGTCTACCCATTACATGGAGGTAGCACTTTATTCTCAACAGGTGTTAAAAGTGATAGTGAATCTTGGGGGCGTGGTTTGACAGCCGACATAGATGGCCGCATAAATTGAATGCTCCTGACTACAGGTCTGATTTATGTGCTTCCTTAGAGGACACAACGCCTTGAAAGCTCCCAGACCAGACAGATTCTATAATGCTCCTGTTACGGGTCATGGTCCGTGGGACGCCACTGAAGAAATCATCCCTGTTGAATACTTCTTTTAAAAAAAAGATGTTTCCAGTACTTCCAAGAGGAGTTAAAATGGCAAAGGCAGCAGCCACGGCCTGTCTTGTGGACTGGACGCAACTACCTTCCAACCTACACCAAGACTTTAAACACGAAGAAACTGAAACTCCATCTACCAAGCGGGATATCGCTAATCTACTGCTGGACTTAAAAGCCTTCCTTAAGGAAGAATTTGTAGAAATCAAACGTGATATTGCCCAAACTGGCAGGAGAGTGAAAGTTCTGGAAGAATCTGTGGCGCACCTATCTACCAAACAAGTTGATTCTTCTAAATCACTGGTTTCTATGCAAAAACAACAGGCTGACATGTGGACGATTTAGACAACCGCAATCAACGGAACAATGTACGTCTTAAAGGCATTTCTGAAGCGGTTGACAATGCCTCTTTACCTGGATTTCTGCAAAGTTTTTTTCAACACTTAACAAAGGCCCCGATGGACAGAATTTTCCATCTTGATCAAGCACACCATACTTTACCCTCCAAAGGGCCTCCTTCGGACTCCCCTAGAGATGTCATTCTCCGCTTTTAATCCTTCCCGGATAGGGAAGAGGTCTACGTAGCAGCTAGGGGCAGCTCCTCAGTTTCTTTTGAAGGGTGTTTCAAGACCTCTCCCTCACCACCATCCGGTGACGATGAGATCTAAATGATGATGATATCTAAAGCCCATTACTGCCGAACTCCGGAACTGCCACATCCGGTATCGATGGGGTTTTCTGATGTCACTGATAATCACACTGGATGATGCCACTCACATGCTACTCTATGGAGGTGATGCTCGGGCCTTTGCAAAGACATTGAACCTGAGGATCCCTGAGGATGCATTGCTTGGATTGGATGCTGACGACAACAATATGGACTGTGGCCCATCAATCTCCCCTTGGAAGCCTGCACCCAAGAAATGGAAAGCCGCCAGAGCAATCTCGTTATCTCCCACACAGGGCCTGCGTCCTGTTGCAGAGGGATGATCTGAACGTGGATACTCTTCAGTTCTTCAATTTGATCGTCATGACACTGACACTCTATTACCATGAGAATTTACCACTATCCTAACCTCCCTCATGGTGTGGTCTGACGGTATTCCCATTATGGGACACATGGTGATCCTAATCTTGCTCAGATTAACTAAACCTTTATTAGCATTTGATCTATTGGATGTGTTAGGGGGTTTGTTTGTTTCGTTATGAGTTGGGCATAAGCCCCTTGGTCTCACTCTTCTCGCGCTGATGGCAGTCTCTCGCTCCTTCTCTGGGGGATTGTGATTTCGGCAGGTAGGAGTGATCCTAATGGTTATGCTGCATAAGGCAATTGGGCTTCTTTTAACAGCTTAACAGGTCATTTCCATGCCAAAGTTACGTTGGTTTCTTACACTGATTCCCTTCATTTGTTTTGTATTAATGCACCTTTTACTTTGTTTGATTCTTTGGGTATCAGGCATCGGGATACACCGATTAATCATTAGAGATGTTCATGGGGGAGAAATTGTCATTTTGATCCTTGTCTGTGGGCTATGAAACAATCTGCTTATGATGTTCTGCACCTTTGGTGAAAGGTGTCTCTCCTAAATCTACAGATCGCCTACTGCGACCCATAATTCTGCCTGTACCGATTCACCCTTTTTATATGTATATGCATTTTACACTAGGGTATATGAGCCTCTAGCAAGCTCATACCACTATTAATGAAAGTGGGCGTTTGCATAGTACTTGGGGTTCAATTCTTTTATGATTCTTATAACCTTGATCACGTATCGCAGGTTAGGTATATCTATTAATATATCTCCCCTCACCACTATCCTTACCCTACATAGTTTATCCTCAGTACTTTAGAATTCTTCCCGTATTCTCCTCTTCTCAGATTATAACTGACCCCTGTATTTGTTAAAGGGATACAGACCTCCTTTACTGGGTTTACTCCTCTTGGCCATCTGGATCCCCAGTACTCGTCGCTACAGGATATGCCTTATGGTATTATCCCTTGATTTTTCCCTACTGGGTAGGAGATTCCCTTAAACTTATAGATCTCCTTTCTAGATATGATGTGCCATCCTTCCGAACTGTGTCTTAAACGTTTATCCGTTTCTCTTGCTGTTGTTAACATCCATAGGGCTTTCCTTACCATGTGGCCCGGGACATGCTAAATCTCCTGACTCTTTTTCCTTTTTCTATGGGTGGGCCATTCTGTGAGACAAAGAGTGAGGTTTTCATTGGGGTTGTCTTATACCACTTTGGATATACTACATTTTAGGGTACAATCTTAGTTTATCCCTCATGAGGGCCCTGCCTTTAGTGTACATAACCCTACTATATGGAGGTGGGGGGGCAGACACTCAACGTGTTATTGGGGGTTTTCTCACGATTGAGCTGTCTATTAGTAAAACTGCTCTATTCATTTTTAAAATTACATTGTCTTCTTATCTCAAAATGTGATTTTGATGGTTTTTCCTTATACATGTTATATTTTTCTCTGTTCTGCTACGTTGAGATTCATGTCATACTATTGTACCTGTAGGACATCATATACTATGATGTTACAATACACTGTTCTTACAAGTATTAGTCCACTTGTAGACACTCAATTCTATTATCTTTCTCTTCTGCTTCTCACCCTCTATGGGCTCATTCTTTTCCCACCGTGTGGGCGGTTGGTGTCAAGTCCACCAATCCAGCCTAGCAAGGACCTTTTCCTTTTTTTTTCTTTCCCCACCCCTCCCCACCCCCTCCTTCCTTCACCTTACTGTATGGATTTGTTTTGGGAACCCAAATACATACTCATTCTCTATGTGACTTATCATGGCGGCTGACATAGTAAAGCCCTCTCCAGTTCCTCGTACATCGCCTTCATTGACTCTCCTATCATACAATGTGAAGGGGTTAAACTCTCCAGCTAAGTGTTCTATGGTACTACACGAATTCTATCGCCTTCATGGGGATGTGGTTTTTGTCCAAGAGACACATTTCAAACGCTCCAGAGAACTCACTCTTGCCAATAGATTTTATTCACAGGCCTTCCTCAGCTCCGCGTCGAAGAAAAAACTTGGGGTAGCACTTTTGTTTCACAAAAAGGTTCCTTTTATATTATCTTCCTCCATTCAGGACCCTCAAGGCTGCTTTTTCTTTGTAAAGGATTCCATCGATTCTCAACTTTATTCATTTGCTTGCTTATATGCACCTAACTCTGCTCAAGATTCTTTCTTGACGTTTACTCTTAACAAGTTGGACACTTTTTGAGAAGGGATCCTGGTGGGGGGGGGGGGATCTGAATAACCCTTTAAAACCTGCCTTGGACTGCTCTTCTGGGTACTCGTCATATTCTAGGTCTATGATTCACTCGATTCCGTGCACTCTCCAAACTCATAAACTCCTAGATACTTGGAGATTTGCCATCCGACTCTCAAGGATTATACCTTCTATTCTCACCCCCACAACATCTACTCTCACATAGATTACTTCCTCATTTCCTATGATCACTTGACTTTATTAGAATCAGCGGTAATTGACAACATTATGTGGTCTGACCATTCCCCAATTAGACTGGACTTGAGAATGGCTACTAATGTCTCCTCCACCCCTCACTGGCGATTGGATGAGTCTCTCTTAATACATCAAGATAATGTGGTGCATATCAACAGGACTCTTAATCATTATATCAGTGAGAATGTCGATGGGGTTACATCCCCCCCTGTCCAGCTGGGTGATGCATAAATGCGTCATAAGAGGGGAATTCATAAAACTGGCTTAATTCCGAAAGAAAACACGTATCACAAAAATCTCTCAGCCTCTAAATGATATCTCTGGTCTTGAAGCCAAGCAAAAGATTTCCAGTTCTGAACAGAATCTACTACGACTCAATAAACTTCGGACGCAACTTTTGTCACTTCTGAATCTCAGAATGGAACGACTTTTTTTAAGACTAAATACACGTACTTTGAACATGGCAACAAGGAGGGATCACTTTTAGCCCATCAACTTCATTCTAAATATGTGTCTCATTACATCTCATCGATTTGCAATTCTACAAACTCAAATACTTATGCTAAAACAGCAATTGCGGCGGTCTTCAGAGATTATTATGCATCTCTCTACAACTTGTGAGATCCCAACTCCCTGCCTAAGCCAGGATTAGCTGATCATATTTCATCTTACCTTCGATCTGGTAGTCTTCCCCAGATTCCCCCCTTGGCCCATGAATTGTTGGAGGCTCCTATCTCGGTTCCTGAAATTATCAAAATTATTAATACCCTTCCTTCCGGGAAAAGCCCAGGGCCTGATGGCCTTCCCCATAAATATTTTAAGACCTTTCAGGTTAAACTAATCCCTTTACTCTTGGAGGCATTTGCGGCACTTCCTGATGGAATTAGATCCCACCCATCTCTGGCTGAAGCCCATATCACGATTATCCCAAAAACTGGAAAAGATTTACAACGTTGTGAAAGTTATAGACCCATCTCCCTGCTCAACTTGGATATCAAGATATACACTAAAATCTTGGTGGAACGTTTAAAACCTCTTTTATCTCTTCTAGTCCATACAGATCAGGCTGATCGTGAGGCTCGTGATAATACTCACAAATTGCTAAATATTATCCACTTCTTGCATGAACATCGCACACCCGCTGTCTTCCTGTCAGTCGATCCAGAGAAGGCATTTGACAGAGTCGATTGGCTCTTCCTTGAAAGGTCTTTGCAAGCATTAAGATTTGGCCCTTCATTTATCAACTCCATCCTCTCTCTATCCAGAATTCCTAACGCTAGGGTTCGTGTGAACGGATTGCTATCTGACCATTTTAATATATCTAATGGTACTAGGCAAGGTTGTCCTCTTTCCCCTCTGTTGTTTATCTAAAGCATGGAACCTCTATCTCAGCACATTAGAATGAACGATCAAATCAATGGAGTGCGGATAGCCTCCTCAGAACATAACTTAGCCATTTTTGCAGACGATATCCTTATCACTATTACTAACCCTGAACAATCCTTACATGCCTCTCTTGAAGAATTGGATACTTTTTCAGATCTTTCTAATTTTAAGGTCAATCTTACAAAATCTGAAGCCTTAGGCTTTGATCTTTACCCTTGGTGTGGGCAAAAGCTACGAACCACCATGTCCTTTCACTGGTAGGATTCCCTCATTAAATATCTGGGTGTTAATCTGTCTTCTTCTTTCCACTCTCGCTTTAATCTGAACTTTCCACCTCTTCTAAAATCAGTGAGACGGGATTTCGAAAAATGGAATACGCTATAGCTCTCTTGGTATGGACAGATCAATGTAATTAAAATGAATAATTACTTTCTGTATTTATTTCAAATGTTACCAATCCATATTCCTTCTTCTTTCTTTTCGCTTCTTCACCGCTCCATCCGTTGCTTCCTATGGCAGACTAGGCCTCCCAGAGTGGCAGAAAAATTCTTATGCTTAAACAAATCTAAGGGTGGCTTGGGTCTCCCCAGCTTTGTGAAATACTATCATGCAGCAGCACTCTCCTCAGTTGTAGACTGGACGCATAGTGGCACTGACAAGACTTGGCTACATCTCGAACGTAAAGCAGATACACTGGGGCACCCTCTAATTGAAATATTTATTCCTCCCTCTACGAGAACCAGATCACTAATTACCCACCCCATTATTGCAAACATCTTCTCCGTTTAGTCACTTTGCATCAAGACACGCACACTCTCTTCTTCCCCTTCCTTAGCTTCCCAGGTATTTTATAAGCGCATCAGGCCCGTTTCTCTCTCCTCTGCCTCTTTTCCTGCATGGTTAAGCCTATACGAATTGCTGATATGGTGTTTGATGGTGTTCTGCTCCAGTTTAAAGACTTGCATGTGATTTGCCGACTGTGGAGATGTGGAGGTTCTTTCGTATAAAACATTTTCTAGAACATCCTGCTATTAAGGCTGCATGGACTTCCTGTCCCACGAAATATAAGTCTCTTTTATTATCTCCCAAGATAATACTTTTCAAGCTATACCAAACCAAGTTACTCGCTGAAGTGGGAACTTGAACTTGGCACCCTAAAAACTGAGGATGAATGGAATAATATTTGGAAGGAGGCCTATTCGGCCTGTATATCGGCTTCAGTGCTACAATCCCACTTCAAATTTCTTTCTAGAGGGTACATGAACCCCCTCCAGGTTCCACGCTATATCTTCATACACGAGTTCTCTGTGTTGACAGTGTCACCTGGAGAGAGGAACCCCTACACATATCTGGTGGACGTGTGCTAAGATACGCCCGTATTGGGAGAAGTGTCTAGATCTTATTAACCAATGCCTTAACATTACCCTTAAAGGGATAGTAATACTTCATTTTAACTTTATTTTATTTTGTAGGCATTAAAAAAACATGAAGAATGATATAAGTCTTATCTCTGAAACCTTTATGGTTTAAGAGATATTCACAAACAAAGTATCCCCCCCCCGTTCAACCAGATCAGAAGGGAGATGCCCAGGTAGACTGCAGAGAGGGACAATCTTCAATTAAGATAATGGAAAAAGCTGAAAAACTTGTCAAGGGGGGAAGGGCTTTCATTGTTTTCATACAAAGAAAATTGTCCCCTTCTGTTATCTGTACTGTCATACAACCAGACTCACATCTGAGAAGAGATGGCTTACATTAGGAAAAAGGGGCGGGGAGGGGAACTTTGCTTGTGAATATCTCATAAACCATAAAGGTTTGAGAGATAAGACTTATATAATTCTTCATGTTTTTTTAATGCCTACAAAATAAAATAAAGTTAAAACGAAGTGTTACTATCCCTTTAACAGGGATATATGGCAAACATTGTTTTTACTAAGACTCCCAGCCTCCCCTTCCTGAAGAAAAGCATTCTAATAACCATGCTATTAGCTGCTAAATCTCTTATTCCTAAACACTGGAAGGACGACTTGCCTCCTTTCTATACAGGAGTGGGCAAATACTGTTAGATCCCAAATTTCTTTGATGAGGATACACCTTATAAGACAAGGTGAAGATCCAGATGACGTAGATAGATTTTTCACCACATGTGCCTTTTAAGTCCCCTACTCTGGATACTATGTGTGATTTTGAGGCTCTGCAGAATAAAATACCATACAGTGGGTGAACTTCCCTCCCTCTCCTCTTTTTTTTTCTCCTCTTTTCTGACTTACTTTTTTCCTCTTTCTCTTCTTCTTCTTCTTCCTTATACCAAGGAGTTTTGTCCTTGCTCTTCTTAGCTTTGTTCTTTTATCACATTGTGTATTTCTGTATGTAATACTGACCACTGTAACTATGCGCATCATTTATCGTTGAGACGTTCTCTGTACTCTGTCTCATTTCATAAGGACTTGCATCAGATGTCTCTGTGGTTTATCTACATTTCCCCTTGATTTATGGATGTTATCCTTTCTGTGCTTGTTATTTGCTGATTTTCAATAAAGCTCATTTGAAAGATTAAAAAAAAAAAAGTGATAGTGAACCTTTATACCTCAGAGCCACAACAAAAAGTAAATAGATTGGAGCTCATGTTTGTGTTTCAGACATACAACGGGGAATGCACTCATGCAATTCTCATTAAGACATTAAAATGTTTTTGTTTTTCGCTGCACAAACATAATGCCTATGTATTAAGCAATTGATGCTGAAAATTCTTCACTTTATACCGCCTGCTCCAAGAGGAACTCAGTATGGAAGGATTTTGGCATTTTGGAGTGTTTCATTCCTTTGTGCCTTGTTTCTTTTTATTAAATGAACAGGTGCCAAGGAAAGCATCATAATCTTTTTATCTACACATGCCTGAGTTGGCATTTGGGGTTTGCTCACATTAAAGGAGCCATAATCTTTTTCTAAAAACATATATCTCGTAGTGTTTTTCTTGCTGATTAAAGTAAGAATGCTTCTACTGCTGGGATTTTTTTTAACTCAAAAGGTATTACAGTTCAAACTTATTTTTCTAATTAAAGTGAATGCAACATCATAAACTGTAACATAGTTGACAAAGGCTGAAAAAGACATTTCCATCAAGTCCAGCCCATGCCAAAACAGCCTTGATGATCCAGAGGAAAGGAAAAAAAATCCCTGAGGCCATTTCCAATTTAGCCCCAAGTGGGTAAAAATATTCCTTTCTGACTCCAAATGACAGTCAGATAGTTCTATGGATCAACAACCTATCTGTATCTGCTGTCCCAAATACATTATTTTTAGATAATACATTCTTTGGAAGATCTTGAGTCCATGACTATTACTCTTTATTAGAAGTAATAGTAACAGCACCACCTGGTGACAAAAATAGAAAATTGCAGTTAAAAAAAGAATATTAGTTGTTACAATTTTGGAATAAGTAAAATCTCCCAATTCTGGGAGTACCTTTGTTTTACTCATCAGGAAAATAATTATAAAATATAATTTTATAACAAAGTGCTTATTGGTCCTTTAACATCTTAACCCCTTAACGACCAAGAACATACATGTACGTCATGGGTAAAAATACCTAAAGGACCCAAGACGTTATGGATTTCAGTGCTCCCCTCGTGGATTCTGAAAAAAAAAAATGCATTGGTATAATAGCAGAACATGAGCTATGCTGTTGAATCCATGTATTGAACATTCTATATCAGTGCCCTCAGTGGCTACTAACAAGTCAGGATTTGAGTGAGTAAATCAATGTGAATGTGCCTCTAATCAACACCAGGGGCGAACTGACCATACGGGCATTGGGTCACGGACCGAGGGCCTGTGACCGAAGGGGGCCCGCCGCCGCTTCCAGCGCTGCTCAGCAACTCTCCAACAACGGCCGCCAACGAGCCGTTCTAGTAATACAGAGCTCTGGGAGATGACATCATCTCCCAGCCTCTGCATTACTAGAGGTGCACGGGACTTCGCACAGCCACGCCGCTAGACCACCAGGGACTGGAGGTAGGGGCATTGTGGAGATGAAGGGGCAATGTGGAGATAGGGGCATTGTGGAGATGAAAGGGGCATTGTGGAGATGAAGGGGGCATTGTGGAGATGAAGGGGGCAATGTGGAGATGGGGGCATTGTGGAGATGAAGGGGGCATTGTGGAGATGAAAGGGGCATTGTGGAGATGAAGGGGTCAATGTGGAGATGAAGGGGGCATTGTGGAGATGAAGGGCGCAATGTGGAGATAGGGGCATTGTGGAGATGAAGGGGCAATGTTGAGATTTCTGCAGGGGGCCCAGACCTCTTTTTGGACCAAGGGCCCTGGGTCCTGTCAGTCCGCCCCTGATCAACACACCTGTGTCCTAGCAGGGAAATTTGTAAGTACTCGCCTGTTAGTGGAAACTGAGGGCGCGGGTTGAGAACCACTGTTCTATATCTATTGCTAATATTTGTGAGGCACTTATCTCACATAATGATAGAGACTTCTCCATGATGCATTGCTCATGAACAGTACATACTGGCTAACCCTGCAGTATGTATTTTTCATAGGTTCACCACCTTAACATGAATACTGGTTTACTCTCTAGCTACATATTTGCTTGAGTATTAAACATTTTCTTTTTTCACTATCTTATCCCAGTTATGGCTGAGCATGCATTTTTGTGGCTTTGTATAATTAGCTTTGGATCTTTCAATTTCAGCTCCTCTTATCCCTAATCTTTCTTGTTTGCTCTTTTACCACTTAAAACAACTCATAAAAGCTGCACAAGTAATTTTGAAGCATAAGCTGGATAACGCTCAATCGCTTTGTCAAATCTCATGGTAATATTTGGAATAAAGACAAGAAAATTAAAAAGACTGAAATGGTTAAGGAAGTCTGCCAGCTTTAAATCTGAGACTAGTAATGCTAATCAGCTGTGTAAGTTAATTGGATTTTGAGGAGAGTGAGATGAAAATGTCTGAAGTTCAGACATAACCAGAGAAACATTAATTTTTATCAATCTACCAAACATGTTCCTCAATGTCCAAGGGAAATATCATGTGATAACATGAAAAGAATACATGAACAATGTGGAGTAAACTAGCACTTCCAAAAATGTTAATAAAATACACTTAGGCTAACAAAAGAGATGCAGTTCCGAAACAAAGTGCATGGAGAAAATTCAGATTGACTTAGTCTTTTTAAAGGGATAGTAATACTTAAAATGTAAACAAATATATGTTGTAGGATTTATGTTCCTGAGTAAAGCAAGGGAACTCCCACTGCTGAGAAGTGTTTTATTTAAAAGTTATTACAATTCAATCTAGAATTTTTTAGGCGCAATATCACAGTGGCCTGAAATTGTACAGTGACGCTGTTGTCACATCATCCTATGTACAGCTCTGGTCAGTTGACTATAAGCCTGTATAGGGTGGTGTAGCAACAGTGCCACTGAACAATTTCAGGCCACTGTGATACTGCACCTGCAAATGCAAGTTTTAGCTGCAATAACTTTTGAATAAAACACCTCCCAGGAGTCAGAATACCCTTATTTTACTCAGGGAGACAAATCCTACAATATATTTTTTGTATAGTTTAAGCATTAATATATCTTTAATCCTATGAATGCTAAAACAGTCTCCAAAGCACTATTTAACCCCTTAATGACCAGTAACACAGCTCTGTGGCCCGCAGTTAAGGACCACTGAGCTTTTATTTTTATTTGCAAAATGGATTCAGAGGTCCCCGAGTGGTGTGCAGCCGCACAGGGACCTCTAAATTACAAAATGTGCAAGGACTGTCATGGGTCCTTAATGCAAGCTTATCCAATGATGGTCCTGGCACATCATGGGTCCTTAAGGGTTTAAATCAATAAGAATGTTTGGTTTGTTCACTGTTAGGCAGTTGCATTGCTTCTGAAGCTATAACCCAGTAAACATAGGGATGTTCATATTCCTGGGCTGCACTGAAATCAAAGTAGTCTTGCAGATATGTTTTCATGTGTGCATGGTTAACCCATTGATTGTCAGTGGGTGTGCAACTCATTCTTCTGCAGTGCATTGCTTACTCCTACAGCACTCAAAGGGTTAAAGGTGAGACTTAGTCAGACTATCTTAAAAGCTTTATCATACACCATTCATAATTGCTCATAAACATACAGAACCCATATTATCCATAGTTCTGCTTTGTCATCTTGGTCAAGGTTTTTATCATCAGCAGCTGCTGTTTCTGCAGTTTTGAACTATGCTTGACATTTCTCAATTTGATCATTGATGATAAGTGGTAGGGACACTATGCCACCACTGCACAAAATGCTTTTGCACTTTATTAACTAACTGATTAGTTCCAGCACTTATACCCTTTGCAGAGAGAAATTTCCCATGCCTCTCTTATCTTTATACCTGAGTATTGGCTGCTCTCTGTTTCTACAGCCAAACACAATGGGGAAATGCACTAAGGTGTGATAAAGAAGTGATAAAGTGGAGATGACTTCTCCAGTGATATCATTTCTCATATCCCTATATTATTCTATAGAGCCTATGCAATAATATTTCTCCAACTGGATAGATCTTAGTGCACTGGTGCCATAGAATAACATAGGACTTGGAGAAGTGATGTCAATGGAGAAGTTAGCTCCACTTTATCACAAATGTATATATATATATATATATATATATATATATATATATAAATATATATTGGTGTCTTATCTTTGATCTGTCCACGTTGGGTGATCCTGCTAGGAGTAAAAACTCACAATGGCATAGTTCTCGGATTCATAGACACATGCAAACGCTCCTGCCAAAGTAAGCCATTGACCCATGGAACTCCATTCCATAAGCTTGGCTTTACAACAAAAACAATGGTCCTCATTCCCTAGAGGCTTGTGAGAGACTTCCTGTGGCAGCAGGAAGACCAGCACAGTTGCAGAGGGTGTTAAGAATCACCAGGTTCTACCAGGCTGCCTTTGGTCTTTAAACATTGGAACTGTCACACTTCCTGATTCCTCTGGTGATCATCTGACCTTACTCTCATTGGTGGCTATGATTTGAATACTGCCCACCTCCTGCTAGTTGGCATTTGTTCAACAAGTTACCAGTTCATTGTTCCAGTTTGCTGTGATCCATTTTTTGATTGTTTTACACTGACAGTTTGACTACCCTCTTCAACTCAGACTCCTGCTTATACGACTATCTGTTCTGGTATTGACTCAGGCTACGTACGACTTTCGACTCTGGCTATGATCTCAGCTTGCACGACTGCCTGCTCTGGTAATGATTCAGGCTACATCTGTCTTCCTGCACCGGCTGTGACCCCAGTTTGTCTGACTACCTCCTCCAGTTATAACTCAGGCTATTTCTGACTCCCCGATAGCAAAAAGACAGACATTTTAATTAAATTTATGTGAAAGAGCAAAAATTTGCATTTTTCATCACAAATTCCCAAAAAAGAAAACATGATTTTTGTATTCATCCCTAGCTGGGGATTAATAAAACCTTTCTATAGAGGCTACTATTAAAAATATGTGTTTTTATTGTTTTTATATTATTATATCTTTCAAAAACAATGTACATGTTTCAGTTGCTTGTACTACAGTTACCAATGTCTGAAAATCCTGGCAAATCTTATGGTAGGAATTCAAGTTCAATCAAAATTCAGCTTGCCACTATGTGATGTGGTTGTATAGAGGGTTAAATTGAGAACTGAAAAGTTCTCAAAACATATAACTTAAAAATAATACTTTTTTATTGTTTCAGCCTTAATATTTCTTTGAGTAAAGCAATTCCCAGCAAGAAACATTTTTTTCATAAAAAATCTACTATTGCTTTACATTTGTTCAAAACCTTAGACCTAAATGAAGGTAAAATAAACATAGCTCAAATTGTAGCCTAACAAGTAAAGTTTTGATACACTAATTTCATCACCTGGTTGGAAACCACATTTTCCAGTAGCATACAGTGGTGTAAGAGGCAGGAAATGCAATTTGCAATGATCGCATGCTGTGTGATTCTTTATTATTCAATATCTTCTACATCATCTTTTTCCTAACAGCATGCAACATTGGGTCTTTGCCCTAGACATGCTTTGGAAATAAGCATTTTCAAACTCTGTAGACAGAAGCTTTGTTTCTCAAAGAACAACATGCTTTTATGACTGAAATCTGCTATAGCCGAACATCAATCACGTTGTAGCATTTAGCCTGTCACCTATTGATTTCAAAATGAGCAGACACAAAAGATAAATTATACCTGAAACCCACAAACCTCCTCATCTTAGTATCCATTTATTCTTAATGTTGGACTAGTATATTTTTATGGCTTTACTCATAGAGATTGTTAGTCTTCTCTGGAATCAAGGTGTCTTTGACCCTGGTAGAAGGGTGAGTCTGAGAAAGCAATGAAATCAACTATAACTATAAAATACCAGTCTTTATATAAAAAAAACATGAGTATAGATTTTATGGATAACCAAAAGTGTGTTTACAATTATAGCTCTCAAAAACCATTACTTAAAAGAAAAAGTAATACTAAAACACAACTTCCTTTATCCTCTTCTATGATAGGGCATGTTATCAGTAAAGTTACATGACTATATATTTATATAACCCAAACCTTTCAATGTTAGAGAGTTCCATATTACATTGCTGTAATTACCACCTTATGTTCTACAGAATCAGACTTTCCAAGTGATTTCTCAAACAGTTTATAAAAAGGCATATTTCTTCTTTTCAGAGGAAAATTGAGCCCTTTCAGCTAATTTTATGGTCATTCATCCTCTCTTTCATCTGTATCAGAAGAAGAGGTGTAAGCTGGAGGGATTAATAATTAGGTCAAAGTCAGCATCTTCTGCTGCTTCTTTCCAACTACATTTATATTTCTCTAGGCTTTCTTGAAGTTTAAAACAATTTCTTTTTACTTTTTTCTCTTAAAAAGGTTTCCAGAACCTTTGCTACTAATTTCAGGACAGGTGCTTTTTCACTCTTACTGGCCGATGTAGCAGTTGATTGAACTGCTACACCTTCTTTTGCTATGTCATCAGCACTAGAATGCTACTCATTGTCATCTTCAGTGTTTTTACATGGTTTATTAATATTACTGGAAGTGGAGGAACTTTTATGTCACTTTTATGTCCTCAGGAGGAGAAGCATCATCATCACTTATTGCAAATGCTGCAGCAACCATGGCTGCAGTCAGTTTTTGGACTACCACTTTACTAACATGTTCCTGAACTACTCCTATGATTTTCCCCTACCCAAAGTCCATGTGCTGGACATTACCAAAGTAGTATGGATTTAAGTTCACAACAGAGCTGTTTGTTTATGATGATATCTTCCTCTTTACATAATACTGTATCAAATATATTCAAAGAAGACAGAGCTGGTTACACATTCATTTTAATCTTTTTTTTTTTTTTTAATATAATTTATTATCAGATCACTCCATACACATACAAAGAAAAAGGGTACATATAAAATCTTTCAAGTACAGCAAGAATATGCAACCATTTATGACAATAAAAGGAACAAATACATATTAATATAATGTACAGAGTCGACCTGAGGTTTTTATAATAATTCAACCCAAACTCCAAACATCTAACCAAACTAAGCTAAAACTATATCCCTCAATCCCAATTTCTCTCACCACCCGATCCCACAGCACCCCCCAACCCCACCCACCAGCCAGTAATTCCACTAGGTCCCGTCATATATAGGACCCATATACTAAGGTGTACAAGTATACGTCACAAGCAGCCACACAACAAGCAGAAGTGAACTCTGTCGACAAGCCCCAAAGAGTTACACCTCGCCGGGAGGTATAGTAGTACTTGCTCTAGCTGTCTACCAGGTCTGCCACCGTCCCCATATCCTATCGAATTTAGCCGGAGTATCTCGGTGTAGATAAACCAATTTATATTGTGGAAAACACTGTGAAACCAAGTTAATCCACACCCTACAATTGGGAGCTCTGTCTGACATCCAGTTCAAAGCCACCACCTTTCTCGCCATCACCAAGAGCTCATGCAGAAGAGATTTGTCATTAGCATCCTCAATCTCATCGGGGAATATAGACAGTAAACAAATATTTAGTTGTATGGAGGTGCTGATGCAGTGCAGAAACCATCTGTGAGACAACTTGCCTTTAAGGTGCTGTTTTTATAAGAGCTGAGACACTGAATACTCAGCCTTTCTTTCCTGCAGGCTTTTGGTGCTCAACCCAAATAGTGTTCACGTCATAAACCACAAACAGTAGAAAATGAAAAGAGTTGTCACTCACCCAATAAAATGCAACATTTTATTAGGTCACATGCAATTCCAGCAATACGTTTACGGGGGTAGGTGGCGTTCCAAGATCTAAAAAGCTGACATCTGTTTCGTGCCTCACCGACACTTTGTTAAGGCATCCATTACAACAACATTCAAATTAGCATTCTTTAAACTCTAATCACTCCTGCCATAATTCTCAGGATTAAAGAAACAGTCAGTAAGTACAAATTACGCTGATTGAATTACAATATGAAAAACATTAAAATCAGTACAATTGTCTCGAAATCTCTGTGCTCATTACCACACCCCCTTCACCCCTCAAGGGACTTAACCTACGTTCTATCTGTGGCAATGGCATCCAGACCTCGAATCATCACTGCAAGAATGGTAACAAATAACGCTTATAATTTAACCCCAAAGGACCTATTACTTCTAACCAAATGATCCATCTGGACTCTAATAACAATAGGTAATTTTCTGGATTACCTCCTCTTCTTGACAGAAAGACCCTCTCAATACCTGCAAACTGGAGCACTCTACTATAATTGCTATGACTGTCACAAAAATGCTGAACAAGTCTAGTGTTAGCTTTGCCTTTACAGATAGATCTCAAGTGCTCTAATATACAATCTTTAAGGAAACGCTTGGTCTTTCCAATATGGTATTGATTGGATGGGGAAAAAAACATATATACCATAAAGGTAGACCAACAGGAAATTAAGCTGTGTATACCCTGGAAACATAACATATTTACCTGTATTCATATTTCCACAGGCCAAGCTGTTCCTGCAACTATGGTTACTCTTTATTGGATTGTCATCCAGCCAACTTACTACAAAGTAACATAGTAACAAAATAGATAAGGCTGAAAAAAGACATGCCTCCATCAAGTCCAGCCCATGCCAAAAACACCCCTGTTGATACAGAGGAAGGCAAAAAATCCTTCTGGAGCCATTTCCAATCTAGCCCCAAGTAGGGGAAAAAATGTATTCCTTCCTGACTCCAATTGGTAGACAAATAGTTCCCTGGATCAATATCCTATCTGCTTTGAATCCATCTGTCATAATTTTCAATATTGTTCTGTGCTAGATAGGCATCCATGGCTTTTTTGAATGCAGTTGCATTATCTGCAAGCACAACATCCAGAGACAAAGAATTAGTGTTACCGTCCTTACTGTAAAGAATACCTGCCTTTGTTTTAGTCGAAAGCGCCTTTCCTCTAGTCTTAATGGATGACCTCTAGTTCTTAGCTCAGCTCTTTGCATAAATAATTCATTGGATAGTTCTTCGTATTGACCTTGAATGTATTTGTAAATGCTAATCAAATCACCCCTTAGACGTCTCTTCTCTAATGTAAACAAACCTAGTTTGGCTAGTCTCTCTTTGTAACTCAGATCCTCCAATCCCTTTATCAGTTTTGTGGCATGCCTCTGCACCTTTTCCAGCTCAGTAATGTCTTTTTTTAGAACAGGTGCCCAAAATTGTACTCCTGATTCTAGATGAGGCCTAACCAAGGATTTATACAGAGGTAGGATAATATTAGGATCCCTTGCTTTTACACCTCTTTTTATGCAGGCTAGTACTCTGCTCTTGCAGCAGCTGAGTGACTCTGCACACTGCTGTGAAGTCTATTGTCTATCAGTACTCCTAAATCTTTCTCTAATGAGGATATCCCAAGTTGTTTCCCATTTAGAGTATATGTAGCAAGTTTGTTTCTACAGCCCAAATGCATAACCTTACATTTGTCTACATTAAATGACATCTGCCACTTTTCTGCCCATTCACTTTTATCTAAATCCTTCTGCAGAGAAAAAACATCCAGCTCTATATGTATTTCCTTACATATCTTAGTGTCATCAGCAAAGATTGAGATGCTACTTTCAATTCCCACTTCTAGATCATTAATAAACAAATTAAAAAGCATTGGTCCCAGGACTGAACCCTGAGGTACCCCACTTATAACCTTAGACCATTTTGAAAAAGTTCCATTTGAAACAACTCTCTGCCATCTATCATTTAATCAGTTCTCAATCCATGTACAGATAACACCGCCCAAACCGAAGCCTTTTAATTTATGCACTAACCTGTTGTGAGTAACGGTATCAAAAGCTTTTGCAAAATACAAATATACTACATCAACAGCAATTCCCCTGTCCAAATTACTACTTACTTTTTCATAAAATGCAAGTAAATTAGTCTGACATGATCTATTCTTCATGAAACCATGCTGATTCCTACTAATGATATTGTTCATCTTCACACAGTTCTGAAAACTTTCAGTTAATAACCCTTCTAGTATCTTACCCACTATGGAAGTCAAGCTCACAAGTCTATAATTTCTTGGCTTGCATCTTGCTCCCTTTTTAAACAATGGAACTACATCAGCTTTCCTCCAATCACAGGGTACTATGTCTGATGAAAGTGAATCAATAAATATTAAGTATAATGAGTATAATATCGTTCTTTTAGTACCCTTTGGTGTATACCATTCAGTCCAGGCGCTTTATTCACTATAACCCTTTCCAGTCTTTTCTGGACCTTGTCCTCAGTAAACCATGTAGATAATGGAGGAAATTCAGTGGTTCTGTCCGTTTGCCCATAGCTTGTCACTACTGCCTCCTCTGAATATACTGAAACAAAGAATGTATTTAGGGTGTCAGCCATAGCTTTATCCTCACTAATCAATTCACCTGTCTCAGTCCTAAGAGGACCAATATCAACCTTAACTTTTTGTTATTAATATACTTGTAATATTGTTTAGAGTTTTTCTTGCTCTCATTTGCAATATTTCTCTCATTTTATATTTTAGCTAGCTTAATTGCTTTTTTGCAGATTTTATTACATTATTTATATTTTTTAAATGATGCATCTGACCCGTTTGACTTCAACACTTTAAAAGCCTGCTTTTTATTTCTCATTTCTCTGCTAACCACATTATTAAACCACACTGGTTTCACTTTCCTCCTCTTGTGCTTATTCCCCAATGGTATATATTGACATGTATATTTGCCTAAGAGCATTTAAATACATTCCATGATTTTTGTGCATTTTTATCTTTGAAAATTACATCCCACTGGATATCCTTTAATACTTCTTTTAACTTTGTAAAGTTAGCATTTTTAAAATTGAATGTTTTGGTTAATCCCTTGCTATTGGGTTTTTCATAAAAAACATCAAAGGATACAATATTGTGGTCATTTCTGCCCAAATGTTCCCTTACTTGTACATTGCTCATCATGTCAGAATTGTTTGAGAGCACTAGGTCAAGCAAGGTCTCTTGTCTAGTTGGCTCCTCTACTAGTTGGGACATAAAATGATCATTTATCATACTTAGAAAAATATTTCCCTTTGTTGTGCCGGAAGTCATATTGCTCCAGTCAGTTTCAGGATTGTTGAAATCTCCCATTATAATTACCTTTGCTGACCTGGAAGCCTTTTCCATTTGCAGTAAAAGTTGGGCTTCCTCCAACTCACCAATATTAGGTGGCTTGTAGCAAATCCCCACTAATATCTTTTTATTATGTGTGCTCCCAGTGTGTATTTCAACCCACAAGGCCTCTACTTTTTAATTGGACCCTTCATTTATATCTTCCCTTAAACTAGGTTGTAAGGCCTACTTTACATATAAGCATACCCCTCCTCCCCTTTTATTAACCCTGTCCCTCCTAAAAAGTGAATAATCCTCTAGATTTACTGCTAACCAGGTTTCAGACACTCCAATCAGATCATACTGCTCATATGTTGCAATCATTTCTAGTTCCCCCATCTTGCGAGCATTTGCTTGCATACATTTTATAATTTTGCCATTCCTAAAGATGTCATTCTTTTTCAAATGTATTTGTCTTTTATCACGCTGTAACAATGGTAACTCCCTATTAGATTAACTAGCCCATTCCCCCTCTCCACCCCCATGCCCCTTTTCTAATCCCATTTCCTCAATTATACTATCTTCCCCAGCCTGTGTTGCAGCTCCCTCCCCCTTCTTTCTAGTTTAAAGTCTCCTCCAGCCCTCTAACCATCCTATCGCCATACCTGGGAACTCTCCGGTTTTGCCCCGGAGACTCCGGATTTCAAAGTGTATTACCGGGTCTCCGGGGCAATGTGTGAATCACTGGGTGGGCAGAGTTTAAGTGGAAACTCTGCCCACTTGTGCTCCATCCCACCCAGTTCCTCCCACTCCCCGCCCTCTTACATTCATTTTGCAGGTTTTTTTTGTCCCGCCTCCCCACCACGATTAAGCCCTGCCCCTTTTATGACACGCTTCGCGTCATTTTCCTCCCCCTGGGCACTGACAGGGTTACCCTCTGGGTAGCCCTGTTTCAAAAGTTCCCAGGTATGCCTATCGCCCAGCACCGCGTTCCAGAAAATAATACCTTAGAGGTCCTCTGCTTAAGCTTATATCCTAAATCCCAGAAATCCTTCTTAACAGACCTCCATTTTCCACTGACTTTGTCATTAGTACCAACATGTTCCATGACAGCCAGGTCATGCCCAGCCCCTTCCAACAATCTATCAACCCAATCAGCCACATGTCGAACCCGAGCTCCCGGAAGACAGCAAACTGTTCGATTGTGGCGATCTTGGCAACAGATTATCCTGTCTGTGTTCCTAATAATAGAATCCCCTAGCACCATCTGTCTAGGTTTGCCTGATTCCTGGATTCCATCTGTGCTAGAGGGGCTGTTCTCCCGGCTGTTAGAGAGAACTGTCTTCTCCGGCAAAGGCATTCCTGTGTTAACATCCCCAACATCATTATTTAATGTAGCAAATCTGTTAGGGTTAGTAAACAAAGGAGTGTCCTACCTATTCCTCTGCCCACCCCCTTGCTATGTCTAACTGTAACCCATCTGGCTACCTGCTCTTTCTTGTGCAGTCTCTACCCCCAGAATTACCTATCACCACTTCCTTCTCAAGACTGACCGTCTCTCTCAATGTTGCAACTAATACGAGCTACCAGAGAGACCACTTGCTCACATCTGCCACAGACGTATGCACCCTGGAACGGTTGTTCCAGGTGTGCAAACATATGGCAGTTTGTGCACTGAGTTAAATGCACAATCATGCTTCCACTCATATATGGAAGGAAAAAAATAGCTGCACAATAAGGTTGATAAATGTGTACCCCTGTGTAATACCCTGCATTTGAATTCCCCTGTTATTTAAATTCCCTCACTTACCACACTTCTGCACTTACACACTGAGGCAAGATTCACACATTCAAGTATTTAATTTAGAAAATGTTTTACCAGGAAGAATACATTGAGATTTCTCTCGTTTTCAAGTATGTTCACTATGCATCTGCTATTTAAGCCAGGAATCCACCAATTACAAACACAGCAATTAGCTACTCCCACCACACCAGACTGCGATTATTTTCTTGTATCACAGCAAAGGGAGGGAAACCCCCCCTGAAGAGATGTGATTTTTAACCTCTCCCTTACCATACTACACCACACACAATATATTTATTCTATTTTTCCAGCAAATATCCAAACCCAGTCTTTCAGGTCACAGGTCACAGGTCACTGATCAACTGTGCCCCAATATGTCCTGGAGACTCCTAACCCTGCAGAAACTGACCACTAGTCTAGCATAGCTCACCTGTTTTAACAAGGGGTCCCTCTCTATTATATGCCAACTCTGCTTTGTAATTTGCTTGATACTATTCACCATAGGAGTATAGTAAAATACCAAACATTGTCTTTTAGACTTAGGTTTTACTTTTTCTTGAACAATTAAGACCTATTGACCAACTTAGCTGTATTCAAGCATTGATCAACAAGACCTTGCTAAAGTCCCTATTTTCCAACCATTTATATAAATCCAGAGACTGGATTTCAAAATCATCATTTGTGCAGTTATTGCATCTAAGATGCAAAAACTGCCCATATGGGATTGATTTAACAGTATGAATAGAATGGAAATTTGTTCCATGTAAAATGGAATTTGTTGAGGTGGTCTTTTGATATTCCATTGTTGGAAAATAGGGGATATAGCAAGATCTTGCTTGACCAATGCTTGTATAGAGTTAAGCTAATCAATAGGTCTGAATTGTTGAAGAAAAAAGTGAAACCTTAGTCTAAAAGACAATGTTTGGTATTTGACTATACTCCTATGATGAATAGTATCAAGCAAACTATAGAGCAGAGTTGGCATATACTACAGATGGACCCCTTGTTAAAACAGGTGAGCTGTGATAGACCAATGGTCAGTTTCCACAGGGCGAGGAGTCTCCAGGACATATTGGTACACAGTAAGCATAAAGGTCAGGTGGTTGAAATTTGGCTGGATGGTAACCCAATAAAGGGTAACCATCATTGCAGGGACTGCATGACCTGTGGAAATATGAATACTGGTAAATATGTAGGTCTACTTTTTTAGATATGAGGTCTGGGTGCCATTGCCACAAATAGAACATGGGTTGATTCCTGTGTGGTGTGTGCGGTAATGAAATGAGCGCAAAGATTTTGAGATAATTATACTGATTTTAAAGGGATAGTAATACCTGAAAATAAGTTTATTTTATATTGTAGCCCTTAAAAAACCATGAAAGATGATATAAGTCTTATCTCCCAAACCTTTATGGTTTGGGAGATATTCATATGTAAAATATAGTATAGTTCACTTTTCCTTGCTGTTTCAGCCAAGTCTGCCATCTAGTGGACAGATTTGGAATTCGGTCCACATAGCAACATGCAGCTCTTTAGCAGTGCGAGATCACAAATGTTTTTAATACTATTATTCAATCAGTGTAATTCATGCTCACTGTTTCTTTAATCCAAGAATTGTGGGAGGATTGATTAGAGTTTAAAGGGCTTAACTATTGCTGTAATGGATGCCTTGACAAAGTGCCTGTGAGGCACAAAACAGCTGTTGGCATTTTTTGATCTGGGAATGCCACCTACCCCTGTAAATGTGTTGCTGGGATGCAACCTAATAAAAGTTGAAATTTTACCTGGTGATTGCCAACTTTTTTCTCTTGTTTTGTGGTTTATGTATCAAATAAGTCTCTGTCTCTAGTATGTGTTACAGTCAATCCCACATGGCCCAAGTCTCTGTCACTTTCCAGTCAAAATATATATTTTTTAATTTTATTTTTGTATTATTTTTTTATTGACTGCCCCTATCTGTCACTGTCTACAAAGTGTAACTACATCTTCCCATCTTTGACTGTAGCTACTTTCGAGAGGATATTAGCAACTGCTTTCTCTTTCTCCAAATGCCACTGCAGTCTTCATTGTTTACATTACAGGGTGAGGATAGACCTTAGTCATTAAAGGGATAGTAATACTTCGTTTTAACGTTATTTTATTTTGTAGGCATTAAAAAAACATGAAGAATGATACAAGTCTTATCTCTCAAACCTTTATGGTTTATGAGATATTCACAAGCAAAGTTTCCCCCTCCCGCCCCTTTTACCTAGTGTAAGCCATCTCTTCTCAGATGTGGAATACAGTCCATAGACTGGACAGATAACAGGGGACACTCTTATTCCTATGAAAACAATGAAATCCCTGCCCCCCTTGACAAGCTTTTCAGGTTTTTCCCCTATCTTAATTGAAGATTGTCCCTCTCTGCAGTCTACCTGGGCAGCTCCCTTCTGCCCTGGCTGAAAAGTGTTACATCAGTAAAAGGGGTGGGAGGGAGACACTTTGCTTGTGAATATCTCTTAAACCATAAAGTTTTGAGAGATAAGACTTATATCATTCTTCATGTTTTTTTTAATGTCTGCAAAATAAAATAAAGTTAAAACGAAGTATTACTATCCCTTTAATTTGTTGGTTCCTCTTGCTCTGGCTGTTCAGGGGTCAGTGTCAGTTGTATTTGTCTGTCTCTCAGTTCTCATTCACAGAGGCTCAGCAAGCTCAGGAAGGAACTTGGATCATCTTTATGTGTCTTTTCAGTCAAACAAGATTTGGGGGTATTTTAGGTAATTCTCCTTTCTCCCTTCACACTCCCCAGACTCTTTTAACACAGAGAACAGGATCACCTGCATGTCTCTTCTTGGTCAACCACTATTTTGGGGTATATTGAGTAAGTATCCTTTCTCCCTTCACTCTCCCCCAGAGTCCCCCAGACTACTCTTACACAGAGAACAAGATACATGCCTAAAAGTCTTCCTAAACTAAACTCCAACTTGACTTTATTTGCTTTGCAAAATTAGCTCCAAAATTCAGCTGTTTTCTATCTCTATAACAAACACAAAAAAGGACATGCTGTGTGAACCTGATACCTCTTTTATACTATTCCATTGAGAAAATATGGTAAACTTTCCACTTGGGAAAAACTGATTCTTACCATTGATTTCAATGCAATGAGAAAAGTGGAAAAAATGAAAAATCGGCACTTTTCAATGGAAATTTCCCACTCGGCGGAAGTATCGTTTTCTGTCTATTTGATTTTGAGATTAACATTTTTGCCAGTACTTACTGCCATGTTCCTGCACTCCTTCTACTCCTTTCCCCTTACCTTTACCCCTAGCACGTTTGCTGAACATGATGAAAGTAATGTGGATGTTTACAGAAAAATACACATGAGATCTGTTTTGCTTGTCGAGTTATGTCTTGCCCTTCTCAAAATACTTTATCATTGATGAACATCTCTGTCTCTGTCAACTCAGTCACAACTCACTTCAAGGTCCTGCCTGTCTTTTTTATAATTAAACTGTCAGTATCTGTCATAGTTTACAAAATACACACACAGTCTCTCTCTCTCTCTCTGCAACCTCTCCTCTCCCTACATGCCTTTCTATTTGTCTACAGTTAATTTAAAAATTTCAGCAGCTGCTTTCTCTATCCCCCAGTGTCACTGCAGTCTTAGTTTCTGCAGGTAGGATGAGGATAGACTTGTTCGCTTCAGAATCTGCACTTGACAATAAGGGATAAATTGTGCCTCACAGCATCTGCAGCGAGTGTGCAACCCCAAAACATTTCAGCAAATATGCTGGCCCTCATATTTTGTCATTTGTAGATGTCATTGTCAGTGGTATTTGTCTGTCTCTTGAGTGTCAGTTTGCAAAGTATCTGTCAATTATTCACAGTGGCTCAGCCAGCTCAGGAAGAAACTTGGATGATAATCATCAGTCTGTCTCATTTCTCAGTTAAGAGTGATTTTAATTTTTTGGTGACTCTCAATCTCTTCATGATCCCCAGAGTCCTACACACACACACACACACACACACACACACACACGCACACACAGAATAGATTGTCTGCCAACAAACATTCAAATATAAACACCACCTCCACTTTCTTTGCCTGCCTATTCTAGCTTGCAAATTGCGCTGCTTTCTCTCATTCTCACAAACAGGGAATGAGAAATTGTCTCCTATCTCCACAGGAATAGAAGGAAAGCTCTCCATGTGGGAGGGAAGTGAATCTTATCATTGATTTCAATGCAATGATTAGTTTGAAAAAAAAAAAGCTGGAAAATGACACTTTTGTAAAAAAATTCCAGCACGGTGAAGTGCCCTTTTTACCTTTTCACTTTTGAAGCAAATGTTTTCCCCAACCCTATTTTCTAAGTTAAACCAGACAATGCAACATTGTAAAATGGGGTACAATATATAAAGGTATTTACAATCAAATTGGGAGCAAACGGATAAGAAGGTTCTGCTCACTAGAGTTTACATTCTACTGGAAGTAAGGGAGATTGATACCAAAGATATAGCTGCTTAGAACTTACAAGTGTTTTATCCACAGATTGTGCAATGATATGGAGAGGAAAGTGGAAAATAGTATAAGGAACTTTAGAGCTTAAAGGCATAGTAATACATAAAATGTAAAAAAATATATGTTGTAGGGTTTATCCCCCTGAGTAAAACAAGGGTACTCCCACTGCTGAAAGGTGTTTCATTCAAAAGTTATACATTTTCAAAGTTGAATTTTTTAGGTGCAATATTACAGTGGCCTGAAATTGTACAGTGGCGCTGTTGCTACACCATCCTATGGAGATTTATGGTCCCGGGGCCAGAGCTGTCCATAGGATCATGTAGCAACAGCGCCACTGTACAATTTCAGGCCACTGTGATATTGCACCTAAAAAATTCAACTTTGAAAACTAATAACTTTTGAATGAAACACCTTTCAGCAGTGGGAGTACTCTTGTTTTACTCAGGGGGATAAACCCTACAACATATTAAGTTTTACTATCCCTTTAATACTCAGTTGAAAGTATCTTGGAGGAATTCTGAAGCGTTAGTGTTTATTTAGTTGTAGTAGCAGTAAATTAAATGACTTGTCCAAGTAGTAGAATGCTATAAAGGTGCAATAATGTCTAACCGCAAAGCAGTATGGAGTCAAATGAGGATAATGGAAGCATATCTCTAGTAGCTGTTAGGTGTGGAAGGGGTAATAAGGGTGATGTTATCTGATAGGCTTCAAGGAAGAGGTATGTTTTGAGGGACCATTTAGAAGTTTTGAAGCCAGTGGAGAGTTGAATTGACCAAAGAAGAACATTTCATAGGGTGGGAGCAGGCTTAGAAAAGTCTTGTGTTTGGGGATTAAAGCTGGCAATTAGAGAGGAAAAGAGGCATAGGTCACACGCCCAGTTATAGTGGAGGGAAAGTTTGGGGGTGGGGTAATGTTGTTTATTGCTTTGTAGGTTATTACCAGCATTTTACATTTAATTCTATATGAAATAAACAACCATTGCAGCTATAGACAGAGGGCAAATGTGTTAGTAGAATGATGAGTGAGGAAGAATAACATTGTAGAAGAATTCATATTACAGAGAGAATAGCCAGGAAAGAGGGAAGCTGGTTAGGAAAGGTTGAAGTCTGAGAAATGTAAGAATGAATGAATGAATTAGGATTTTGGTTGCATCTTATACAGAGAAAGTAACAGATGAATGAGATGCTTCTGGGATGAAAGTAGCAGGATTTGTCAAGGACTTTGATGTGGAGAATGAGAGAGATGGCAGAGTCCAAGATGACCCAAGTAAGCAAGTTTATGGATGTGGGAGTTACAGTTGAGTCAATGAAAGGGATTATAACAGGGGAGGGGAGTCTGGTGGAAAGAGGAGTTCTCCATTATTATAAGTAAACACACCTATTTAATTCTCAAGAACTCCATTAAGGACAAAGGTAGATTCACCTTTATTAAAGTCACCACATATATCAAAACTATTAGCTTTGCTAATCTATATGTACCAAACAATCTTTTATTATTACCAGTGTAAATAAATAAGCCATTTTTCAGGAGGAAACCCTTGTTTGGGGCTGATACTTTAATATCCCACCTACCATAAACTAGACTGCTCTAATCATCCTACACTCAATCCCTAGGGTCCATGGCTAGTTGATACATGGAGAGTATACGATCAAGATACCGACACTTACACCTATGACTTTTACCCTCACAATCAATGTTTAAGAACTGATTGCGTATTCTAGCTTCACAATTCTTTACAAGGTATCAAACTGACTAGCAGTGGAAATATAAAATGATCAGTCTAACCCCTGTTCCACTCATCCTTGATCATAACATTTCCGTTCAACTCCAAAAAAAGTAAATAAAAAAATGAATTTTCAATGTCTGAGCTAGTATACAAAGTGGATTAGAGATGGGCAAAAAGTCCCACCTTTTTGCCGCTACCATATTCTGTCTATGATTTACAGTTAGGGAAAAAATTATATGATCCCCTGCTGATTTTGTACATTTGCCCACTGACAAAGAAATGATCAGTCTATTATTTTAATGGTAGGTTTATTTGAACAGTGAGAGACAGAATAACAACAAAAAATATCCAGGAAACACTTTTCAAAACAGTTATAAATTGATTTTCATTTTACTGAAATAAGTATTTGACCCCTTTGCAAAACATGACTTAGTACTTGGTGGCAAAACCCTTGCTGGCAATCACAGAGGTCAAACGTTTCTTGTAGTTGTCCACCAGGTTTGTACACATCTCAGGAGGGATTTTTGTCCCACTCCTCTTTCAGATCCTCTCCAAGTCATTAAGGTTTCGAGGCTGACGTTTGGCAACTTGGACCTTCAGCTCCCTCCACAGATTTTCTATGGGATTAAGGTCTGAAGACTGGCTAGGCCACTCCAGGACCTTAATGTGCTACTTCTTGAGCTACTCCTTTGTTGCCTTGGCAGTGTGTTTTGGGTCATTGTCATGCTGGAATACCCATCCACCACCCATTTCCAATGCCCTGGCTGAGGGAAGGAGGTTCTCACCCAAGATTTGACGGTCCATCGTCCCTTTGATATTGTGAAGTTGTCCTGTCCCCTTAGCAGAAAAACACCCCAAAGCATAATGTTTCCACCTTCATGTTTTTTAACAGTGGGGATGGTGTTCTTGGGGTCATAGGCAGCATTCCTCCTCCTCCAACCACGACGAGTTGAGTTGATTCTTGATTTTGGTCGCATCTGACCACAACACTTTCACCCAGTTCTCCTCTGCATCATTCAGATGTTCAATGGCAAACTTCAGACGGGCCTGTACATGTGCTGTCTCCCAATAGCAGTCAATAAAGTCCCCCAAAATAAATTCCCTGTTCAAATGATTCATTCATTCACCAACACAGGCACCCTTATCAGACCCCCTTATACCATGTCTTATGGGTTTTCTTTTCTTTTGTTTTATTTAGGATTTCTTTTTTATTAAGTGCCCCACAATCCCAGGAAACAACCCCCCAAAAACATTCCCTGTTCAACTGATTCTATCCCCACACCACACAAACACAGGCTCCCTCATGCCCCTTTTATACAATGCCTTTGGGAAATAAAATATTATTTGTAATGTGTTGTGTGTAACTTCTATGTTCCCATTGATTTAAATGGGCGAAAAAAGTAGAAAAAAGTAGAAAATCGGCACTTTTCACTGGAAATTTTTCCCCAATCGGAAAATACCCTTTGTCACATATTTCTGTTTGAGGTGGAAAGTTTAGCCCATCCCTACTTGTAGGTCTACAATCTTGTCTCTGACATCCTTGGATAGCTCTTTGGTCTTGGCCATGGTGGAGAGTTTGGAATCTGATTGATTGATTGATTCTGTGGACAAGTGTCTTTTATACAGGTAACAAGCTGAGATTAGAAGCACTCCATTTAAGAGAGTGCCCCTAATCTCAGCTTGTTACCTGTAGAAAAGACACCTGGGAGCCAGAAATCTTGCTGATTGATAGGGGTTCAAATACTTATTTCACTCAGTAAAATTCAAATCAATTTATAACTTTTTTGAAATGCGTTTTTCTGGATTTTTTTGTTGTTATTCTCTCTCACTGTTCAAATAAACATACCATTAAAATTATAGACTGATCATTTCTTTGTCAGTGGGCAAATGTACAAACTGAGCAGGGGATCAAATAATTTTTTGCCTCACTGTATATGGATGTGAGTTTTTTCACCAAAATACTGGGGGTCAGACTCTACATGTGTTCTTATTTGGGTACCATTGCAGTGTCACAAGACTTGGGAGTTTGTAATGGGGCAATGTCGTGGGGGGGCATCAGTATGTACTTTTATGAATATCAATGCAGTGGGACAAGGCTTGGGTGTCTTTATGAGTGGTTCTACGGCTACCAGTGGGACGTGCATGGGTATATCAGTAATTGTTGTTCTATGAGTACCAATGCAGTGGAAAAAGGCAGGGAGTCATTAATTGTTTGGTTCTGTGGTTACTAGTGGGAAAAGTCAGTATGTTTGGTTCTATGGCTACAAGTGCAATGGAGCAAGACTGAGGAGGTCAGTAGTAAGTTCTATGGCTACCAGTTGGACAATGCTGGAGTGTCTGTTTCAGGAGCTTTCTCTCTCTCTCTATTTCAGCACAAACTGGCACTCCCTTTTTTGAGTTGGCTTACATAAATGCATTGCTGCAACTATACATGTGGGAGAGAATTACATTATTACCACCAATTTTAAAACAGAGAAAAAAGCAGAACAATTGCACTTTTCATGGGAATGCCCACACAAGGCAAAAAGTACAGTTTTTTTCATGTTTAATTTTTTTAGTGAAAATGTTTGCCATTCATATTGGCCAGCAAAACATTCTGGCGCTAATAACAACACTTTAAAAACACCTTGGGGGAGATGCACTAGGTGACAAAGACATGATAAAGTGGTGGTGACTCCTCCAGTTTTATCATTCCTCCAACGTCTGTGTTATTTTATGTAACCTATGCACTAAGATATCTCCCACTTGAGAATTCTTAGTGCATTATCGCCACAGAATATCACAAGAATGGAAGTAGTGATATAACTGGAACGTCATATCCACTTTATCACCTCTTTATTACAGCTTTGTGCATCTACCCACTTTTATTTTGAACATAAGGTCCACAGACTCTACTCCTTTCACATTCTTTCACACTATGTATTGATGACACTATCTATCAGTCTTTCTCACTCTTGCTCAAGTCAATATCTCTCTATTTTTGGTTCCCACTTGCATGCTCTTATATCCTCTCTCTCTATCCCTCAGTGTCTCACTAACTCTAGCATTCTGGTGGGGGGTGTTATATACTAAAGTGTAATAAGAAAATGATAAAGGGAAAGTGACTCATCCAATGATAACACTTTTCTAGTTCCTATGTTATTCTATGGAACCTATGCACTAAGATTTCTCCCACTTAAGAATTCAGTGCATGGACTCCTTAGAACAACATGGAAGCTGGATAATTGATCTTGGTGTAGATGTCTAATCTCTGTATCACCTCTTTATCATACCTTAGTGCATATCCAAGATGTCTGTTTAAATACTATGTATTAGTTCAAATGCAAATTACCACCTCCTAATAATAACAACCACTTACCTTACTATAGCCAGAAAATTCTAATGACCTCTATCAATTTTCCATTGCATACTTGGTTCAAGGGATAACACCTTCAATCAGTCCTAGATATCATGACCATGGGGACAGACATAACAGCTGCTAGCAGGGCTACATGACATTAAGTGGTCATCTTAACCCTTTAAAGGGATAGTAATGTTTCACAATAAAAGCAGATCCAATTAATCTTCATAGTATTTGAGCCACAGAGAGTGTTATTTCAATACTGTCAGTGTTGTAGTTCAAGAGTAATTGAATGATAAAGTATCCACTCCCACCCCTTGGTGGTTCAGTACTGCTAGTCACTTTCTCCTCCTCCTCAGACTCAGTGGACACATAATAAGGGCCCTTCCAGTTCCTCTTTTTGCTGCTCATAGTGATAGGAGTCATTATGATTCTCTCCTGCCTAAATGTTTGCAAAATATCACAGCAGAACAGCACAGCACGTCTATCTCACTCTGAAGCTGCTTCTATTGTGTCTGCCTTCATTAAAAACGTCATGTTTTTATAGCAGAAGTGCAAAAACAATGTAAATCAATGGGTGAAAACTTTACAGCCACTGAAAAAATGGTGAAAGATTTTGGTCAATGGGAGAAAGATGCGAAAATTTTAACTGCTAGTTTTAAAGTGGATTTTCCAGCGAAAAAGCATATAACAACGTGGTTTTCGCAAAATTTCTCTTGGGAACACGGCGACAACTTTCGCTCGTCCCTATTATGGAGCCTTTTTGGTAGGACATTTGTTCTCTGTGTTAGGGGAGTCTGTGGGTCCTAAATTTCAATGTGACCAACTGGCAAGACACAGGCAGCTGGGGTCCAATTTGCTTACTAAACTTGCTTTTATTGTGCTGGGGAAGTCTGGGGAAAGAAGTTGTTGATTTTGTTTTTTAGTTATAATTTTTTTTTTTTTGACTGACTGCGATAAGATGAAAAAATAAAAGAATAAAATAAATATTTAATACAGAAATAATTAAACAAATAAATATATTAAGTGATAGCTGACTGGGAGCCTGATGTGAGCTCTGTGACGGAGGCAGACTTCATAGGTGGTAGACAACATTAAGAATTTTGTTGAGGGATAAGGCAAGACATCACCTTCCATCAGATGTAAAAATACACACAATAGTTGAGTAATGTCCAAGAAATGCACCAGGGGCAGGAGTAAAGATGCAACAGTGCAGGGATCTGGGAGAAAAGTGGTAGTTCAAAAACTGACTGCAGCAATGATGATGATGACTTTCAGCTACTTATTTCTACACTACAGCCCTCAGAAGAATTAATATTGTGCTGGGAAATGTTGCACCATAGGAAACATCGGAGAAAAATGTGTTGACCAGGAGAAAAATATGTTAGAATAGGAGAAAAATGTGTTGGAATAGTCAAAAAATTAGCTGGTATAGATGACAAGGAGGAAAATTTTGCATTGGAGAAAAGGAGAACATTTTTATGAAAAAAAGAGAAAATTTATCCATTTTTCGTAAAAAGTCACGCGGAAAATTTTTCTCACTTTTGGCCCACCCCTAGTCATAGGTCCAGCAATATCTTCCATGCCATGGTCCTCCTGCATCTTTTACTTAAATAAACATTAATAAATCCTAATACCCTACCAACCTACCAATCCCCGCTAGACTCTGCTCTGGCCATTATCTGTGCCAATGTGAGCAAAATAATAACACGGATTGTTTTTTATATGGCCAATCCCTATTCATTTTAGCACTCTATTCAAATTAGTTCCCAGACAATTAGCATCTAGCTGGAGAGGTCACAGATATATGGATGCAATCATTGAATAGCTGGAGAGATGACTATATGCACAACATTGTGACCCTTCAATCTATGGGCAGGCTGGCTGGGTGGTGAAGTTACTGTAGGGCATGTCCCCATGCCCTGTGTAACCCCAGATCCCAACCAATGGGACTGTGGACAATAATTATTATAGGAATTGGCCATATAAAAGCCACTCCCTGTTCATTTTTTGCACACACTGACTGGGACAAAGAGGTGTTGGCGTGTGGGGGGGTATTTTTATTTATTTATTAGAGGCGGCGGCAATGGTAGTGGCAGGGTATTATGTGTTTTTTATGTTTATTTTATCTAGGGAGAACAGGCAGGAGGATCAGGGTGTTGTCACGGTTTTCAAGACACTCAGACCAGTAGGTGAAATAAAATGCAATTTTATTAAGAACAAAATAAATGATAGAGAACGCCCCCTAAGGGTAGCACTGCGTGATAGCAGAAAGGCACTAGTATGCACAATATACAATATAGTAGAACAGAGAACAAGCACTGACAAGCACTGAGTACTGATACACAAAGGGTTAATGGAATAATCAGTCCGTCTCAGTTGTGTTGTTTGGCACGCCCAAGGTGTTAAAGGTGGAGAATGGTGGAGAAGACTCAACACCAACAGGCTGTAATACTGAGGAAACTGTCCAGCAAAAGAGGAACCTGTCACCCAGAGCCTGCTGTACTTGAATGGTAGCCCCCACGGGCGTATGAACAGAGCGAGTAGACTGACAGAGCTAGAGCGAATAGCCCCCACGGGCGTAACGGAGACAACTGAGTTACCAGCGCTGGAGCCACTAGCCCCCACGGGCAAAGTGGCAGGAACTGGATTACAAGAGCTTGGACCAATAGCCCCCACGGGCGTAACAGAGACAACTGAGCTACAAGAGCTTGAGCCAATAACCCACACATGCATAATGGAAGGAGCTGGATTGCAAGAGCTTGAGCCAATAGCCCCCTCGGGCGTAGTAGTAGTGACTGAATAGCAAGAGCTTAGACCAATAGCCCCCACGGGCGTAACCACAGAGACGTGCAGAGAAGCAGCCAGAGCCGTGCGCCACCGGGCGCGGTAATGAGCTACACCGGACTGCAAGGAGAGGAACGGCTCAGCACAAAGCAACTGTCTGTATAGACTGAAGGCCCCGGACCGGGACACAGCTCTGCACGGGTTAACGGCACGATAGATGGAACACAGCTCTGCACTAGTTAACAGCTCGGTAGTTGGAACACAGCTCTTCACGGGTTAACAGCTCTGTTGTTGGAACACAGCTCTGCACAGTTAACAGCTCGGTAGTTGGGACACAGCTCTGCATGGGTTAACAGCGCGATCGTTGGAACACAGCTCAGCAGGAAGCGGCTCAGAGGCAAGAACCGGCACAGCACGGCAACTGCTACAGCCGTACAGAACAGCAAGTGGGACAGTTACAATGACAGGCAGACAGGAACGTAGACCGGGCCGCAGTAGCTGGAACAGGTCACGGAGCAGGAACGTCAGCAAGCCAGGTCCAATCACAGAACAGGTTCTCAGACAAGCAGGATCAGGATACAAGCAGGAACGTCAGCTAGGCCGGGTCAAATCAAGGAGCAGGTTCTCAGACAAGCCAGATCAGGAAACAAGCAGGAACGTCAGCCAGGCCGGGTCAAATCACAGAACAGGAACACAGGATCGTAGTCAGAGATAGCCAAGTCAGTACACCGGAAATCAGGAACGCAAGAACACAGCACAGCAAAACTGGCTCAGGAACACCACGAAAGGGCACCTGACAGGTGCCACTAGCCCAGAATAAAAAGGTCACCAGGGGCGGGCCAAACAGGCTCAACCAATTGGAGCGCAGCACAAGCGAGAGTGACAAGTAGAGAAACTGCACCTTGATAGGTGTAGAAGACACTGCTGGACCTCTAACATCAAGTTAAGGGCGTTACTTGTTACAGGTGTCGGGAATTGACATGGTGCATATTTTAGTGTTAGCATTGTGGGATTTGTGATAGTAGTGATTTGAGGGTGGAGTGTTAAGGGAGTTTTATTTATTTATTTATTTTGAGAATTTATACGAGGGCTTACTAGTGAAATATTTCCTATTTTAGCATACATTTGTGTGCTTTTACTCTTTTTCTATTGAACATTGGTGGTTTTTCATACACATTAGGGATTCAGCACCAATGACTGGTAGGAGCTGAATTACCAGCAGAAAAGATGCTCCCTCAAAACATGTTACAGCCACCACATACAACAGAATCATAAATGCATGTGGTATTTCTCTGATGTTAACGAGCTCTAATGTAGCCCCTGTCATGCCTTTTTAACTGGTGATAGTTTGTCACGGCACAGGTAAAAGAATACCAACCTGTGGCTTAAAACTATTGCCATTCATTTCATTTCACTAACGGCCCTAACAGAATCTAGCTCTTGGCCCTTAAAGTGTTAGGATTCCATATGTAATGATCTGAGTTTGAGGTCCTGGATAACAATTGATATGCCCACCTACACGTACATGACCAATTCTGAATGAAGATGTTATCTGTTGAGACAAGGAACAAGAGAAAAATTCATAGGGGCCGTTAGGATTTTCTGGCTATAATAAGGTAAATGGGGAGTAATTATTAGGAGATATTAGTTCTCCTTTAAAATAGCATTTTAATAGATAATGTACATGCCCCATACTGAAGATCACCCTTCTTTTTTGTATCTCTTCCTTACCACGTGAAATGAGATTGTATTCAGAAGGTTGAGTCGAAAGTGAATGATGTTGTTTATTCCTAATTATTTTTGTATGAGTGAATACAAGTAGGCATCAGTTAATTTTTAACTGAGACAGAGAATAACAATCAGATTAAATGGAGTGTATCTTGGCTGTTTCTAATATTGATGCATGCGAGTGGAACAAAAGTATGACTTGTGAATTACAATTGAAAACATGCAACATTATTTGCAGTGAAAATCAATATGATTTTCTTCCACTCAATTAACTTATGCATAATGTCAGGAAGGAATATTTATATCTCCATCTCTTCATTTGAGAAGAATGTGCTATGATGCTGACAGTCAAGCCTTAAATGTACCATATTAAGATTCTTTATATATTGAAACAGCATTTGCTATAACCATATTTAACTGTTTATGAGTCTTAATTGTACCTTTTAATCTCTTGGATGCTAATGCATTATGGAGCAATGAATACTAATAATTGAAGCACAATAGGCATTTTTATACAGACGCAATGCATGTCCTGGGTATACTAATTGAACCATAGGTGGAAATAAAGATTCCCCAAATTTCAAATGATTTAAATTTGATCACTAGAAAGGTCTTCAATGCATTATGAAGTGTTGAAAGGGGTTAAAAGTCTCATTTAGCTTTAGATGAAGTTGAATCCGTAGGAAAAATATTAAAGCATAAAGAGCAATATTCAATATGCTAAAGAATTGCAATTCTGGAGCAATCCACCTGCACTGTCAAGGCCAAAATAAAAATTACAGTTGATTCAAATATAACTTTTAACCTCTTGCAAGTTAGATAGGTCTCCAATGCATTATAAAATATGTCATTGGCAACCTCTCTAACATTCATAGAGTTAACATCCATTTTAAATCACTATGCATTTCTAACTCTTTACTATGATAAAGTTTGTTTGCTCAAAGAGTGTTCTTCAGTATCTCATTGAAAGTGACTCAACAAGCTTTTGTCAACGTCTTACTGAGGTATAGAAAAATAATAAAGGTTCTGTTTATCTACAAGCAAATTTCGAAAACCACCAGGAAATAATTGTAAATTATGTGTGTGTTGGCAAATATTTTTGAGCAAATGTGTTATGTGCTTGAGAAGTAATTAAGGTGTCTGAGTGGAAAACATACTTACACAGGACGTGTCTTGGTAGTCCTTGTTGAAGTTTTTTACATTACAGCTTTGATAAAGCGGCCTGTGAGCTGCGAAACGCGTTAGGTTTTTTTGTATACACATTTTTTATTATATGAGTTATATTTAATAAATGTGATTTCTTGGACCCAGCCTGTCGTCTTTGGATTTTTCGTGGTGTAGCTGATTGTCTGTGATCCGAGTGGGGACGGAGGTGTTTTCCCCACAGGAACGTATGTCAGACAGCCTGATGTCAGCCTGCTGACCACCTTTACATGTGAGTGCATTTACATTTATTATTATATCATCTAGCTCACATTACAGTATTGCACAATTGGGGAGCTCCTTGTTTTTTTTTTTCTGTGTTACATGTCCTACATATACAAGTTTACAGCCACTCAGGGGGAGTGTGTTTGGAGGGAGCAGCCTTGAAACATCAAGTCCACTATTGGAACGCTGTATCTGGGGGCAGTCAGATATCCCCAGCAATTTGGCAGCCGAGTTTGGCATATGCCAATCCCGGCCATTAATTTTGTGAGTACGCACCTTTGGGTGATGGTGGTGGCCAATTGATATTCACTGATCCCGCACAGGGGCGCTTGTTCTGTTTTTTTCCCCCCTCCTTTCTTCTGTTTTCTATTATGATTATGAAATTGCTCAGTAGCAGCAAATGTAAAACTTCTGCATAACAGTCTAAAGCTATCCGTCACCCTTTCATTCTTATTTGAGGTTTCACAATAGGCAGCTATGGAGGAATTTGAAATGCAGTTCTATACAGAGAATGTTCAGGAACACCTCTGTGGAGAGCTTTGAAATATGGAGAACTGAGAAATATTGTAAACGTCTCTTTCTTGAAATATGAAGAACTATGAAATATGATGAACTGTTCTCCACTTTGAAATATGGAGGATTTTGAAATATGGTACTAAGCACTGCATTGCCAGAGATGGCAAAATTCACAATTCAATAATCTCAGGGACTCAAATTTGTTTCTGAGAGCTCTAATAGTCCAGCTATGGACCCTTACGGTATATGTCAAATAGCACATGAACATAAGAAAATGGGCATTCTAGTCACCTTTCAATATGCAAATAAACCATTTATGGAGGAGACACTGAAACAACATAAAATGCAGCTAAGGCATGGCACTTTAGGCCTATTTGAGGTGTAATCACAAAGACAAGGTGTTGAAGACAGCTTAGTGCATACATCATGATGGATTTAGGAGATATTTGCTACAATATTGCAAATAAGACTCTTATCTAACCTTAGTGCAGCTTTCTTTGTGCTTAGAATTTTAATCCTAGAGGCAGTAAATGGTCATAGTAAAGGTCTTTCAAACTATAGATACTGTCCTAAAAGCTGTAGGAGCTGAGTTTCTATAACTTAAAACTCTTCCATTCCCTCTCTGATCTCCTGACCTGCAGGGCTGGGTGACATCACTCCGACCTTATGGAAGAATTCTATTTTTTCCATTCACTCACACTGAATCAAAATAGGGCTTTTATGGTGAGGATAGAAAAGTTGCTTCCTGTCTGATAAACACCAACATCAACAAGCCCTGCAGATTTCTGTGATCTGAGAAGGAATATGAGAGTTTTAAGCTCAGTTCCCATAGCTGCCAGAACAGTAGTACCTATGGTTAGAAATGCCCTTACTATCAACCTTTACTGTCAATCAAATCTACTGGCCGAGATTCCAGTCCTATGGAATGGAAATATAGCCTGCAAGTGTATAAGGATAGGGATTTTTTTCTAGCTTTTTCCTACTTCTGTCATTTCATTCCAGCCAGGGTGTATGTATGTATGTATGTATAGCTTTATTCATATTGCACGACACAGTATACACACTGCCTTTTAACAGTAGTAAGTTACAATAAATACAAAAAAAGTAATTAAAATAAGTGCCAGAATCATAGAAACAATAGAGATCCCTGCCCCAAGTAGCTTACAGCCTAAATGGTTAACATGACACAGTGTCAAGTGCAACAAGTTAGTCTTGTTTTTATTAAGAGGTGGTGCATGATGCTAGTGCTCCAGAAGGTAGGCTTTATAGGTAGATTAAAAGACAGAGGGGAATAATTCTAGGTAGAGGTAGAGAGTTATGGATTTCCTGAGGTAAGGAACAGAAAGTCAAAAACCTTTGAGGTAGGAGGGGGCAGGGAGTATGCTGGTGTAGTAAGAAGGGCGTTATGTGCTGAGTAAAGGAGGCAACTGGGAACATATGCAGAGATGAGATAAGAGATGTAGGGTGGCAACAGTGTGGAGGATTTAAAAGGTAAGAAAAATTACTTTGTAGGTGATACAGTGCTGAATAGGGAACCACGTGAAATATCTAAGAATGATGTGAGTAGGTTCTGTTTTTGGAGACATTGTGGTGATTTGTGCATCTAAGTTTAAGACAGATTTCATATGGAAAAATGGGAAGCCAGAAGTCTAGTTAGTATTAGGTTGCAGTAGTCTAAGCGGGATAGAATGAGGGCATGCAGAAGAGTATTGATAGTTTTTCTGGGACAGAAACAGGTGGATTTTAGCAATACTACAGAGAAAGATGTGCCAGGTTCAACTCAAGGGGGGATATTCACTAAGCAGCGATACAGAGGTGATAAAGTAGAGACGACATCTCCAGTGATACCACTTTTCCAATTCCTATGTTATTCTATGGAGCCTATGCACTAAGATTTTTTCAACTTTGGAGAGCTTAGGGAATAGGCTCCATAGAATAACATAGGAACTGGAGAAGTCATTTCCACTTTATCACCTCTTTATCACCGCTTAGTGAGTTTCCCCCATTGAGTTAATGTGAGGGAAGAAGGAAAGGAAAGAATCAAATTTGGCCTGTAGGTAGTATATGGAGCTGACTACATTTCTATCAAATGCAATGGTGAAGCTGGGTGATGGGTTAAATCTTGTGGGGAAAATAAGAAGTTTGGTTTTTGATATGTTTATGACAGAGAGCTATCCACAAGGAAAAGTTAAAGAGGCAGTCTTATCTTTGAAACTAAATTTGAGGTGAAAGATCTGGTTTGAACAGTAAATCTGGGTATTGTCAGCATGCAGATGATGTTTAAAGCCAAATGAATTGGTAGTTTCACCCAAAGAAAGGGTGTACATGGAAAAAAGTAGAAAATCTGGAATGGAGCCTTGAGACACCCCCACAGATAGAGGAATTGTAGAAGAGACTTTATCACCAGAAGACACAAAAAAGGAACATTATGAGAGATGGGAGGAGAGCCAAGAATCAGCTTGATTGTGGAAACCAAGATTGTGACGAATCTGAACAGAAAGAGAATGGTTAACTATGAAAGGCAGGGGAAAGGTTGCATTGTACAGAGTACCATCATGCAGCCCATATAAAGGCCTTAGACCATCACAGACCCCCTCCCAATGTCCCTATTTGCACCAAATCACTATGCCCACATTCACACTATGATGGTAGGCCTTAGGTTGCCGGATAACAAATTCATAGATAAGTGAAGGACTAGATTTTATTAGAACGTTTAGCATAATATAAAATGGGTAAAACTAAATTTCAATAAACATAAGTAATGGTGAAAGTTAAAGTGATAGCAATGTCTATATTAAAGTGCAGCTACAAGTTTTCTATATGGTTTTAATATCATGTAGCTCTATGTTTCATTACTTACAGTTCTGTAGTACAAAAGCTATTCAAGCTGAAAGGATTCAACTCCCGTCACTTTCCCATCACTCTGGCTATAAATGTGGTCTGAATGGAGCGCAGCGAGGGACACTCTTCAGTAAGCAAAAGGAAAATCCTGCCTTCCTTTGTCAAGGGGGGCAGGGTTTTCCTTATACTCACTGATGAAGATTGTTCCTCACTGCATCTGTCCTGTCCAATGACCAGATTGCATATCTAAGGGGAGGTGGTCAGAAGGGGTGGGAGGGGGATCCTTTCAGCTTCAATAGCTTTTGAACTACAGAACTGTAAGAGCTACTTGTTATAAAACCATATAGAAGGCTCAGAACTGCACTTTAACACCTTACGGACCCATGACGGACCTGGACCGTCATGGGTTGCAATCCACTTAAGGACCCATGACGGACCAGGTCCGTCATGGCTTAAATGATAGCAGCGTGCCTCCGTGCACACTGCTATCATTAAATCCAGGCTGAGACTGAGCGCTCCGAGACTGGGGCATTCAGTCTCAGCCCTTCTTTCTTCCTCCGGTTCATGCGATCGCCGCATCAGCGATCATATGTACCGGCATAGTGACAGACAGAGACAGCATGCAAAGCATGCTGTCTGTGCTTGTCTCCTCTGCCTCTGTCTCCCTTGCTCTCAAAGTAAGGGAGACAGAAGTAGACGGGAGACACCTAGTGGTTAAAAAAAATACAGCAGTTGGGGGTATTAACCCCTTCACTGCTGGTGCAGGAGGCTGGCTAAATGCAGGTCAATTTTTGACCTGCAATTTTACACTTTTTTTTTTTTTTTTTTTTTAAACACAACACACTTTTTTTTTTTTACAAAAACATTTTTATTTAAAAAAAAATATATAATTAAACAATATTACAAGTGTGATTGTTGTGGAGCCATGTAATACACCACCAAATGCCAGGGACAAAAAAAGTCTCAAAATAGGGTGGGAAAAAGGGACATGGGGATTTTCACCCAGGGGGGACAGTGGCCACTTTAAACTGCGCATTTTGTAGGTATGACTGACCGGTCATACCTTTCATGCAGTCTCCATAAAAATTTAACCCTTTGTGGCCAATTGATCCTAAGAGAAAAATCAAAAATGGTGTTTTTTTTACATTTTTTTACCTTTTTTTTAAAATTTTAATAAAGTGAATGGTGGGTTATCCATATAAATAGGGTATCAAATGAAAGCCCTATTTATGCTTAAAAAAACAGTATATAATTTATGGGGGTGGAATAAAAGCCTAAGAGGGAAAACACTGTTGAACAAAGACATAGTCAAAAAGGTCAGAATTGCTCCGGTCCTTAAGGGAAAACGACCTCAGATTTTCCCGGTCCTTAAGGGGTTAATATAGACATTACTAATTCTTTAAGGGCTTAGTTAGTTTGACTTAAATGTAAAATTAATTTTCCTTTTCACCAGGCGTTGACAAAAGGTGTCTCAAACTATGCTGTTGGACTACATCTCCTATCATCCACAGCTAACCATGCAGTAGTCCAATAGAGGTAGAAACTAGGGATAAGTGAAACAATTCTGTAAGTTCTGAATTTGTACTAGACAGGCCATTTTGAAAAACACGAAATGTCTTATGTACTGCTGGACAACTATCTTCTTTTCTCCTACACTCTCTTACTCTTCCCCAACTTTTCTCCCTTGCTCTGTTTCTCATATTCTCACTCTCTGCCTCTACTTTCCTCACATACTCTCTCCACTTGCCCAGATTTAGTGTTCGTTACTGTGATTTTCCACACTCCTGCCCCTTTCTATCCCAGGTTCTCAGCCCCTCTTCTCAGACAGATCCAAGATTTTCCTTTTTTTCTCTGTGTCCCCTGTATCATGTTCCTCTCATCTCTAGTAGAATCACGTTTACCACAACTGTGATATAAAATAGTAATCACTTGCAGGTTCAGATTTTAGAGACTAAAAATTTTGAAGATGTGTTGTGATATGAACCGTTTTTCTGCTGATGCTGCTAGTAAATGCTATTAAACAAAGTTTCTGAAACATAGTTATGGTTATTGGGTTATTGTTGAAATAAACAAACATCTCAGGCTGAGCCTGATGTTAATGAAGGTTAATTTGGTGAGAAAGGAAGAAAGAAACAAAGAAAAGAAGAAAGAAGGAAAGAAAGAAAAAGAAAGAAAGAGATGCATCCTATTATTGACCATCTCAGTTTAAAGGGGAACTCTCACCTGTATTAATGTTGCCTTCATTTGAATGCATGAATGAGCTTAGTCTGTGCCTGTACAATGACCTGGATGTGCATTTGCAAGAGAACACGCCAGATCATATGGCGGAATCCTCCATCATTGGAGGAGGTGGGAAGGAGGCAATGCTTGGGGAGGGGAACAGAGGAAGATTGACAGGCTGCGGGACGGAGCTGTACCCACAGCCTACACAGAACTGACGTCACCAGCCTAACTTTAAAAAACAGTATCTCTGAGAATACAGCATTATATTTAATTTTAAAAAAAATATAACAATTATGACATTGTATGTTTAAATATTCTTTTCTTTAATAAAAATTGAGTGCATAGTTAGAAACTGGGTTATCTGTCCTTGCTTTACATCGTAAGGACCAGGGTGGGGTGCAACTCAATGTGGGTTTAAAGAGGTTAAAAGATATATTTTATAACAAAATGTAATATTTTACTCTTACAGTAACAGATAAATTATAGCATTCTTTATACACATAATTTTACTAAACTGATTCTGTTATAATGTACTGGATTAACGCCCACTTTGCAAGAAACACCTGGAATAACAGTACTATACTTTATAAAAAGAATCAGTATATTTATGTACCATTCTTTTTATTTTTGCATTTATTGTTTTCATTTCCAATTAATTTAATCTCTGTGGTGAGCTATTTATTCCAAGGCCTGATCAGGTGACCAGGGGACACCCCTTGAGATTAGAGGAAAGGAGGTTTAGACTTCAGCAGAGGAAGGGTTTTTTTACGGTAAGGTCTGTTAAATTGTGAAATTCATTGCCCAGGGAGGTGGTTATGGCAGATACAATGGATACATTTAAGGGAAGATTAGATACATTTCTTTCAAAAGGGAACATACAGAGTTATACTGTTTATCAGTAGGCTGATCAGGAAGGTCTGATAAAGACTCATTTAATTTGTAACAGGAAAGCTATAAAATTCTCAGTTCTGAGGCATGAGGCGAAGGTTGAACTTGATGGACTTGTGTCTTTTTTCAACCTAATTTACTATGTTACTATATAATCAGCTGTAGATTTTCTCTTTCAGCTCTTTATGCAGTAAGCAAAAAAAGAGGAATTCTGAAGCACATCAAATGGACCATAGAGGACAAATGACAATTTCAGTTGGTTAAAAAAATGGATTTTAACCATGTATATGTTAGAGAGCTATCCAGTTCTTTACAAATCAATTTGTTGGAGACCTCACTGGCATTAAAGGGGTCAAAAGCCAGTTTTAAATCAGTGAGAATTTTGGTAATTTTTATTTGTCCCCTAATGAGAAGTTCCCTTGCTTTCAGAATTCCACTTCTCTGCTTTCTGCTTAAGGCCTATTGAAATATTGCCCACTAGTTTGAAACCAGCAAAACAGTGCATTAAAAATGTCCCCTGTATCAAAAAGGGTGATATCAGAATATTGTCAACATCAACAGAGCAATATTCTGATGTCACATTTTTAAAGGTGACATTGATGTTCCACTGAATAATAAAGCTTGTTGTGGCTTAGTTCTCTTCCCCCCTTTCTCCTCGTGTTCCATTTGCAAGGGTCTACTGGTTTGAAAGCTGAGGAGTGGTGAGCTATTTACTGCTGGGCAATCTGACAGCTTATCCTGGTGTCTGGCCCTGCACATCTGACATGTCTGACAGGACAGGATATTTAATATCTAATATCTCATAAGGTATGTACCTTTTTTTTTTTTTTTGCAAAAAATCGCCAATCTATAGTCCATTGTGGTAGAGGAATCAAATAAGTCTTGCAGGTGAAAGTTTCCCTTTAAGTATGTAAAACACACACACTCACATTTAATTATTTTTGAGAGATAGGCGTATACCTACAATCAACAAAAGTTTCTGTCTGCTTTGTACTACAGGCTAAATATAGCCACAAAATGCATAATCTATTCCAAGTCTTATTAATAAACAAGTATATATAGAGATTTAATGTTGGAGTGACTTGCATTAGATTTTGTATTACCTCAAGTGCTATACAATATGAACCTTCTTCAGATACTTTGGATGGACGGGCGATCCTGAGAGAGCTTCCAAGGACAAGACACCCAAGCAGGGACAGGTAACGTCCCCCCGCATTCTTTGCTTATTGATTGCAGGCATATACCTGCCTTGCAACAATAATTAAAATTGAGTGTGTATTTCACATACGTAAAGGGATAGTAATATTTCATAATAAAAGCAGCTCTAATTAATCATCATAGTATTTGGACTTTGGAGAGTGTTATTTCAATTCTATCAGAGTTGTAGTTCAAGAGTAATTCAATGATAAAGTATCCCCCTCCCGCCCCTTTTACTGATGTAACACTGCTCAGCTAGAGCAGAAGAGAGGTGCCCAGGTAGATTGCAGAGAGGGACAATCTTCAATTAAGATAAGGGAAAAACCTGAAAAACTTGTCAAGGGGGACAGGGCTTTCATTGTTCTCATAGGAAGAAGACTGTCCCCTGCTGTTATCTGTCTGGTCTATGGACTGCATTCCACATCTGAGAAGAGATGACTTACACTAGGTAAAAGGGGCGGGAGGGGAAACTTTGCTTGTGAATATCTCTCAAACTATAAAGGTTTGAGAGATAAGACATATTTTTCTTCATGTTTTTTTAATGTCTACAAAATAAAATAAAGATAAAATGAAGTATTACTATCCCTTTAATAGTTGGTTTAATTATCTCAGTTAAGGCACAGATTAGTAGGAGTTCAGAATATATTAATCTTGTCCAACTCAAAATGCACATACCATTGTTTACAAGGAACAAGTGTGTCATATCACCAAAAAGATACCTATAAAAGTATATAGGTCCTTTCCTAAAAGTAAACACTCTAGGGAATTCAGAACAGTCTGGCATACTTAATAAACATAATTATCAAACTACTTTCCAGGTAGAAATTTTCACTGAAAATAAGTTTTGCAGAAATGTCCAAACACTTACCTGAGTATTGCCCAAACGTGTCCACAAGTTAGGTAGTTCAGTCAAAATGAATAAGATTAACTAATCTGTGCTTATTCATGGATATCTTTCATTCCTTGTCTGTATACAGCCCTTGACTATAGGATTAGACACACCTGATTTACAGAAAATTATTATACTGCTTATCACAACGTCTCAAAAGTACAACCACAACAAAGGATCAATTTTGAATTTTGCATATCTTCAGAATAAATTAATAAGGAATATATAACGTTATATGAATTTAACCAGCACAGATGCTAAGTGGCTGTACTACAAAATGTGTAATGCCAGGATGTACACAAAACAATTAATTCAAATAAGCATTATTAAAAAGTGATTCATAATGTGTGCCCCACCAGAGCCAGTGGATGGTAGATATAATAGAAAAAGGTAACATGAATTATGCTCTATCTGCAATAGTACGCAGTAGTGTAGAAAGGTGAAACTGAGATAAGGTTAAGGGCCACACTTGAGGAAGGTGAAACGGAAATAAGGTTGAGGGCCCCACCTGCAATCATTTACAGGAAGGAGAAAGAGGGAAGTAGAAGGGAAATATAGCAAGGCTGTTTAAATAATTACAGGAAAAAATCAGTCACAGAGTCCTATCCCCTCATTTTTAACATGAGGACAATGAACATGTGGCTCATCAGCAGCTGATGGACTGCAGCTCCTCTAATCTTTTGCAAATTATTGTACTGCCAACATTGATACATCTGCATTAATTCACTGTACACAGGAGTAGGCAATATGTGGCTCTAAACTACACCTACATCATTCTCAACCATTTTATATCGGCTAAGGATTATGAGTGGTCTACTTCAGCAACAGCTCAGAGCAAAACTTTGCTTGCTCTTCCCATCTTTACTTTCATGTACACTCATTCAGAACAGGAAGAAGGGATAATTGAAGCCTCCTATTTTCCCTAGCTGGCAGCTGACTACAATCAATGTGATAGACACATAGGCTCTGAGTCTTGTGCAGAGTGAGATGATCAGACACTCAGCTCACTTGGTGCACTAGATCTTCTGCTAGTGGGCAACTGGGGAAGCAAGCATCTGGTTAAGTCAGCCAAAGCCAAATGCCAGTCTGAGACAATAGAAAACAATATTAACTTCTAGTCTGACTAGCTAGCAAACACACATTTGTTCTTGGTGAGCAAACATCTCTCATATAATTTTTTATAGCTGTTACAATGGCACACGAATGGTGAAGGTAGGGTACTAAATACAAATCTATCTCTGGACCTAATGAGACCAGTATAGTACATACTGATTAGGCTCACTCTAAGCTGAAACATACATTTGGGGTTGCTGATTTTTTTATGCAGAGGATATGTTCCTGCCATTTGAGGGATAGACTGCCTTTGTGGGCAGTACTCTGTAATGGCACAAAAGAGCTGTAGAAAAAACAAACTTCTCCTGAGGAGTGACTACCCAAAGACTAGGCATGTAAGCCCTTATTCTAAAGAGCTTTTTGAGCTGATTCAAAAGAGGGGGTAATCTGAAATGTGGACTAGAATAGAGGGAGTCTATTTTCTCAGGGTAGTTTCCTAATCTGCAGTTGTGCTAATAAATTTATCCTAATCACTTAATTTAGGAGAATTAATTTAGTGGCTGCTGAAACGTTATGCACTTTCTAAAACTGTCCTGCCACATGTTAAAAACCTACATCAGGTATAATATTTTTACTGTTATTAAAGCCCTAAGCTATGTGGTGATTTTTGTATCCATGTATGGCACAAAAAAATTAAATAATTTGCATGACTTCTTTAGAAATCTCTTGTGAGTGAGAGAAACCACATTATCCTAGATCTGTTCAACAAATATGACTAGCATGTTCAGTGGAAAGGAAAATGAGCCAAACAGGCATGGGGCCTTGGTTCCAAGTGCCTAGAGGGATTCAGCTGCACCATACCGAGGAGTCCCACATAGGCCGAAACGTATGTCTGTGGTTTTGCTGTTTCTCTCACCTGGAGAGGATTTGCCTGACATTTCAGAGCTGGACTGTCTGTGGGCAGGATCATTCTGATATGGACATGGAGATTTCCTCTCTGCAGTGGCACATGGGAGTGAAAAACGTGAATTGTAGCACCATTGAGAGGCTACCATGCCTTAGAACAAGACACTTAATCTTGTGCGTGCTTGATGTGTGCTCCTCACAACTCTTTTTGTCTCCCTAAGTTTAAGGGCATCCCAGGCATGGGCCCTTGCTTCCATGTGCCTAGAGGGATTTGGCTGCACCACACTGACGAGGCTCACATAGGCCGAAACGTACGTCTGTGGTTTTGCCGTTTCTCTCGTGCGGAGAGGATTTGCCTGACATTTCGGAGCTGGACTGTCTGTGGGTGGGACCAGTCTGATATGGACATGGAGATTTCCTCTCTTCAATGGCACATGGGAGTGAAAATCGTGAGTTGTAGCACCACTGAGAGGCCACCATGCCTAGAACAAGACACCTTACCTTGTTCATGCTTGATGCGTGCTCCTCACAATTGTTTGTCTCTGAAAGGAAAATGAGCATCATACAAATTACAGCCTTGTACACTTTATTCCTATCAATCAAGCTAACAGCCAGTGGAGACCATTATTCCATAGGCGGCAGAAAGTGGACTCCCAGGGCTTTAGCCCCACCATATTTAAGAAATACTCAGAGCTAATGCTTCTTCCATTTTAGGGATATGGAACATGTGCTACCTAACAGATGTTGGACTATAAAGCTCACAATCCTAAGCCAACTGACAGCCAGGAGAATATAAAAGGAAGCTGTAGTCAAACAATGGCTGGAATCTAGGATGCTGTCCATCCCTGTTCTAGACTTGATGAGACAGTAGAGGAATAAGACATCCAGCTGATGATGAGAGTTGTAGTGCAACAACAGCAGGGGGTGGGTATGCAGTAAGGTGTGATAAAAAGATGATACTTTATTTAGAGTTATAAACTCTCCAAATCCTGTGATGTTCTATTGATACTATGCACTAAGACTTATCTAGTTGGAGAAATAACACAGGAATTGGAGAGTTTATCCACTCTGTCATCTCTTTATCACACCTTACTGCATCTCACCTCCTGAAGTCTTGCAGGTTGCTCATCCCTGCTCTAGGCTTGAAGATACAGCAGGAAATTCTTTGAAATGATTTCCCAAAACCAAAAAAGGATTTCAAGGTAACTTTGGAATAAATGAATATACACACTTTTAATTTAAAATCTGTTTCAGTTTTTTGACCCACAGAACAAGATATACGGCTATATTTCTGTAATTACAATATAATTATAATTATTGTTATAATTGTGTTTTGAGAGTTTTTTTTATATACAAGGCTAGTGAGATAGCTCAGTCGGTTACACAAGATGTAGAATCTGTTGAAATCCAAAGGGTCGCAGCTTCTAATCCTGCCAAGGTCAACTCTACCTTTCACCCTCACATGTAGATACAATCAGTACCTATGACATACTTGAAAAGAAGAGACAATTTCAATGTATCCTTCCTGGTAAGATGATTTAATAAAAATACTCTGAATACGTTATGTCTTTTTTTTTCTATTGCTCTTACAGTAGCTAATAGCAAACAGCTTTCAAGAAATAGTGAAACAGCCTTCCAGATAAATAGGAATATTTACTCCTCAGACAATTATAAATAACCTTCATGTATTAACCTTAACATCTCAGAGTTTGTTTACTAAGTGGTAGAAGTAACATATGTTTTTCTCTACTGTTGTTTTATTTGACCATTAATTAACACCTTCTGATATTTTTATTTAGGGATGGGCACAAATTTTCACTGTTAGAATGATACTGGTCAAAACCAACACCCATCTCCTTCTTTTGGAATTCCATTAAAAGGTAATTCCTGTTGAAATCTTCCAGTGCAAGCAAAAGAATAATAAAAATAATAATAAAACAAAAATATTTGACTTATATATGTAAGCATTTATTTTAGTTTCTAATTTTTTTTATTTGTGTTGTAAAGATAGCTCTTTTGAGACACAAGACTGACAGCAATGTTTCATTAAATAATTTTTCTCTAATGTTTTCCATCACAATGATCATTTCAGTGCTGGCAAGCATGTTAACATAAAAATTAATTATAATAATAATAATAATAATCCATTATTTATATAGCGCACACAGATTCCGCAGCGCTTTACACTCATATTGGTTCCTGTCCCCATTGGGGCTCACAATCTAAATTCACCTATCAGTATGTTTTTGGAATTAATTTGATTGTTAAAGAAAAACCTGAAGGTATTTTTGGATTAACAATATGACAATGAAGTGAAGAGAGATAGTATATTTAGCTAAAGCACTGAAAGAAATTGTTAAACACTAGTTATTCATTGGTAGAACCTCTTTATTCATCTATGTCACACAGACATGTTAAACTGAAATGCAGTTAAAAGTTGCATTCTCTACAGTTTCCTCTATAGAGGGCCACAACATTTGCATTTGTTATATATCTGTCAATATAATTTTTTTGTGTATAAAAGTGCATTCTTTGCAGTCTATGCACTAAGAGCTCTACATATTCAGAAACAATAGCACACAGACTCCTTACAATAATACAGAAACTAAAGAAGTGATCTCACTGGAGAATTATATCCTCTTTATCACCTATTTATCACAGCTTAGAGCATCCTCGTTTGGTGTTTGTTCAACTGAGAATGGGGCAATTGGTTTGGGGGAAAGAAAATGATGATATATGGGAGGATGGACAGGGAAAATAGGAAATAATAGAGAGGAAAGAGGCAGACAGACAGGTCAGAGGAATGAGAAAGGATATTGGCAAACCAAAAGAGAGAATGGGAGAAAAAAATTACATAGAAGATGGAACATCTAAGAGGGAGGGTGATGGGATATGAGAGAGAGAAAGAGAAGTCAAAGGCAATATGGAGAATATGTGATAATGGAAGGAGATGAGAAAGAAGATAGGGGAAGTTGTCAGATGATGATGAGTGAGTGACTGAGTGAAAGAGTGGATGGGGAGAGTGAGTGGATGGAGGAATTAGAAGGAGTGTGGACTGATGTTAGAAATGGAAGAGTATGGTGTAGATGAAAGAGAAGATAAAGAGACGAAAGAGGATATGAAGGAATAAAATAACATAATGAAGAAGATGAGATACAAGATGGGGAAGGTGAACAAAAATATGGAGAGGATATGGGAGAGAATAGAAAAGATGGAGGAATTATGCAAGAGCATAGGAAAGATAAGGGAGAAAAGGGGAGTGGACAAGATGGATAAAGAGAGAGGGAGATAGAAGATGAGAGGTAGATGGTATACAGAATGTGGGGAGAAGAGAGTGAATAAGAGCAAAAGGACAAAGGTAAAGAGTTGGGAGCAAGATAAAAGAAAAAGGGAGGAAAAGCAATAGTTTCATAATTCTTTAGAAAACTTGCTGCACTGCTGACAATATTTTTTCACTAGGCAGGAAGGGATGACTTTCAGTTTTGGTTGGGAGGGAGGGATAATGTTTTGAATGTGTGAGAGAGAATGGCTGATGACTTTGATCAAGATGGAGGCAGGGGAGAGCTGCTTATTTTTGAGGAAGGAAGAGATAGGCTGAAAAATGTGTTTGAGAGGATGGGAGAGGAGGGTTGAAGGTTTTGGATACAAGTGAGGTATAGGAAAACTGCTAATTGTGAAAGGCATATGTTACAGTCTGATGATAAGCAAATAAATAATATTTAAAAGAATTCACATTATCAGAATGGCAGTAATAGAAAATGCATACTAGCCAATGATCCTAGTCTGACTGGTAACATGGGAAAATTTGAGCTAATTGCAATGATTGAGCAGTATGTTCATCTAGGTATAACAGAAACCTGGTTGGATCATACATATGATGACTGGACAGTCAGTCTAGAGGGATATTCACTTTTTAGGTTGGATAGGGTAAATAAAGTGTGTGGATGAGCATACCTGTATATAAAGCAATCCTTAAAATCCACTATAAGGGAAGATATTTAATTATGGTACAGTGAGAATGGAATGTGCATTAACAAACACCCTGGGAGCATACATAATAATAAAGTGTTGATGAGCATTTTCCACAAGACACCAAATATTGGGGAATTTGAAGAAGCCCAGCTGCTACTGCAAATGGCTAAAGGTTTTTCAGTTATGAAATGTAATTGTAATGGGAGATTTTAACTACCCTTACATTGACTGGAGACATAAGTCTTCCAGTATAGCCAAGGGAAATAATGTAGTATGCTTAATTAAACCTCATGTCCCAAATGGTTGAGGAGACAGCCAAAAATGAGTGTTTGCAGGATCTAGAGATCTCAAACAATTCTGAAATGGCAATATACAGGTAAGGGGACATTTGAGCAGCAATGACATATGATATAATTTGAAATATGTGAAGTTAACCATTTGAGTGCCAGAGAGATATCCCAAGCATTGCTATATGTGTAATTCGTCTGTGGTACTTAAAGGGTTAAGAGAAACAAGGGTTCGGCTAAAACATCCAACTTTTACAAAGTTAAAAGCAGTATTAGTGGATAATAAAATTAAATTAAATTATCTACAAAGATTAAAATAAAAAAAACAAAGATAAACTGTGTTCAAAATGGTTTTGAATTTATATGTATACTACTGGGGAGAAATGCAAGGGAATAAATTCCATGTTGTACAAAAAAAGAGGTTCAAATTGAAATGAGGAAAAAGAAGAGGGCTTTTAAATTATTTCAACCAGATGGGAAAGATTCATCATGTAAAAAAGTATGAAGAATGTAATTGACTCTAACCAAGTTTGCTATTTAAAGTTGAAAATGAGAAATGTATTTGAAAAAAAGCAATAAAATCCTATGGGTAAAGCATGGTACAGTGTTAGCCATAGACAATGCAGACTAGTAGAGTTAAATGATTGGCTAACTGAGTGGCTATAGGATGCAAGATTTCAAGACAACTAAGTCACTTCTTAGCCAATAATCACCTGCATAAAAATCCCCTCTACATGAGTATAAATGGCAAAAAATATTAAATATGATCCTGGCCCTCTTAAAAAGAATTTGAAGAATTAATTAGTGTGGATAAGGCATTGTCTGACACTTTAACTTATTTACTTCTGTATACACAAACGAAGCAAGAATGGCAGACTTTTGGCAAACAGTTGCTTTTCAAACTCCAGAAGAGGCTAGCAAAGGTTATTGTGGATAAAGCACCTGGTGGTATTAACAAAAGGTATGTTTTTCTCTGAAGAAAATTTAAACATACTGATTGAGTGGGTAGAAGAATGCCAGATGAGGTTTAATGAAGATACATGTAACGTTTTGCATGCTGGTTGCAGAAACAAACATGGTACATATACACTGAACAGGTACCTACTTTAAGTATCCTTGTTAGACAAATATTTAGCAGTACTGATAGACAAAGTACTTCATAACAGTACGCACTGTCACTCATCTGTTGCCAGAGCCAATAGGGTAGAATCAGGTATAAAAGGAATATAGATGTACAGGGTGGGAATATTGAACACTTGTTGGCACCAGCTCTTAAAAAAGACATTACTAAAATGGAAGTATAGAAATATGTAAAAAAAATTGATAAAGGGATTGGAAGTTTTAAGTTATAAAGACAGACTAGGCCAAACTGGGTTTCTGTAGAGAAAATAGGACTAAGGGGTGATATGATTACCATTTATAAATATATTTGAGGCCAGTACAGAAAACTCTCTTGGGAACTATATACTCAAAGAATATGGCAAAAACAATATCGCATCCACTAAAACTAGAGGAAAGGTGTAGGGATAGGTGAAAGTTTTCTCCTCAAAAGAAAAACAGGAGAAAAAATGCATCTTTCACCGAGTTGCAACTTTTCCATGAAAAGTTCAGTTTTTCTGCTGTTTTTTTCCTAGCTCATTGCATTAAAACCATTGCGAAGACTGAATTTCTACCCACCATATGGAAAGTTTCCCTTATTTTCCTGCAGGCATAGTATAAAGGGGTGTCACATTCCCACAGTATACCATTTTGTGTTGTGAGAGGAAGAGAGAGCAGCACATTTTTAAGCTAGAGAAGGAAGGCTAATAAAGTAGAGATGAAGCTTAGTTTAGGGAGTCTTGTAGGAAGGACATTTGTTCTCTTTATTAGAGGAGTCTGGGGTCACACTGGGGAACAGGAAGGGAGAAAGGAGGTTGACCCCAAATTTGTGACTGACTGACTGGGAAGACACAGGCAGCTGTGACCCAGGTTTCTTCTTGATCTGGCTACTATTAATATTATCTTTGTTCTGGGGGAGTCTGGGGGTGTAAGAAGGGAGCAAGATACATTTTTACATATATGTACACAGAGCTTTACAGCAGATTTACCCCAAATAACCACATTTTGTGTGTACTTGCTAATGGCCTTATTCTGCTCATACAAATGCTCTAGCATGTACAGTGTGGAATTCCACCTGATAGGGACCCCATCAGGTCACAACTAAATTTAGCACATGGACAAAGCAGAGCACATGCACCATACCACCTATTCTCAAAGCAGAGATTATGTTGGAGCCATTTTCAGCAGACACAAAACCACCTTTTAAGGAGTGGCGTACAAGCCATTCCTCTATCACTGGCTCTAGTTTACTTAATACATCTACGGCTTTGCGGGATTGTCTTTCAAAACTTTGCATGCAAATGGTGGTGTGCCCATGGCATGGGTTATCTTCTGCCTCTGCTGTTTTTTAATCACACTGCCAGAATCAGAGGCAAAATTACTGTCTATTCCCTGATGTTGTAAGGTAGTAGTGTTGCCCACTGTTGGCTTTGCCAACTTGTCCATATATTTGTTGTGGATTTTCTGCTGTACTAGCTTTCCAGCCATTTGCCCACCACACTAACCACCTGCTTGTACATTTCAGGCACAGCCATCCTGGAAAAATAACTGTGGCTTGGGATATGAAAGAAGGAGCTACACTTGACATCAGATCTCTCTGTGGTGGAGGACATGTCAGTTTCTGACATTTTTTTTCATAATGAAGCAGGCAGAGTGTGTGCATGTATCCATTCCCTTGTTCTCTTTCTCTCTCATTCACTTTCTTTTTCTCATATTGTTAAACATGTCTAGTTGAATATATTTTTTTACTTGTTACATATCTAACTGTTGTTTCTGTTAAATGCATGTCCCAATTCAACAAATGAAATATAATGAAAAGTAGGGACTTATCTCTCCATTCTTGTGGCTGATTACATATACATTTCAAAAGAGAAAACTCCTGAGGAGATATGCAATAAGGTGTGATAAAGAGGTGATAAAGTGTAGATAACTTCTCCAGTGTTATCACTTCTCCAAATCCTATTTAATACTATGGAGCCAATGTACTAATATTTCTCCAACTTGAGAGATCTTACTGCATATGCTCCTTAGAATAACAATGGACTAGGAGAAGTTATATCACTTGAGAAGTTATCTACACTTTATCACCTCTTTATCACACCTTAGTGCATAACCCCTGCTGAAAATGGAATAGATATTGACGGGCAACAAAAAGCTAATACTTAGATAATAATCATTAAACTACATATCTGTATTAATGCCAACAATACTGACTTGCAGATTATAGAACAAAAGCTTTTATATTTCCTAGGGATTCATTAATTGACTTTATTTAGTAACTGTTTCTTCTGTGTAATAAGGTTTAAATAATTCAGTCTATTCCTCTGATAAAATCATTTTAGGTCATTAGAGTTAAATGTTTTATAAGGTTAGTAATGCAGGAGAAGTATTATCTAGTGACTCTGTAAAAATATCATACAGTGTTGAACTGGGTGAGAACACGAGTTTGACTTTGCTTTCTATAGTAAATTATTAAAATTTTTAGTAAATATAAAAATTAATGCCAACGGTTACAATAATTGTTAAAGTGAATCAAAAAGAAAAGTTAGGAATGTTAGAGTGTGCAGAATTTCACGCTAAAATTTTCATATCATGTATTAGACATTTTGAAAGGACAGATTTTCAATCTATGATTAAAATTTCTATGGGTACAAATAATGTTACTAAAGACATTATTGTTTTATTTTTCATGCATCATAAAACTTAAATGGTACACACGATAGAAGATCTTGGGATAGATTCTATTGCAGGTGATAAATTTTAACACCAGTTTTATTAAACATTTTCCTGTTGGAGTCTATGGGGAAATTTGGAGATAAAAGCAGTGATAAAATACAATACAATAGAATCTAGCCCCTTAAATCTTTATGTAAAATGTCATCTGAATTGAATATTTTTCTTGCCAGTGTTTCCTATTCATTAATAGTTGCATGCACTTGTACATAATAATAATGTTGATGTACAAATTAATGGCTGGAGTAATGGTGAGGCAAACAAACTGCCCCATTGACTTAATTCTGCCTTTTAACCCCTTAAAATGCTACATATGTCTCCAAAGCATTGTGAAGGAGATATCACGGTTCCCGTGATTTTCTGTCACTCTCTGCTGTGGTGTGTTCCTATTGGTGGAGCTTGGTTAAACCTGCCCAGTGTGGCCTTCTTATACCGGGCCTCTGGCACCTGTCAGGTGCCCTTTCGTGGTGTTCCTGTACCAGTGCTTCCGTTGCTGTGCTCCTGCGTTCCTGTGTACCGATTTGGCTTGTCTAACTATTCTACTGGTTCCTGCTCCATGTATGACCCGGCCTGGCTGACGTTGCTATACATCTATATTTGCCTTCAGTTACGTGTCATTACCTATTTCTGCCCTTAGGGGGCCATGTTCCTCATTTGTTTCTCAATAAAACTGTGTTTTATTTTTTACCTCTGGTGAGTGTCTGATAAAACCTTTACAGGAGATCTCTGTAGCATTGTAACCCTAAGAGTTCCTGAAGGGTGTCCAACACATTGCCTCACAATGAGTTGGACACCCTTCCGTCACTCAAACATTTAAGGAGTAGAATCATCTGTTGAAGAGTGGTGAGAACTGGAGAGAGTACAGAGAAAAGCAACAAAATTAATGAAGGGAATGGAAGACTTGATATATGAGGAACGTCAAGACAAACCTGGTTTATTCACTCTAGATAAGACTACTAAGAGGAGATCTTATCACAATGTACAAGTATATGAGAGGTCAATTCAAGACAATGGATATATTTAAGAGAAGACTAGATACATTTCTTTCAAGAGGAAACATGCAGTGTATTAGTAGGCAAAACAGGAGGTTCAGATAAAGACCAACTTATATAATTCTTATTTCTATGGGTTGTGAGGCAAAGGTTGAAGTTGATGTTACTATGATGGACACAAACATCTCTGTGTATGCTAAGAATTAAATATTAAAGGGTATTCCCCAAAATGTTGTATATTTTCAGTCATTCCTAATGACTTGGGTCCATTTGCTGACAGAAGACTCCTGGCAGAACTTTTGGTAATGGCGAGGATGGTGGTGGCACAACACTGGTTGCTTACAACTGGCTGTATACAGTATATGCCTCTGTTGTTTCTAATAAAAATATATTTTAAAAAAATGCAATGGGAGAGGGGGAATCTGATTATTACAGGCTCTGTGTAAGGGATGCTTTGCTTTACACATCTCCAGCAGTTGAACAACCATAAAGTCTGAGTATTGTCACTGTTACCTTAATCCAGTGACGCCTGATGGGTTGACACAGGTATATGATGACCTGAATGTCACTGCGTCATCATCCCATGATTCATTCCGAGGATTGGGCCTAGGCGCTTTTGGCGTTCTCAGTGGCCATCCATGTCCTCGTGCAAACCGGGCCTGCTCCATAGATTGACACGGAGTAAGATCTGGGTTCTGACTCATCTTGTTTCATGCGTCACTTTCGGGCGTGAAGTTGCAATACGTCACAGGCCTCTGTTTTCTACTGTTTGGGGCTGATAGCTCCACCCATCTACTTCCTGGCTTGCCTGTTAAAAGGGAACTGGATCTCTATCCAGTTACCCTTACTTTGCTGTTCAGTGCAGTTCTAGTTCCTGTTGTTCCTGTATCCTGTGTATGACCCAGCCTGTCTGACTAACCATTCTGGAGCTGACCTGTGGCTCTGTCTGACCATTCTACCTGTGCGCTCCTTTGGCTATAGACATCCATCTTGGGGTGGACCTGGGGCTCTGGCAGACTCTGGCCTAAATGACTGCAGGCAAGAGTCAGTAGTCTCCATTGTTGCGACCTTATTGGAGATGAGCTCTTCCCAACTGACTGCAGGAGTGAGTCAGTATTCTCCCTTGTAGCTCCTACGGGAGACTTCTGGTTATATCCTGGGCTCTACTATTTACCTTGAGACTACCAGTTAGCCCCTAGTCTCCAGCTATTGTGGTTGACATTGGGCGGCTCCTATTACTGACAGAGTCTCTAGCCTATCTAGTTACCCTCTGCTCTATTTTACCGTTGATATAATTTCTATTATCATCCTAAATAAAGGTGATTTTAACTATACCGTCTGACTCCTTGTCTTGTTTGCTAATCGTAACAAGTGTATCCTCTCAGCTTCCACAGTTGCCGAGTGGAGGAGCAGGGAGGATCCACTCAGATCAGCATGACAAACATCATCATGTCCTTAACCCTTTCAGTACTATAAGAATGTGCATTGCACACCTCTGTGGAACTGAAAGAGTTCCAACAATATAAGCCATTGCAGGGCAATGGGATGTCAGAGATCACCAGTACTCAGGACAGAGCGCTGCCTCGTCCCTTTCTGTCTTTACTTCTAGTGCAGCTATGACTTCACAGGCTGGAGGAGTGCTTTGCTGACAAAATTTCAAATTGGTGGCCATCCTCTCCACTTGCCTTTTTCCCGAGGGACTTACAGACCACAGATGTGTTTCTTGTTTCCCTCGTTCTGCCTTAAAACAAATGTCAACGTAACACTCTGACAGCATAATACATTTATAATTCCAGCATGCAGTTTTCACTGCTAAGCACAGACTTGTTTTGCCCACTTACCATGAACTGCTTAACCCCTTGAAGACCAGAGGGCTGTGCAATGCATTGCTTTGCAATGCATTGTTTATCTTTCCCTTCCGAGTTACTACCCTTGTTTATTTTCCCAAAACCCATTCCCTTTTCTTTGAAGGTTGTGGAAAGAGAACATCATATTTACTCATTGTCAGAAGATGACAAAGTAGCATTATTGGGGGACATGATTAACTACATTTATAAGTATTGTTACAATTCAAGTGAGATGATTCAAATTCACCATTCAAAAGAAGCAATACTTTTTTTTGTCATTGATGAAGGACAAAGCAAATATATTACGTCTACAAGAGACTTACTTTAAAGAGCTTAATTGTCCAAAGAAAAGTAATAAATTATGTATTTAAACCTACACATCAAACGCTATGAATAGAAAATGTGGAGTAGCTATTTTATTGAGGAACAATGTCCCTTTTCATTTAGAGAATATGTATAAAGATAAGAAAGGCATAATTCTCATTATTATAGCTACTGCTTATGCTTATCTAATCAGGATACATTTCTTATCATTTTGCAAAATAAATATAAAAAAGCTCAGTTATGTAGAGGTTCATACATTTTTGGGATATTTTGTTAACATTGTTTGGAAAAACAATCCCATACTACAGCTAAAAATGTGAGTTGTATGAGAGACCGGCTAATAACAAATATTTTTGTGCTACCCATGATAGAATTATATTTTAGTGGACATGAGAGCACTTAGTGATGTTAGCCAGACTTCAATATGCCACCAGTCATGGACATAGCATGCTATGATTCTGAGGGAATTAGCTTTACAGTGTGACTTATTAAGAGTGTCATACTGGAGAATTAATGAGTATCTTCTGGCAAATCCAAGAACAAATGCAAGAATAGTTTATGATGAATACAGCAGAAGACACAAACTTTACAAATAACTGATTTCTCTCATGACACATATAAGAGGAAGGCTAATTGCTCTGGCTGTGGAACTCAAGTGTAACAGAGATAGAGTAAAAATAGAACTAAACAATGATTAATGGAAGCAGAGGTTAAAACTAAGCAAAGTACTCTTCTGAGACAGAAAAGTCTGCATGTTGAAGCAACAAATTAATCTGCTTCTCACAGTAACCATGGGGAGAAAGTTCCTTTGGACCTCACAAAATTATTATCAATGGACTAATAATGATCACAAATTCATGGCTCATAATCTTAGAGAGTGAGATATTTTTATCAAAGCAATCAGTAAGAAAGGTGTCGGGTGAGCATTTGCAGTGAAATACATTTTGGGCAGTTTTAGTGATTGCAATGAAAAGTTGAACAAAGCTTAAAGGGATAGTAATACTTCGTTTTATCTTTATTTTATTTTGTAGGCATTAAAAAAACATGAAGAACGATATAAGTCTTATCTCTCAAACCTTTATGGTTTGAGAGATATTCACAAGCAAAGTATCCCCCCCTGTTCAGCCAGATCAGAAGGGAGGTGCCCAGGTAGACTGCAGAGAGGGACAATCTTCAATTAAGATAAGGGTAAAAGCTGAAAAGCTTGTCAAGGGGGAAGGGCTTTCATTCTTTTCATACAAAGAAGATTGTCCCCTGCTGTTATCTGTCTGGTCTTACAACCAGATTCACGCCTGAGAAGAGATGGCTTACACTAGGAAAAAGGGGCGGGAGAGGGAAACTTTGCTTGTGAATATCTCTTAAACCATAAAGGTTTGAGAGATAAGACATATCATTCTTCGTGTTTTTTTAATGCCTACAAAATAAAATAATGTTAAAAGGAAGCATTACTATCCCTTTAATGCAAAATAGAGGGAGACAAAAGCAGAGTCTCTTCAGGAGCTAAATTCATATATTAGGAGTAAATTAAGTAAGTGCAGGAAGTTATTAAAGTATTGATAATGGCAAAGTCACCTGTGCCCAGGTGAGCTCTCAAATGTATACTGTAAGAAAGTTAAATATTTTGGAACTGTACTTAAAAATTTCCTCAGAGAGATGTTTTCACCTGAAGAGGTGAAGTCACATTAGCAGTTGAGCCTGTATCTCTGTCATTTTGAAACAAGAAAACACCATTAAGATTATACTGGACATAGACATATCTGTTTATTAAAATGTAATATTAACATTTTGGAAAAGATGATTGCAAAAAGACTGGGCCAATACAATCTGTATCTTGTGAAAATAGATCAAACTGGATTCCCTTTGGGGTCCCAGGTAGCACACAGTGAGAAATCTCCCTAGGTAAGACAAGGAGCAAGTATAAATGGACCTCTGACCCCAACCACCCCTAGTGTTTTTTCCTTTCCTTCCAAGTGAATATTTTTTTTTATATTCCCTTATAATTATGATTTATTGCTTGAAAGATGGCCCAGTATGGTTCCTGGCCCACTGTGAGTTATTTCATATCATAGGCAACACCTAGGAGAGGATGATCCCCTTAGTATGGATGGGCAAAACATTTTGCTGTTTTTTTAATTGCATAGAAACCAAAGATAATAATGCATTTCTCCCCACATTAAAGTTCTCAGCTTGTAAGGGATACAAATAGTGTCAGTTTACATGTTGTCAATCTGGGAAAAAGAGAAAGTTTCCAAACTTTAATGTTACCTAGTGACAGTTAAAGAATTCCTACAAATCAATGTCTATGTCCAATAAATCAATTTTTCATCTGGGTTTGTGCCTCTAACAAGTCTTAGTTCTACAAATCAATCATCATCAGGGATTCTGCCTTTATAGGGATAGTAATGTTTCAAAATAAAAGCAGCTCCAATTAATCATGATAGAATTTGGGTCATGGAGAGTGTTATTTCAATACTGCCAGAGTTGTAGTTCAAGAGTTATTGAATGATAAAGTATCCCCCTCCTGCCCCTTTTACTGATGTAACACTGCTCCCCTCAGAACAGAAAGGTGGTGTCCAGATGGCTTGCAGAGAGAGAGACAATCTTCAATTAACATATGGAAAAAACCTGAAAAACCTGCCAAAGGGAGCAGGGTTTTCATTGTTCTCACAGTAAGAAGATTTTCCCTTGCTGTTAGCTGTCTGGTCTTAAGACCAGATTCCACATCTGAGGGGAGGTGGATTACACTAGGTAAAAGGGGGTGGGAGGGGGATACTTTATCATTCAATTGATTCATTTAACAAGTCTAAGTCCTACAAATTAATGTTTCATCAATGATTGTGTTTCGATAAACAAATTCATTCACCATGCACACACACACACACATACACATATATCTTTCAGCATTTTTAAGGCTGTTGATATGCTTCCTAGCCATTGTTTATAATGGGATAAATAGAAATCAGTAAAAAAAAAAAGGGTTGCTAAAATCTAAATTGAAAGTAGTACATGTGTATGGTGGTATTGGAACATTTGGGGGGACTTTGACAAACTGCATCCTCCTCAGGAGTTGGAATGGAATCACCATCATTTATTCCACATGCTGCAGCAACCATGGCTTCAATCAGTTTTGGACTACCATTTTACTCATAAGTCTCTGTACTGCCCTTAATCCTTTCATCCTCCCCCTAACCCTTGAATGTTTGCTTTACATTATTCAACTACTGTGTGTTTTTACTGTAAAGTACACCATAGAACTGATTGTGTGTGATGTCTTGCCTTGGCCCTCTATAAAAGACTCTATCTCGTCTAGTATCAGTTTTCCTCAGTCACAACTTACGTCAAGTTCCCTGTCTCTGAAACATTACATTCCAATTTTTTATTTAATTAATTTAATTATCTTTTTTTTTTTATTAACTAACTGTCCCCCCATCCCAGTCCACAAAAAAAAATACACATTCCCTGTTAAACTGATTCTTTCTCCAGACTCCAAAAACACAAAGATAACAGACACATCAGGATGAAACTTGTATCATGGCTGTCTGTGTTCTTCCCAGTCAATCACAAAGAATTTTGGGGTATTTGGGTTATTTCTGTTTTGCTACCTTCTCACACCCCCAGACTTCCCTGTCCCCAACACAGAGATAACAGCCAGATCAGGAAGGAACTTGGATCATGTTGTCTGTGGAGACTGAGGGGCAATATGGAGATTGTGGGGCATTGTGGAGATTGAGGGGGCATTGTGGCAATTGAGGGGCATTGTGGTGATTGGGGGGCATTGTGGCGATTGTGGGCAATGTGGAGATTGGGTCAATGTGGAGATTGGGCCAATGTGGAGATTGAGGGGCATTGTGAAAGAGGCATTGTGGAGATTGGCGCAATGTAGAGATTGAGGGGGCATTGTGGAGATTGGGGGGCATTGTGGAGATTGAGGGGCATTGTGGAGATTGAGGGGCATTGTGGAAATTGGGGGGCATTGCGGAGATTTGGACAATGTGGACATTGGGGGGCATTGTGGAGATTGAGGGCAATGTGGCAATATGGGGCATTGTGGAGATATGGGGGGCAATGTGGAAGGGGCAATGTGGAGATATGAGGGTCATTGTGGAGACTGAGGGGCATTGTACAGATTTGGGGGCAATGTGGAGATTTGGGGCAATGTGGAGATTGGGGCATTGTGGAGATTGAGGGGCAATGTGGAAGGGGCATTGTAGAGATTGGGGGGCATTGCGGAGACTCAGGGGCAATATGTGTATCCTGTTAAGCTTATTGTTTTATTGCTACAAAAGGAATAAACATGGTCAGGCTTGGGCACCATAACAATGTCATTGTGAATATGATTGCTCAGCCCTGACCAAGATGGTTTTTTTTTTTCCTTTTTCTATGTGATGGGTGTAAATGCAGTCTTCCCATTTATATCAATTTAATAGGTTAGGCAGAAAAACTGCACTTTTCGATGGAACTTTCTCACTAGGAAGGAAATTCCATTTTTCTCCTGTTTTTTTTTTTTTTTGTGGTGAAAAATACACCACAAATGCAATTGTGTAATTGGTGTTTCCAGACTTTAAGCAGCTTGCGCAGCTACATGCTAAGACATCACCCCGCCTCCTATATCTTACAATGCGAGTCTCATGCCGCAATGCAGTAAATGCAAATAAACTCATTGGGTTTGAGATAAGCTTAAGGAATAAATAAAGTCAGTGCAATGCACTTGGAGCCCCCAGGCATTCAATATAATATAATGGGCAAAACTGGGGGCCACTGAGTCTGGTGCCTTCCCCATGCACCGCACGGGCTCCACTACTTCTCTGGACAAGAAATTATATAAGACACCTATTCAGCTGCATCTGACAAAGTGAGGCAGAATACATGTTAAATATTATTTTATTCAAAAACATTTTTGGTTCTAAATGGAGATAGTAATGAAGAATTTGACCTCAGAGGTAAACTAAATTTGTTTATTACAATATCTCATATAAACACTGACGCCTTCATTAGATTTTTCGATTCTCAAAGATGAAATGGGAACTTGGCAAGGTTGTCCTATGTCTTCATTAATTTTTTGCTTTATGAATTGACCCAGTAGCACTAATGCTGACATCATAGATGTTGAAGCTGTGTCTGGTAAGCATACGATTTTAATGTTTTTGCATTCCCCATAGACCTACAGCAATGTGTTTGTAGATTATCTTTGTCAGTGGTGCACTCCTTTGGATCCACTCATTCATGTTATAAGAAATATAAGATCACTAGATCCACAGTTAATAAAAATTCTTGCACTATATTCTTTACCCTTTGTATCTACCATCTCTCATTGTCCAGAGAGCGCTCCAGCTTACATGGCGAAATCCTCCGTCATTAGAGGATGCTGGCTTGGGACGCTACATAGGAGGGGAGCAGTGGAAGATTGACAGACTGGGGTGCAGAGCTGTACCCACACTCTGTCCAGAGGTAAGACCACTGATCATTTTTAAACCTTTAATTTTAGACATACCACCAATAAAAAAAATGAAACAACTATTCAAGCTATTCACTTTATTTACTTAATAATTAACCAAACTTGTTTAGTGGTGATAGTTCCCCTTTAAGTTACTTATCTTTTATATCCCCTTTAGATTTAAAGGGATAGTAATGTTTCATAATGAAAGCAGCTCTAATTAATCATCATAGTATTTGGACTTTGGAGACTGTTATTTCAATTCTGTTGTAGTTCCAGAGTAATTCAAAGACAAAGTGTCCCCCTCCCTCCCCTTTTACTGAGGTAACACTGCTCAGCCAGATCAGAAGGGAGGTGCCCAGGTAGACTGCAGAGAGAGACAATCTTCATTTAAGATAAGGGAAAAACCTGAAAAGCTTGTCAAGGGGGGTAGGGATTTCATTGTTTTCATAGGAAGAAGATTGTCCCCTTCTGTTATCTGTCTGGTCTATGGACTGGATTCCACATCTGAGAAGAGGTGGCTTACACTAGGTAAAAGGGGCGGGAGGGGGAAACTTTGCTTGTGAATATCTCATAAACCATAAAGGTTTGAGAGATAAGACTTATATAATAATAATAATTCGTATTTATGTAGCGCCTTTGAGGGACTCAAAGCTCTTTCAGCGCAAGCTCTCGGAATTAACCAAATCGGCAGCTGAAATAATAAGTGTTATTATTACCCAATCAATGGTACTCATTTATCGACCTCTGAAGGATTAAGGGGTGAGTTGACCCTGCCGGGATTCGAACCTGCAACCCTGAGGTTGAATAGGCTTCATAGTCAGGGAATTTACCACTGAGCTATCTAACCAGCTTCATGGGGTTTTTTTTAATGCTTACAAAATAAAATAAAGTTAAAACGAAGTATTACTATCCCTTTAATGCATTTTTTACTCTCTGATAGGTTGTGTCAGATGACATTGCTTATACCATCTTTCGTGAAAATTATTTTGTAATATACATTTTCAACTATATTTTATATCATTGCTAGATGCAGAATGTGACATTGTTTGAGGTGTGATTTGCTGGGATGTCTGTCTGCTAGACATTATCATTAAACTATACATACCACACTGATATGTGACACAGGTACATAAGTGGTATTTTCGTGGGAAAATAAGGGAAACTTGCCATGTGGTGGGTGTAATTTCAGTCTTTCCATTTATTTCAATGCAATGAGTTAGGTGAAAAACAGCACTTTTCGCTCAACATTTGCCCTAGATGGGAAGTGACATTTTTCTCCTGTTTCTCATTTGAGTCGAAAGTCTTTGTCCCAACCTTAATGAGGAAGCCAATTCTGGTTCCATCTTGAGGAAGGCCAGCTCAGCCTGACCGAAACACATACTAGTGAGCACAGAGATCCTATAAGTTTGAAAGTTTAAAAGTACCGGATTTAAGAGTTGATCAGGCTCCTTGAAATGTCATCCAGGAAGAAGCCCATGAAGAAAACCCTGGCCTAACAAGCAGCACATTTAATGTATAGCATGATACCTATATCCAATGGCAAAAAAAAAATCACCAAAGAGAGAACATAAGGGAGAATATATCTTATTTGAATGAGTCCACTATGTATAGCAGTGTATGAGACTGTGGACTGAATGGATAATAAAGAGTTAATAAGGACAGAAATTAAGTAGAGAGAATGGAGAAGTCCTGTAGATGGCATGATATGAATGAGCCAACTGGGATTACAAATGTAAATGATATATTCGGAGCACAGAAATATTACTGTGCAGAGGAGGCTTGCCTGTCATTTTGGAACTGGACCCCCCTTTGGGCATGATTAGTCTATTATGTACATGGACATTTCTCCTCTGTAATGGCAGTAGAGAGACGTGATGCTTCTGAGTGGTAACTAGCTGTAGAACAGGCCATTGTGCTTTTTGTTCATCCTCAGAAGACTCTCACATTATGTATTCTTATTTTGAATACTCTTAGGGGGTCTCCCTAAGAGTGAAGTGTAATCCAGACATAGACCTCTTGCTCTCAGTGCCTAAGGAATCCAGCTTACCCTCCATGATGAGGCCCAAGAAGGCCAAAATTTATGTCTGGGGTTAGCTGGTGTTCCAGTGCAGCGGTGACTTGCCCGTCATTTTGGAACTGGACTGCCACTTTTGGGCGGGATTAGTCTAATATATATGTGGAAATTTCTCCTCTGTAATGGCACTAGAGAGCTAAAACATGATGCTTCTGAGCATTAACCAGCCATAGAACAGGCCATTGTGCTGTTTGTTAGTCCTCAGAAGCCTCTCACATTTTGTACGCTTATTTTAAATATTACTTGTAAGACTATTTTACATTTTATACATCACATTATTTTGTTAAAGTTATTTGTACTCAAATGGGTAAGAACATTCCTGTATAACTGGAGATCTCCAAGCTTCACACAGTGTTCAGTGGGCTATACCTATCTTTCCAGTTTCCTCCTGCTTAACTGCTAGTGTTGTCAGACGTTCACTGTAACTAACTAATCTTGCCTTCATAACCCTCTGTGCGGAACCGTATCAAATGCCTTAGCAAAGTCTAAATAGATCACATCAACCGCCGTACACAAATCTATATTTTTATTCACTTTTTCATAAAATGCAATTAAGTTAGTTTGACAAGACCTGTCTTCCACAAATTCACAAAGCCATGTTGGCTCCTGTTAATTATACTCCTGTTCAAGATGAATTCTTGAATATATTCCCTTAGCAACCCTTCAAACAAATTCTTCACCACAGATGTCAAACGTACAGGTCTGTAATTGCCCGGCTCGTACTTTGATCTCTTTTTAAATATGGGCACCACATCTGTTTTACGCCAATCTGTGGGCACCATACCTGAAAAAAGAATCCCTGAAAATCAAAAATAATGATTTGGCCAGGGTCCGACTTAGCTGTTTAAGTACCCGTGGGTATATACCATCTGGCCCCAGGGCTTTGTCAGCCTTCACACCATTTAAATGTTTTAACACTTTTTCTTGTATCAGCCAAACCCATGCTTGCTGTGACTGCTCTGTAAAAAGTAGTTTGCAGGTTCTTGTCCATTGGGTCTTTCTTGGTAAAAACAGAAGAAAATAAATTATTTAAAATATCTGCTTTCTCACTGTCCCAACTGACCATCTCACCCATTTCAGATAACCAACATTATCAGACTTTAATTTTGCCATTAATGTACTCAAATATGTTTTTGGGATTGCTCTTGCTCTCCTTAGCAATTATTTTTTCATTCGACAGTTTAGCTAATTTAATCGCCTTTTTTACATGCTTTGTTGGCATCTTTGTATTTTTTGCAAATGCCTCCGCTGATCCCTCAGCTTTATAATGTTCTAATGCTGCTTTCTTCTTTCTTATTTCAAGAATTACTTAACTTTTTTTTTTATTGTGGTCGGATCTGCTGGTAATCACAAGGCAGTTTTCCCATGCTTCACTAATAATAAAACTGACTTTACCAACAGCTTGTCACATATTTTATTTCGCTAGTGAAGTTGATTGTCGTACAGTGGTGTAATGCAAATAAAACTTTATTTAATGAAATACAGACAAATAACTCAGTGTTTGTAGAAGGTTTTAGAAAAGACAGATAATAAAGTTTAAAAAGCTTCAAGCAGATTGACAGGAACATTCTGATTGACATTATTCACAGTATTCTTCCTGACAGTGAGATATGCAGTAGTTATTTATATACTGTCAACTATTCTATTGTGAGCATTAACCCTTGGAGTCCAAGAGGGGTTTGCAATGCTTTGCATATCCCTCTGGTACTCCAAGGGTTAAAAATAGTCACATGTTTAAAAAAAATATATACATATACTAGTTTTAAAGCCTTTGTACACGGGCCAGCGCTGGTGGTGCTGCAGTCATGCACAGTACTGACTGCCCGAATGCTCCGCAGCTGATATGGAGCAGGATACTCCGAATTCAGACCGTAGTACTCTCTGTGCACCTTCCTGGTCCCAGGAAGGTGTGCAGAGAGGACTCCGGTCTGAGTTCGGAGGGCCCCACTCCTTATAAGCCGTGACGAGTGCAGTCTGTACTGTGCATAACTGCAGCGCGTTCAGCCGTCTCTACTGCGCATGACGGCTTCTGACAAACATCGTTAGCGAATTATAATATAGGATATACATTCTTTCCTAAAGGTTAATATATATAACTGTATCATAAGATCAACTCTATAGAATAACATAGGAACTGGAGAAGTCATCTCTGCTTTATCACCGCTTTATCACACCTTGGTGCATAACATCCATAATCTTGATACAAAGAACCCAATGATGGTCCATGATGGATCACCATACATCCTCTTTGTGAAAGGCACTAGTGGGCTAAAAGAGATTGCACCCTGGGTAGAACACCATTACTATAGAGCCTGCAAATTTGTATTGCATTTTTGATCCCAGTTGAGCATCTCTGACTTTCAATATAAATATTTCACCATACATAAGAATCAGCACAACTGAAATGCCCCTCTACAAGACACCAATATGTGGTTGTCTTGGCAGAAAATACAGCCCTGTATGTTACTTTGTAATATTTTAACTCATTGAATACCACAGATTATTTTATTGTATTGCTATGGAATGCAAACAATAAAGTTATTGTATTTTTCCAGTATGCAGTGTCAGGCTGGGGCATGTATAGCCCACCAATGAGGGTAAATGTAAGGGCCCACTTTAAATCTTTGAATGCCAGCGGGGTAGCAAACGTATTGGATACTCCTCTGGCACTCCACGGGTTAAGAGTGCAAGTGTGTGAGATATTACTGTATTCCACACACAGCAGACATTGCTTAACAACACACACACACGTGTGTTTGTTTGTTTATACATGTAACCCCTTAAGGACTATCCTTGCATGCATGATGCTGGCACTTAAGGACCACAAACCATCTTTTTTTAGTGATCGCATTCAGGGCTCTCCAAATGGAGTTCAGCCGTGCAGGGAGACCTGAATTTCATTACATACATGTACATCCTTGGTCCTTTAGAGACATACACCTAGTGATGTACATGTACGTCATGGGTCGTTAAGGGGTTAAAGAAAACTAGTGTACTGAAAATGATCTGAATGTGACTTAAGGATATGTATGAACATTTATCAACATTTTTGCTAAGTCCAATCTCCTGTCAGTCAACTTTTTTGAAAAGTGGAGTAGAAATTTGTTTTTTCGCAATAAGAATGGTGTCACAATATATTTATGAAGAGATTTGCTAATTGCACCAAAAATAAAAGCAGTTTTAGGGATTAAATCTTAATGCCAGGTATAACCTATTCTTAATGGAAGACTACAGTGACACCTATGTATGCGAAAAAATATTCTCAGTTGCAAAATTTGTCAGAATATTCTCAGAGTAGTGTAAAAGCCTGTGTACACGGGCCAAGGTCCAGGTGATGTTAACCCTTTGAGTGCCAGAGGGGTATGCAATGCATTGCTTGCAATGAGTTGCATACCCCTCTGGCACTCAAAGGGTTAAGAGTCCGGTCCTGCTCTGCGTCCTGCCGCCAACGCAATCATATACTGTAGAGACTGCCCGAAAGCACAGAATGCTCCCAGCACAGAACTCCCAGCATTCTGTGCTCCCAGCAGGCCGTGCTCCCAGCATTCTATGCTCTCAGCACAGAACTCCCAGCATTCTGTGTATTTGAGCAGTCTCTACTGCACATGACGGCTTCTGACAAACATCCTAGCAAATTATTATATAGGATACCCATATTTATACAACTTTACTGTATGTCTTTATAAATATGAGCAGACATTGTAAACTTTAGCAACAGTTCTTAAACTCTATAGGAATACCAAACCCTCAGATACCCTTTCAGCTAAAACATACTCCCATCACCTTAAGACTAGGGATGGGCTAAAACGTTTGCCTCAAACCAAAATGGACGAAACATGGCCCTTTCCGCTTGATTAAAAATTTACTGCGAAAAGTGCCATTTTCCTGCGCTTTTCGCCTAGCTCATTGCATTGAAATCAATGAGAAGATAATTTTTCTCCACCACATGAAAGTTTTCTCTACTTTTCTACAGCCATATACAAGGCTGTCAGGTCTCACAGCAGCCATTTTGTGTTTGTGAGAGGAGAGAGCAGCACATTTTTGAGCTAGAGGAGATAGGCAAATAAAAGGGAATTGAAGCTTAGTTTAGGGAGTCTTTTAGGTAGGACATTTGTTCTCTGTATTAGGGGAGTCTGGGGGCACACTGGGAGAGAAGAACGGACAGACAAGGTTGACCCAAAATACCCCAAAATTTCATGTGGCTGACTGGCAAGACACAGGAAGCTGGAGTGCAAATTGACTGCTGATTTTACTTTTAATGTCTGTGTGCTGGGGAAGTCTGGAGAAATAAATTGTTGATTTTGTTTTTTAGTTATATATATATTTGTTGGACTGTCATGAGATAGGGTGGACTTAAAAAAATAAAAATAAAATAAAATAAATACATAAATAATTAAAAAAATAAATATATTAGACCGCTGACTGGGAGCTCTGTGATTAAGGCAGACTTGACAGCAGACAACATAGAGAATTTTGTTGAAGGCCAAGGCAAGACATCACACTCCATCAGTTATGTACTGTACAGAGCAAAAACACACAGAGTAGTAATGTCTAGAGGGAGGGGGAAAGGTAGAGCAGTGCAGGGATGTGGGAGTAAAGTGGTAGTACAAAAACTGACTGAAGAAATGGTTGCTGCAGCATGTGCAATAAATGATGATGATCCCTCTCCTCCTGGGGTGGATGCGGTTTGTGAAGGTCCCACCAATCACACCACACTTGACATCATCATGAATACGTGGCAGTGTCACTTAAGCACAAAGTAAGTGTTGAGGGCAAAGGACAAATGCACTCTGCATGCCAACACATGTTTCAAGGTATATGTTGCTTTAGGACTCACAACCTTGACTTCCAGCTACTTGTTTCTCTACTACAGCCCTCACAAGAAGTAATGTTGTGCTGGGAAATGTTGCACATAGGAGAAAAATGTGTTGAATAGGCAAAAAATGTGTTAGAACAGGAGATCAATGTATTGGAATAGGCAAAAAAATTGCTGGAATAAGTGAAAAGGAGGAACATTTTGCATTGGAGAAAAGAGAAAATTTTTGTGAAAAAAAAGAAAAATTGTCCATTTTTCCCGAAATTTTTTTTTTTTGCCTACCCCTACTTAAGACCCAGGGGCATTTCTAGGTGCTGCTTTAGGGGTAAAACTGCAGGTCTCATGCTTAAACTGTGAATCTTGTTGCCAGCATGGCACATGTAAATTATACCAATCTCACTACTAGTAGTGGCGCAATCGGTCTGCATGGAGCACTAGTAATTCATGAGATTCGCCTTAGGTTTTTGGGGACTAAGCAACTCCCACGCACATACCCCCTGCCAAGAAAGAACCATGATGAAAAGACTGAAGAAAGAACAAGTGGTGACAATAATGGTCCATGGGGGAAAGAGCATAGAGAAAAGCCAATAGGAATGAAAAAGCCTGGGGAAGAGTTAAAGGGATAGTAATGTTTCAAAATAACAGCAGCTCCAATTAATCTTCATAGGGCCATGGAGAGTGTTAGTTCAGTACTGTCAGAGTTGAAGTTCAAGAGTAAGTTTATGATAAAGTATCCCCCTCCCGCCCCTTTTACCTAGAGTAAGCCACCTCCCCTCAGATGTGGAATCCGGTCTTAAGACCAGACAGCTCACATCAAGGGACAATCTTCTACTGTGAGAACAATGAAAACCCTGCCCCACTTAACAGGTTTTTCTCTTATTCTAATTGAAAATTGTCCTTCTCTGAAAGCCATCTGGACACCACCTTTCTGATCTGAGGTGAGCAGTGTTATATCAATAAAAGGGGCAGGAGGGGGAGACTTCATCATTCAATCACTCTTAAACAACAACTCTGACAGTATTGAACACTCTTCATGTCCCAAATAATATGAAGATTAACCCCTTCAATGTCAGAGGCTTGGGCCATTTCCTGTACCCTGCAGGCCAGACACATTTTCAGCATTTTTGCTATTCTTCTGTTTAGGCTTGATTTACTCTGGGAATTTCTAGTTACATATGGAAAACTATATATTGTTTTTTTTCAGAACGAATTGAGTTTTCTTTTGTTACCTTACATGAAGAGAATTTTGCATCGTGCAAAAAACTATGATCTCATAATGACAAAAAAGTGAAAATGTACTCATTTTGCTAAAATCACATACTATGTATCAAAAACATTTACTTGATTGAAAAAGTTTCACTTATTTCAAAAAGCCCTGAGTCCCCTGAATAAAAAAATACCAAATTTGTATAGTTTTACCTACGTCCATGGCTAGCATAGAGCCCTAATCACCAGCAATGCAAAATGACATTTTCATTCAACTTTATGAGCTAATATGCACATTCTAGTGTTTTTGTGGTAAATCTGCCCTAAAACAGTGGAATAAATATATAAAACTATAATCTGATGCATCTAATGAGGGGTGACTTGCCTTCTTACCCCAAGCCTATGCACAAATGCCTCCAGATGGTGGCATTTTCTTACATTTCTGCCCCTTCAAATGTACTGAAATAGCATTGGAAATAGCATTTCCAACTGTATTCATTATCTAGTGCTCTTAGAAGAAAAATGACACCCCATTGGTATGAGTTGACCTACCTCAGGGGGTGCTAGAAGTGCAAAACAACACCTACTACAACCTCTAATTTTTCTAACATTTTCTCAAACATTACTTGTCTATACAAAAATGATTATAACAACTACAGAATTGAAGATAGGGTACACAAACCATACCATTTTGGAAAGAAGACAACCTGCCACATCTAATGAGGGGTGACTTGCCTTCATACCCCAAGCCTGGTGTGTACAAATGCCTCCAGAAGGTGGCACTAATGAAAAAAAGGCATTTTCTTATATTTCTTCCCCTTCACATATACTGAAATCTGTGAAAACCATGGCATTTCCAACTGTATTCATTAGCTAGTACTGTTAGAAGGAAAATGATACCCCATTGGTATGAGTTGACCTACCTCAGGGGGCGCTAGAAGTGCAAAACGACACCTACTACAACCTCAAGTTTTTTTAACATTTTCTCAAACTTGACTTGCCTGTACAGAAATGGCTATAACACTTTCAGAAGTGAAGAAAAGTTAGATAAACCATACTATATTGAAAAGAAGATAACCTGTTGCATCTAATGAGGGGTTACTTGCCTTCTTACCTCAATCCTAGTGTGCATAAATATTTCCAGAAGGATGCATTATAGGAAAAAAATAGCATTTTTTTACATTTCTGTCCCTTCAAATGCAGTGAAACCTGTGAAAACTATGAGATTTCCAACTGTATTTGTTAGCCAGTACTATTAGGAGAAGAATGGCACCCCGTTGGTATGAGTTGACATACCTTAGGGGTGGTAGAGGTACAAAACTATACCTGCTACAACCTCTGATTTCTCTAACATTTTTTCAAACATTCTTGTGTGCATGAAAATGGTTAAAACAGCTACAGAAGTGAAGAAAAGGTAGGGAAACCATACTATTTTGAAAAGAAGATAACCTGCTGCATCTAATGAGGGGTTACTTGCCTTTCTACCCCTAAGTTAGTGTATACAACTATTTCCAGAATGTGGTGCTACAGAAAAAAAACATTTGTTTTTTTTACAAATCAGTCGCTTCAATGATAAGAAAATGGTTCAATACCATGGGATTTCCTAGGATGACCTCCTGCCAGCCTATTAAAAAAGGTACCCCACTGCTGTGGGTTGACATACCATGCCGGGTGCCAGGAGCGTGCTACCAGTGGAACAAGGATGGGGAAGCAAACAGTGTATGTGTGATTTTATTGCTACCAGTGGTCAGTCAGTGTAAGTGAGGACCTGTGACTGCCAGTGAAACCAGGTGGGGGGAGGGGAAGGGGTCAGGCAGTGTATGAGGGTATATCTACAAGTGGGCAGTGAGCAAGTATGGCGGTGGTGGTGGGGGGAGGTAAGATAGTACATATGGGAGATCTGTGGTAACCAGCGTGCACTGCAAGTCCCCCACATACACTGTTTGATTCCTAGCCTGAATCCAGTGCATACTGGCACTTGGGTTTACCAGTAGGCAGTGGAACCAGGCTGGGGGGGTCAAACTGTGGGAATGGGACTGCCAGTGGGCTGTGGAACTAGGCTGTTGGGTAGGGTACGTGTGTGTGGGGTGGGGATTGGAGACATTTTGTGGGCATGTCGCAGGGGTGTCTAATGCATTGCAAAGCGGGTTAATGTTTTTCATGTTATTATTTTTTATTCATACCTAGGGCATGCCATAGGGCAGAACAAAAAATAAATAAATGTGTGTGCCACAGGGGGGTCCAACGAATTGTGAAGCACTGTATTATACAACCCCCCCCGTGGCGCAAACATGGTTTTTATTTTTTTATTTTAACACCTTGTTGGGGGGGCATCAGGACCCCTGATGCCACCCCAATGAGGTCTAAATAAAACAAATGGAAAGAAAGTAAAAAAAATCCTTTGTCTTCCACTGGGATGTCCAAAGCATTGCAAATCAATTCACTGGAACCCCTGTGGACCACAAACAGTTAATTTATTTTAATTATTATTCCTTATTCATAGCTTTGAATGTAAAGTAATAGTAAAAAAAGTCCTGTGTGTGCCACAGGAGGGGGGTCTGCATTGGCACACACAGGGTTAAAAAAATAGATTTTTTTTTTTTTATTATTATAGACCTCATTGGGGGGCATCCTGAGCCCTCCAATAAGGTCTTAGGTAAAGAAAAATGCCCCCCAACATTAGTAACCCTGTGAGTGCCACAGGGGTCTCCAGCAAATTGCAAAGTAATGTGCTGGAAGCCTCTGCGGCACTCATAGGCTTAATTTTGGCAATTATTTTATTATTATTTATTTATACATTCAGACCTTGTGGGGGGGCATCAGGACCCCTTCGGATGTCCCCCCAGTTATTGATCTCCCAGCCGATTGTGCTGGGAGATCAATATGGTGACCGCAGGAGAGCAAAGGCTCTCCTACCCTTTTCTCCTACCTCCGGTAGAGTGAAAGGGGACCAGGGAAACTTTTTTAACATCATCAGTGATCATGTCACTTCCCCCAGTCCCGCCCACTCCTACCCAGAAGTTCGGGTAGCACGTGATCCTCATGCCCCCCCCACAAGTGCCAGGCAATTTTTTTTTAAATGTGCCACTGCATGCCGGTTATACTGGCTTATACAGTGACCGCATTTAAGCTGTACAACGTACGAGCTTGTCACAGCAGGTACAGCTGTCCAAGCTCGTGCGCTGTAAGTGCTTGGCACTCTAGGGGTTATGTGGAGCTGCATTTATTGCGAAACATTACTATCCCTTTAAGTGAAAAATAGGGTGGTGTGGATGGGTAATAGATCAGGAGGGAGAAATTAGAGAGCTGGTAATGAGAAAAACAAGAGAGCTGGCACTGATGATAAGTAAAATTGGAGTTGAGAGAGATGGGGGGTGGTTGGAAAACATAAACACACATGCTATAAGGCATCCAAAGAGTTAAGTTTAAGTAAGTGAATTAGGATGATGGCATGAGTATGTGAATGAGGGTAAGAAAGTGGTTTTAAACACCTGTTCTCAGTGAATACTAAAAGGTCATATTTTAAGGAAATGTCAAATCATGCACAGATATATCAGTAATGATGACTGAGAAGCTGATTTCAGAGGTAGGGAAAAATCCAACAGTCCACTGTTAGTCACAGACTAACAGCCTAGCCTTTCTTCACTGGCAGTCTTAGATTGGGGTATGCAAAAAGTCCTGATTTGTCATAGCAAACCTGCAATTTGCTGCTTTTTTCACAGAAAGTTTCACCTTATAAACCCAATAAAATGTCCTCCTTTTTTCTAACCCAATTACATTTTCCTTGATAACTTTGCTGGTTTTCTCCTCCTATGATAAAGAATTCCTGTATGGGAGGTCAGAGTATGTGTACTTCTATGGCTACCAGTGCAGTGGGACAAGATTGGTAACTGGAGGTCAGAATGTGGGGTTCTATGACTACCATTGCAGTGGGACAAGATTGGTAACTGGAGGTCAGAATGTGGGGTTCTATGACTACCATTGCAGTGGGACAAGGCTGGGGGAGGTTAGTATGTGTGGTTCTATGGCAACCAGTGGAGAGGAGCAAGGCTGGGGGTCAGTATTTGGAATTTTATGGCTACTGTAGGACAAGTTTGGTGGCCATAATGTGTGTGTTGTTCTATTGCTACCAGTGCAGTGTTACCATGCTGAGCATCAGTATATATGTTTCTATTGCAATGACGTGAAAGATTCCAACTTCTTCCAGACAACAACTCTCATGATGGGAGTTACAGTGTGCCAGCAGCTAGAGGGTCTTATTTTACCCATCCCTGTGTCTACCAGTGCAGTAGGCAAGGCTGTGGGTTAAGGAGGAGTGACAGACAGTGTATGTGCCAGTGCATGTGTGATATTCTCTGACTACCCGTGGAATAGTGGACTGAGGCTGGGATTGCATATAGTACATGCGAAAAGAAGGACAAAACAAGGGGTTCCCCCTGTGTAGCGATTGACTGACTGATTATTCAATCAAACCAATGAGGAGATTGGGAGAAGGTATATATTTTGGATTTGTGTGGTGGCTGTGTTTCTTTTTTGTCTGTGTCAGCTTGTTTGCTTTGATAAAATGACTTGGAACTGCAAAACCCATAAGCATTTAAGCCTGTGTCGAAGGATTTTATCACTTTTAATATTAAATTGTTTTTTTTTTTAATTGGAATCCTCTGCCTGGTCCAATTGGATTATTCACTGCTGTGTGTCACCTGGAGATGGATTCAAGATCTCTGCAAGCCTGCCTGATATCAACGTTCTGACCATATATAAATTTAAGTACATTCCTTGTGTCTGTGCAACATTACACTGATGTTGTCACACAATTTGATTCTTTCTTTTCCTTTGGTTTTGGATATAGTATATGTATCATTCTAAATCTGAACAATGCTGGGTACCATACAATTCACATGTGATTCTGTGACTACCAGTGGACGGCTTAATAGGGATGGGTGAAATTTTTCACCTCATAAACAAAACCTCAAACCCCATTGTACTGGTAGCCGTAGAACCACATTATCATGGCTCCGTGATCTGGGCTACATTCTGTCCATCATGGCTGATTCTATGCTCCTATTGGCTGCCTGTAATGCTCCTCCTAGTGACAGCCTTTATATACCCTGGGCTGTCACTCTGCGAGTGCCCTTTCGTGGTGTACCTGATGCCTGGCGCTAGTATAGTTGTTCTGATCCAGTGTATGACCCCGGACTGTCTGACCACTCTCTAGTCTCGTTCCTGCTGCTGCTGTGTACCGATTCGGATTGGCTGACGTTCCTGCTTCCTGTTCTGATCCGGCCCGGCTGACGTTCCTGCTCCGTGTACCGACCCGGCGTGATTGACGACCCTGCTCTGTGTACCGAACCGGTGCGTCTGAAGATCCTGCTCCGTGTACTGATTTGGCCTGGTTGACGTTCCTGATCTCACTATCGCCCATCCAGGCGAAGTTCCTGTTCTGCTGTTCCAGTGGGCAATTTGTGTTGCTTGCCAGCCTCCTGGTTGGGCACCAGTCCTGTGTCTGGTCAAAGTGCTGTGTCCGTTGTCTGCACACTCATCCGAGTCTCGCTGCTTCCACTCTGTGTTGCACTCGCTTGGTCTGTGTTGGTTCATTAGGGCGCCTCTGTTACATTCCATTGTACAGACCACAGCGCATTAACCCCTTTGGGGGAAGGGCTTCGTTGTCATTACCAGTGGGTTCCGTTGGGCAGTATTGTTTGGGCTTGGTATTCCGCTGACGAGTAGGGCGCTTCCTGTTGCCATCCATTTATACCATAGCCCATTAACCCTGTCAGGTAGTGCATGCACATAGAGCTGGGTTATTTCGGTAGGGCCTCCGTTAAGCACGAGTTCTGTTCTCTCTGTTAGTCGTTGGTGGGCGTCCACCATTGGTCACATTCACAGGCGTCCAGAGCCTGAGTTGACAGTCTGTTAATTTGACCTCTGTTACTTCAGGCGACATTTAGCCTGCAGAGTGTTACGACCAGCACTTCACTAGTTAAGAGGGCGTCATACATTGTATCTATTATATACCTGACCTGTGTCAGTATTGTGTTCGCTATACTGGACCCGTGTGGATTAACCATTTGCAACCTGTCTTGTGTCAGTGTGCTATACTGGACTCGTGAGGGTTACCTTGTTCATTGTGTGTTTCAATAAAGCTGTGTTTTTTACCTATACCTCCTTGTCTGAGTGTACTGAACAGTAACACACACATACACGGACCCCCTGATCTGTCCTGCTTTATCTATAGAAAAGCACGTATTTGCCCCAAGCCTTGTCCCCCTGCATCAGTAGCTAATATAATCACACGCGCCCACTCCCCCAGCCTCGACCCACTGCAATGATAGTCATGAAAACACACACTGCCCCCCCCTCCAAGCCTTGTCCATAATCACTGGTTGACATAGCGACAATTATTGACCCCCAGCTCACCAGCTCTTTCTAAACTACCACTCTCATCATTAATCACCAGCCAAATGTTGGCAGGGAATGAGGAGAGTTTAGATTGGAAATTGCCCCTCATTCCAGCCTTGTCCAGTAGTAGCATAGAACCACACATACTAGCTATCCAGCCTTGTTCCACTGCATTGATGCCACATAACCACACACATTGACCTCCCAGCCATGTCCACTACACTGATGGCCAGATAACCACAAATGCTGACCTCCCTGGAGTCCCATCCTTGTTCAGCTGCACCATTAGCAAGAAAACCACACATTCAGAGTCTGCTTGACTGTGGGAATTCTTGGAAATAGGTGCAAAATAGCAAAGTTCTAATGGGAAATGTATTGTCAGTGTGCGAAAAGGTGGAAATTTCATGTATTTTCTATGGGTGGGCATTTTCTAAGGAAATGCAGGAAATTGCTAGTTTTCAGCTAAAATTCTTGTGGGAAATGTTTTTGACTTTTCGCCATTACAACAGCTCAACACATCTTTTGTTTCAGGACAGTGGAACACAGCTTGGGTATCAGATAGTACATGTGTGGTTCTGTGAGTTCTTTGGGGTGAAGGGTAGGAGGGAGATATGAATGTTGGTACAGTGGAAAGGGGAGGAGTAGGGGAGTCCCCAACTTTTCCTTCATGGCAATGTAGCAATGTGTGGCCCTGCCTTCTATTGTCCTGCACAGAAACTCATAATTCGCAACATTTCCCAAAAATTGGTTTGCAATGTGTTGTGTACCACTCTAACACTCAAACGGTTAACTACATTTGGCAATGAGAGGAGGAAATCAAAGAGAAGGAAGAATAGAAAAACCCAGACAGAGACTGGAAGTTTCATGACGAGCAAAACAACTAGCTCGCCATTAATTTCTTCCTTTAGGGCAACTACATCTTCAGCCAATCCACCTCGTTCATTATTACCTCCCCCGCCAAATGATAGCCACTGTGTTGATGGTAGGATGTGGCAGTTCGTCTACCCCCATTGCACACTGTGTGGTGCACTGACCACACATGCCAGTGTGGTGGAGGAGAATCGCAAGCAGTGCATCTAGCGGAATCTGAGGAGATTCCATCCCGGAGAATATGCTAAGATGCTGACAGGGTGGGTTCATCATTAAACTGTCAGCAAGTTGTCATGCGTCCTTAGCAGGGTCTGGACAGCGACAGTACTTGGATTCTGGTGTCATGGTGTTTGGATACAGTTGTGCCCCAGATGTTATTTATCACACACACTGTGCACATTGCAGTTACTGATGAGAGCCACAGTTCCTGCTCTCAAAGGAAAAATTTCTATTCTAATAACAACGCACCTATGATTTTAGAGGAGGTGCAAGTGGAGAAGAATTATTGGTCAAATTCGTCTTTTCTCCACATAGACTGGGGGCTACTTATTGTGCTGCTATTGCCTCAGATGCATCACTGGAGCTAGCTGTGGCAAGTGGAACCTTCATACTCCATCACCCATGCTACTGCTATTGTTGATCCCATTCCCTTTCATCTGCCTAATCATCCCACTGCTTAACATCTCAGCAGCAGCAGCAGCAGCAAGAACAGCAGTTGCAAATTCAGTAATTCTGGACTCAGAAGGAAGTTTGACAGTGGCCAGTGGCTGGCCAACATGACCTGCTGGCACTAGGCTAGTAGGGCATTTTTTTCCTCAGGGTTTGTGCTTTGAAAAAGAATAAAACAATAAAAAAAAATCATAGTCCTACAAAAAAAAATAATTCTTGGGGGTTTGAATCTAACAAGCATAAGTCCTACAAATCAATGTTTCCTTAGGGCTTGTACCAAGCAATTTTAAGTCCTACAAATCAATGTTCCTCAGGGCTTGTGCCTCTAAGAACAAATCTAACAAAGCTTCCTCTACAAAATACTCTTTCAAGTCAAGTATCAGTCCACCCCAGTGACAGCTTATGTCAGGGGGTTCCTGTCCCAATCAATTTACATACAAATTTCTTATTTAATTTTATTGATTTATTTTTTTATTAACTGTCTTTCCAATACCAGTCAAGGACCCCCAAAAAAAATTCCCTGTTCAACTGATTCATTCCCCAGACTCCACCCACCAACACAGGCACCTTCCTCAGACCCCTTTTGTACCATGTTTTATGGAGGGGGTTTGCCTCTAATCCCAGTTAACAAACCTTCCAAAAAACATTCCCTGTTCAACTGATTATTTCCCCTACACCCCACCACACAGGCACCCTCTTGCCCCTGTTATACTATGACTTTGGGAAATAAAATAATATTTGTTATGTTTTGTGTGTAAATTCAATGTTCCCATTGATTTCAATGGCATAAGCTAGGCGAAAAAAATCAGAAGATCTGCACTTTTTGTGGGAAATTATTCACCAAGCAATAAGTGCCATTATTTGTTGATTTCAGTTTGAGGTTGAATTTTTTGCCCATCCTTAGTGACAACATGTCCTTATCTGTTACCTTGAAAGTGATACTCTCCTCTAACAAGTTAGCATCTGCCACTTCCTCATTTCAAGACTATGGGGAGACCACTCACACCATAAGCACATTGCCATTGAAGATACGAAAATACTGCTCCATTGGAGAGACCTGGAAGATCAATGATGTTTGTTATCTGCCTGAAAACAACAAATAATGTGGAAAAAGATGGTGTGGTGGAGCTCCCAAATTATAGTGCAAATATCTTCATCTATGTCTGATTCTCAAATCAGAAGTAATTGTTTTCTTCAAGCAATTCCAAATCAAACTTGCCTGGATATAAAATGTACCCCTCCATTGAAATGGTCACTGGAGCATTGTACATGCTTGAGAGAACACTTAAAGGGATAGTAATGTTTCATAATAAAAGCAGCTCTAACTAATCATCATAGTATTTGGACTTTGGAGAGTATTATTTCAATTCTGTCAGAGTTGTAGTTCAAGAGTAATTCAATGACAAAGTATCCCCCTCCCACCCCTTTTACTGATGTAACACTGTTCAGCCAGATCAGAAGGGTAGTGCCCAGGTAGACTGTAGAGTGGGACAATCTTCAATTAAGATAGGGGAAAAACCTGAAAAACTTGTCAAGGGGGGCAGGGCTTTCATTGTTTTCAAAGGAAGAAGATTGTCCCCTGCTGTTATCTGTCTGGTCTATGGACTGCATTCGACATCTGAGAAGAGATGGCTTACACTAGGTAAAAGGGGCGGGAGGGGAAACTTTGCTTGTGAATATCTCTCAAACCATAAAGGTTTGAGAGATAAGACTTATATCGTTCTTCATGTTTTTTTAATGCCTACAAAATAAAATAAAGATAAAAAGAAGTATTGCTATCCCTTTTGAAACAAAAGCGGTACATTTCAAAAGCAGTCTGAAAAAGCTGTGGCAGAGCAAAATGAAAGTTCATTTTGTAGGATCTCCTTTTGTAAGTATTCCAGAGGACTTGTATTCCTCTCTTCCTGTGGCATGGGATGCTCCATTTTTTCTTTTGACCCCTCCAGATCCTCTTCTGACACTTTTCTGTCTTGAAAAATGGTCCTCACAACCACTTGGCATTGCTTTACTCTGTGCCTTCAAGGACCCACTGGTATATTCACCCTCTGCTAGTGCCTCCATCTTGCTAGCCACTTCCGGTAATGATCATCACATGGTTGAGGACCATGTCTAGCTGAAGATCAGTGTAGTCATGAATATAATGTTCAGTCTCTGTAGTCATTTGTTAGAATTTAAACTTCTCAGTTTTGATTTGCTAAGTGTTGTTGCATATGTCCTTACCTTCATTTTAGGGTGAGCAATCATTTAAACAGCATTTACACTTTGTTATATCGTTTGAATGCCATTCAGTCAGTGATTTCACAGTTAACTCAGGCTAACTACCCTTTCACCTCGTTGACATCCATATCATGAGGTCAAGATAGCATCTGTTAAGCACACAATCTATTTGTGACAAAATTCCTTATTTATTTTTCTCAAAAGTGTCCAGTGTTGTGACAGAATCCATAATTCTATGATATTGATGGGACTGCAGATACCCTTTGTACCAGTACTGACTGAGCAACTATTTTATAAGAGGGGTGCATCCATAACCTACCCTAGCCTTCTCTCCAGAATTATGCAGCTTACTCTTGATGAATAATGTCAAGTGTCAATGCATCAAAACAAGAATGAAAAATAAGAGCACTAATATGCTTCACAAATAACTGATGGCATAAACATGGTGCTATTCTGTACACAGCAGGTGGGTAATTTATAGTTTGTGTGTTAATGTGGCACCACTGAAATGTTTATAGGCACAAGCACAAGGTGCCAGTCAACAAATAATGTATTAAACTTTTGTCCTTGTATACTTTCAGTGTGTTGTGTTCATTGAGCATTTCTAATAGGTTCTTCAAAATGTTTGCATGGTGATGTTGTCGGGTTATCAGTGGCCATTTAATTTCAATTATAGAATAAGTTTGTTGCAATGCATGCTGCAGAAGAAATCATCTCTCAATTGCCTAGTTTTAGTTAATATTAAAGTTTTTCTTTTAAAATTAAACTTTTTGGTTACTTTCATTTTGATTTAAGCTTCAGAAAGGCATTTATAAATGTTTCAGAAGAGTTGGTTTTAATTGCTACCAGCTGAGACATTAATGTCAGTTTTTCACTCCATTGAAATATTTATATATAATAAACAGTGTTTTATAAACAGCCGCAAGCCGTAAAATGCAAAGTAGCCAAAGACAAGCTCAATACTAAGAACTTATTTGCAGAGGGTGCATTTCACCAATTATTTATGCAAGCACTGAGCCATGCACATACATACAGGTGTCTTTTGAAATAAGCAAAGTTGAAAAATGTGCTTCAATTTTTTCCACATTTGCTTTGAAGCTTTTTAATTGAAAAACTATAATGATGTGGTGATTGTATTTCAGATTTGAGCAACAAGCGAAACAATTCTCTGAGGGTTATGCACTAAGAAGTGATAAATAGGTGATAATGCAGAAATAATTTCTCCAGTGATATCACTTCGCAGTTCCTATGTTATTTTAAGGAGACTATGCACTAAGATCTCCAAAGTTTGGTTAATCTAAGTGCATTGGATTCATAGAATAGCATAATAAATGAGAGTTGGTACCGTGTTAGCCGTAAAAATACAGGATGCAAAATTTTTTGTAAAGTTGATACCTTTATTGGCTAACTAAACAGATTTAAAATGCAAGCTTTCAAGACTTCTTAGGTCTCTTCCTCAGGCATGTTATGCCTGAGGAAGAGACCTAAGAAGTCTTGAAAGCTTGCATTTTAAATCTGTTTAGTTAGCCAATAAAGGTATCAACTTTACAAAAAATTTTGCAATAGAATAGCATAGGGACTGGCGAATTGATATAACTGGAGATGTTATCTCTGCGTTATCGCCTCCTTATCAAACCTTGGTGCATAACCCTTTTTGGTTTTTGGGAAATTCACAAAAGCCACATGTAGTCTTTTGTTTTTAGCATATTTCCAAAATAACCTTGTACTAAAGCATTAATTTTGTAATTTATCTGTTATTTTACTTATTAGTGTAGATATATTCACCCTTTCAGTGGCGGAAGGGTACTCTGAAGGCTGGACATATTTTTAGCATTTTATATGATTCTTGTAGTTAAATTTCCAGTTAAATATGAAAAAAATATATATTTTTTTCAGTTCAAATTCAGATTTTTCATGGTGCCTTACATGTAGTAAATTTTGCATTGTGCAAGATTATTATTTTTATAATTTCATATATTATATATCACAAAAATATATGGTGGCTGTGAAAGTTTCAGTTACTTTTCAAGCCCTGTATCCCCTGAAGACGCTGATACCAAATATACATAATTTTACCTACATGCATGACCAATGCAAAAGCACAAAAGGGTGTTTTCAACTTTACAATACTAAAGTGTGCAGTCCTTTCTTTACATGGTAAAACTACCACAAAACAGAGCTATAACTATATTAAAATATATATATATATATATTTATGAATCAGAAAATGGCTCAAGTGTCTTCCTTCCTAAACAGAATGTAAGAACATTTTGTTAAAAATACAGGGTTTCAGAAAAAATGTGCACTGTACAATATCTCAAGCAAGCTTGATGTGACAAACAAAAAAGTATGAAATATGAATGCAACATATCTCCTGAGTACGTTAATCCCAAATATGTATGGATGCACAAATGTACATCCATCCCTGGGGCTCCAAACTGGCAACAACATATAACAGAATTTCTATTTACTTTTTCGTCACAAAGAAAGAAGGTAATCTTCTAATTAAGGTTATCCATATGATTAATTATAGGTGAACAGTCAATTGCATTGCTTCATTAAGACCCGAAAGAGGTCATAGCTCCAAGGAGAAAAATAAACCTATTTCTTCCTTCAATAATTCTATTACGGATACATATAATCAAACACATTGTGCTGGCATTGGGCTGATTTCAAGGCAAAGCAACATCCTATTAATAATTTAGCCCTATGCCATGAATACCCTCGTTTTCTGTGATACACAGCTTACTTGTAGATAGAGAGTGAATACAAGGAGTTGTGTATAGTAAGCTATCATCTATCTTATAAATAACATAAAACACTAGCCTGAGAAGCTCCGTGTGTGTGAAACCGCACATACACAGTAGAGAATGCAGGAAAGATGCAGTCATGCACAGTAGGGACTGCAGGAAAAATGCATTCATGCGCAGTAGGGACTGCAGGAAAGATGCATTCATGCGCAGTAGGGACTGCAGGAAAGATGCATCCATGCACAGTAGGAACTGCAGGAAAGATGCAGTCATGCGCAGTAGAGGCTGCAGGAAAGATGCAGTCATATGCAGTAGGGACTGCAGGAAAGATGCAGTCATGCGCAGTAGAGGCTGCAGGAAAGATGCAGTCATGTGCAGTAGGGACTGCAGGAGAGATGCAGTCATATGCAGTAGGGACTGCAGGAAAGATGCAGCCATGTGCAGTAGGGACTGCAGGAAAGATGCATTCATATGCAGTAGGGACTGCAGGAAAGATGCAGTCATGCGCAGTAGAGGCTGCAGGAAAGATGCAGTCATGTGCAGTAGGGACTGCAGGAGAGATGCATTCATGCACAGTAGAGGCTGCAGGAAAGATGCAGCCATGTGCAGTAGGGACTGCAGGAAAGATGCAGGCATATGCAGTAGAGGCTGCAGTAAAGATGCATTCATGTGCATTATAGACTACAGGAAAGATGCAGTCATGTGCATTATAGACTACAGGAAAGATTCAGTCATGCGCAGTAGAGGCTGCAGGAAAGATGCAGCCATGTGCAGTAGGGACTGCAGGAAAGATGCAGTCATGCGCAGTAGGGACTACAGGAAAGATGCAGTCATGTGCAGTATAGACTACAGGAAAGATGCATTCATGCGCAGTATGGACTACAGGAAAGATGCAGCCATGTGCAGTAGGGACTGCAGGAGAGATGCATTCATGCACAGTAGAGGCTGCAGGAAAGATGCAGCCATGTGCAGTAGGGACTGCAGGAAAGATGCAGTCATGCGCAGTAGGGACTGCAGGAAAGATGCAGTCATATGCAGTAGGGACTGCAGGAAAGATGCAGTCATATGCAGTAGGGACTGCAGGAAAGATGCAGTCATATGCAGTAGGGACTGCAGGAAAGATGCAGTCATATGCAGTAGGGACTGCAGGAAAGATGCAGTCATGTGCAGTAGAGGCTGCAGGAAAGATGCAGTCATATGCAGTAGGGACTGCAGGAAAGATGCAGTCATATGCAGTAGGGACTGCAGGAAAGATGCAGTCATGTGCAGTAGAGGCTGCAGGAAAGATGCAGCCATGTGCAGTAGGGACTGCAGGAGAGATGCATTCATGCACAGTAGAGGCTGCAGGAAAGATGCAGCCATGTGCAGTAGGGACTGCAGGAAAGATGCAGGCATATGCAGTAGAGGCTGCAGGAAAGATGCATTCATGCGCAGTATGGGCTACAGGAAAGATGCAGTCATGTGCAGTATAGACTACAGGAAAGATGCAGTCATGTGCATTATAGACTACAGGAAAGATGCAGTCATGCGCAGTAGAGGCTGCAGAAAAGATGCAGCCATGTGCAGTAGGGACTGCAGGAAAGATGCATTCATGCGCAGTAGGGACTACAGGAAAGATGCAGTCATGTGCAGTATGGACTACAGGAAAGATGCATTCATGTGCAGTAGAGGCTGCAGGAAAGATGCAGCCATGTGCAGTAGGGACTGCAGGAGAGATGCATTCATGCACAGTAGAGGCTGCAGGAAAGATGCAGCCATGTGCAGTAGGGACTGCAGGAAAGATGCAGTCATGCGCAGTAGGAACTGCAGGAAAGATGCAGTCATGCGCAGTAGGGACTGCAGGAAAGATGCAGTCATATGCAGTAGGGACTGCAGGAAAGATGCAGTCATATGCAGTAGGGACAGCAGGAAAGATGCAGTCATATGCAGTAGGGACTGCAGGAAAGATGCAGCCATGTGCAGTAGGGACTGCAGGAAAGATGCATTCATGCGCAGTATGGACTACAGGAAAGATGCAGTCATGCACAGTAGGGACTGCAGGAAAGATGCAGTCATGCACAGTAGGGACTGCAGGAAAGATGCAGTCATGCACAGTAGGGACTGCAGGAAAGATGCAGTCATGCACAGTAGAGGCTGCAGGAAAGATGCAGTCATGTGCAGTAGGGACTACAGGAAAGATGCAGTCATGCGCAGTAGGGACTGCAGGAAAGATGCAGTCATATGCAGTAGGGACTGCAGGAAAGACGCAGTCATGTGCAGTAGGGACTGCAGGAAAGATGCAGTCATGCACAGTAGGGACTGCAGGAAAGATGCAGTCATGCACAGTAGGGACTGCAGGAAAGATGCAGTCATGTGCAGTAGGGACTACAGGAAAGATGCAGTCATGCGCAGTAGGGACTGCAGGAAAGATGCAGTCATATGCAGTAGGGACTGCAGGAAAGACGCAGTCATGTGCAGTAGGGACTGCAGGAAAGATGCAGTCATGCGCAGTAGGGACTGCAGGAAAGATGCAGTCATATGCAGTAGGGACTGCAGGAAAGACGCAGTCATGTGCAGTAGGGACTGCAGGAAAGATGCAGTCATGTGCAGTAGGGACTACAGGAAAGATGCAGTCATGCGCAGTAGGGACTGCAGGAAAGATGCAGTCATGTGCAGTAGAGGCTGCAGGAAAGATGCAGTCATGTGCAGTAGGGACTGCAGGAAAGATGCAGTCATGCGCAGTAGGGACTGCAGGAAAGATGCAGTCATGCACAGTAGGGACTGCAGGAAAGATGCATTCATGTGCAGTAGGGACTCGCCGAACGCACTGATCTGGAGGGGTGAGCTCCAGATGGCTCACCACCTGTCTGTGCTCCTGGCTCCAGGGCAACAACAGAGGCAGTAGAGGAAGTGTCTGCGGAGCCTGTGTATGTGGCCTCTCCTACTAGTTATTATATTACATTTCTGCAATGGGCTGAATTAGAGGCAACGTAATAGCTTAATTATAAATGAGTCTTATAACTGATTACTTGCTTTCTTTGTGACTTTTAATACACCTTACTATACATTTTGATTTGTAACCTGCCAAGCATTCATAAGGACTTATAGTGGTTGATACTCACTTTTTCTTGACCCTTTAACTGCCAGAGAGGTAAGCAATGCTTTGCGAAACCCTCTGGTATTCAAAGGGTTAAAGGTAGTGACATTTCTTTGCTATGCAAAAAATCTTTGAAACATAGCTTAAGGTCTTGAGGGTACAGACATTTTTTGGATTTTTTTCATTGTTATTTTGCCATTTTAATCAATCCAATAAAAGTGACGTTTTAACAATTTCACTTGTTTTCTCTCTGGATTGGAAATTAACCCTTTGAGTGCCAGACGGGTACGCAACGCATTGTTTTGCAATGTGTTGTGTACTCCTCTGGCACTCAAAGTGTTAAGAGATTGACAACATGAGTGCTTAGTACTGTAAGGTTTTCCTTTTCTCTTCTTTTCTTGCATATTTCTCTATCCTGTTAGTATCTATTGATATAGAACAATTTCCTTTCCTTATATTGGGGAATAGTGTGCCCTGGGAAATCTATTTCTTTTATATCACTTCAAAGTTACTCACATATATGAAAACTATGGAGTTTCCTGCTGATATATGTATGTATCTATTCACACCAGTGAGCAGTGGACCAGTGCTGGAATGCTATCCTTTTGAAATGTCGCCTAACCAACCAAACGGAGCATTAAAATGTTGCAGGGTTCAAAAGGTTGAAATAAGACTATAGCATGCTTAAAGTGATAGTAATACTTCATTATTACTATCCCCCATGTTGTAGCCCTTAAAATTCTGAATTCAACGATACCAGCGGCATCTCTCAAACCTTTATGGGTTAAGACAGGGCTCAAAATTTCCACTCACCACTAGCCAATGGCGAGTGAAAATTTAGCCCTGGTGAGTAGAAATTCAGCCCTGGTGGTTATGTCATGGCTTGCAGTGGCTAGTAACTTTTCACGTCTGGCTAGTAGCAAAGGACTTCCAATTTTAAGCCCTGGGTTAAGAAATATCCTCCTTTCCCCTGACATCAGCATTCTAGCTGAGAGCTGGGGAATCCTCTCAGTGAGCAAGCGGTGGCTCTGCAGGAGTCCTGAGATCGTTTTATAGAAACCACAATCCTTCACTAAAATGGTCTTCTACTTGTGCTTGGTTTGTGTTTGGTTTGCAAGCACACGTAGAAGACCATTTTAGTGAAGGATTTCTGTTTCTATAACAAGATCTCAGCACTGCTGCAGAGCCACCACTGGTCCCGGGACCGGATTCCCCTTCTCTCAGCTAGAATGCTGACGTCAGGGGAAAGACAAAAAGAGAGAACTTTGAAAGCTGATATCTCTCAAACCATAAAGGTTTGAGAGATGCTGCTGGTACTGTTTAATTCAGAATTTTAAGGCCTACAACATGGGGGATAGTAATAATGAAGTATTACTATCCCTTTAAGTGTCTAGTAGCCTCTGCTGCTGTGCACACTCTCTGCTCCACCTCCAATTCCTATGACCCTGCAAATCAATAATAATTCTAATATGTCCAATATATACCTAATAACTTTACCCTAATGTGTGTCAGTGTGTAAACTGGGAACCCAAGAAGTGTGTTCATACAGTAGGATCAATACCTGGGAGCTCATGTTTAGCCGTGGAACTCCAAGGCATCGCACAGCAAACGTAACAGAGTGGAATTCCAACAGTGCAAATCTCACACATGAACAAACATCCCTCCAGATGACACACCGACACCCCAGATCATCACCCAGTACATCACTTAGTGTGCAATAAATGCAAGCCTAACCCTCCTGTTTTATATTAAACTAGTTACACGGGCCACAGTGCCACTGGCAGCCGGTCACGGGGCAGTCATGCACAATAGAGACTGCCCACGCCATGGCAGATAAAGTGCCAGCCGGTCGAGGCTGATACAGAGCGTGGTGCTCCGCTCTGTATCAGCCTCGTCATTGGCAGTCTCTACTGCACATGACTGTGGCGTTACACACGTTTTAGCGAATTATTAGACAGGATAGAATGAGGCTGATGTACTATTAGCAAGATGGGAGCAATTATACAGCAAACTTACTGCACTAAGGGGACAAATAAAAATTCCCAGAATTTCCTTTGAGTTAAAAGAAACATTTTACCCCTTGAATACTGGAAAAGTCTCCCTCACATCATTACCGTGCTGGAAACATCTCTGACTTTCAAAGTGTTAAAGGACTATTTAATAATAACATTTTTTATTTTTCATCCATGGTACCGCTGCTTTGCCCCAGAAATGTCCCAGCTGTGTTTAATGCATAACCCTTAACCCTTTGAGTGCCAGAGAGCTAGCCAACATATTGCATTGCAATGTGTTGACTACCTCTACGGCACTCAAAGTGTTAATATATTCAATGAGTGAAGAGACTAGCAGAGGAGGCTACTTACATATTACTCTGCTACATAAGAAACAGGCTCATGTGGGGGCCTAAGAAAGTGTACCAATTAACACCATAAAGAATATCAGTTTATTTAACAATTTAAGGACCAGGGGGTTATATAACACTTTGGGGGTTATGCACTAAAGTGTGATAAAGAAGTGATCAAGTGGAGATGACTTCTCTTTTGATATCACTTCTCCAATCCCTATGTTACTCTATGGAGTCTATGCACTAAGATTTATCCAGACTTTGGAGATCTTAGTGCATAGGTGCTATAGAATAACATAGGAACTGGAGAAGTGATATCACTGGAGAAGTCATCTCCTCTTTATCACCCCTTAGTGTATAACCTCCATTGTTTTGCAATACGTTGCACTCCTCACTGGTCCTTAAAGGGATAGTAATGTTTCATAATAAAAGCAGCTCTAATTAATCATCATAGTATTTGGACTTTGGAGAGTGTTATTTCAATACTGTCAGAGTTGTAGTTCAAGAATAATTGAATGATAAAGTATCCCCCTCCTGCCCCTTTTACTGATGTAACACTGCTCAGCCAGAGCAGAAGGGAGGTGCCCAGGTAGATTGCAGAGAGGGACAATCTTCATTTAAGATAAGGGAAAAACCTGAAAAACTTGTCAAGGGGGGCAAGGCTTTCATTGTTCTCATAGGAAGAAGATTGTGCCCTTCTGTTATCTGTCTGGTCTATGGACTGGATTCCACATCTGAGAAGAGATGGCTTACACTAGGTAAAAGGGGCGGGAGGGGAAACTTTGCTTGTGAATATCTCTCAAACCATAAAGGTTTGAGAGATAAGACTTATATCGTTCTTCATGTTTTTTTAATGCCTACAAAATAAAATAAAAATAATACGAAGTATTACTATCCCTTTAAAGAGCTAAAGAGCTTTTTCTTAATTTATAGAGGGTACATTTATACATTTTCTTTTCACTTATGCTTCTAATTGTTAGTTCTTTCTGCGCGTTTGAATGAATCCCACAACTATAATTTGGCTAATCACAATAACATATACAATTAAGATCTAAGAGATAATAATCCGTTTTACATGATTAAACTAGTTTATGCTGTATCACGCTGGGATCCCTGTATACAGTGTTGATAATGCTCATTGTTACTGCATGTTTATATAATGAAGCAATGATAAGTACCTTACTGAAACTATCAATCTTTTACATTCAAAAGTGCTATGCAGCACATTGCTTCACATTGAGGTGAACAACAACCCTAACCAAAGAGAAAAAAAGATCATATAGAGGCACTCAGGAACCTGTATCAGAATTTATTGATAAGTATCAAAAATAATAAATAACAGACTATATAAACATAGCGTATAAACAAAATCAAATAAAAAATCCACAGTGTAGCCCCATCAGACCACCCCCATTCTTCTTGCTGTCATAGAGGAGACTGCATTAATCTGTAAATAGACTTAATACTCAAACATCAGCATTTCCAGGTATGTGTCAAAGCTTATGAATGATTTAGTACAGGGCTGTCTAAGTTCAGTCCTCAAGGGCCACCAACAGGCCAGGATGTAAGGATTTCCCTGATAAAGCACAGGTGAGTCAGTAGCTCATTTATTTTGATTGACTCACCTGTGCTAAATTAGGGAAATTCTTACATCCTAGCCTGTTGGTGGCCCTTGAGGACTGAACCTGGACAGCCCTGGCTTAGTACATACTGGTTCATACAGTCTGCCATTGTTAAGGCTTTAATTTAACCCCTTAAATACCAGCAAGCATGCACGCGGCCGGCACATAAGGACAACGGAGCATTTTTTTTATTTTTTTTTCTATCCTATTCGGGGCTCCTTGAACAGCATGCAACCCTGCAGGGAGCCCTGAAATCGATGAAGTACATGTATGTCATGGGTCCTTTAGGGACATCCACCCATGACGTACATGTATGTCCTTTGTTGTTAAGGTGTTAAAGGGATAGTAATACTTCGTTTTAACTTTATTTTATTTTGTAGGCATTAGAAAAACATGAAGAATGATATAAGTCTTATCTCTCAAACCTTTATGGTTTATGAGATATTCACAAGCAAAGTCTCCCCCTCCCGCCCCTTTTACTGATGTAGCACTGCTCAGCCAGATCAGAAGGGAGGTGCCCAGGTAGACTGCAGAGAGGGACAATCTTCAATTAAGATAAGAGAAAAAGCTGAAAAACTTGTGAAGGGGGGCAGGGCTTTCATTGTTTTCATAGGAAGAAGATTGTCCCTTCTGTTATCTGTCTGGTCTATGGACTGTATTCCACATCTGAGAAGAGATTTGTGAGTGAATATCTCGTAAAGAGATTTGCTTGTGAATATCTCATAAACCATAAAGGTTTGAGAGATAAGACTTATATCATTCTTCATGTTTTTTTAATGCCTACAAAATAAAATAAAGTTAAAACGAAGTATTACTATCCCTTTAAGCAAGACTCTAACACCTTTCCACAGATCATGCATAAAAAATGGAGTCAAGTTAATCTAGTTTCCTTTTCACCTTATCAGTGCAATGCAGTGGAAAGGAAGACCACAAAATAGCCATCTAGTTCACTCCGCTAGGCTGAAATTCCTTACAGAGGACAAGTTTTGAGTAAGTAGCATATTAAATTGTTTGGGAAAGTTAGTCAAATGCAGCATTACAACATCAGTTCCAATGTCTATTTTAGTTTAGAATCCTATCAATACATCTGCTCTACAGAGTTAAAGTGGTACATTTAAAAGTCTAGCAACACACACATTATCCTATATAATAATTCACCAAGTTGTGTGTAACGCCCGACATGCGCAGTAGACACTGCTGCGCGCGCGGCAGTCATGCACAGTAGAGACTGCCCGCGCCATGGCTGATACAGAGCTGGGCGCTCCGAAGGAGCGTCCAGCTCTGTATCAGCCGAGGTGCGGGCAGTCTCCACTGCGTGTGACTGCCCCGCGACCGGCTGCCAGAGGCACTGTGGCCTGTGTAATGGGCTGTTTAAACTAGTATAAGATAAATAGAAAGATAGATAGATAGATATGAGATAGATAGACAGACAGACAGACAGACAGAGCTGGAGTCACCGTCAATCCACTGTAGAATTAATTCCTCCACAAGAAGTCAATCTGAAGTGTCTATACATGTCAGCGAGGCAGACTACATTCCATACCCTCCGCTTGCCTTGCTGTGGAGGCCTTCATCCTGAAGTGCATTGACAATGGCTGGAGCTTTATCTTTATAGAAGATAATGAAAAAAGGAATCTTGCTAAGTGCCTGGTCACCAGATACTTTATATATACTTATTGTTCTCTTCAAAAAGCACTTACATGACATTTTCAATCAGTTTAAGCCTTTGAGAGCCAGACTGATATCCAGTGCATTACTTCACAATGCACTGGATACCCCTATGGTACTCAAATGGTTAAACAAAGCAACATATTTATAGTCCTGTGAGTGTTGTTTGATGAAAACTGTCTGTATGTTTGTCTGCCAGTCTCTCTGCCTATCTATCTAGATATGTATGTGTGCGATTAAACTTAATGAGAGGGATATACTAATTAAGTTATAATCAAAAAGTGTAGTTTTTGTGTGCATGCCTCATGTAAAGATTTTTGTAGGTAGTTAGACCTCACCTAGAGTATTGTGTACAGTACTGGAGACCCCATCTCCAGAAGGATATAGATACTCTAGAGAGAATTCAGAGAAGGGCGACTAAAATGGTGACTAGTTTAAAGGAAAAGACATATCACAACACACTAAAGGATCTGAACATGTATAGCTTGGATGAGAGAAGAGAGAGAGGTGATATGATAGAAACATTCAAATACATGAAGGGATTCAACAAAGTGCAGGAGGGAAGAACATTTCAATGGAGTAAAAATGTTAGGACAAGAGGCCATAGTCTAAAACTAGAGGGACACAGGTTTAGATGTAATGTAAGAAAGTTTTACTTCACTGAGAGGGTAGTAGATAAGTGGAATAGCCTACCAGCAGAAGTGGTAGATGTTAATACAGTGAGGGAATGTAAGCATGCATGGGATAGGCATAAGGCTGTCCTTAGCAAAAGAAAAGACCAAGGAACAAAAAAGGTTTAAACTTTTTACGGTAGGAAAATGGGCAGACTAGATGGGCCGAATGGTTCTTATCTGCCGTCAAATTCTATGTTTCTATATAATGCCTTCTTTGCACTGCATGATTCAAGGGGGCAGTTTGAGAGTATGTGATCATTTACAAAGATGTACACTTCCTCTGTGTCAAGGAGCAGGCTTGGTATGTACTGGGAACAGAGGAAATAACAGCAAACATCTTCCTTGTCCTAACACCTACTGTAGGGGTGATGTGAAGATCCTAATAATTAGCCCATACTTTCCTTACTATGGCCAGAAAATCCTATTCATCCCTATGAATTTAGCTTTGTTCAAGAGATAACATCTTTAATAAGTCCTGGAAGTCATATCCCCATAGGCAAACAGACATGACAATTGCTAGCAGGACCAAAGGACGCAAACTCTTCTTACTCTACATGGTAATCTTAATCCGTTAAAGGGATAGTAATGTTTCATAATAAAAGCAGCTTTAATTAATCATCATAGTATTTGGACTTTGGAGAGTGTTATTTCAATTCAAGAGTAATTGAATGATAAAGTATCCCCCACCCGCCCCTTTTACTGATGTAACACTGTTCAGCCAGATCAGAAGGGAGGTGCCCAGGTAGATTGCAGAGAGGGACAATCGTCAATTAAGATAAGGGAAAAACGTGAAAAACTTGTCAAGGGGGGGCAGGGCTTTCATTGTTCTTATAGGAAGAAGATTGTCCCATTCTGTTATCTGTCTGGTCTATGGACTGGATTCCACATCTGAGAAGAGATGGCTTACACTAGGTAAAAGGGGCGGGAGGGGGAAACTTTTCTTGTGAATATCTCTCAAACCATAAAGGTTTGAGAGATAAGACTTATGTCATTCTTCATGTTTTTTTAATGCCTACACAATTAAATAAAGATAAAACGAAGTATTACTATCCCTTTAAATACCATACCTATGTGAATGTTTCTGCCAATTTTCCTTTAAAAACCAGAGGGCTATGCAATGCATTATGAAGCAATGCATTGCACACTCCCTTGTTCTTAGACTGTTAAGATTACAATGTTCCGTGAGCAGAGTTTGTGTCCTGTAGTCCTGAATTCAAGGATCAACTGTGTTTAAAACAATTGTTTTTGTCAAGATTTTGACTTTAAGAAAAGGAAGCTAACCCCACTGCTTAAATCTCCAAGGTCATTAATGTTATTTTAGATAACCTATAGCTTCACAGAAAAAATAATACCAATGAATAAAAGCAATTAAGGGGTTAGTTCAGCAGGAGTTCATAAAATATGCATAAACAAACCATAGGAAAATATAATAATTTCAGTGGATAAATGCCTATTCATTCACAGTATTGAAGTGAAAATGTTGCAATGAATATCTCAATGTGACTTTTCATGGTCAGTCTCACTAGCAGTCAGAATTTACTCGCTTTTCATAAGCAGGCTTTCCACTTGGAAAATTAAATATAATAAACAGAAAAAGAAGCATGATACTGTTATGTTTTATTTCTTAATAAAGAACAAAATCACAAAGTAATTTTTAGCACAGAAAATATACATGTAGACAGAAGAGGAATGACCAGCTCTCTCCCTAGACACTCTACCGGTGGTCATGCATGAGGTCTACCAGCACATTCTCCAGGAACATCAATTATGATCCAGACCCCTCCAAGTAGACAAGCATCTGATCTAAACAACAGACTCAAAATCTTCCATTGCTGGGTACACCTTCTGATCCTTTACGTTTCACTGGACATTTCCCAACTGTTATAGAAAGATGAGGTCCTCAAAAACTGCGTCAAAATACTTTATGGTAATTGGGAGGCTGAAGAATTAAACTTTGATTGTTCCATTTCTACCTCTACATAGTCCACCATTTACTCACCCAATAAACTACCATTATTAGGGACAAACATATAAATATAGTTATTAAAAGAATTACAAATAAGATATGAAAATGTTTATGAACATGGTAAAATAAGCAATAATGTATGTATGTATGTATGTACGTAATAAGAATAATGTGAAAGCAATTATGTATTTTATAGGAGGGATATTTAAAACCTGAAAGTTATAAAACAAACAGTAGTCCTACAAGAGGAATGTGAGTAAATCATCTCTATTACAAATCCGAGAAATTGCATATCATCTATGAACATTAAAACATGCACTATCAACTTTTAAGAACCCCTGCTCAGAGCGGATGGGCTGGGAAGCGTGTAAGCACGCATCCCAGCAGATTGCTGAGAGTCTTTTGAACAGAGACTGCCCATACATAAAGTCAGTCTCTCACAGTGAAATGGGCATTGGCCAGTAAGGTACAAAGAAGGTGGGTGCTGCTGCGTACTTTCTCTGCCACCGCCGCTGCACACAACGGCTTAGAAATGAAAAAAAGACATATTATTTTTTATTCAAAATGCTTTCATATTTTTTTTTCCGACTTTGGCCATTTTATACACGATTGACCAGCACATCTAAGCATTGTTTAACCCTTTGAGTCCCAAAGAGGTACGCAACACATTGCTATGCAATGCGTTGCATACCCCTCTGGTGCTCAAGGGGTTAAACTAATCATGTGCTGGTTCTTTTTATGGAATATTTATTGATATCTATTAATTGTTTTTCAGGTACATGACTAGAAAATAGAAAACAGAAGACAACCAGAGGAAGAAAGAAGAGAGAGAAGGAAGAAGATAGAAGAAAGAAGAGAGGAGAAATAAGATGTCGAGTAGATGACCAGGGTGCTGAAGACTCCGCTGGACATCAGGATTAATGTAAATGTTACTTTCTATGGGCTGTTGCTTCTTTACTAGGTCGGATTAACTGTGTGAGTGCCAGTGGGGTAATTATACCCCACTGGCACATACAGGGTTAATTCTACTAACTTTGGACACGTTTTTCATATTTCACATTTCATGGGGCATACGGCTCCATATCAATACATCCACTGGGGACTTTGTTTTGGTTTTTTTTTTCACTTTTTTTATTTCAATTAATGCATCAGCTGTTTTGAGATCTGATAAGGGACTCTGCGGCCAAAAAATGTGGTCTTAAATTTTGATAAAGTAGATCCCTTATCAGATCTTAAGGGCTAACACAATCAATTGTATTGCATCTTGTGACATTTTTTAAACTTTGAATGGGCTAAAATGCGGCTACCTTTACCGCCTGACGTTTTTTTTGCCAGCATTTTTTCATAGCACAGGTAATTGAATAGCTTTCTGTGCTTGTAAAAATGCCATTGCTGTTTTTTTCAGCCATCGGACCTAAGTGAATTGATGGCATAGTGTCCAGTATTCAAGTTGGTGAACATTTTACAGTTTTAACAGCATGATTTCATAGGCAATCAGTTTGAAAATGCAATACTTAGAATGTCAATCAAGAATCTTCATTTTAAAAAGGGTAAAATTCAAAAAATGAACAGCATCAATAGAATGCAAAGATTGGAATGAATTATTAAAAGGCTTAAATTCTGAGGAAACAGATAATCCCCTTGAAATATAAGGGAGTGCAATAAAGCTGCAAAAAGGCTATTAGATTTAAAAAAAGAGAAAATCAAACTGGAATTAGAAAGAGAACAAGACAAATCCAAAAAAATGTTTTCATATACTTCATCTGCAAAAATACTTACGAAAGAGAGAATTGGTCCTTTCGAAATTAAGATGGCTAAGTTGATTAATCAATTCTCAAAATGTCGAACCATGCTCCAGGTAAGTATGTATATTGTAACCAGGAAAAGTCCCGCTTTACTGTTTGAGAATGCACACTGAGGCCTAGTAGCAAATAAACACACAATAATACAAATGTATGCTACTATTAAGGATGCTCAAGCATACAACATCCCATAAAGAAAATCAGATGAGAAGAGGATATCTATAAAAACTGTTCCTTTATTCATGATACAGCATAAAAGAAGGGCAGAAAACAGGACTTACATACAATTACAGCAATCCATTCCTTACAAGTTCCAGAGACCCCCAGGCCTCTTTCATCCTCTGAGCCCTAAGCCCCATCCAAAGTATGAAAAAATGTAGCAAATGTTAGTAGAATTAACCCTATGAGTGCCAGTGGGGTATCTCCTGAAAATAAACACTTACCTGTAATCCTGATGTCCAGCAGGGTCTTCAAAGGGTTTTGTAATCCCTCCTCTAGAAGATGGTTGGCTAGGAGGGGGTGTGAGCAGTTTTTTCACAGAGATGCTCGGGCAACTGCCTGAAAGGTTTGAAGGAGGTGGGATTTTTGGCCTGCATTCCTGGCAGAGATAGCAGAATCATTTAACACTTTAACTGGGTTAGCAAATATTTTTTTTAATGGAAACAAATGTATTTAATATGGGGACTAAATAAAATAAGTGTGCAACATGGATTGGGACATTTTTTGTTTCACTGCGAATTCAGACCATAGTCTACGGTTTGAATTCAGAGCGCACCGCTCCGTTGTCGGCTACAGTGTGGGCAGTCTCTACTGTGCATGACTTCACCACGGCCGTTGCTGCCTGGCACTGTGTCCCGTGTACACAGGCTGTTCAACTAGTAGGGCAATAAACCATTATATGTAGAGTACAGCAATTTGCTATTTCAAGAGACCAGCAGAATACTGCTTGAAATGAGTAGTACAGATGGGTGAAATTTTGTGCCTCAAAAACTGAAACATGCAAAAAATGACCCTTGCTTAAGAACATTAATTTTTTTCTTGAAAAGTGTCGATTCTCTGCTTTTTTACACCTTGGTCATTCCATGGAAATAAATTGTAAGAATGAATTCCCTACCTCAAAGGCACACATGGAAATGTTTCCTTTCATTTCCCACCAGAATAGTGGTTCCCACAGTATGTAATTTCTATGTTTGTTAGAGTGATAAAGCAACACAAGACAAGCAAATAAAGTGCAGGTGTAATTTAGTATAGAGAGCATTACGGACAGGCAATGTATTCACTGTGTTAGGGGAGTCTGGGGGATTGTGAATGGAGAAATGAGATTCACACTAAATACTCCTGAATTCTGTTTGACTGAGAAGAGACAGGCAGGTGTGATCCAAGTTTCTTCCTGAAATGACTGTTCTCTGTATTAGGAGAGTCAGTGTTAGTGTGAAGGCAAAAAGAAGATTAATCCAAACTATCCCAGAAATGTTTTGATTGAGAAGAGATAGGCATCTGATTCAAGTTTCTTGCTGAGCTGGCTGAGATTTTTTCAGGGGAGTCTGTGGAAGAAGGGAGAAAGGAGATCTGTGTGGGATATATAGGAGAACAAAGGAGTGTGAGGGCCAAAGAGGGAAGTGGCAAAAGGAAAGTAAGGGTAGTAAAAGCACCTATAATGAGTGGTGGTGTTGATGTGAAGTGGCAAAAGTGAGAAAGAAAGAAAGACTGAAATGTTGAGTAAGCCAGTCTGTTGTACATCCCACAGCAATACATTCTGCTAACAAGCATGCTCTGTCTGTGCCTGTTCAAGTCCATAATCCTCTACTCACATCACACATGCACAAGTTCTTTACAGACACACTAACAAATCACATTCTGGATAACGAAGAACATGATGTACTGGTTACCTGTTCATTCACACACTTACATAACACAATTAACACACCTGAAACACTCAGCTTCACCTTCTGTCAGTCTTTGTGCGTGGTATCTGTGTGTGTCTCTCTCTTGGTTCCAGTTGTGGATGTTATTTCAACCCTTTCCGTGCCAAACACTTATATAATTTTAAAGCAATGCATTACATACCTCTCTGCCATTGCAAGACTTCCGCATCTTAAAAAAAAAAAAAAAAAATCTACATTGACAAACAAGTACAGATGGTGGACAACGCAGTCTCAATATTGATAGCATATATATATTTATATACATGTAGGGAAAAAAAAAAAAAAAAATATATATATATATATATATACACATATATATGCATTATCCTATATATTAATTTGCTACAAAGTTTGTAATGATGCAGTCATGCTCAGTAGAGACTGCCTGTGATAAGGCTGATACAGAGCTGGACTCTTCGGAGTTCTGTATCAGCCGCGTCACGGGCAGTCTCTACTGGGTATGACTGCACCGCAACCACCCGCCACTGTGTCACGTGTACACTGGCTCTTCTACTTGTGTATATATATATATATATATATATATATATATATACAATACACCCCCACTCTATCTGTGATCACAGTGCCCCGTGTGCGCAAGGTCCACTACCAGCCAAATAATCCCTGAAGAAGTCCTTTTGAAAGGGGCGAAACACGTTGGATCTTACCGTTCATCAGATAACGCTGTATTATATATTTTCAGAAAGGTGCCAGATTTATAATTCTACATGTATATGGTATGCAGCAACAATAAAAAGAAGAAAGAAGAAAGATCTGGTTGAGAGTATCGAGCTACAATACTGACTATAGCAGCAACAGGTGTGCAAATTTTGTCTGAGGACGGGAGGTCTGAACACTAAGTTTTATCAAGGTCCTTATAGGAGACCCAGGCTTGAGGGTACTCGGCCGGAATCAAAATCAAGGTGTTCTGTAGGAGACCCAGGCGTGAGGGTACTCGGCTGGAATTAAGATCAAGGTGTTCTGTAAGAGACCCAGGCTTGAGGATACTCGGCTGGAAGAAACAAGTAAAGGAAAAATCGCAAGTATCAAACTCTTTAATTTAAAAGTGTGTTATAAGTGAATACAGTGACTAAGTGCTAGATTGTTCACCCATACAACAGCGGCAATGGAGGAGAAATCTATTACTGGGGTGTTTACACACTGTTTACCAATGAAGGATATTGATACTATATTGCACAGTGATTGAAGGAAAGTGATACAGACCTGGCCGTGACACAAAAGCTCCAGAATATTAAAAAAGGCTGACATCCTGCTACATTCTAAAGAACTGACATTATAGTGTTGGCATACCAATTAGTTTAAGATCGTATACGTTTGGAGTGATAATAAATATAAAAATAGACGGAAATGGCATCTGGATTTTGAACAGATTTTTGCTATTTATTACACATGTTTTTAGCTCCGGACTTTTTTGATTTTTTAAATTTTAATTTCTATAGAGCTTATTCTTGACTAAAATACTATATTCATATCTTTGTTATTAATAAAATTGTTTGATATAAAGTACATTGTTAGCGCTCTCCATTTGGTCAATATATATATATATATATATATATATATATATATATATATATATAGGCATGGACAATCAATCATTAAAAACCTCTAGTCATTGTAATAAAAAAACAAAAAATGTTCGTAAATGCTTTCAAACATGCTGCCATAATATCTGCATACAAATTAGAACGTTTCAATTTTTTTTTTCAGAATTTCTCCAGAAGGGCCAAAACAGATATGCGTACAAGTATAATTTATTCCTATTGTAAAAATTGATGAAAAGTAATACCACACAAGAACTGTAAAAGGGTTCCAAGCAATTTATTTCACAAGATCTTATTTGCACAGTAGTACATAAAACTGTCAGCATAGACAGATAGACTCATTGACTTGAAAAATATCACTTCACTGCTCAAAGCTGGGAGAGCTTCATAGTAGCGTGGAAAATAATGGAAGCCATATTGCACTGGACAATAAATGAGCTGGATAAGTAATATTTTGTAAAAACGTTCATGTTTGTAAGAAAAAAATATGTAAAAATGCATTTTATAGTTATGTGTATGTACTGAGAATATTTTCAGAACATTAAAAAAAATAATACGACATTGTCTACTTACAGTACATAAATGTCACTGTCTGTGGAATAATAATTTAGACAATTGCATTTTTATTTTTATTTCACCCAGTACCGTCAGAGTTAACCATCTGTACTTGGATTCATCCATCGTATACTTTGATACAGTGAGGCCGATATGCCAAAAATAACTGCAGTAATTTTGTAGCAAACTAACTGCACCATAGATTGCAATATAATTTCCCCAAATGTACATTGATTTAAATGGCCTTTTAACGCTGAAACGATGCACTGGAGACCTTACTTGCAAACAAAAGTTTAAAGAAAACATTTAAATCAATTGCTCTTATTGCTCCATTTCTTTTTAGTACATTAATCTCAGTAACTGTCATGTATGTTATTGGTAGTTATTCTCTAAATGCAGTGAAATGGCCAACATAAAGATGTTATTGTTATGTCCTTCCCTGTATTTCCAGGTTTTCCTGGCATTTCTTGCCAGATATTCTGTTTTTTCCTCTGTTCAGTATCCCCTTCTTGTTGTGTGATTCTCTTGCTGAGCTTTATCTCATCCCTGGTACCGTCTCTGCCTGATTTGTTACCAACTCTTCTTGTCGACCATTCTCCCTTCAACTCCACAGGATCTCCTGTGCCCACTTTGTCGAGTTCAACTCTATCGACCTCCTTTGTTGAATTGAATTCTATCGACCACCTTTGTCAGTTTTACTTCATCGACTTCCTGTTGGGTTCAGCTCCTCCATCTCCTCAAGCTTTGACTTGCTGCTCCTTGTTCTTCCTGTTCCAGTATTTCAACAGAGACAACTGTACTGCTGGTAGGTTTTATATACCGATTCCTGTCTCAGTGAGTAGTAGCTGTATCTAAAGATGTCATCCCGTTATATGGTTTTACGGCCAGCACCTTTAACATAGCCTAAACTGTAGCAAGGCTTCTCTAGAGCAGCCCCTGCCAGGTAGCCACACTTCTAGCCAGTGCACCCCAGCATCTGGCTCAGTGAGGCCTACTCAGCAGTATATCTTGTATTGTTGTCTGTTGTTCTATTTTATTCATATTAATAGCAGTCTGTATATACTTTGTGGGGATTCCACTATGCAAAACATTTGGCACTCCTAGTCTGATCATCACAGTTATTAAATGGGAACTAATGCAAAAAATTAATAAAGGAGGTGTGGCCTGGGTAAGCTGTGGAATGGTGGCACATTAGCAACCTAGATCAATGAAATGCACTGAACTTTGGGGTTTCCTTCTTCACCTTTGTCTGGGTGAGGACCACAGGTATGCCTGGAACTGAAGACGATCCAAGAATTACTTAGCTTCCTAGCTCCTGTCAGAGCGACTCTTAGGTGGTATCCAATCAGCCTTGGCCTCATACGTAAGGCATATTTTCAAGCACGGTAAGCAATTCAATTTCCAGTTCTATGAAGAAATACCAGCTAAAAAGAAACACATTGGGCATTAAAGTTAGTGGCAATTAAATATTGTCCATTTTTCCATTAAATTACATCCGTTAGGCCCCAACATGCATTAAGGGACCCACTCTAACGGGTGAAAATCTGCACCCAGTGGATGTATTGATATGGGGTCCTAAGCAAGTATCCATCTAAGTATAAAATATTATTTGTGGACGGACCTCTCGATGCTAAAAATAAGGGGCTGAAGTGTGCTCCTAGCCGTCGTAAACCAGGCCTGCTGAGAGGGCCCAATGGGAAAAGAGAGAGAAAAAAATATATATATATATATTGGGAGGGACCTCGCAAGGGATGGGACTCGGCGCCCAAAGAAGCGTCACAACCACGTTAAGAGGTATCTCCCGGTCCGCCCACAACTCCAGGCTAACCAATAGCCTTAAGATTTACCAAATATTAAAAGATAAAGATGCTGCTACTGATGTAACTTCTGTCGTCTCTGTTGATGACGCTTCCAGCAGGATTGCATGGCAAAACCCGATGAAAACAGCGTAAAAATACATCCCAGCCAATGGTAGGCTGGAATCCATTTTGAAAATTTCAAATTTCCTACACACTGGCACAGGCATCAGACCAACAGGTACCAAGGGTGCAGGAATTTTACCATGCGGTCCTGCTGCCACCTGCTGTTACCGGCGACAGTGGCAACATCGTCTTTAACTTTTAATATTTGACAATAATATTTAATACTTGGACAGATCCCTGCAATATTCGTTGGGGGTGATTTATTATTAGTACACAGGGATTTTCCACCTCTTCTTTTGCATTGGCCCTCTTATTATTTATCAGAATTGTAATGGCGGCAAATTGTAACCCTTTGAGTGCCGGATAGGTATGCAACCTATTGCTCTGCATGTGTTGTGTAATGTGTACCTCTCCATCACTCAAAGAGTTAACAAATACATTACTGTATGACATATGTTTAATGTGGACTTTAGTTCTTTTTACAGGTATGTCTTTAACAAAGAGAAGAAGAAAGAAGATGGAGAGAAAGAAGAAGATGGAAGAGAGAAGATGATCTAAGGAGACAGGCAGTGGATGGCAGGTAAGTGTTATATAGCTGTGAGCCTTAGGATGGTGTTAGAGGTAGCATTGTTGCACTTCACTGTTTGGAGTAGTGTAGGGTTAGTGTTTGGGAGGGTGACTGTGTTTGAGCTCATATCAACACACCACCACCACAAACATGCAGGTGCCAGCAATCCATTCCCCCTTACAACTGTATTTACTGTTTAGTACCAGTATATGTAACAAGTCAAAAAGCACAAAAAAATCCCTACCTGACTAACAAAAAATTTAAAAATATTTTATTTTTCAGATTTCATTTTAAAGAAATTAAAATTGAGTGGTTGCCACTGCATGTGTCATGCAATTCCTTTTTGTGGTGGTCAGAAATTGCACCTCTGCTAATCCAGTGGAATTAGATGCTTGTTCATTGTAATGAATATAAGCCTGTCCACATTGCTGCTGTATAGACAAATCCTACACTCATTTAAAATGCTGTACTAAAAACATGCTCTGACTGCACACATGCTGGTGGGCAACTAATACTTTAAAGAGAAGTATGCACAAGTGCAGGCCAGACACAGTTTTGCCTGCCAGTAGGGGGTCATCATTACGACCAAGAAAATAATTTCCTGCATGTATGCTGTAACAATTGATAATGCCATGTGACCACTTCTTGGAGGAAAATGATGCTCCCACCACCATCACAACTAGATCTGTCTTGCTGTTAGTACTATTATGCCTTCTACCAACTACTGAGTTGTTGTCAAGGGTGAAACCCTTTAGCCTGTTTAATTTTCAACATTTATGCTAGTGCCCCTATAATTTGCTTTCTTCCTCCACAATGCAATCTTCCACTCCTTGGACAAAGATTTTTGTGTATCCCTTCACACAATCTTCCAAATGCTCCTGATCATTCTTTGCACAAATGCAACGATTTTGGCATTAAAATTATTGTCCAGCTACACTATGCAGGGATCATGCAAGAACAAAGATAACATGTTATTTGCCATCTCACCCATGTTGTTATACTTGTTACAATCGGTGACTCTGCTCTCTAATCTATAATAAATAAGCAGAAAGATCTCACTGACTCCCATGCTACTATGATTCACCATCAAGATGGCCTGAGGCCTCCTCAAATGGCTTCAGAAGCTCACACAAATCACACCTTAACTGCCATTGACTGGTAACAAAGAAACTCTGTCCAATTCCTTTTGGTAAATCATTGTGTAATCACTGATGGCTTTGTACTGTTCATATAGGTGCTCCACATGTACAATATGCAATTCCACATTTTAACCCCACACAACTGGCACCTAACGCCCGCAGTGTATATATATTTTTTTTAAACTATTCTGGAGTCCCCGAACGGTGTGCATTTGCGCAGGGATCCAGAAATGGAGGATGTACATGTATGTCCTCTGTCCTTAAGGGACATCCTCCCAAGGACGTACATGTAAGTCCTCGGGCATTAAGGGGTTAACCTGGTGATGTGGCAGATAGTTATGCAAAAAGTGGCATGGCAATGAATTGTATCCTGCTTCTTCATTTTTACTGTCATGGACAGCACTGGTAGCAGTGGTGGCATGGTTGGGGACACTATAGAAGCTGCTGTATGCTGCCTACTTATGGAAAAGGTACCCAGTGAGCTGTGACTGTCATATAGCCTGTAATCTGTCCACATATCTGTGGTCAGGTGACATAGATAGGCCTTGTTCTGGTTCAGTGGCTAGAGTGCTTTGCTAGGGATCAAGGCATGGTTGCGATGATGGCTTGCCAGGTACCCCCTTGCTGCAACTGAAGCTGAGTAAAGATGCTGGGGGAGAAGAGGACACCCTGGAAGAGGGAGCAAACCCAGGAGAGGGAGCAGCAGCTGGCTGCACCTCAGAGGCTTGCATTATATCAAGCACAGCATTGCGCTTTCTCAGGTTATGGAAGTGAGAGGCATGCAAAGACAAAACCTGCTCCTGGTGCTCCTGACGTGCAGCCAGACAGGACATGTCAGCCAGATCCATGAGAAATGTTGCCCCATTACAACTGTCACTTCTTGGGAGGTAAGGACACATAAAAGCCGTGTTCTGGTTCAGTGGCTAGAGTGGGTTGCTAGGGAGTGAGGCTTGGGTGCAGTGGCAGCGTGCCAGGTACTCCCTTGCTGCACTCAAAGCTGAGTGAAGATGCTGGTCTTGAAATCAGATTGTTTCACCCCAGTTGAATAGGGGTGCATCCTGGAAGGGAGCACGCTGGGATCCATGGAGAACAAGGACCTGTGAAGATCTGCAGGGAGCAGGAACAGAAGAGCAGCTGGTCTAAGAAAATGGTCTGAGGAAGCCGGGGTGAAAACCAAATGAGACAGACAGTACTAAGTTCACAGACTGAGGTCAGAAGCCAGGAATCAGGCTCAATGCCAAAGTCAGCCGAGGCCAGAATCCAGGAATCAGAATCAAGTACCAAGATCAGGATAGATGACGTCAGAAGCCAGGAAACAGGATCAATGCCAAATTCAGGATAGCTGAGGTCAGAAGCCAGGAAACAAGATCAATGCCAAAGTCAGGATAGCCGAGAACAAACAGAAAGGGAACAGCAGGATCTCAAACAACTCAGCTTGTGGAATAGGCACCCACTAAAACAGGTAGCCCATTATAAAGGCAAGGATGGCCAACGGGAAGGCTAGTCAGTGGGGGCATGATCGAGTGCTGTGCTCAATAGGTGCATGATCAGCCAGTAGAAAGCCAGAGATACGGGTGCATGACTGTCATGCAAGCGCCACTGGAAGGTGTTGGCCAACAACGTACATGCACTGGCAATTAGGAAAAGGCAGCATCACAAATGCATGGCGAGGAAAAAGATGAGGAAGTGGGTGACACCCCTCAAAGGGAGGCCTCAGAACAACCAGGCTTGGAAGGGAATGCATGATAGAAGGCACAACGAAGATCAGAGGCAGGAATCCAGGAATGGTCCTCTGGACCATATATTCCCCAGTCCACCAAACAGTGAAGAAAGCCACGCACCAGACAAAAATCTAGTACTTTGCAGACAACATATTCATCTTGACCATAGACCAGAACAGGAGAGGGGGCCACGGAATGAGGCTGAAAGCAGTTTTGAATTAGAGGCTTCAGAAGGGAGATATGGAAGGAGTCAGGTATATGCACTGATGGAGGGAGATCCAGAATGTGTGTCACCGGAGTGAGTTGAGGACAGACACGAAATGGACCACCGTATAAAGGACTGTATTAAAGAGGAGAGCAGAAGTAGGTTGGAGTGATAGCCCATAGCTGCATAGAAAGGGGAGCACTGCAGGGATTCATGACGACAGCTGTTGAATGCAAATTCTGCCAATGGAAGGAATGCAGACAAGTTGTCCTGGGATGGACCCACAAAAAAACGATGTATTGCTTGCTCAGGGACTGATTGCATGCTCAGTTTGCCCATTTGATTGCAGATGTTAGGAGGAAGATAGAAGGACTGCAATGGCTAGTCGGGCACAGAAGTCTCTCCAGAACTGTGAGGTGAATTGATTCTTATAAAAGCAGAAGCATTATTGCCTAGGCTTGACTTCTGTGGAATTTGCTGTGACTGGGTGGAATTAGGAGGAAGACATATTGATGAAGATGACAGGGATGGTGTATTTTTTTACATGTTTCCATTTCTACTATATCCAGTTACTCTCTCAAAAAGCCTAAAAGATGATATTTTGCTACTTTCGCGAGGTAGAAGTGGAATACTGACCTTGTACCTGTTAAATACAGCACTTTATTTTTGCTGAAAATTATTGTCAATGCTAGTTTTGCACTTTAGTATGTGAAGAAGTACTTTGGCAAGAGTGTATGTGTGGAGGGACATATTCTAAATCATAATCATTTTCAATGTTGGTGCATTCCCTGATACCAAAGACTCCTCCTTCTCCTCATCAACATCCTGGCAGGACTAAAACAATGAAGAGAATGCAGTTTTTGCTGGCAAAGACAATGGTGAATTAATTTTTCACCAAGCATCTCCTTATTTGGAATTTAGGCTGTTCTTGATGTCTGATTTCTATTATTTGCTCATTTTCCTGTAATTTTCTCACAGTCTCCAACAAAGCCAAACCACTATCACCCATCGATGAATTACCATCACCTTCACACTTTCCACGTCACATTTCCTACTAATATAAGGTTTGTCTTCAATAACTTCATTTTGAATAGTTTCTGCAACCATCTCTGCTGTATGTTTTATATGGCCACAACAATAACATCCAAACAGTCCTTTCCCCCTTAAACCTTTGGTGGACGTGATGATTGATGACTAGTACCAATGTGACGGGTAACTAGTCTATAAGAAAAAAGTCCCTACCTAACTAATATAAATTAAAAAAAAACTATGGTAGGATTAAAGTAGCACTAGTAAGTAGCACTGGTAAGCAGCACCTCAGTAGCACCTAGGCAACATCTAGGGATGGGTGAAATGTGTGAAAAATGTCCTGCATTACTTTTCGTGAAAACGTTCAGATTTTTCGCTTTTCCAGCCAAAAATATTTCCTTTCCGCTTATGCAAATATTTCTTCCTTTTTGCCTATTTTAACACATTTTTTGCCTATATTTCCTATAGGTACTACATTACCCACCTGTAATATTACATCTTGTGAGGGCTGAAGTATAGAAATAAGTGGCTGAAATTCAAAGTTGTAAGTCCTACAGCAAAATATGGCTTGAAAAATGTGTTAGCATGTAAAATGCATTTGTCCTTTGCCCACAACACTAACTTCCTGCTACACTGGCACATATTCAGGATTATATCACATAATAAAAAAATAAAGTACAACCTACAATGTGGCAGATGTGTATTGTAGTGGTGGTGGTGGGGGACTGGCATGGTGTGATTTGTGTATGTATATTGTTTTTACCATTGACATACACTATCCTCCTTCTCAGATTGACACACATTACTTTTTGGTCATAGCAGTGGTCCCAGGTGGGGTAGATTGTGCAACCCTTCTTCACATCCTCCTCCACCTCCTCATCTGTGCTGCTGTTAATATATTTGTCCTGGCTTTCTCTGTCATGTGTGGTTTCTGCTACCTGACACTCAGATGGTATGAGATATTGGTTCACTTTCAAGAATGTTAGTCTCCCAACATTGCTGCTTGATAGCTGTGTCCTGCGGTCATTGACAATATAACCAGCCACACTGAAAACCCTCTCAGACTCAACACTTGCTGGAGGACAACTAAGGGTTTCCACTGCAGTATGTGTCAATGCTGGGCACACACATACTGCTTTGTTTGTCAGTATTCCATGGGATCATTGTTTCTGCCTAAAATGTAGCTGTCCTGCAAGTACGCAGAAACCATTTCACATGCAGTGGGACCACGTCTAGGAGCTACACAATGTTTCTGTGTGTCAGTTACCAACTCATACTCAGGGAGCAAGTCCCAAACAGATATGCTGCCACCACCAGCACCACCACCACCACCACCACTAATGTTTTTTTGCTGCCCCTGCTGAGACGCATGATGAATTGCCCTGTGTTCCAAATGGGATATTCTGGTTGATGGTGTAGCTGCTTCTGCTGGTTGAAATGCTTTGCTGCCTTCCTTTTCACTATACTGCCTAGATGTTTGTTGTGCTCTCACTTTCTCCCTCTCATCCTCCACAATGCAACCCTCCACTCAATCAATAAGCATGTCTTGATATTCCTTGACAGAATACGATTCCTCAGAGAGTTGCTGCTGATCACCTTGACTCTTTATGACAAACTGCTGATGGCCCTTTGGTAGAAATTCTGAAATTTTGTGTTTGAAGCGGCCATCCAGCAAAGTGTCAGGAATGTATTCCTCATTGCTTTTAATGGACACTATGCGTGGATCTTGTTCAAAGCACGGTCACATGTCCTTTACAGCTGGTGCATGTCTGTGTTGTCATTCTGGTAAGATTCCTCAGCCATGCTCCTCATTTTTTTCTGAAACAAATATATCAGTGGTAGAATTTCACTAATTCCTGCCCCAATGCAACTCACCAGCATGGCTGTCTCCTCAAAGAGTTCAAGAAGCTCACATACATCGCACATTAGTTGCCATTGACCAGATGACAAAGAGGCTCCTTCCAAAGCCTTCCAGTTTTGCATGGTGTACTCGCTAATGGCCTTATTCTGCTCGTACAAACGCTCTAGCATGTACATGGTGGAATTCCACCTGGTAGGGACCTCCATTTTCAGCTGGTAATGCGGCAGGTTGTTACGCTTTTGTATGGAATATAGAGCGTAGCGTGCACTGTAAGAGTGACTAAAATGGGCACAGATCTTGTGGGCAATAGTATGCATCTCTTTAAGGGTTTCGGATTCTGCCAGGAATCTGGTTACAACTAAATTTAGCACATGGACAAAGCATGGCACATGCACCATACCACCTATTCTCAAAGCAGCGATTACTGTTGGAGCCGTTATCAGCAGATACAAAACCAGCTTTTAAGGAGCGGGGTACAAGCCATTCCTCTATCACCTGCTCTAGCTTACTCACAACATCTACAGTTTTATGGGACTGTCTCTCAAAACTCTGCATGCACAAGGTGGTGTGACGATGGTATGGGCTATCCTGCTGCTACTTCCGACTTTTAATCACACTGCCACAACCAGAAGCACGATTACTGGCTTTCACCTGATGTTGTAAACTAGTGTTTTCCACTGTTGGTGCTAGGAGGGAAAACCAGTTAACAGTCACAGTCATATAATCTGTGCTCTACCCACTTGTCCACATATCTGTTATCAGGTGGATTTTCTTGCCATACACACTTTTCAGTCTTTGCCCACCACACTAACCACCTGCTTGTACAATTCAGGCACAGTGATCCTGGAAAAATAACTGCAGCTTGGGATATTCCAGCGTGGAGCTACACATGACATCAGTTCTCTGAAACCTCAGTTTTCTACAAAAGAATACAGCAGCATGTCCATTGCCAACAACTTGGCAACCTTGACATTTCACAGGCATACTTTGGGATTGTTTGTTGTGACGTTTTTGACTCCTTCCTAGGGACTCAGTCAGTGTGGGTTAGCAGGACATGGCAGAAGAAGTCTGGAACTTTATTGCTTTAACCCCTAGAGTGCCAGCTACTTACGCCGTATGAGTGGACACAGCTGTACCTGCTGTGCCACGCTCGTACGGCGTAAGAGTGAAATGCGGTCACTGCATGAGCCGGTATAACCGGCATGCAGTGGCCGCATTAAAAAAAAAAAAAACCCTGGCACTCATGGGGAGGCATGAGGATCACTCCTCATGCCTCCCCAGTTATTGATCTCCCAGCCGATCGGGCTGGGAGATCAATAAACACAAAGGAGAAACAGAGTTTCTCCTTCCCCCTCTCTCCTACCCGAACTTCCGGGTAGGAGTGGGCGGGACCAGGGGAATCCTCCAAACGTCATCGGTGACATGGTCACCGATGACGTTAGGGAAGTTTCCCCGGTCCTGTTCACTCCTACCGGTGGTAGGAGAGAAGGGCAGGAGAGCTCTTGCTCTCCTGCGGTCGCATCATTGATCTCCCAGCCGATAGTGGGGGACACCAGGAGGGGTCCTGATGTCCCCCACGAGGTCTGAAAAGTATAAAAAAAAAAAAATAAATAAAAAAAAAATAAAATTAAAGTAACCCTGTGAGTGCCACAGGGTCCCAGCACATTGCTTTGCAATGTGCTGGAGACCCCTGTTGCACTCACAGGGTCAATTCTTTGGGGGGGATTTTTTTTTTTTTTAAAGACCTCATTGGGGGGATCAGGGGGGATCCTGATGCCCCTCAATGAGGTCTATAATTGGAAAAAAAAAAAAAAAAAAATGTCCAATGCACCCACCCCCCTCCTGTGGCACACACAGGGCTTTTATCATTATTTTGTTACCAGAGATTGTTGGGGGGCCATCAGGATTGCTCCTGATGGCCCCCCAACAAGCTCTGATTACAAAGTAATGATAAAAAAAAAATTAACCCTCTGAGTGCCACAAGGGTCCAATGCATTGCTTTGCAATGCGCTGGAGACCCCGGTGGCACTCACAGGGACACTTTTTTGGATAACTTTTTTTTTTTTTTTTTTGGTAATACCTCATTGGGGGGATCAGGGGGGTTTTTATACCCCTCAATGAGGTCTATAATAAAAAAAAATAAATTAAAAAAAAAATGAACCCTGTGTGTGCCACGGGGGGGGGGGCAATGCAGCCCCCCTTCTGCGGCACACACAGGGCTTTTATCATTACTTTGTTATCAGAGATTGTTGGGGGGGTCATCAGGATTGGTCCTGATGGCCCCCCAACAAGCTCTGATTACCAAGTAATGAGAGAAAAAAAATTAACCCTCTGAGTGCCACAAGGATCCAATGCATTGCTTTGCATTGCTTTGCAATCCATTGGACACCCCTGTGGCACCCAAAGGATTATTTTTTTTTCCCCTTTTATTTTTTATTTAGACCTCATTGTATGGGTTCTGATGCCCCCAACGAGGTCTACACAAAAATATTGGGGGAAAAGCCCCAAAAAAATGCACGTGCCACGGGGGGGGGTCCAACGCAGTGCTTTGCAATACGTTGGACCCCCTGTAACACACACACACACTTTTTTTTTTTTTATTATTCTGTTTTTAGACCTGGATGGGGGACACCAGGAATGTTCCTGACACCGCCTCCCCAACGAGGTATGAATACAAAATAATAATTAAAAAAAAAAAAACCTCTTTGTGTGCAACAGAGGGTCCAACGCATTGCTTTGCAGTGCATTGGGCACCCTTGTGGCATGCACAAAAAATGCCTCCGATTCCCCCCCACACACACACACGTACCGTATTCCCCTGCCTGGTTCCACAGCCAACTGGCAGTCCCATTCCCCAGCCTGACCCCCAGCCTGTTTCCACTGCCTGTTGGTAGATTCAAAGTACCAGTATGCACTAGATTCAGGCTGGGAATCAAACTTTGTATGAGGGGGACATACAGTGCACACTGGTAGTCACAGATCTCCCATACACACTCTCAGACACTGCCCCACCATCTCCACCATCCTTGCTCCTCTGCTCATACCCACACACACTGCCTAATCCCTCACCCTCCCACACTGTTACACTGGTAGTCACAGGTCCGCGCGTACACTGGCTGACGCCCTAGCTTCTTTCATCTGTTAGCCATAAAATCACACATACACTGTTTGCTTTCACATTCCTGTTTCACTGGTAGCTACGCTCCTGTAGTGTAAATTGGTATGTCAACCCACAGCAGTGGGGTACCATTTTTCTTAGGCTGGCAAGAAGTCCTCCTAGCAAATCCCACGCCATTGAACCATTTTAGTATCTTTGAAGTGACTGATGTGTAAAACAAATGTTTGTTTTTTTTCCTGTAGCACCACATTCTGGAAATAGTTGTGCCAACTAACTTAGGGGTAAAAAGGCAAGTGACCCCTCATTAGATGCGGCATGTTGTCTTCTTTCCAAAATGGTATAGTTTATCTACCTTTTCTTCACTTCTGAAGGTGTTATAGCCATTTTCATAGAGGCAAGTCAGGTTTGAGAAAATGTTAGAAACATCAGTTTGTAGTAGGTGTAGTTTTCTACTTCTAGCACTCCCTAAGATAGTTCAGCTCATACCAATGGGGTGTCATTTGACTCCTAAGAGCTTCAGCTAACGAATGCAGTTGAAAATTCCATGGTTTTCACAGAGATCCATACATTTGAAGGGGCAGAAATGTAAGAAAATGCCTTTTATTTCATTAGCGCCACCTCCTGGAAGCATTTGTGCATGCCAGCCTTTGGGTATGAAGGCAAGTGACCCCTCATTAGATGCGTCAGGTTGTTTTCTTTCCAAAATGGCATTGTTTTCTACCTTTCCTGCATATCTATTATGGTTTTAACCATTTTAGTGCAAGCAGATAATTTAAGAAACAAAAGTGTCAGGTTTACGTACGTGTTCCTAGCACCCACATATTGTATGTTAAGCCACACAAATGGGCTACCATTTTTCTCATGTTGGTAGCAGGTACTGAATACAGCAGGAAATGTTATGGTTTTCAAAGACTTTAGTATCTTTGAAGTGGTGGAAATGTAAAAAAAACATGTATTTATTCCCATAGCGCCAACTTTTGGAAATATTTGTGCACTTCAGCCCAGGGGTAGAAAGGCAAGTGACCCCTCATTTGATGCGGGAGAATGTCTACTTTCCAAAATGGTATACCTTTTAAACCTTTCCGTCATGTCTCTAACAGTTATGAACATTTTAGTACAAGCAGCCATTTTCGAAGAAGCAAACAGGTAGGTGTAGTTATGCTTTTCTGGCACCCCTAAGGTATGTCGATTCATTCCAACGGGGTGTCATTTTTCTCCTAAGAGCACTAGCTAATGAATACAGTTGGAAATTCCATGGTTTTCACAGATTTCCATACAGATGAAGGGGCAGAAATGTAAGAAAATGCCATTTTTTTCCTATAGTGCCACCTTCTAGAAGCATTTGGGCACAACAGGCTTGGGGTAAGAAGGCAATTCACCCCTCATTAGATGCGGCAGGTTGTCTTCTTTCCAAAATGGTATGGTTTGTGTAGCCTTTCTTCACTTCTCTAGTTGTTATAACCATTTTTGTACAGACAAGTAATGTTTGAGAAAATGTTAGAAAAATTAGTGGTTGCAATAGGTGTAGTTTGGTACTTGTAGCGCCCACTAAGGTAGGGGAACTCATACCAATGAGGTGTCATTTTTCTCCTAAGAGCACTAGCTAATGAATACAGTTGGAAATTCCATGGTTTTCACAGATTTCCATACAGATGAAGGGGCAGAAATGTAAGAAAATGCCATTTTTTTCCTATAGTGCCACCTTCTGGAAGCATTTGGGCACAACAGGCTTGGGGTAAGAAGGCAATTCACCCCTCATTAGATGCGGCAGGTTGTCTTCTTTCAAAAATGGTATGGTTTGTGTAGCCTTTCTTCACTTCTCTAGTTGTTATAACCATTTTTCTACAGACAAGTAATGTTTGAGAAAATGTTAGAAAAATTAGTGGCTGCAATAGGTGTAGTTTGGTACTTGTAGCGCCCACTAAGGTAGGGGAACTCATACCAATGAGGTGTCATTTTTCTCCTAAGAGCACTAGCTAATGAATACAGTTGGAAATTCCATGGTTTTCACAGATTTCCATACAGATGAAGGGGCAGAAATGTAAGAAAATGCCATTTTTTTCCTATAGTGCCACCTTCTGGAAGCATTTGGGCACAACAGGCTTGGGGTAAGAAGGCAATTCACCCCTCATTTGATGCGGCAGGTTGTCTTCTTTCAAAAATGGTATGGTTTGTGTAGCCTTTCTTCACTTCTCTAGTTGTTATAACCATTTTTGTACAGACAAGTAATGTTTGAGAAAATGTTAGAAAAATTAGTGGTTGCAATAGGTGTAGTTTGGTACTTGTAGCGCCCACTAAGGTAGGGGAACTCATAGCAATGAGGTGTCATTTTTCTCCTAAGAGCACTAGCTAATGAATACAGTTGGAAATTCCATGGTTTTCACAGATTTCCATACAGATGAAGGGGCAGAAATGTAAGAAAATGCCATTTTTTTCCTATAGTGCCACCTTCTGGAAGCATTTGGGCACAACAGGCTTGGGGTAAGAAGGCAATTTACCCCTCATTAGATGCGGCAGGTTGTCTTCTTTCCAAAATGGTATGGTTTGTGTAGCCTTTCTTTACTTCTCTAGTTGTTATAACCATTTTTGTATAGACAAGTAATGTTTGAAAAAATGTTAGAAAATTTAGAGGTTGTAGTAGGTGTCTTTTTGCACTTCTAGCATCCCCTGTGGTAGGTGAACCCATACCAATGGGGTGTCATTTTTCTCCCAAGAGCACTAGCTAATCAATATAGTTGTAAATTCCATGGTTTTCCCAGATTTCAGTACTGTTGAAGTGGCAGAAATGTAAGAAAATGCCATTTTTTTCTATAGTGCCACCTTCTGGAAGCATTTGGGCACAACAGGCTTGGGGTAAGAAGGCAATTTACCCCTCATTAGATGCGGCAGGTTGTCTTCTTTCCAAAATGGTATGGTTTGTGTAGCCTTTCTTTAATTCTCTAGTTGTTATAACCATTTTTGTATAGACAAGTAATGTTTGAGAAAATGTTAGAAAATTTAGAGGTTGTAGTAGGTGTCTTTTTGCACTTCTAGCATCCCCTGTGGTAGGTGAACGCAAACCAATGGGGTGTAATTTTTCTCCCAAGAGCACTAGCTAATGAATACAGTTGTAAATTCCATGGTTTTCACAGATTTCAGTACAGCTGAAGGGGCAGAAATGTAAGAAAATGCCATTTTTTTCCTATAGTGCCACCTTCTAGAAGCATTTGGGTACCACAGGCTTGGGGCAAGAAGGCAAGTTACCCCTCATTAGATGCGGCAGGTTGTCTACTTTTCAGAAATATATAGTTTTATATAGTTATTCCACTGTTTTAGGGTAGTTTTACCACAAAAACCCTAGAATGCGCATATTAGTTTATAAAGTTGAAAATGTCATTTTGCGCTGCTGGTGATTAGGGATCTACGCTAGCCATGGACGTAGGTAAAACTATACAAATTTGGTATTTTTTTACTCGGGGGACTCTGGGCTTTTTCAAATAATTGAAACTTTTTCAATCAAGGTAAATGTTTTTGATACATAGTATGTGATTTTAGCAAAATGAGTAAATTTTCACTTTTTTTTGTCATTATGACATTATAGCTTTTTGCACGATGTAAAATTCTCTTCATGTAAGGTACCACAAGAAAGCTCAATTCGTTCTGAAAAAAACAATATATAGTTTTACATATTTAAGTAAAAATCCCCAGAGGAAATCAAGCATAAACGGAAGGATAGCAAAAATGTTGAAAAAGTGTCTGGCCTGCAGGGTACAGAAAACGGCCCGAGCCTCTGGCACTGAAGGGGTTAACAACATGACTAAAGGAAGTGGTGGCAGTAGATGCAGCATGTGTGGAGAGTCTATCACAGAAAAGTCATCATATTCCTCTGCAGCAGGAGCCATAGGTGTTATATGGAATGAACTAACTGTTGACACTATCAGTAGCTCACTCTCTGACACATAAATAACTTCACTACCACTTTTTTTCTGCCCTAGGTCCCTGAGAACTTTTTAAAGTGCTTCTGCTGCTGCTAGTGGTAGCACCTTTGGCCTGTTGATAGTGTGTCTCCCAGTCAGACCTGTGGTTGTGCTTCAGGTGGGATCTCATAGAGGAGGTGCCTAGGTGTGAGTCTGCTTTCCCCCTGCTCACTTGCTTTTTGCACAGACAACAGATAGCAACATGCTTAGCTTGATAATCCTGAGTGAAGTATCGCCATACTGTGGACTTCATGGAATGAGGGGTTCCTGAGGTGGTGCTGCTTCTACTACTACTGGGGCTAGATGTTGATGTAATTCTGCTGCGACTACTACTAGGTCTCAAAGGTGCAGCACTTACAGCAGCAGACACAGCAGAGGCAATCGTTAAATCTAATATTGTGGATGTTAACCTGTGTTGCTGGGTACTTAAAACAGGTATGTGTGTGGCTGAAAGGGACTTGGACTTTGAAGAGGTGATGATGACTGATGGGGTGACTGTGTGCTTTGTGACATCTTTACTTGTCCGGAGTCATACTTTCCATTGACTTTCTCGAACAGTTTATAGACAGGCACAGTGCTCCTTAAAAGTGGTGAAAGATTCAGCCTTTGACTTTCTGCTAACCTTATAGCCCTGTCATCATCCTCACTCTCAACTTCATATGTATCTGAACAAGAGTAGGAAGCTGGTGGGATATATTCTAGATCTACATCATCATCAGTCATCATTGGATCATCCTCAGCAGCATCAGCATCACCTGACAGTTCTTGCCCACTGCTGCCCTTATATTCCTCTAAGCTTTTAGAAGTCTAAAACAATTTCTTTTTACTTTTATTGTAAGAAAGTTCCCTACTACTTTGAGGACAGGTGTTTTGGTGCTTGTTTGTCTCACTGTCCGATGCAGCAGGCGGTTCAGCTGCTACACCTTCCTCTATTATACTATTGCCAGCATCATCAACACTTGAATGTGACTTGTTGTCATCTTCAATGTTCTTCTTATATGGTTTTTTATTTCTACTGGCACTGGTGGAGCTGGAGCTAGTTTTGCTGTGACCTTACAATCTGCATCCTCCCTTGGAGTAGAGGGATCATCATTATTGAATGCACACGCTGCAGCAACCATTGCTGCAGTCAGTTTTTGAACTACTACTTTACTCTCACATCCCTGCACTGCTCCACCCCTACCCCTTCCCCTCCCCTTGTGCGTTTGCTGGACATTACGCAAACTACACTGTGTTTTTTTACTGTACAGTACACAACACAACTGATGGAGCAGTATGATGCCTTGCCTAAGTCCAGCCAGCTGTCTGTCACTGTCACCTAATATATTTAGCTCTTTATTCTTTTTTTATTTTTTTTATTAATTTTTTTTTTCAGTTGTCCACCCTGTTGTCTTATCACAGTCTGTCCAAAAATTATAACTGAAAAATAAAATCAACAACGTCTTTCCCCAGACTTCCCCACCCAGCACAGGGACAATAACAGCAAGATCAACAAGCAAATAGATCCCTAGCTGCCTGTGTCTTGCCTGTCAGTCACATGGAATTTTGGAGTATTTGGGATCAACCTCCTTTCTCCCTTCTTCTCCCCAGAATGCCCCACTGACTCTCCTAACAGAACAAATGTCCTACCTAAAAGATTACCTAAACTAAACTTCAATTCCCCTCTCTTCTCTAGCTCAAAAAATGTACTGCTTTCTCCTCTCACAAACACAAAATGGCTGCTGTGAGAGACTGATAGCCTTTTATATGGCTGTAGAAAACTTTAGCGTGGTGGAGAAATATTTTTCTTCCCATTGATTTCAATGGGTAAAAAAGGTGGGAAAAAGCAGAAAAAAAGGCACTTTTCACAGGAAATTATTCGCCAAGTGGAAAGTGTCATTATTCTCCGATTTCAGTTTGAGGTGAAAATTTTCACCCATCCTTAGCAACACCTACATATCACCTAAGCAATTTCTGCACTCTCCATATAGCTATCTAACAGTTGGGATGTCACACTTTTAGCTTTCTCCTCTTCCTAGCACAAACTGACAACTCAGCCTTCCTACGACACTCTATTATACTAAGGCATGGAAAGGAAAATTGTGTGGAAAAATTAAACAAAGGTGGGAAATTTTCCTTCTAACACAGTTTTTCTAAAGTTTTCATGATTTTAGAAAATCTTAGTGCTAAGTAGAAAAGTGTCAAAAATCTGAATTTTAGAAGTTCCGGAGGGAATTCTCACAGAAACTGAAACATGCCTTTTTCCAACGTTTCCTGATTTTGGGTGAAACATTTCACCCATTCCTATTTGGGAGTGCACAATATTACACTATACTATTGTGCAATCCATGTCACAATGGGTTTTAAACTGGTCCCATTCACTTTTTTTAATAAAGGTTTGGTTGCACTTCATCAGGATGTTGATACATTTGCTCCTGTGGATACACTCAGCGGTGTATCCTTCACTCCTTCTATTTAAAAAAATGCATGATTCTCCTCTGCTCTGGAACAAACTATTTTCTACAACTAAATTTTTATGTGAGTTCTTCCCCCTGTTGTCCATCCTCCACAATCGTATGTGGAGTAAAAAAAAAAAGTATAGTTTAAAAAAAATTCAACTCCCAGCATTAACCAATACATAACAGTAAAGTCTGTCTATCTTGCAAACAAACCTTCAAATTACAATCTCTTAATCTTTCAAACTACAACAGGCTTCAGGAAAAAAAACAACCTGTCTCTGCTGAGGTAAATTTTCAGCTGATGCTCCTTCATGTAGCCTATTCCTCCCCTCAGCACCAGCCACCAACAGCTGATTTCTAAATGCCTCAGGAAGTTTGATCCTCCTACTGAGCTTTCCAAGTCGACGACGTGAATTCCCTAACCTAAATGATGCCACTAGGGGGAGCTCATGACTAAAAAAACACAAACTTAAAATGGGAATTACTCCTTAACCAATAATCCCTCAGAAAAAAAAAGACAGCACTGAATACACCATCACTTAATCTACTTATATAATGTAAGTACTTTTTTAAGTTTTCTGCTCCTTTAAGCATTTTATTTCTTTGACTTATAATATGCTTATAAATGCTTCTCATAATAACCATGTTGATAAGAAAGCAAGGTGGGAGTGAAACCACAGGTCCATTTAATGGATGTTCAGTGGTCCTTCTCAATTAAAAACACTATTCGGTTCAAAAACAATGTTCTCACATTTGAGATCAGATACAAACTGTTCAACCACTGGTAACACATACCAGAGAATCTATTTAAAGGGATAGTAATACTTCATTTTAACTTTATTTTATTTTGTAGGCATTAAAAAAACATGAAGAATGATATAAGTCTTACCTCACAAACCTTAATGGTTTAAGAGATATTCACAAGCAAAGTTTCCCCCTCCCGCCCCTTTTACTGATGTAACACTTCTCAGCCAGGGCAGAAGGGAGCTGCCAAGGTAGACTGCAGAGAGGGACAATCCAATTAAGATAAGGGAAAAACCTGAAAAGCTTGTCAAGGGGGGCAGGGATTTCATTGTTTTCATAGGAATAAGAGTGTCCTCTTCTGTTATCTGTCCAGTCTATGGACTGCATTCCACATCTGAGAAGAGATTGTTTACAGTTAGTAAAAGGGGCGGGAGGGGGAAACTTTGCTTGTGAATATCTCATAAACCATAAAGGTTTGAGAGATAAGACTTATATCATTCTTCATGTTTTTTTAATGCCTACAAAATAAAATAAAGTTAAAACGAAGTATTACTATCCCTTTAAATGTTACCCCCTTGTGTCACCCAGTTTTTGGTGATTTAAATCTGATGTTGTCGCCTTGCTACAAATCAGATTGTTTTGCCCTCACATCCAGATCTTCTGGAGTTTAGTTCAGGATAAAATGCAATTAATCTGTGGCATTCCACTACTGAAACAGCCCCACGTGATTCTTCTCAATCTAACCCAACCTATCCTTCCGAGGAATGCAGATTAACTTGTAAAATATTATCATCCACTTAATGTAGCTAAAATGTGTATCCCATTTAAATGACTTTGGAAAGATATTCCTAGCTCTGATAAAAAGTTGCTAATGTCATGGTATTTGGGCCCTTTGGCTTAAATATTGCTTTTCTGAAGCTACTATTCTCACTGATACAGTTCTGTCTTCTACAACATAAGACTGATGTATTGCTCCATGGACTTTGTTCCATGTGCAAAAGTAATTTTGTACTCCAGTGTTCCCCACCATTATTATTCCATTCTCATGCTGTACCATTGCTTTTCAATACATTTCTTAAATTTAGAATCCTACATACTAATTTGCTAAACGTATGTTTGTCAGAAGCTGTCATGTGCAGTAGAGATGGCTGCTCTCGCTGCAGTCATGCGCAGTACAGAACTGCCCCCGCCGTGGCTGATAATGGAGCGGGGAGATCTGAATTCAGACCATAGTCCTCTCTGCGCAGGACTACGGTATGAATTCATAGCACCCCGCTCTGTATCAGACGTGGTGCGGGCAGTCTCTACTGTGCATGACTGCACCACGGCCATTGCTGGGTGGCACTGTGGCCTGTGTACACGGGCTCTTCAACTAGTAAATAAATAAACAAATAAATAAATGAGACATGCACTTTTAATATTCCCTGCATCTGCCAGCATCTTTAATTTTTTTCTTACCTCTCTTGAGTGACAGTTAACAAATCCTCATCCCCCCCCCCAAAAAAAAATAACCCAATCAGGAAATCTAAAAATAAAACAAACATAGAAAAAATAATCCAAATGTACTCGTCCTATGGACAACACAGCTGAAATATCTCAGTGAGGGAATATGTAACCTTATACCACTGATGTAATTTTACCTAGCAGTAAACTCTGACTGGATGGGTATAATAAACAGAAATATAGCATGTTTCGGTAATCCTAACCAAGACCCCCATATTTTTACATGTACTGCATGTCTGAATGTATGCATGTGTGTATGTACATATGCCCACGTTTCTTCAACTAACCACACTTTTCCTATAAAGGCAGAGGAATAGACTTTCCTTCAAAAAAGATCTCCATTTGCTTGTGGGAGGTCAGAATTTGTGACTTCACACTTAAAGTAAATCCAACTGCATGGCTTAATTTTAGGTAAGACGTCAATCGCTTCCCAACTAATTAAAAAGAAGTGTTAGAAAAAAAAAAGTATTGTGTGACAGTTTTTCTTGTTGTTTTATATCAAGCCATTTGACACAGCTAATTGAATCAAACATGGTGATGAGTAAGTAGTTAGAAAATGTTTTGCTTAATTGATGCTGAAAAAAAACATTATCTGAATAATATTTTCCAGCAATTGTTCACTCAAATAACAAAGCTGGAATATACAGTACAAACCTTTTCTCACTCTAGTTTACAAAAGGTGTTATCACCAGGTATCATCAATTAAACAATATGACCCTTGAAGGTCAACCAGAATATATTTATTGACTTTCTATTATCTGAATTATTTTATTTTACCAATTACTGACTCAGACTTCAAGCTACATGGCTACAGACGTACTGGAATATTATTGCTAACATTACATTAGATATAGCGTTCTCACTGTCATTGATGTCTTGTCATTTAGGAAAGTGAGTGAACTATTGCAGACAATAAAGCCTTTCACTCTTCAAATATATGTCAGTCTTATTTTTTTGTAACTAAAATATATATTTTGTCATGTTATAGACTTTCTTATTGTAAATGTCAAGTTGTCAGTCAGTTTTTGAAAAGTGATGGGGAAAAAAACATTCTTTATAATTGGAATAACATTTATGTAGATTTAAGTGAAGTTGCTATTTTATGTATCTTTTCCTCAAACGGCAGAATTCGACATTGACCTAATTCACCACAGCATCATTATGCAGTAATACTGCAAAACTTCTTTTTTTTTAAGTAAAGGTACATTTTTATATTAAAGGGATAGTAATACTTGAATTAAAGTTCAGTTCGAAGTCTTCTTTATATTTTTTTTGTAACACATAGCACTATATTTTAAAACTTACAGTTTTGTAGTTCAAGCAACATTCAATAGGACAGACTCCCCTTCCTGCCAATTCTGGATGCCTTCCCTTAGATCTGGAATCTGGTTGTGGGACTGGACGGATGCAGCGAGGGACAATCTTCATTCAGTAATTATAAGGAAAACCCTGCCTTCCTTGACAAAGGAGGGCAGGATTTTCCTTTTGCTTATTGAATATTGTCCCTCGCCGTGCTCCAACCGGACCAGACTGAAGCAGAGCGGCATAGGTAAAAGGGGTGGAAGGGGGATAGTTTCTGATTGAATAGCACTTGAACTACAAACCTGTAAGTGTTCAAATTTCGCTGTATGTGTTTAAAAAAAATATAGAGAAGAATTGGACCTGAACTTTAATTCAAGTATTACTACTTGACTTCATTAACCTTTTGAATGACAGAGTGGTATGCAATGCATTGACAAACATAAATTTACCAAGCTACCTACATCAAAATTTCTCCACTTAATAACACTTGTACTATATGTGTTTTTTGGCTGTGGCTTTCCTCTACGCCTTGTTTAAACCAATGTTTTAATCAAGGAGTAGAGGAAAGTGCAGGATTTTTCATTATCTATCTATCTATCTATCTATCTATCTATCTATCTATCTATCTATCTATCTATCCACTACAGTAGTCATACCCTGTTTTGCATAACTTACTTGATGCACAACCACTGTTGTTAGAGGTTGACACTTACAGAGCTACATTCATACACATACTCCAGTGTCTCTTAATATGTTTACCTAACATAGTTAGTAGACTTCCATCCAGCAAGCAGGTATAACAATAACCTTTTATGTTTAGGTGCTGTGTTGTAGTATACTGAACATGCAGACATGAAAATGCTTACAGTAGTCTAAAGAGAGATATGCTAGACGTTTGTCCATAGGATTTCTGTTTCAGACTGTTGAAACATATTGTCTGTTGAGAGCAAATGTGAACTTAATACAGACTAAAGTAGAGCTCAGTCAATAAGCACAACTGCAGATTAGGAGTGAGTAAAATAATTCTGTACATTCAGCACATGAAACTGGCTATTTTTCAAGACCGAATACATGTTTTGTGAAGCAGTTTATTAATTTTGCTCTTTATTTATCATTGTAACCAGTCAGTTTGCAGGAAAAGCAATCTCCTAAAAATCATAGAGCATGATTGGTTACCTTTAGTGTTATTCAAAATAGGATCTTGTTTGTGTTTTTGATATTGATGTATTAAAAAGTAAATGAGAGGATCATCGAGCAGCAGATGCTTCCAGAAGGCCTTTATATAATACTTCCCTTTTGTTATATGATAATGAGTATGTACTGATGAATATCTATGCTCCCACTAATCATCATAATCACTCATTCTTTGTTAAATGTATGAAATATTGTATTCCATACTTAACCCTATTCTCATAGTAGGTGATGATTTCAACACTGCTGATAATGCTAGCCAAGATAGATCTCGGGGGTCTGCCTGTCTTGCCCATGGGATTACACGAAGGTATAAGCTTTCTGCTAACTAAGCTCTCACTGGCAGATTCTTGGTGGATACTTCACCCTTCAACTAAAGACTTAACTCATTATGCACACATCCACTACTCCTTTGACAGACTTGACAGGCTAAAAATTTTGCCTCAAATTGAAATCAGTGAATAATGGCACTTCTTGCTTTGTGAATAATTGTGAATTGCCGATTTTCCAATTTTTTCACCCAGCTCATTCTTTTGAAATCAATGGGAACATTGAATTTACGCACAACACAAACCAATTTTTTTTTTATTTCCCAAAGGCATAGAATAAAAGGGGTATGAGGGTTCCTGTGTTGGTGGAATGTAGGGAAAGAATCAGTTGAACAGGGAATGTTTTTGGGGGGGCTTTATTTACTGGGATTGGGGGGTAGTTAATGCAAAATCCTAAATACAAATAACCCCCCACATAAATCATGGTATAAAAGGGGTCTGAGGAGGGTGCCTGTGTTGGTGGGTGGAGTCTGGGGAATGAATCAGTGTAACAGGGAATTTGTTTTGGGGGGTTTCTTGACTGGTATTGGGGAGACAGTTAATTAAAAAAAAAAAAAAAAAAAAAAAAAAAACATTTGTATGTAAAGTGATAGAGACAGGAACCCCCTGACATAAGGATGATTTGTTAGATTTGTTGTTAGAGGCCCAAACCCTGAAGAAACATTGATTTGTGGGACCTAGGCTTGTTAGAAACCCCCAAAAAGTGTTTAATTTTTTTATTGAAGGACTATGAATTTTTTTTTTTTAAACCACAAACCTTGAGAAAAAAAATCCCTACTGGCTTACTGCCAGCAGGTGATGCCTTGTTGACCATTGGTCACTGGTCATTGTCAAATCCTTGATGTAGATGCAGAATTTGCTACTGTCGTTCTTGCTGCTGCTGCTGAGTTGTTGAAGCAGCAGGATGATTAGGCAGCTGAAAGGGAATGGGATTAACAACAGCAGTAACATGGTTGATGTGAAGGTTCCACTTGCCACGACTAGCTCGAGTGATGTGCATGAGGCAGTAGCAGCAGAATAAGTAGTCCCCAGTATATGTGGAGAAAAAAAGTTGGACAATAATTCTTCTCCAACTGCCCCTCCTCCAAAATCATGGGTGTGTTGTTATTAGAATAGAAATTTTTCTCTTGAGAGCAGGAACTGTGCCTCTCATCAGCAACTGCAATGGGCACAGTGCGTGTGTGGTAAATAACACCTGGGTGTACAACTGTATCCAAACACCATGACACCAGAAACCAAACACTGCTGCTGTCACCATATCCCTTGTCCAGATCCTGCTAAGGACACATGACAACTTGCTGACAGTTTAATAGTAATGAATAACCCTCCCTGCCAACATCTTAGCATATTCTGTTGAATGGAATCTCCTCAGATGCTGCTTGATGCCCTGCTTGCGATTCTCCTCCACCACACTGGCATGTTTGGTTAATGCACCACAAAGTGTACAATGGGTGGAGATGAACTGCCACATCCTAACATCAACAGAGTAGCTATCATTTGGCGGGGGAGGTAATGATTAACAAGGTGTATTGGCAGAAGATATAGTTGTTACCCTAGTGGAAGAAGGTGGTGGTGGTGATGGTGAGTTAGTTGTATTGCTCATCATGGAACTTCCAGTCTCTGCCTTGGTTTCTCTATTCTTCCTCCTTTTTGATTTCCGTCTCACCTCTTGTTGCCTTTCTGGAGAGTCAGGGGGTACAGCAACAGCAGTGTTTGATTTCTATGGTGAGTGTTTGTCTTTAACAGGTTTGACACAAATGTCATGGTGTCTGTTTCTCATATGTGATATCAGGGTGCATGTGCCTGCCCCAAGAGAAAAATAGTCCCACATCCATGACTTCAGGGGGGAGGGATAGGGAACAGGTGAAGAATGGTCTCTTTCTTCTTGTCCTCCACATTCCCCTTCACTGTTTGTGCTGGCAGCAGATAATGTTGTTGCTGTTGCTGATACTGCCTCAAAATCAGCACTGCAGCTAGGACCAGGTGTATTGCTGGTGCTGACAAGTGGAACCTGTCCTATTTCCGCATCACTTGTTGACCCCATCCCCACTGTGTCCATGGTGTTCTGTGGCACACTAGCCTGCTCCTCAGCATCCTGCTGCCCTTTCAACTCAGCAGCTGAAGCAGCAGTTGCAAATTTCTCAAATTCCAAAAGACATTTGCTAGTGATGGTGGTGATGCCCATCCTCATCCCTGTCTCCCATGCCTTCTCAGTTTCTGATAAAAATGCCATCAATGTCTTTCCCACCCCAGCTTCTCCAATATCATCATCATCACCACCCCCACTAGTCCCTATGTGCTGCTGCTCTATTACAGACGTCTCACTGCTGCTTGGAGGACGTGATGAGCAATGTGACAGAGGATCCCCAAAAGTCACACTTGCCATTTCTTTTTGACGTGAAGAAGGCAGACTAGCAGTAGTTGAAGCAGGCACAGGCAGCTGATCTGTCCTCCTGCTGGTGGTGGTGGTATTAATTGTGTGCCTGCTATCCCCCAACACCAGTTCTGGCCTCTTCAGGATCATATTCCACATGGACATGTAGGCTCCCTTAACTGCTAGTGTGGAGTAGAATGCTCTCAAATGCTTCCCCTACCACCCCCTAACACTAGTCCCACCGGCTGCTTCACCATTACTGTTACTACTACTAACACCAACCACATCAAATCCAACCCCAGAGTCTTCCTCCTCACAATCACTAGTAATATGAGGATATTGATTACCTCCTCCTTCACTCCTAACACTAACAAGCTGCTTGACCTTCTTAGTACTAGTACTTGCGGGACTGCATGGGGATGGCAAGTGTGACTTAGGGTCCCCTGCTGTTACACTTGGCATTATCTTCTCTTTCCCCTCCTCCCTCCTGAGTATTACAAGACACAGTAGCAGCAGCTTCCACACTGGTGGCAGCAGCTTCAGCACTGGCAGCAGGTACAGCAGTGGTGGTACTGGCAACATGGACAGCACATCTTACAGCAGGCACGGTATCAGTGGCAGCAGGTTCAGCACTGGTGGCACTGACAACAAGAGCAGTACATCTGACAGCAGGCACGGTACTGGTAGCAGTAGGTTCAACATTGGTAGCAAGGACAGCACTCGTTGCAACTGGGGCAGCACGTCTGACAGCAGGCACAGTACTAGTGACAGCAGGGGCTGCAATGGTGGCAGCAGGGGCAGCATGTCTAGCAGCTGGAGCAGGCAACTGACTTGTTCTGCTCTCAGAGGCACTAGTCCCACCCTTTTCTCCCTCCCTTCCCATTCCCTTTTCTCCCTCCCTTCCCATTAAATTCCCCAAGATCCCTAAGGGAGATTTAGGGGGACTGGACAGCATTGGTTCTATAGTGCTCACTTCCTCCTCCTCAGACTCAGTGGACACATAAGAGTCCTTTCAGTTCCTCCTTTTAATATTTTTTAAACCTGCTCATAGTGATAGCAGTCACTATGAGCCTCTCCTGCCTCAATTTTGGAAAAAGATCACAGCAGAATAGCACAGCACATCTACCTCGCTCTGTAGCTGCTTCTATTGTGTTTGTCTTCCACAAATACGTCACGTTTTTATAACGAAAAGGTGAAAACCACATAAATCAATGGGTGGAAACTTTCAAACCATTGAAAAAACGGCAAACAATTTTGGCCAATGGGCGAAAATGTGAACATTTTAATTGCTAGTTTTAAAGCTGAGAGATTTCGCCCACCCCTAGACTTGACTATGGTTTGACCTCTCCTCATCCGCTACCAAAAATTATACAATGATCTCAGACCAAGCCCCTTTAGCATAATTTTTACCTCTACATCCACCATCTCTTACACTAAACATTGTAGATTTAACCCTTTGAGTGCCAGAGAGGTATCCAATGCATTTAATACCTTTCTAGCACTCAAAGTGTTAATGGTTACATGTACACCTCTGTTTCCTTCTGCTGCTATTTGGATCCAGGTGGGCTGATTATGTGGATGAAAATATCTCTCACACTGACAATGCTCGGCTATTCTGGCTAGCATCTAAGGTTATTATGAAAGGTCATGTCATAACTTGATAAATAAATCATACATTGGACTGAGAGATTTAACACACTCAAATCACTATTATCTGCTTTCTATGATGATTACATGTTAAATGTCATAGAAGAAAATAAACAATAATATCTTAGCACCAACGATCTCTTGAAGAGCCTGTTAAAAAAGACTAATCATACTTGCATTTTACTAAGAGAAAACGTTACCCCTCAGTCCATAAAGCCAGATTCTGACTTGCACACACATGCCTAAACATTCTATCATTCTTACTCCATAAACCAGACAAGGATACTTCCTTAGTTCAATCTTATAGCCTGATCTCACTCCTTAGCTAAACTGTCAAATGTCTTTTTAAAATTTTAGTTGACAGTTCTGAATATTTTTCCATATATTGTAAGCACCAACTGTTGTTTGTAAAGGGCATATATGCTGTTATAGGTATACATCGGGCAATTTCTTCACTGGTCACATTGACCTCTAGGTCAGAACACCAAAACACTGCTATATTGATTAGCCTCAGTGCTGGAAAAGCTTTTGGAAGCTGTCTTTACCGCATATCCTCAGGTTTGTATGTAATATCTATACTACACCAAAACATCCTTCACAGTTAAAGTGGAACTATCATGCAAATTAAAGTTATCCCCAGTAATTATGCACATAATGATAAGCATATCCATACTAGTATTATCCAGAATAAGTGCAGCGTGAGGCCATATAGCAAGCATCTCTATTAATTGAAAGGAGCAGAAATTTTTTTTATGAAAAAAATATGTATTTGTAGGGATTTTCCTACTGAGTTAAATAAGAATACTCCCACTGCCGAGAGATTTATATTTCCAGAGTTATTACAGTTTAAACCTGTGTATTTTACATTAGCAGTGCCCTCTAGTGGTCAAATTCTAATTAGATTTCCTGTTAGATTCTAATGGAGAGGAAAGTCAGAAAAGTCAGTCTCCATAGAATGTGATAGAAACTACTGAGTCACTTCCTGTCAGTTAGAACTATCAGGAAGTAAACACAGTAAATTCACTTCGTGGTTATTTAAACTGCTATAAATTTTGAATAAAACATCTGACAGCGATAGGAGTGACCTTGTTTTATTCAGCAGGAAATGCTCTGTAAAATATGTGTTTTCATTAAAAAAAGTTTACTGTTCCTTTAAATTAATCTGAAGCTTTGTGTATTTCACTTTGCGCTAAATCCCCAGACCTCCCAGACTACAGTCTACATTGGGTACTCATCTCTATTCAATATCTGGGTTTTGTGCTTCCTAAAATTGATCAGCTATATAAATTATACACAAAAGCAATTATATTAACAGCTACTACTGAACAGCACAGTTGATATAACCTTTCTCTGTCTTTCATAGGATATATTAAGCTGATTTGTTTTCCAAAACTGTTATATGTCCTGCAGGCTTTACCCTTATTAATCACTCGAAAAAATGAACACTACCTCAAAAAGCATACATGGCCCTTCATATGGCAGCAAAAAAAAAAAATAATAACCCTCCTTATAAAACTACAACAACCCAGATGTAATAGTGGTCTTAAAGGGATAGTAATACCTAAAATGTAAAAAAAAATATGTTGTAGGGTTTACCCCCCTGAGTAAAACAAGAGTACTCCCACTGCTGAAAGATGTTTCATTCAAAAGTTATTAATTTTCAAAGTTGAATTTTTTAGGTGCAATATCACAGTGGCCTGAAATTGTAGAGTGGCGCTGTTGCTACACCATCCTATGGAGATTTATGGTCCCGGGACCAGAGCTGTCCATAGGATCGTGTAGCAACAGCGCCTCTGTACAATTTCAGGCCACTGTGATATTGCACCTAAAAAATTCAACTTTGAAAATTAATAACTTTTGAATGAAACATCTTTCAGCAGTGGGAGTACTCTTGTTTTACTCAGGGGGATAAACCCTACAACATATTTTTTTTTTACATTTTAGGTATTACTATCCCTTTAATGTTCCACCAGCAATATTATTAGTAGGAGTCAGCATGATTTTATGAAGAATAGATCATGACAAACTAATGGTACTTGCATTTTACAAAATGATAAATAGTAATCTGGACAAGGACAATGCCACTGATGTAGTATACTTGGATTCTGCAAAAGTCTTTGATACAGTGTCTCACAACAGGTTACTGCATAAATTAAAAGTCTTCAGTTTGGGAGATGATATCTGTGCTAAATGATAGATGGCAGAGAGTTGTTGTCAGTGCAACCTTTTCATGTTGATATAATAATAATAATAATAATAATAATAATAACTAGTATTTATATAGCGCCTTTCTCCCAGTGGGACTCAAAGTTGTAGTGGGGGGCACAGAATTCAGTCCTGGCCCAATCAGGGCTGGGGCAAGGATTTTTGCCACCATAGGCAAAACCTAATTTTGCTGCAAATTTGGCTCTGCCCCTTGTGTCTCACCCCTTTATACCCCACCTCTTTTCATGATTGTCCTCTCTCTGCCCCCTAGGCCAGTCTACCCCTGGTCTGGAGATGCCTGTAAGAGATGCCCCCCACCAGCTCCAATTTGCCCCACCAGCTTCAACTTGCCCCCTATCTGCTCCAGCTTGCCCCCTATCAACTCCACTTTGCCCCACCAGCTCCACTTTGCCCCCCATCAGCTCCAACTTGCCCCCCACTTCACTTAGCCCCACTAGCTCCATCTTGCCCCCATCAGTTCCAAATTGCCCCTACCAGTTCCACTTTGCCCCACTGGCTTCACTTTGCCCCTATCAGCTCCAACTTGCCCCCTATCAGCTCCACTTTGGCCCACCAGCTCCACTTTGCCCCATCAGCTCTAACTTGCCCCACCAGCTCCACCTTGCCCCCCTCAGCTCCACCTTACCCCCCTCAGCTCCAATTTGCACCTATCAGCTCCAACTTGCCCCCCTCAGCTCCACTTTGTCCCACCTCAGCTCCACTTTGCCCCCTATCAGCTCCAACTTACCCCCCATCACATACCTGTAGCTGCTGGAGCTCCTGAGCAGTCTTCTCTTCAGTAATGCAGAGCTCACCAGGAGATCATGACTCCCAGCGCGCTCTGCATTACTAAAGAGTCAACTATGTTGAGGGAACGCAGTAGCGACACAGACCTGACTGTGTTGCGGTTCCCGGCATGGTGCATGCGGGTGCAGCTCTTCTCTGCTGCATACCCGCTCCCCAAGTACATGTGTGCCCTAGGCCGGTGCCTACCTCGCCTATAGGTGGTGCCGGCCCTGGACACAATGCATTTTAATGTATTTATTAATAATCTAGAAGTGGGTATTGAAGTAATGTTTCAATCTTTGCTGACGACACTAAGCTGTATAATGAAATACACACAGATCTGGATTTTTTTTTTCTGCAGAAATATTTGGATAAACTGAGTGAATGGGAAAGAGGGAGATAAGGTTTCATTTAGCTAAATGTAAAGATATGCATTTTGGGCTGTAGAAGCAAACATGCTACATATAATCTACTTGGGGAATCCTCTTCAAAGAAAGATTTAGGAGTACTGATATACACAACAGTGTGCAGATTCATTCAGCTGCAGCAAGAGCAAATAGTGTACTATCCTGCATAAAAAGGTTTGTAAATGCACTGGACGCAAATATAATTCTACCTCTATTATAAATCCTTGGTAAGGTCTCCTCATCTGGAATATGGAGCACAATTTTGGGCACTAGCTCTTAAAAGGACATTATGGATTGAAGGATCTAAGTTAATTACAATATAGCTGCATTGTAACATCATGCCATAGACTGATGCACACAGGAAAATATATTTATAGGCTCCTTAGTGAAGCAGGAGTTGTCCCCAGACCATAAGCTCATTAGCCTACTTCACTTACATGTTTGTGACTTACCTTCCTCTGTTTGTATAAGCCATTACTGCTGATCACAATCAAAGCATGGAAACTAACCAGGTATAAAGTTTGTCTCTCTTCCAATTATTCTCTTACATTCCTTCTCAATTTATTTTATTACACTGTGTAAATATATATTTTTTATTAACTTTATCTTTAAGAAATTCCTTTCTGTGGTGGAAGTAGTTACAGGTATTGTGAACAATATTTTGATAGCTATACTTGTATTTGGGCAAGCATTGCTTACTCTAAATCAGAGCTGTACAAATATTCCAACACTTCATATGCTGTCGTACATTTTGGAGGAAGGAATCTGACAAGGCTTTTCAGTGCTTCATGCAATTCCAGTCTATCAATATCAGAGTTATCTCCATCCTTTATAATGTTTTCAAGAGCTCAGCAGTAGCAGAGCAACTCACTGTTGTGGAAAGTTATGATTTTTTTGATTTGATATTAAAAAAGGAAGTGACATGTTTTTCATAAAATTTTAATCTGTCATCAAGATTGCTTGGTCAACTATCAAACGTTTGCATCAAAGTGCCACAGGCAAAAAGATAGGTATGTATTTATATTTTTATTTATATAGAGCCAAGAGACGTACTTATCACTTTAGAGTTTACTTTTAATATAGAGAGATACAATGAGTGCAGTAATTAAGTGGTATCACAAATATCAAAAGGAATTAAGATTTCTTGATAATCAATTAGGCTGTTATCTTGACCTTCATAAATGAACTGTATTTTTTTTAATGCAGGATTGATGTAATGTTTTTGGCAATATCTTGTGAAATTTGCAATGCTGCAATAAATGCATTTTCTCAAAAATTGACTAAGACGCTTTTCAAACTGCATATTTTTACTTTGCAGTATTTAGTAACTGTTTGCTTGTTAGGATGTCATAAAAAATCACTGCAATAAGATGAACCTGAAAATTTTTAATTTCATTAGCAAAGAATGAGACTCACTTACAGTTTTACCATCTTTAGATATGTATGTATATTTTTATTTATATAGAGCCAAGAGGTGTACTTATCACTTTAGAGTTTACTTTTAATATAGAGAGATACAATGAGTGCAGTAATTAAGTGGTATCACTTACAAATATCAAAAGGAATTAAGATTTCTTGATAATCAATTAGGCTGTTATCTTGACCTTCATAACTGAACTGTATTTTTTTAATGCAGGTTTGATGTAATTTTTTTGGCAATATCTTGTGAAATTTGCAATGCTGCAATAAATGCATTTTCTCAAAAATTGACTAACGCTTTTCAAACTGCATATTTTTACTTTGCAGTGTTTACTAACTGTTTGCTTGTTAGGATGTCATAAAAAATCACTGCAATAAGATGAACCTGAAGAATTTTTAATTCCATTAGCAAAGAATGATACTCACTTACAGTTTTACCACCTTTAGCTCTTCTTTAATTTTTTTTTCATATGTATATCATTTCTTTCATTTCTTGCCTTACAGCTTTGACACTTTCCACTCGCCATTCCCAGAGCGTCTCAGATAATGGTTTGGTGTGATGGACAGACTTTTTTTTTATGATTTCCCAATGTGCATTGGATGATGATAAAAATGTATATATTTTCTATGTAACTCCAAAAAATGTCAACACAGTCAGAGAAATGTTTGCAACATAAGTTCAAATTATGGAAAAATAGGATGTAAAAAAAGCTCTTGTATTTTTGAGCACATATTTGAGCCTGCACTCCAGAGCGGTAATCTGTCATGTTGGCACTATTATCACATCCTTGTCTTCTCCATTTTTATAGTTCAAGCCTTAATACTTTCAAATATTCTTTTAAAGTTTTAGCAAGAAGTAAACCTATGGTATTGTTGACAATAAAAGAAGCCTGTAAAATACTTGCATATCTCAACTGCCTTTCATCTATGTGTACAGATCTTATTATACAAGACAGCTGCTCAGCATGTGACATATCTGGGTTGCAGTCTAAAAGTACTCAATAATATTTAGCTGCTCTCACATTTTAATTTCATGTTAATTTGGTTAGTTAGACATTAATTATATTAATTATTTTTGAAAGCTTTCCCCAAATATTGAAACATGTTGCAAATTCACCAAAGGTGTTTTTTTATGATTGGATCATATTTTGACAAGATATCAAGTAAACATAAGTTTCCATTTTTGAAGTGAAAAGTATGTCAAATGTGCCTCTTAATGCTATGTTATGTTGAGCTGAGTATTGTATCACAGAGATTATCCTTTACAAAGTATTCCTCCAAAGTAGTTTTTCTTCTTCATAGAGAGTTTCATGAATGCTTTTGATTGATTTAACAGTACATGTTTCTTTACGCTTTTACTCAAAAGTTTCAATGCCTTAATAAAATAAACCTCCCCAATCCTCTGACATGATATTGTTGATGTCCTGACTTCTGATATTGCCAGACCTTTGGTAATGCCCTCGCTTCCTGATCTCTCTCCTACTCGCTCACACCTCTCCTCCCAATACGGAAGCCCACCCTGTCTCACCTCAGAGTCTCAGACTCCCCTGAGGATATTACTATGACACCCCTCCTATCACCTCCCCCCCAACCTTTCTGGCACCTCTCGCGCTACCTCTTCTTCTTACTGCACCTGTTCTTCTCTAGTTTCTTTCTGCATTGTCTTCTTTGTGCTTTCACATATGATCCCCCTACCCATTCCTTCCCCCTTTTTCTTATTTCTTCTCAAATGGCAGCCATCGAACTGAGCTTGGGGACCCGCCTCCGTGTGTATCTAATTCACGGCTTATTATCCTTATCCCAATTTGACAAACTAGCAGCAGATATAGTTTTTGTGCAAGAGACCCTCCTCGCCGATCTTTAAAAAACATAAGAATCCTCCTAGTCCCTTCTGGAAGAAAGCCCAGACCCCAACGAGCAGTTTTTAATTCTTAAAGGTCTCCTACATAATAAACCCATTATTTTTGCTCTATATATGGCCCCAAGTCCAACCAGATCTCCTTTCTTTCCCTTTTCATAAATGAAATGGACGACTTTGCCAACTGCCCTATTATCCTGGGAGGTGACTTCAATATCACCCTTGCCCAAACCTTGATTGCTCTACAGGCGGCTCCCCCTTTACACTGTCACAAATTAAATATTTGTGACTCCCCCTAGCTGTGCTGCACTTGACTGATGTTTGGAGTGTTATGCACCCTATAGACAAGGACTATACCTTCTATTCCCACTCACACAACACCTATAGTAGAATTGACTACATGCTGGTTTCTCAACCTCTGTTGCATCTCGCTCTCAAGCAGTTAGAAATGAGATGACCTCTTGGACTGATAACTCTTTGGTCTTACTCATAAATGAAAATGTTCGCCTCAAACTGAAATCTGCGAAAAATGGCACTTTCCCCTTGGCAAAAAATTTCCCTCGAAAAATACAGCTTTTCCGCTTTTTTCGTCTAGCTCATTACATTGAAATCAATGGGTAAAAAAATTTTTTCTCCATCAGATGAAAGTTTTCTACAGCCATATAAAAGGGTGTCAGGCTCTCACAGCAGCCATTCTATGTTTGTGAGAGGAGACAGCAGTACGTTTTTGAGCTAGAGAAGATAGGCAAATAAAGGGGAATTGAAGCTTAGTGTAGGGAGTCTTTTAGGTAAGACATTTTTTCTCTGTAGTAGGGGAGTCTGGTGAGAAGAAGAGAGGAATACCCCAAAATTTGTTGTGACGGACAAGACACAGGCAGCTGGGGTCCAAATTGCTTGCTGATTTTACTTTTATTGTCTCTGTGATGGGGAAGTCTAGGGAAAGAAGTTGTTGATTTTGGTTTTTAGATGTATATATATTTTTTTGACTAATGTGTTAAGATAGGGTGGACAACTTAAAAAAAATATATAAATAAAAAATACATAAATAATTAACAAATAAATATATTAGCTGACTAGGAGCTCTGTGACTGAGGCTGACTTGATAGACAGCAGACGACATTGAGAATTTTGTTGAGGACCAAGGCAAGACATCACACTCCATCAGTTGTGTACTGTGTACAGAGAGAAAAACACACACAGTAGTTTAGTAATGTCTAGCAAATGCTCAAGTGGGAGGGGGAAAGGTGGAGGCAGTGTGGGACTTGGGAGTAAAGTGTTAATACAAAAGCCAGTCGCACCAAGCCAGTCCCCCATCACCACTATCATATACATCTGCCACATTGTAGGTTGTACTTTATTTTTTTTATTACTTGACATCATCATGAATATGTTCCAGTGTTACTTAAGCAGGTAACAAGTGTTGTGGTCAAATGACAAATGCACTCTGCATGCTGACACATTTTTCAAGATATATGTTGCTGTAGGACTCATAACTTTGACTTCCAGCTACTTATTTCTCCACTACAGCCCTCAGAAGTAATATTGTGCTTGGAAATGTTGCATCATATTAAACATAGGAGAAAAATGTGTTGGAATAGGAGAAAAGGTGTAGAATTGGAGAATAATGTGTTGGAATAGGGGAAAAATGTGCTGGAATAGTAGAAAAATTTGTTGGAATAGGCAAAAAGGAGGAAAATTTTGCATTGGAGAAAAGGAGAAAACTTTTGTGAAATTCATGCAGGAAATTTTTCTCACTTTCGTCCACCCTTACCTGGGAGGAGAGGGGTCATCATCATTTATTGCACATGCTGCAGCAACGATCACCTTATCCACAGCCTCAGACTTCCCATACACCTGGTCTCTCAATGAGCTCCTATTTAAGGATGAGAGTGAAGTTAATATATAAAGTCATCCTGATGAATACTTTACCCTAAGCTCCACTCCACCAGTCCCTACCGCAACCATCTGGGAAGGGCACAAACGTGCTATGCTGGGCCTCTTCATTAAATTAGGTACAAGCAGAAAGCACAATAAATGGTCTCAAGTCAACAACCTCCATCAAACTATTTGAATCCTTGAGGGAAAACATAAACGTTTGTCCACCCCGGATGACAGGAATTTGCTTAACTCTAAAAAAAAAATTAATTTAACTCTATACCTCAGCAAAATATAATCAAATCATTTATGTGGGTCAGTTACAGCATTATATCGAAGAAAACAAATGTGGCAAACTGCTGGCCTCCTTTGTTAAAGGGATAGTAATGTTTCACAATAAAAGCAGATCCAATTAATCTTCATAGTATTTGAGCCATAGAGAGTGTTATTTCAATACTGTCAGCGTTGTAGTTCAAGAGTAATTGAACAATAAGGTAGCCCACTCCCACCCCTTTTACAGAGCAGCAAGACTGTCCAGATGGATCCCAGAGAGGGACAATCTTCAGTGATCATAAGGAAAAACCTGAAAAACCTGTCATGGGGGGCAGGGTTTTCCTTATGATCACAGTAAGAAGATTGTGTCTTGCTGTGATCTGTCTGGTACAGGGACCAGATTCCACATCTGAGATGAGGTGGCTTACACTAGGTAAAAGAGGTGGGAGGGGGATAATTTATCATTCAATTAAGCTGCAACTTATACTACCACTGTCTTTACTATCCAGATATGAGAGACACTGATGGTTATCTGAAATAGAGACTGCATTGGATTCTATTTAACATGGCAAGAGCCCAGGCCCAGATGTACTACAGCACCTTTCTTAAAAAGTTACTCCCTCAAATGACATGCACCTTCTACTCTATCATGGATGGATCCTCTTACATACCATAATCATTAGAAGCCTTGATTGCCATTATCCCTAAACCAGGGAAGATCCTATGGTATGTGGCAACTGCAGACCAATCTCTCTACTGTTTATCTTAGATTATTTGCTAAAATATTGGCCAATATTCTTCGTCCCCTCCTTCCCAACTTGATTCACCCAGAGCAAAGCAGCTTTGTTCCAGGACAAAGAGGCCTGACACAATACTTCTCACTCACTATCTTTTTTTCAACATGAGCAGAAAAATAATATACCACTGATCTTAGTATCCCAGTTAGGGATAAAGAATTTAAACTCGCCACTTATGCTGATGACATTTTGTTTTTCAGTGCTGGTCCCTTGCATTCTCTTCCTCCTCTCACTGTGGCATTAGACACCTCCTTACTTTTCCCAAACCAAAATCAACTTCTTTAAATCCGAAATCCTTAACATCACCATACAGCTGACAACAACTGCCCTATTACAAGATTGATTTTAATATAGCTGGTCGACCTCTGCTTTCAAATACCTGGCATTTCTTCTTGAATGCAAGAGGTCTCTAGCACATTATAAAACAATGAATTGGTGATCTTACTGGCATTCACAAGGGTAACATTTTTTACATGTATGGAAATGTTCATTCCACCCAACCCCCCATAGTGCATTTGGATTGCTGCTCTTTAGCTTCATGAATAAGCCTTCTGTAAAAAAGGCAAAGTAAATAAATTCTGGAGCAAAACAACTGAAATATAGAAAATATATCCCCATGATGCCCTTTGATTTGGGATTTTATCAATTTGAAAGATATGGGGGTCTCCAACTGATTAAAGCTAAGTGTGGGAGGCCTCACCAGGATTCGAGGGGCTAAAATAGCTGTTGGAAATGATGATACTGAACCAAATAATGCTAACTCTTTGAGTATCAGAAATGTGTCCAATGCATTGTGTTGCAATGCATGGATACCTTTCTGGAACTCAGTGGGTTAACATCTGACTCGAGTACTACATGCTGAGATCTATATTGCATATTGGACTTTAGAATTCTTTAAGCCTTGACTAGCATTCAAGGGGGTGAATGTAGTTACACTAGTGATGATGACACAGAACTTACATTTCAAATAGAGCCGCAAAATGTATACTACAGAGCTTACAATTTTAATGGGGCTACACTAGTGATCCCACAAAGTTTACCATAGTAGCCATAAAACTACATATTTTGGTTTGCCCAAGAATTACACCAGTTTTGGTTAGTATATCAACTGTCATTCTCCTCAAACAAACTGAGCCTTATTCATCAAACTAAAGACTAGCAACTAAGGATCACACAACTGCACTGCAGGCAAAAGGAACTCTGCAAAATCCAATTATTTAAATGCGGCTTTTAACGTCCTTAATGTTAGAGAAGTCTCCAAGGTATTGTGAACTGGTAATACACCCATAAATCTCAATGGTAATTTGTATTTATTCCCTATGATGCAGTTGGTATACCTCAATACCGTACCACTTTTTCTTCATACACAATACACAATGTGGTACGCCATGTCCTTTTTTCTTTTGTATTTATGTAATGTAAGTCTTTGGGCAGGGGAGGGCGGCAATTGCCCACTGGGTTGGTGATATGTCTGGGCTGGGAGGCCACTGCACCTCACTAAATCTCCTGATTGCTGCTGTAAATGGAGCTACATTAGTGATTCCACAGAGCTTACAATTGAAATGGAGCTTCATAAATGATACCACAGAGGTACAATCCAAATGGAGCTACACTAGTGATACCACAGAGCTTACAATTGAAATGGAGCTACATAAATGATACCACAGAGGAACAATCCAAATGGAGTTAAACTAGTAACATAAACCATTTCCCTTGTAAGCTCTATAGTATCACTAGGTAAGCTTTACTTAAATTATAAGCTTTGTAGTAGCGCAGTTCAACTGCAAGCTATGTGGTATCACTTGACTTACGTCACAACATTAATGCCAATTTTAAAATTAACCAGAGGGGGTGAACTGGAACAGTGTGCTCGAATGATAGTAGAAATGGGCCACTTGAATGTATTTGCCCCCTGGGCCACAAGTTGCCAGCCCTCTCCTGTGTGTGGGTTTTGATGGGTACCTGTACATGGTGAGTGAGATCTGTTGGGAGATACCTGTTTGTTTTGGGTATAGGTAAAACTTGTAGAGGTTTAGTAAGATTCTTCTTTGATGATTTGTGAGGGCAGGGAGAAGGAGAACCTTGCTAGAGGAGAAGTCAGGGAGTGACCTGGCTGAGGGAGAAAGAGACATGGGAGGTGGAAATAGAGAGACTTTGTAATATGTGGTGAAGAAAGAGACTTGTAGAGGGATGAATATGTGACAGACATGGAGGAGGGACAGGGAGAGAAATATGACTAACAATTCAGAGAGAGAGCTGACTAGAGTAGAGATGTGGTAGTGGGAGAGTGCCCCATCCAGTTAGAGACCTGTGGGTATGCTGCCCTCTTTGACACCTGCTTGTAAATAGGAGACTTGGCTGTAGGGGGAGTTTGAGATTGTGAGGTGTAAACCAGTGAAAAAAGACTCTGATGTTAGAAGCAGAACAAGACTCCATTGTCAGACAGTGTTTTTTTGCTTCATTGAATATCAGTGGGACAAGGCTGAGGTTTCGGACAGTGTATGTGTTAGTATATGACTATCATTGGGCTAGTGGAAGAAGGTCTGGGTTTTAGACAGCATATTTAGGTGATTATGTGACTACCAGTGGGACAAGGGTAAGGATCTAGATTGTATAGGTCCAGAACCTTTTCCCTAATCACTTGCTGATCTGCTCTCAGGAGACTTGATCTTAACCGTCCAAAAATGTTGGCAGGTGGTTATAGCAGTCATTAATTTGGAGAAGTGTGAGTTGGTGGCTTCATCCTGCTCAGGTCTCTGAGAGGGAGAGCTGGATGCTGATGGGGAATCCAATCCACCTACATCTCCTCCTCTGCTATCTGGCACCTTGCATATTTTTTGAGTTTAGATTTATAGTCACCAGACTTTTTCCCTATTGTTAATGTGTAAGAGTAGAGATGTAGGCAGAGTTTTGCACTTTTATAATGCTAGGTCCAGGAGATGATTTGTATTATTATCTTATATCAATGGAACAGTAAAGAGATAATCAAGACACAATACATGTAAAGCTTTACATGTCAGATGAGGTAATTTGTAGTGTGTCTAGTGACCGGGAGTCCTAATGGATCTGAAGGGGTACCGGGTTATGAAAATAAACAAACAGGAGGGTGCTCTAATGGGCTGGGGGTGGGCAGGCATACCTGCAGAGCATCAGTTAGACCGCAGATCCAGACTCAGAACAAGCGACCCCTGGGTTGAATAGCTCTGTCAGCCTTGTGGGGGCCAAAACTGGCTACCCACATCCAAGGTGCAGAGCAGGGGAATAGAGATGTACTAAAGGTCATAGGAGCCTGGATATCACACTGTGACATTGTGAAATGGACCTTTCTGCCTATTTCCAATGACTTATACCCCTCAGGTTTGATCCCAGCCCTCTGTCAGGTAGTAGTCAGTCCCAGGGGGTCTCCCCAACAATGCAATGAGAGAAGGACTGGCCCAGAGTGGAGAGGATGAGGACCCATCTGTTGGTGGAAGTACCAGGATGTTGATGTGGCAAAGCAGTGGTAACCCTGACCGCAGTGGTCAGCTTTTTTAATTAAAACAAGGCCTGTGTGAAGAGACACAGAGAGCCCACTAGCATGTCTTATAATAGGTCCTGTAGGAAAAGTTTCACCTCCGTACCTCCTAACGTCTCTTCCTCTGCAGATGTAGCAGCTCTGGGTACAACCTTAGCGAGGTCCAGAGGCAGGAGGCATGGGCCGCATCCAGCCACAGCAGTGCATCCAGGCCAATACGGCTGCAATCTGATGGCCCAGTTACATAGTCCTGGTCCAGAAAGGGACTCCCCAGAGTGTAGCCATGTCTACAAGGCAGCGACCATCAGACGAGGCAATGCTGTCCAAACCCTAAGGACCTCTCTCCCCAGCGGGGATGGCAATTGAGGCTGTGACAGCATGGCCTAGGCCTCCACCAGCATGGAAATTGGGTCACCAGGGGCCAAACCCCTCTATATTCATATGCACGGGTAACCAGAGATTGGGGGGCAGTCTGCAGGAATTTTGGGTCGCTGGAGCACGTATAACCAGGGATGGCTCAGAATTTGAAATAAGGCATCCTTGCAGTAGGGCCACCAGTCCACGCCCCTCCTCCCCTGCCCCTCAGATTGTATAGGTGATTCTGTACCTATCAGTGTAATAAGACTGGGGAAAACAGTGTATGGGTGGTTCTGTGAATACTAGTGGATAGTGGAAGAGGGTAAGGTGTCAGACAGTGTATCATAGATTCCGACATTCACAGATAAATATGTTCTTAGATACACATATGTGGACCCTAGCAGCCAATGCTGCAGGTCTCCCTGGAGGGAAATGTTGAGTATGCGTCCCTCAACTGTATTTGAGTTTGACATGTCTGTGTTAAACAGATTATGTGTCATATGTTCCTATAGCTACAGGTCACCTTTAAATGCAACATGGTATATCACTGTAGCTGTGTGAATATTAACAAGTTAAAAAAGTTATATGTGCTAGTTGTTAAACTAAAAAAAAGAAGCTCAGCCTCTCTTCAGCTGTGACCCATGTTTTTGTTGAGGAAGAAGGGAAGTTGATTTCATTCACAAATGATAACAAATTAACTAAATAAAACATATTTTAAATCATGAATTTAGAAATGCTAAGTTGTTTGTTGCAAAAATGTTCTTTATAAAATACATTGGGGGAGATTCACTAAGCTGTGATAAAATGGGGAGGACTTTTCCAGTTTATCACTCTTCAATTCCTATGTTATTCTATGGAGCCTCTGGACTAAGATTTCTTCAGATTTGGAGATCTTAGTGTATAGTCTCAATATAATAAAATAGGAATTGGAGAAGTGATAAACCTGAGAAGCTATCTACACTTTATCACCGCTCAGTGAATCTCCCCCATTTAGTTTACAGCATTGAATGTTAGTGATGTCTCCATCAGATTAACATTAGAATTAGAATTGTGTCAGTGATGTTTCTGGAATTCAAGATGTTAAAATGTCACATATTGTATAACAATAAAATCAGTGCATATTTTATTGGAATATTTGAAATGAACATGGGGTCAAAAAGAGACACTGTCAGAGTATTGCATTGTTTTCATTTCATCCTGCTGTGAGATAATGGGGGAGTACTCATAAAAATAGTTATTATGCACATGTTTGCAATTTTAATTAACAATAATGTTTTTGAATATCAAATAAGAATTAAGAGACACACAGAAAATTCTTCTGTGGCCAAAATGAAATCCCATAATAATCCACATTTGCGCTCAATAAAAATAGTTTAACTATATAATTTAAATAATGTCTTATTACAACTTTTTTTTAAATTCTAAGGATACTTTCTAATAGGCAGAGCTGAAATAAAGAATAATGATGGGTGAAAACATTGGTCCAAAAAGAGAAAAGTATAGCTGCTATGATAAATTCTACATAAAATGTTAGTTTTCTATTTTTTTTCCCCACCAGAGACCCCCCATCCATATACCACTGGTAGTCATAGAACTATACGTACTAACCACACCCCCAGCCTTGTCCCTTTGTTGCCAAAGAACCTATCAAATGAGTTCCCAGGTTTTTTCCTTGAAATAACACATAATAATGGTTAGTATTTATATAGCAGCAGCTGAATAATAGATGTTATTATTACCCAATCAATGGTACTTGTATCAACCTCGAAAGCATGAAGAGCTGAGTTGACCCTGCCAGGAATTTAACCTGTAAACTTGAGGTTTGAGCAGGATCTGCAGGCAGGGAATTTACCAATGGGCTATCTCACTGACCACCCGGTCTTGTCCCACTGTCTAGTAGGCACTCCAGCTTCTTTCAGACTACAGATTTCATTGTTGACTAGCAGAAAAGGATGATAGTTGTAGTCTGGCAGCAGCTGGAGCTACTCACATTGCCCACCACTGCTGTACTGATTCATGGTCTTGCTCCCTGATAGTCATAGAACCAGACATACTGAACCACCAACCTTGTCCCACTGAATTGGTAACCTCAAAACCACACATATTGACCCCCAGCCTTTTACCCCTGCACTGGTATAGCCAGAACCACACAATTGAGTATAACACCCCCATGGCAACTGACAAAGTTCCAACAGAAAACTTCTTCAGGTGAGTGAAACTGCTGAAATATTAAAGGTTTTTACCGAAAAACTGCCAAATTGCTTGTTTAATGTGAAACATTCCACTGGAAAAGAACTGTACTCGGCCCCCATACCAAGTACTGAATAGAGCTGGCCAAAAAGTAAATAAATAAAAATAAATAAATAAAAAGATTAAACCTTTTTAATTGTAAGTAACAGTCAGACAGGAAGGTGATCTATGTTCCAACCTCAGCTGACTGACCAGTAGACTTGAGTGACTCTCCAGCACATTGATAACCCTGAGGTCTGAGTGCATTGTCTCTGCTACCCAATGGGAGCACCCCAAGCAGCACAACAAACCCATTCAGTGCCAGAGGGATATGCATTGCACAGATTACACAGATTTTGCAAGCAATATTAATCATTTGGATTCTGACAGAAATCTTGCAACTTTTAGGTTGAAGACCTGGGTATTTTGGGTCAACCTCCTTCCTCCCTTCTTCTCCCCATCATGCTCCCAGACTCCCCTACTGCAGAGAACAAATGTCCTACCTAAATGACTCCCTAAAACCTAAGCTTCAATTACCCTTTATTTGCCTATCTTCTCTATCTGAAAAACATGCTGCTCTCTACTCTCACAAACATAGAATGACTGCTGTGAGAGCCTGACACTCTTTTATATGGCTGTAGAGAACTTGTGAGGTGAAGAACATAGTAACATAGTAAATTAGGTTGAATAAAGACACAAATCCATCAAGTTCAACCTTTCCCTCATACCCTAGTGACATGAGAACTGTATAGCTATCCTGCTACCAAATAAGTTAGTCTTTTTCAGACCTTCCTGATCTGTCTACTAATAAACAGTATAACCCTGTATGTTCCCTTTAGAAAGAAATGTATCTAATCCTCTCTTCAATATATCCATTGTATCTGCCATAACCACAACCTTGAGCAAATAATTCCACAATTTAACAACCTTACTGTAAAAAAAAACCCTTCCTCTGCTGAAGTCTAAACCTCCTTTCCTCTAATCTCAAGGGGTGTCCCCTGGTCACCTGATTAGGCCTTGGAATAAATAGCTCACCACAGAGATCCTTGTATTGACCTCTCATATACTTGTACAATGTGATAAGGTCTCCTCTTAGTCGTCTTTTCTCTAGAGTAGACATGTGCGAATTCATTCGGAGACATTCAGATTTCTTCGAAAATGGGGTCATTCGGAGACATTCGGCCAATCCGAAACTCAAGGGTCATTTGGAAAAAATGATCCGACTCCGAACAGCCCAGGTCCGAAATTCGTCGAAACTTTCGGAAGTTTCGGCAATCGACACATTTCCAAAAGTTTTGACTACTTTTGACCAGGACTTTTTTGTACTTCCTGTGCGCGCTCAATTACTTTCCCTCCATAATTTTCCCTCCATGTCTGTAGTCCAATTCCATTCTCCGTTTCATGCACTACTTCCCTCTTTTGTCTGTATTCGAATAGCCTTCTTCGTTTCATGATGGGGGTTGGACTAATGACACAGTCACACAGACAGACAGCCTGCATTTCCTCATTGGGTTGTTGGAGCTCAGAGAGAGAAGAGATTAGAGAGTGTACAGTTGTTGTGTAGGCAGGCAGGTAGCATTAGGCTAGGCATAGGTAGGCAGCCAGCATTAGTTCCAGTTATTGCCACTGCAAGAGCAAGTAATATTTGTTCCTGTGCAAAATATAAAAAAATATTAGGTATTTGTTCGAATACAGGGCCGGCCCTTACATGGGTCCCAGTGGGTCCATGGACCCAGGCGGCACTTTGACAGGGGCGGCAATTTACCGTCCCATAGCATGTTTATTTTGTGCTCTTCCGCCATTTCTGTGTTGCAGGGTGTCCCATCCCATCAGTGTGACTGTCAGCAGCCGGGCAGCCCTATGCTCACTCAGTGGCGATGCCTGCTGGCTGCTTCAGTGACGTGAATTATGTGATAGTGAAACATTATGCCTATTTTATATTGTTTATCGCCCACCTAAAGTCAAGACTTGAGTAAATAGGTCTACTGTCCCAGATTTGCTAGAGAGGTTTTACAAATACAGGAGGGTGCCCCCTGTACGAAATGAGTCTAAACATTTGGAATCCCTAGTATGAGTGCACAACAGTGCATGATGTGTCCTGAACAGGATTGCTGTGAGGTGTCTCCACCCAGAAGGTGCTGGCTTCAACATTGCGACAAGTGACCAACTAAGAGCACCATGCCGTGCAGCCATAGCATCACCCCCTCCTACTCTCTGGGCCCCGCTGACTGGCAATAACAGGTGAGTCACTAAGAGATCTGAAGCCTTTCTGGAAGTCCTTTCACTTGGAAAGGGGCTAGGTATTACTTGGGGGAGTTGCCTCGTGTGTAAATAATTTCTAGGTGGGAGATGAATGTGCATCACTTATGTGTTTCCTAACAGTAGTTAGAATACAACTCCCATCATCCCCTGATTATGACATTGGGAAATGCCCAGCAATTATCGTAGAGCCCTGTATTGCACACTCACGGAAAACGGTGATATTGCTATACTAAGACAATGCTGTGGACCCCTCTTCAGTATAGATGTCAAGCATTTTTTTTTATTTCTCTCCTGTGTTGCAGTTTGTTCACAACAGAATGTCTCAATTTTTCTTTTTAACCCTTTGAATGCCAGAGTGGTATGCAACGCATTGCTTTGCAATGCATTGCGTACCACTCTGGCACTCAAAGGGTTAACACATTACAAATATAACATTACAATCATTGATGTTTATTCTTGATGTAGTATGAAACTCTACAATGTATATACACATAGAGTTATCTGATATGAGGGGAAATCAGGATAGGAAAACGAGAGAGAGGAATTTGGGTACTAAAGAGGGACGGTAGGGTAGGAGGCTGGTACCAGAAAATGAAACCTTAATCTTTACCCATGTACTAACATAGAATGTGACATGTAGTTTGTCCATGTTCGAGTCGACCACTTATGTTGAGTAGGATGTGACAGGCATGGGTTTTCGATGTCGAACATATGCTAAATTGAATGACAGGCATGAGGTTTCGATGTTCAAACATATGCTAGATTGAAGGACAGGCATGGGGTTTCGATGTTCGAACATGCTAAATTGAATGACAGGCATGGATTTTCGATGTTCGACGTTTGCATTGTGACTGGCATCCCATGCTAGAGTAGAGGTGACATGCACAGACTTTCAATGTACGACAATGTCCGTTTTTGGGATGGATCTTTTTCTAAATGCACACCCTGTCTGCAAATAATGATAGCAGCGTGCACGGAGGCACACTGCTATAATTTAACCCATGTTAAATTTGTCCGAATAATTCGGAATGGATCAGAATTTCGTCCGAATCGAATAGGCCCGGTCCAAAATTAAGATCATCCGAATTAGAAAAAAAAAAATTTGTCCGAATTCGAATTTTACCAAAAATTTTGCCTGTGCACAAGTCTACTCTAGAGTAAATAAACCAAGTTTGTCTAGTCATTCCTCATATGTCATCCTCCATTCCCTTAATTAATTTTGTTGCTCTCCGCTGTACCCTCTCTAGTTTTAGTATATCCTTTTTCAGAACCGGTGCCCAAAATTGCACTGCATACTCAAAGTGAGGTGTTACCACTGGTTTGTATAATGGCAAAATAATGTTATCCACTCTTGCTTCAATACCTCTTTTTACGCAAGACACGATTTTGTTTGCCTTTGCTACTGCTGTTTGACACTGGTTACTGTTTCCAAGTTTGTAGTTGACAAGGATACCGAGGTCTTTCTCTAGCAACGAGTCCCCTAAAATGATTCCATTAAGTTCGTAAATAGCCTTGGGATTATATCCTTCCAAATGCATGACTCTACACTTCCCCACATTAAACTTCATATTCCATTTGTTTGCCCAATCTGCCATTTTATATAAATCCCACTGTATAGAGCAATTATCCTGAATTAATTACCCTGCATAATTTAGTATAATCTGCAAATATTGATATTTTGCTTTCTATTTCTATTTCTAGGTCATTTATAAACATGTTAAACAGCAGCGGACCTAATACTGAACCCTGAGGTACTCCACTCTCCACTTTAACTGAATTGGAGGATTTTCCATTTACAACCACACAATGTTCCCTATCCTTCAACCAGTTTTTCTACCATTGATTTCAATGCAATGAGTTACATGAAACAACCAGGAAAAAACTGCAAGCCATCACTTGCTGCAGTTTCTTTAAGACATCCACAAAAAGAGTTATTCAATAGTTATCTAACTGTACGTGTTATTTGTTGTTTTTATTTTTATTAATATTTTTTATTTTAATTCTATAGTGAAGATCTTATTGGAAGTTTGATCAGAGAATTTTTACAAGGTTTGCTGTAATGGGTATCCTTTTCTACACAATCACATGCAATTACCGAGATGTAAATTAACCGCTCATTAGGTCTCAGTTTCACCCTCCTTGAAGAGAAGTTGAGTGAAAATGTCTCATAAATGAGCTGCGATACTTATAATAAGTGCTAGCTAAGAGTAGTAAAGAGTTGATGAAGAGGTGATCAAGAGTGGAATGCTTCCTTTTTTTAAATAGATAGATATCTTAGGTAAGATACATAATATTTTTAAAGTGGCCCTGTCATCTTAATTTCATTCAAGTCTGTATCTTTGAAAACTTAATTAAAACTGCCTATGTGTCATGTTATCCAAAAGACCAACAAATATATACTAATGTATGCTAATGATAGTACCCATGCAGTTCCATATGCTAATTAAGCTTTTCAAGGATTTCATATGCTAATGAAGCCCTGTGCTCCACCAAGAGATTTTCATTTTCACCTTTCCTAGAGCTAAGAGTGTGTAACTTTGGTCAAAGGGAGGATCTACCAGGCGCTAGAGCAAGTCATTGGAGGGCGATGCTAGAGGTCAAGGGGAGAGACAGAGAACCATTGCAGAACTGGAAAGGTCAAACTCAGAGGATATGGGCTGAGGAGCAGTCAAGATTGACTTCTGATCGAAGAGAGACTCAGGTAGTCTGAGGGAAAACTCAGTAGAGGACCAACTAGCTGTCAATACTGGAAGTCTTTAACTCCTAAAGCAGTCAGATAAACACTTGTTCGAGGATCGACTTGAATAGTCAGATGTACACCCTGTCTGGCCTTGTCAGAGAATCTCAGATAGTCATATGATTCACTACCGACTATCAGTTGAATGTGATGAGGCTATGACACCAGGAACAGCCAACACTAACTAGAGCATCTCAACTCAGCAGCTGGCATGAGTTGGAGCAGGAGAAATGAAAGCAGATGTTTGGGATCTATCTGACCAGCCATCGAGGAGTAGCTTGACCCAGTCGGAGATCAACCTGCTGAGGTTCTTGGCTAGGATCAATCCCACAGGCCATCGGCGAGTAGCAGGCTCTGTTGGAGATTGGGTAGTCAGTGTCGGAAGCCACATCAAGCTGGTAGAACAGCACACGTGAGCAGAGTTGGAGAGTCGAGCCCGGTCACAACAGGGGTCAAGAAGAATAAGGGATCAGATGGGAATGGTAGTAAGGAACAAACTACAGTCATATCAAGAACATACACTAGAATAATGCCAGGTACACAGAATAGGTCAAAGATCGGGTGCGGGAAGCCAGAAACAGGAAGACTTTAAAGAGCTATCTTCCAATCATTTGTTATTTGATAAATAACTATTAACATGTCTATTTTTGAATGCATTCTTACTGTACAGCATTTTCCCACCTGCCAAAAATGTATGCACATTTCTGTATATCATCATCAGTCATCTTCATCAGTCATTATTAGGTTATCTTCAACATCACTCACTGCTTCTTGACCACTACCGTTCTACTCCTCTAAGCTTTTAGAGGTCTCAAACAGTTTATTTTTCTTTTACTTTCATAAAGTTTGCTACTACTTTCAGGACAGGTGTTTTGGTGCTTGTTTGTCTCACTATCTGATGCAGCAAGGTATTTCAGCTGCTACACCTTTCTCCATTATGCTATTGCCATCATCAACACTAGAATGTGGCTTGTCATCTTCAGTGTTCTTCTTATATGGGTCTTTTCTGTACTGCCACTGGTAGTCCTTGAAGTTTTGGTGGGACCTTGACAAACTGCACCCTCCCTTGGAGGTGAGGGATTATCAGAATTTATTGCACATGCAGCAGTAACTAGTTGCAGTCAGTTTTCAAACTATCACTAGTCAGGAAGGATTTTTTTACCCACTTAGGGCTAAATTGGAAATGGCTTTAGTTTTTTTTTTCCTTTCTCTGGAGCAGCAACAGGGTTGTCTTTGGCATGGGCTGGACTTGACGGACGCATGTCTTTTTTCAGCCTCGTCAATTATGTTACTATGTTACTTTACTTGGACATCCCTGCACTGCTCCTAATCCTTTCCCCCTCCCCCTGCCTCTTATGCATTTGCTGGACATTACTCAACTAGTACACAACAGATTTGATTGGGTGTGATGTCTTGCCTTGGCCCTCAACAAAATACTCAATTTTATCTAGTATCAATCAAGCCTGCCTCAGAAACACAACTCACGTCAGGGTCACAATCAGCTGTCACCTTAGTTTTTTAATTGATAGATAGATAGATCCAAATCCTATCACTGTAAAAAAAAACTGTTCAACAACAACGTCTTTCCCCAGCACAGAGATAATAACAGCAAGACCAGTAAGGAACTTGGGCCACCGCTACTTGTGTCTTTCAAATCCAATCAGTCAGACAGAATGTTGGGGTATTTGAGGCCAACCTCCTTTACTCCCTTCTCACACACCCGACAGGTATAACACAGATAATAACAGCAAGATCAGTAAGGAACTCTGACTCCAGTTACCTGTTTATTTCAAATCAAATTAGTCAGATGGAATGTTGCAGTTTTTGGGGTCAATCTCCTTTCTCCCTTCCTAGCCCCTAAACTCCCATAATACAGAGAACAAACGTCCTGCCTACAAGAGTCTGTAAACTAAGCTTCATTTACACTGTCTTCTCTGCTCTCTCCCTTTCACAAACACAGAATGGCATTCAGTGGGAATGTGCCACCACTTATATAGTATGCCTATGGGAAAATAAGGGAAACTTGCCATGTGCTTGGTAGAAATTCAATCTTCCCAAATGCAATGAGCTAGGTGAAAAAAGTGGGAAAACAGCAATTTTCACGAAAAAGTTGCCATTTGGTGAAAAGTGCCATGTTTTCCCTAATCTTAAAATCATCATCATTATATATTGTAGGGTTTTTCATACCTGTGTAAAATGAGGATGCCTTCACAATGCAGAAATGTTTAATTCAGAATATAGTAAGCCCAAACTGTCATGAAATGAGCAAATTTTTACTGTCCCATTTTATGGGGAACCATAGACAGTGGATCATCTCTCCTATGGAACCATGAAATGCAAGAGCATAACTGTCTGGACACCATGTAAAATATAGGTGAACTGTCTGTGCACCAGATGGAACTGTTAAATGTAAAAAATCAAGAGCTAACTACAATAAGTCCCAGCGGAAGTGCATTTTAGAATTGGCTAACATTCTAGAGGTTTCAAGTCCCATTTAAATCATAAAGTAATTTGGGAATTTTTATCTGTCTCCTATGGAGCAGTTGGTGGCTTCAGAGTTGCTCCAATTTATTTGTTCATCTATCCCACTGTGTAAAATGTATAATACAGTTAAAACATTTTCAATGGTTGTTTTGGGAAATGAAGTAATCTGTTTATTCCCTCAGTTGTTTACCAGAAATAAACATATATTTTGCTGGAGGCAAAAAAGAAAAATAAAGAAATGCATTATCCTATTCTTTTCTTCTATTGTATAATCTTTTTCTGCTTAAACTTGAATTGAAATGACTTCTCAATTTAATGATTAGATTGGGCTTTTTGCATAGTAATGATTTTGTCCTAGGGAGCCTGACATAGATTTCATGTGGACTTTGAAAGTTAAAGGTCTTATTTGCTATTACCAATTAACTAAGCTTCCAATACCCTATGCACTGATTTTTACTCATAACAAGATTTTCTATTGAAAGAAACATGCCCAGGGTGACACTGTGGATTGACCATGTTGTGAAATTTTCGGATATGAAACTTAATTTCACCTGGCAATTTTCACTTATTGTGGAGAGAACTAAATTTAATCACACCAATATAAGTACAAAGCTAGAAAATGTTATCTGATGTATGGGCATACAAGATGATCCAGATGTATTATCTATAGACTAGTTGAAGAGCCCGTTACACGGGCCACAGTGCCTCTGGCAGCTGGTCGCGGGGCAGTCATGCGCAGTAGAGACTGCCCACGCCACGGCTGATACAGAGCTGGACTGTATCAGCTGTGGAGCTATCAGTCTCTACTGCTCATGACTGCAGCACGCGCACCAGTCTCTACTGAGCATGACTGTGTCATTACACACATTTTAGCGAATTATTATATAGGATGATGCATGACAAGGTAAATGTGGACAAATCTGTCAGTGGCACAATACACTGATTTGCAGGTAATTATTTGTGTTAATTGAATACTTTTCTGAAATTGTTGATACAAACTAGAAACAGCATACAAATCATACGCATGTTGTACACTTCGCTGTACAATTCTAGAAAACAGGTTGTTGGTCAACAGCTATTAGAAAAAAAATGGTATTCATGTCAAACATGCCATTTTGCAAGACATTTGTTTCACATTCTGCTTGTTATTTTAACCTACCATATTGCAGAAAAAACTATCACATGATTACCAGACAATTTAAAAAAAGCTGTTCACTTACCTTTAGATGTCAATCAGATTCTAGCCCATGTTACATGTCTGAACAGTTTCTATGGTGGGTTTGTAGGACGGATGGACTGCTAGACAACTCTTTCCCTCTCTAATATTCTTTCTCATGTCACCCCTCTCGTTCTCTCTGTCCAGTTTTTCAAAGGTCCTGCCCTATACTTCTCTGACAATTTCCACCATACTCACTCTCGCACTCTCCATTACTCTTGCTTCAACCCCCTCTCTCTTGTGTGCTTTTTTTTTTTATCTCCCCTTGTCTCTCTCCTCCCCTCCCATTTCCTATACTCAATTGTATCTGAATCAATTCTGACGGATCTAGAATTTTCTTTGGGTTCTCCAAGCTGATCTGTAAAACAAATCCCAAATTCTTTGTTCATTTCTAGTGGTCAGTAAACTGTAATAAGGCAATTTGTTAAAAAATTACAAAATAACATTCCCTTTAATAAATAATATTCCCTTTAATGAATTTTGAGGCTAATGTACTAAGACACTGATGGTGAACCTATGGCACACAGAGGCCTTTAAGGTGACATGCAGCCAAGGTTCAAATTTAAAGTCTACAAGCTGCTTAATGCCTGACAAATGCATTTTAATCTGCCTCCCCACTGCCCGCATTGATGACAACTGGGACAATGTGACACACAGAGATGCCACATTGAGCATGTTGAGGTTTTCTTACTCTGTTCTGAGGCCAGTGCAAGTTTAAAACTGGAGCCCAGACTGAAGAAGAAAACACCAGCATGCACCACATGGCGTCTCTTCATGTCACACTGTCCCGGCTATCATCAATGCGGGCAGTGGGGAGAAAGAGTATAATGCATTTGGCAGACATTAAGTAGTTTGCAGACTTCCAATCTGGGCAAGAAGAGAAGAAAAGAAAAAGGGGGTGGAAAGAGGCACAAGGGGTAGAAAGATGGGGTGAAAGAGGCACAAGAGGTAGAAAAAGCCACAAGGGGTAGAAAGGGGGTAAAAAGAGGTACAAGGGGTGGGAAGAGACACAAGGGGGGAGAAAGGTACACAAGGGGTAGAATTGAGCAGAAGGGGTGGAAAGAGGCACAAGGGGTAGAAAGAGGGGGTAAAAAGAGGTACAACGGGTGGAAAGGGGATAAAAAGAGGCACAAGGGATTGAAAGAGGCTAGAGGGGGAGAAAGGGGCACAAGGGGTAGAATAGGGCACTAGGGGTGGAAACAGGGGGTAAAAAGAGGCAGAAGGGGTGGAAAGAGGGACAGGGGGTGGAAAGAGGGGGTAAAAAGAAGCACAAGGGGAAGAGGCAAGAGGGGAGAAAAGAGGCACAAGGTGTGGAAAGAGGGATAAAAACAGGCACAGAGGGTAGGAAGAGAGAATAAAGAGAGGCACAAGGGGTGGAAAAAGGGGGTAAAAAGAGGCACAAGAGATGGAAAGAGGCAAGAGGGAGGAAAAGGGGAAAGAGGGGTAGAAATATAGTATTTCCCCCCTCTTCCCTCTTTATCCCTCTTGCCTATTTCTCTATATTCCATTCTTGCCTCTTTCTCCCCCCTTTCCTCTTTATTTCTTACTCCCTCTTGCCTCATCCCCCTTGCCTTGTTATCACTTCTCTTGCCTCTCTCTTTCTCCCCCTCTTGCCCCTTTCCCCCCTTGCCTCTTTATCCCCCTCTTGCCTCTCTCTTTCTACCCCTCTTGCCTCTTTCCCCCCCTTGCCTCTCTTTCCCCCCTCTTGCCTCTCTCTTTCTCCTCCTCTTGCCTTTCTCTTTAACCCTTATTTTGCATCCTTCTCTTTATCCCCATTCTTGTGTCTTTGTCCCTCCTCTTGCATCCTTCTCCATATTCCTCCTTTTGCATCCTTCTCTTTACCCCCTCTTGCCTCTTTATCCCTCATCTTGCCCATTTCTCTTTATCCCTACTCTTGAATCTTTCTCTTTACCCCTCCTTTTGCTTCTTTATCTCTCCTCTTGCATCCTTCTCTTTATCCCTACTCTTGATTCTTCATCCCTCCTCTTGAATCTTTCTCTTTATCCCTCCTTTTGCTTCTTTATCTCTCCTCTTGCATTCTTCTCTTTATCCCTCCGCTTGCCTCTCCCTTTCTCTCCCTCTCCTCCTTCACTTTATCCCTTCTCTTGCATCCTTCTCTTTATCCCTCCTCTTGTCTCTCTTACTCCCCTTCTTGCCTCTCTTTTGTCCCCCTCATGCCTCTCTCACACCCCTCTTGTGGCAACTTAGAGGCCTGTGAGAAAAAGAAGAGAGAAAAGCCCCACACACCTCTTTCTTTAGATTTATCTGTGACTTTGAAATCCCAGTGTCACCATGCAGGACTCAATAGCTTGAATTTTCAGCAACCGTTATGCACATAGTAGTGCTCATGGACAATCTGAGCCATGATGAAGAGGAGCACAATACTAATAGGCAAGTTGGCACATATATAATGTATTATGTGACTAGTGGGCAGTGTGTGATACACAGTCTTTCAGAGATGGGCAACCTGAAGCACTGCAGTTGTTCATGATTACAATTCCCATCATCTGTTATACAGCCAACTAATGACTGGCTGCATATGATGGGAACAGCTAGAAAGCCTCAGGTTTCCCACCACAATTGTACATGCATACTAGATACCAGCCCAGCAGTAGTGCTTCCCACTTTCTATTTGCACTTCACACTGCCCTTACCAGTGATAAATGTTTGCATGTCATGATTCTTATCAGAGCATTGTGTCCAGTGGGCCAGTGGAGGTGATGTGTGCATCAGAGACCTACAGGTCCAATTGTATTGGCATAATTGGAAGTCATATAATTGTAAGCACTGTGGTATCACTAGTTGAGCTTCATTTCAGTGGTAACACTAGTTTAGCTTTATTTTAATTGTAGGCTCTTTGGTATCACTAATGCACCTTCATTTCAATTGTTTCCTCTGTAGTACCATTAAAATTTTAAAATATGTGGTATCACAAGAGAAGCACCATTTCAACTGTAAGCTATGTGATATTACTAGTGTAGCTGCATTTCAGTTCTAAGCTCTGTGGTATCACTAGTGTAGCACAATTTTAATTGTACGTTTTGTGGTATGCCTTGCCTTGCTTCACATCATTAATGACAGTTCTAAGAAATTTATTTCATGTGTTTCTATTCATAGAACTAACAGTTTCCATCTGTCCGATAACAAAAAGGGAACACACAATTTTATATAGATGTCTTTTCACATACGTAAGCACCAAAAAAACCTCCTTTCCATGGTAAATTTTCAGTACTGGCATTTTGCTATCTCCAACCTTGTCTCTGTGCTGCAAACTGGGCACTTGGGCCCAAAAAGGTTCGCCATCACTGATATACACTGTATCAACTATATCATTAATTGTAACACTCGATTAACCCTTGCTATGTTGCTGTATTTAAGTATTGCTAACCTATAGCCTCTAGACATTTTTATGTAAAGGCTGATCAATGAACGGCAGGAATTTCATATTTCTATATTGCTATATATATTTTACAGTATTTCAGTTTTATGTATATTTTACAATATGACTATCATATATGTGAGATATTTTAGTGATTTGCATTTTTGTATCCTCAATGTTTTAATATTACACAAATTATTATTTTTAATAACTTTATTTTTTTCTATAAAAAATGCATTTTTATGTCACAAGTATCCATAATTGATTTGAATCAATGTACTTACTGTGAAATAGAATATTCAACCAAGTTATTAAATTATATCAAAACTAGTTGAACAGCCCGTTACATGGGCCACAGTGATACTTGCACCCTGTCGCGGGGCAGTCACGCGCAGTACAGACTGTCCGCGCCACGGCTGATACAGAGCTGGGCGCTCCTTCGGAGCGCCCAGCTCTGTATCAGCCGCGGCGCGGACAGTCTCTACTGCGCATGACTGCAGCACGTGCATCAGTGTCTACTGCGCATGTCGCTGCGTTACACACGATTTAGCAAATTATTATATAGGATTATTATTATATTTTTATGTGATATATACAAAGGCATGGATGGACAGCATAAATCCAGAAGGAAACACATTGGGTAGAAAAACTAGGCTTTCAACATGTATCAAGCAACCAGTTAGGGGAGCATTTGAAGGAAGGTATAGGACAAGATACAAAATAAAGAAAACTGAGAACTTGATACTTATGCTAGTCTCAGAGATACCATATGAGCACCTTTATAACGTCTCAACTGGAAAAAGTGTAAGGGGCTATTTCTTTTTCTCCACAGTCTATACTATTTTATTGAAATTGTTAACTGCTTAAACAATATATTTATTTGTAGTATTAGTTTCTTAGATACGTGCAAAATTAATTAGGATTTTGGGGAATGTTTACTTGTTCCCTGTGTTGTGGTTGGTTTGCCTAAGAATTGTGCCACATTTTGTATATTTGTCTGTTAATCTTCATTGTTCAGGTTTTTAATTTTACAAGAAGAAAATTGGATTATAGGTGATACCATTAGCTAAAGCAGGGTATTACATTATCACATTGTAGGGTATAATCATTACCAGTGGGTTTTGTCTTACAGTATCCTAATATAGACAAATTCAGAGATAAAGTCCCCCCACACACACACACACACACACACACACTGTGCACATTGCAGTTACTAACATTCTCAAGTGAAAAAATAGTGTTCCAACACACATGATCTTGGAAGTGTTGCAGGAGGAGAAGCACAATTGGTCAAGTTCTTCTATTCAGCTACACCTGGAGTGTTGGGGGCTTGTTGTGGTACTACTCCTGCCTTAGCAGCACTCAAGCTACTGGCAAGTGGAACCATCATAGTGCCATTGCCTGTCTCATATCACTGTTGATGATGCCAGTCCCATAGAGCAGCCTAAACCTAATCAATTTTTCCCCTATGTTATATTATAATAAAACTAAATGATTGATTATACATATAATTATGGCATAAAAATAAAGCCGTACTTATCCTTAAAGGGATATTACATTTTCACAAAAAAAGCAGTCTCCAATTAATCTTCATAGTATTTTGGCCATGGAGAGAGTTATTTCAGTACTGTCTGAGTTGTAGTTCAAGAGTAATTGAATGATAAAATGTTCCCCTCCCACCCCTTTGAGAGAAAATCTTGTTGCTTTGACCATAAGGAAAACCATGCCCCCTTGGCAGGTTTTTCCTTACGCTCACTGAAGATTGTCCCTTTCTGCGATCCATCCTGACAGGCTTGTTGATCTGAGGTGATCGGTGTTACATCAGTAAAAGGGGCGGGAGGGAGATATCATTCAATTACTCTTGAACTACAAATCTGACAGTATTGAAATAACACTCTGCATGGCCCAAATACTATGAAGACTAGTTAGAGTTGCTTTTTATTGTGAAACATTACTATCCCTTTAAAAAAGTATATAAAATGTGTTGGTGTACTGAATGAATAAGAGGGAAAATATGGTTGAACAAAAGGTTTGTTTAATAAAAAGGCCAAAATTGTACTTGTCCTATAGTGTAAAAAAAGTCCTTGTCACCAAGAGGTTAATTCAGCTCCAATTGAATAAATAAGAAATACCTTCCATGCACCAAAAGGCAGTGTGATAGCATCTGCCATAATTTTCTATATGGTTCTGAGCTAGAAATGTAGTTAAAGCTGTTTTGCATATTATCTGTAAACACAACCTCCGAGAGCACAATTTCCCCAAAACTATTTTCAGCTTGTTTAGAAGAAAATTGTCACAAACTAAGTTGGAACAAAAAAGGACTTAAAGGGATAGTAATACTTAAGTATTACTAATCCCTATAGCAAAGTACTACTTAAAAAAAATGTATTGCCCCCAGTGTCATCTCTCAAACCTTTATGATTTGAGAGATGAATGCTTCTAAAGTTTCCCTCTCCCTCCCCCTTCCCCATAGTCAGCATTCTAGCTGACTCAGGGAAATCCAATCAGAGATCATCAGGCGGCTCTGCAGCAGAGCCACGATCGCATTAACTAAAAAAAAAAAACCTTTCACTAAAACGGTCTTCTACGTGTGCTTGCAAGCCAAGCACACATAGAAGACCATTTCAGTGAAAGTTTTCTTTTTTAGTAACGTGATCAGGCTGTGCTGGAGAGCCGCCTGAAAGTCGTACGACTCTCTTCCTTTCAGTCAGCTAGAACGCTGACTACGGGGAAGGGGGAGGGAGAGGGAACTTTAGAAGCGTTCATCTCTCAAACCATAAAGGGGGCAATACGATTTTTTTAAGTAGTACTTTGCTATAGGGATTAGTAATACTTAACTATTACTATCCCTTTAAGATAAATGAAGAATACCTACATAACTTTTTGCACATTTTGCAGACAATGTCATACTCTTTTCTAGTAGTCCTGAAGAACTGCAAAAACGCATTGTTTGGAAGATATTGATGTAAGCTCTAGTTATTCCTTGGTTGATGCATATGGAACAGTGTTTCTCAACCCGTGCCATTATATATAGTAAGCTGCTCCAATGTATCAGCAGACCTTCAGTTCACAACAATGTATCCAGATGGTTAGCTGCAACATCACATCATTATAGCCATGAGAGTGTAACCACAATGTGCCGGTCTAGGGCTCTCTTTGCCCTAACAATGACATCTGAATTTCTATATGACCGCAATAATCAATCAATTATTCTTTAACTACAACTCTTACAGTATTGAAATAACACTCGCCATGGCCCAAATACTATGAAGAGTAATTGGAGATGCTTTTATTTCGAAACATTACTATCCCTTTAAATACTTTCTTTGCGATGCTTATGGGTCCCATTGTGGTGCAATTAAAAGCAAAAGACATACAATTTAAAAACCATAGAAAATGGACTTACCTGATGCAAAAACCTCAATAGTTATGCAGTGTGAGTGTATGAGATTGTGGATCTAACAGTCCTCTCCTTAAAGATCATTTTTATATCAACTCCCCACAGGTCATGTCAGGGTGAATGATTTCAGGCAGACAGTGCATGCATGCTAGGACAGGCCTATTGGACTAGTCCTTAAAGGGATAGTAATACTTAAAATGTAAAAAAAATATGTTGTAGGGTTTATCCCCCTGAGTAAAACAAGGGTACTCCCACTGCTGAAAGGTGGTTTAGTCAAAAGTTATTACAGCTCAAAGTTGAATTTTTTTAGGTGCAATATCACAGTGGCCTGAAATTGTACAGTGGCGCTGTTGCTACAACATCCTATGGACATCTCTGGTCCTGGTAATCATATCACTCCTTAGACGTCTCTTCTCTAATGTACACAAACACAGTTTGGCTAGTCTCTCTTTGTAACTCAGATCCTCCAAACCCTTTATCAGTTTTGTGGCACATCTCTGCCCTTTTTCCAGTTCAGTAATGACTTTTATAAGAACTGGTGCCCCAAACTGTACTCCATATTTTAGTTGAGACCGAACCAATTATTTATTTAGAGGTAGGATAATATTAGCATCCCATGCCTCTTTTATGCATGCTAGTACCCTATTTGCTCTTGCAGCAACTGAGTGACTCTGCACACTGCTGTGAAGTTTATCGTCTATCAGTACCGCTAAATCTTTTTCTAATGAGGATTCCCTAAGTTGTTTCCCTTTTAGAGTATATGTAGCATCTTTGTTTCCACAGACCAAATGCATAACCTTACATTTATCTACGTTAAATGTCATCTGCAACGTTTTTATACATTCACTCAGGTTATTTAAATCTTCTACAGAGAGAAAACAACCAGACTTGTATGTATTTCCTTGAAAAACTTTGTGTCATCAGCAAAGATTGAGATGCTACTTTCAATTCCTACTTCTAGATCATTAATAAACAAATAAAAGCACTGGACCCAGGACTGAACCCTGTGGCACTCCAACTTGAAGAGCTTCCATTTACAGCAACTCTCTGCCATCTATCATTTAACCTGTTCTCAATCCTTGTACAGATATCACCTCCCAAACCAAAGCCTTTTAATTTATGCAGTAACCTTTTGTGAGGTACTGCATAAAAGTCATTTGCAAAATCCAATTATACTACATTAGCAGCAATTCCCTTGTCAAAATTACTACTTACCCTGTCGTAAAATGCAAGTAAGTTAGTCTAACAGGATCTGTTTTTCATAAAACCATGCTGACTCCTACTAATAACATTGTTTGTCTTCACATAGTTCTGAATACTGTTAGTTAGTAACCCTTCTAATATCTTACCCACTATGGAAGTCAGATTCACAGGTCTATAATTTAATGGTTTGGATCTTTCCCTCTTTTTGAACAATGTAACTACATCAGCTTTCCTCCAATCACAGAGCAATATACCTGATGAAAGTGAATCACTAAATATTAAGTATAATGGTCTTGCTATTAATGAACTATGTTTCTTAAAGGGATAGTAATGTTTCATATTAAAAGCAGCTCTAATTAATCATCATAGTATTTGGACTTTGGATAGTGTTATTTCAATACTGTCAGAATTATAGTTCAAGAGTAATTCAATGACAAAGTGTCCCCCTCATGCCCCTTTTACTGATGTAACACTGTTCAGCCAGAGCAGAAGGGAGGTGCCCAGGTAGACTGCAGAGAGGGACACTCTTCAATTAAGGTAAGGGAAAAAATTGAAAAGCTTGTCAAGGGGGGCAGGTCTTTCATTGTTCTCATAGGAAGAAGATTGTCCCCTGCTGTTATCTGTCTGGTCTATGGACTGCATTCCACATCTGAGAAGAGATTGCTTACACTAGGCAAAAGGGGCGGGAGGGGAAACTTTGCTTGTGAATCTCTCTCAAACCATAAATGTTTGAGAGATAAGACTTATATCGTTCTTCATGTTTTTTTAATGCCTACAAAATAAAATAAAGATAAAATGAAGTATTACTATCCCTTTAAGTACCTTTGGGTACATACCATTAGGTCCAGGTACTTTATTCACCATAACCTTTTTCAGTCTTTTTTGGACTTTGTCCTCAGTATGCCATGTACATGATGGAGGAAATGCTGTGGTTTTGTCTATTTGCCCATAGGCTGTCATTGTTACTTCCTTTGTACTGAAGCAAATAATGTATTTATGGTGTTAGTCATAGCATTATCCTCACTAATCAATTCACTTGTCTCAGCCTTAAGAGGACCAATATCAATTTTAACAGTTTTGTTATTATTATACTTGTAGAATTGTTTAGTATTTTTCTTGCTCTCATTTGCAATATTTCTCTAATTTCCAATTGTATCTATCTATCTACACATGTAACATGTGTGTATATATATATATATATATATATATATATGTATATATATATATATATATATATATGTATATATATATATATATATATGTATATATATATATATATATATATATATATATATATATATATATATGTATATATATATATATATATATATATATATATATATATATATATATATGTATATATATATAGTAACATAGTAACATAGTAAATTAGGTTGAAAAAAGACACAAGTCCATCAAGTTCAACCTTCGCTTCATACCTCAGTAACTAAGAACTTTATAGCCTTCCTGCTACCAATTAAATTAGTCTTTATCAGACCTTCCTGATCTGCCTACTGATAAACAGTATAACTCTGTATGTTCCCTTTTGAAAGAAATGTATCTAATCTTCTCTTAAATGTGTCCATTGTATCTGCCATAACTACCTCCCTGGGCAATGAATTCCACAATTTGACAGACCTTACCGTAAAAAAACCCTTCCTCTGCTGAAGTTTAAACCTCCTTTCCTCTAATCTCAAGAGGTGTCCCCTGGTCACCTGAGCAGGCCTTGGAATAAATAGCTCACCGCAGAGATCCTTGTATTGACCTCTCATATACTTGTACAATGTGATAAGGTCTCCTCTTAGTCGTCTTTTCTCTAGAGTAAATAAACCAAGTTTGTTTAGTCGTTCCTCATATGTCAAGTCCTCCATTCCCTTAATTAATTTTGTTGCTCTCCGCTGTACCCTCTCTAGTTCTAGTATATCCTTTTTCAGAACCGGTGCCCAAAATTGCACTGCATACTCAAGGTGAGGTCTTACCAATGATTTGTATAATGGCAAAATAATGTTATCCACTCTTGCTTCAATACCTCTTTTTATGCAAGACAGGACTTTGTTTGCCTTTGCTACTGCTGTTTGACACTGGTCACTGTTTCCAAGTTTGTAGTTGACAAGGATACCCAGGTCTTTTTCTAGCAACGAGTCACCTAAAATTATTCCATTAAGTTTATAAGTAGCCTTGGGATTGTTTCCTCCCAAGTGCATGACTTTACACTTCCCCACATTAAACTTCATATTCCACATGTTTGCCCAATCTGACATTGTATGTAAGTCCCTCTGTAGAGAGAAAATATCCTGTTCTGAATTAATGACTTTGCATAATTTAGTATCATCTGCAAATATTGATATTTTGCTTTCTATATCAATTTCCAGGTCATTTATAAACATGTTAAAAAGCAGCGGACCCAATACTGAACCCTGAGGTACTCCACTCTCCACTTTAACTATACTGGAGAATTTTCCATTTACAACCACACACTGTTCCCTATCCTTCAACCAGTTTTGTATCCAATTGCAAAGGTTATCTCCTAGCCCCAATTTCCTTATTTTATACACCAGCCTTCTGTGTGGTACTGTATCAAATGCCTTTGCAAAGTCTAGATATACTACATCTACTGCCTTGCCATTGTCAAGGTTGCTGCTTACCTCCTCATAGAAGCTGAAAAGATTAGTTTGGCATGACCTATTCTTCATAAAACCATGTTGATTTGTGCTAATGATCTTATTTTTTGTGTTGTAATCCTGAATATAGTCCCTTATTATGCCTTCTAATAGTTTTCCCACTACAGAGGTCAAACTCACTGGTCTATAATTCCCAGGTTCTGTTTTAGTTCCCTTCTTAAATAGAGGCACTATGTTAGCTCTTCGCCAATCCTGTGGCACTGAGCCTGTGGTAATAGAATCTTTAAAGAGTAAATATAGGGGTTTTGCTAACACTGCACTGAGTTCCTGAAGAACCCTTGGATGTATACCATCAGGACCCGGTGCTTTGTCGGTCTTAATTTTGTTCAGTCTTCCCATGACATCTCCTTGAGTTAACCCAATATCTATTAATTGTATTGTTTTATTTGATACTTGCGGAGGCTCTTCTACCATTCCTTGCTCCCTTGTATATACTAATGCAAAGAAAGTGTTTAAAACATCAGCCTTTTCCTTATCCTCACTAACCAACTCACCCATCTCATTTTTGAATGGTCCAATGCACTCCCTCTTAAGTTTTTTGCTATTTATATATTTAAAAAACTTTTTTGGATTAGTCTTGCTTTCCCTTGCAATTCGAGTTTCATTATCTATTTTTGCTACCCTAATTGCCTTTTTGCAATCTTTGTTGCTCTCCCTGTATTTTAAGAAAGATTGTTCAGTTCCTTCTGACTTAAATAATTTGAATGCTTTTTTTTTCCTTGCCATTTCCTTCTTTACATATGCAGTTAACCACATTGGCTGTGACTTACTTCTTTTGCACTTGTTCCCCATTGGTGTATACAGTTGGGTACATTTCTGCAACCTAAATTTGAATTCTGACCATTTTTCCTCAGTATTTTTGCCTTTAAATAACATATCCCAGTCTATGCGTTGCATTGAGGCCCTTAACAATTTGAAGTTTGCTTTTTTAAAATTAAGAGTTTTGGTTGAACCTATACATTTTTGCTTTGCCAGACAGATCTCAAATGTAACCATGTTGTGATCACTGTTTCCCAAATGTTCTCTTACCTTAATATTGGATACCATTTCTGTGTTATTAGAAATATATATATCCCCTCATCCTCATGATAAGCCATTGTCAATTCACTGTAGGATGATTGCCTTCTCAGCATGATTCCTAACAATTTTGGTCTTGTGCTTTTTGCTGCCACTGTGCACCAACAAATTTGGTAATTTCATCAACCCAGCTTCTCTTTGGTCTTCTTCTTGGGTGTTTAGTATAGAGTGGAATCCATTCCAAAATGTGTTTGGTCCATCACTGTCAGGTCTTCTTGCTATTTGGCCTATTTAGGTGCTATTTTAAGCTTTCAATGATTTCACAAACAGGGAACAAAAGAGAAACAGGAGAAAAAATGCACTTTTCATTGGACTATACTCTTTTTGTGAAAATAGACGATGTTCTGCTTTTTTCACTTACCTCATTGATTTGAAATTAATGGGAAAATATAATTTCCCCCATCCACGTGACAATGTTCCCTTTTTCTCCATAGGAATAGTATAAAAGAGATGCCAGGTTCCCAGAGCAGCCGTTCTGTGATTGTGAGAGGAAGAGGAAGTAGCACATTTTTGTGCTAGAGTCGACAGGCTAATAAAGTGGAATTTAAGCTTAGTTTAGGGAGTCTTGCAGGCAGGATATTTGTTCTTCTTATTATGGGAGTATGGGACTCTGGATTAAAGGAAGGGAGAAAGGAGGTTGAGCTCAAATACCTCAAAATTCCTTGTGACTGATTGAGACGTTCCTTCCTGATCTGGCTGTTATCTGTGTGATATGGGAGTCTGGGAGTGAGAGAAGGGAGCAAAGGTGAATTACCCACAATTCTATGTGACTGACTGGGAAGTCACATGCAGTCGTGATCTGGCTTTTATTATCTCTGCTCTAGGGGAGTCTGGGAAGTGAGAAGGGAGCTAAAGAGGTTGACCCCAAAAACCCCCAAATTGCTTTCAGGATGCAAGAGTGACTAGATTTTGTGTTGACTTCTTGTGGGTCAATGTTTTTTTAGCATACTTTAGATTATCTAGCAGAAATACAGGCAGATAATGTATCCCCTTGATGCATGTTAACAATCACCATATAATAGAATAGCAAATGGATTAGGCTTTTTCACTGATTTCTATGTGCAGAATTCTAATGAACATCATATGAAATTAACTCTCGTTACTTGTTCATGAAATAACATAGCTAATGGACTACTAAACTCTGACTGCAAAACTGCCATCATTACTTTTTTCTTTCAGGCTTGAGTTATAGTAGGGATTTGTAATCCCCAATAGCTGGATTTCCAAACCCTGCTTACACCGATTCTATGTGATATACTGTACAACAGTGGTTCTCAACCCGTGCTCTCAGTGGCTACTAACAGGCCAGGATTTGAGAATTTCCTTTTAAGAGCACAGGTGAGTTAATCAATATGACTGAGCCTCTGATCAACACACTTGTGTTCTAGCAGGGAAATTCCTAAGTCCTGTCCTGTTAGTGGCCACTGAGGGCACAAGTTGAGAACCTCTGCTGTACAATATACATTTAGTTATAATAGAATGTAACTAATATGTTTATTATTATGGAACAATTATAGAGTTTATACATAAATAAAAATGTCAACTTGGAATAAATGGAAATGTCTTTAAATGTATCATGACATATATTTTTCGGGTTAATTAACTCACTAGGAATTCCCCCAAAAGCTTCTAATGTACTTTACAAATGTAATAAACTTACTTTGCTTGATACAATGTTTTATTGGCAGAAAAGATACAATTTGTGTTAGAGGTGTTTATAACGATTGGTTTTATAGATGCTATTTCACTGCTGATTTCACGGTTTATGATCCTGATACAGAACTTAAAAAACTACATTGAAGCTATAAATTGATATGACATGGTTATTATATTTGTTAAAAGAGACAGGTGGGTGCCTTTGTACTAAATGTTAATAACAGAAAATATTTCCTATAAAAAAATATTTTCCATAATTAATTATTATTCTACATATACAGGATATATATTATAGTCTTATATTTGATTACTACACCTGAAGTTATTGGAATGCTACACTAATTATTTTCATATTTAAAACTATAGCCAACTTTACTGTACTCACAAATTGATATTTACTTATTTGGAATGCTATTTTAGATGGGCTAGATATTGAGCAGGATGTTTTTGGATAAACTGAATGAATGGGCAGAAAAGTAGCAAATTATGTTTAATGTTGATAAATGTAAGAAACATACATGCTACATATACACTTAATAGAAACCTATTTGCAGAATTCGCGTTAGAGAAAGATTTAGGAGTACTGATAGACAATAGAACACATCATTGTGCACTGTCACTCAGCTCCTACAAAAGTCAGTAGGGTATTATCCTGTATAAAAAGGGTATAGATGCACTTGATGGGAATATAGATCTACTTCTGTATAAACCCTTGGCAAGGTTTCATCGATATGGAGTGCTGTCTGGGGCACCAGTTCTTTAAAAAATACATTATTTATCTGGAAAATGTACAGAGACTTGCAACAAAACTCATAAAAGGATTGAAGGATCTGAGATATAACGAGAGACTAGCCAAACTGGGCTTGTTTATATTAGCAACGATGTTTAGGGGTGGTGTGATTACACGTTCAAATATATTCAAGGTAAATTCAAAGAACTCACCAATTAACTATTTAGTCAAAGAGTTGAACAAAAAAACAAGTGGTTATCTTTGAAGAATACAGTAAATGTGATTTCAACTAAAACAAAGGCAGAGATTTTTTTTATAGTAAGGGCAGTATATTATGGAATTCTTTGCTTCGGGATGCTGTGCTTGCAGATTCTGTAATTACTTTTAAAAAGGTATTGAATTGCCTTCCAGAACAGAACAATTTTAAGATGTATAACAGTTGTTGATCCAAGTAAATATATACAATTGCCATTTCAAATCAGTAGTATTTTTTTACCCACTTGGTAATTGTAAATGGCTTTGATTGTTTTTTTCCTTTCCTCTGGATCAACAGGGATGGAATAGGCTGAATTTGATGGATTTATGCCTTTTTTATCAATTATGTTACTATGCTACTTTTGCAACAAATATATGAAAATTAACATTTATTAGTTGTCCATTGTTATCACTAATAACACAATTTTTCTGAATTTATTATACTTAAAGGGGATCTATCCCTCCTATACAAGTTAACCCTAATAGTTAAAGTATGTAGCGAATAAGTATAAAACTCTATTAATTTTGTTTTTAAAATCTCTGTTTGGCTGAAATTGAAGTAATAAACGCTGCCCTGCACCTACTTCCAGATAGACTGCGGTTACCAGCTCTGCACCACAGTCTGTCACTCTGCCTCAGCTCCCCTCCCTCTATCCAGCCTCCTCCAATGACAGAGGCTTTCTGCCTGTAAGCTGGAGCGGTCTCATAGGCAGAGATCAATATCTAGCCAATAAGATCACTCCAGCTTACAGACAGAAAGCATCCGTCATTGGAGGTGGCTGGATAGAGGGAGGGGAGCCGAGGCAGAGTGACAGACTGTGGTGCAGATCTGGTAAAAGCAGTTTATGAGGAAGTAGGTGTAGGGCAGCATTTATTACTTCAATTTCGCCCAAATAGAGATTTTAAAAACAAAATTAATACAGTTTTATACTTATTCTCTATATACTCTAACTATTAAGGCTGACTTGTAAAGGGGTGATAGGTCCCCTTTAACCTAAGTCACTATACCTTTTTATGTAAAAAAAACCTAGGGATTTTCTGTTACCTTATGTGCACTGGTGGCAAAATGTATTAGGTACATGCATGCGCATAATCATCAGCCATCAGTGTGCACTAATAATAATGGAAATCACGTTATTCAAAAGTCGATAAATGAAGCTAAAGATTTGTTAAAGGAGCAGTACACTTTTAAATAAAAATTATATATTGTAGTTATTTTCCTATTAGTAAACAAGTGTACTCATTTCTGTGCCTTATGCAATTTTAATAAAAGTCACACTTTTTACAAGATACAATATATTTTTTCTGAATCCACATTAAATCGGTGGTGGAATTTATTTTTTTGTGGTAGTGAGCCTGCCTAAGGCCTAAAAAGCTATATAAACTAAATAATTTTCCAATCTGACTTTTAGATTGAAGGAGAATAGTCCTACAATCAGTTTTTAAACTCAAAAGTTGAATTCATATCAGTGGAGGTAATAGATAAGATAGGTTAAATTAAGATCAGAATGATGTATGATATAAACAGATGCTTGAGTTAGACACTCAGAGCAGTTTTATCGTTATGATGTCTACACAGTTGGACTGGCATAATAAGGGGTAGGCTAAAGCTTATAAGAGACTACTCAATCTTAAATTGACATAAGCAAGGTATCATCTGAAACATATTGTGACTATGTCTTTTTAGATGAAACGCGTCAGAGCATACTATACTTGTTACCTTTGGACTGGGTTTAGCATTTGTTCTGCTGGTTCCATTGATTAGAGCTCAGATAGTATGGTGTGCGGAAAAGTACTATATGAATACTGCCTGGTTGTTTCTTATAACTGCAAGATAATTCTCCTGGAGGTTTAGGATCAAGCTACCTGGAATATTATTATGAAAGATGCAGAGAAAAGTAAAGTCTCCAGCATTCCGAATGCTACTTTGAGCACCAGAGGCATAATTGTTAAAGAGAGCTGTTTGCCAGTTATCTATAAATAATTTTCATATTGATTTGTGATAGTTTTGTCAATCTTAAATGTTTGTTTTACATTAAAGTTGAACCTTCATGTATTTTAAAGTGCCCTTCAAATAATTTTTAACATAGCGTTTAGCATAACTACACTTGTATTATCCTTAGCAAGTACGCCATTATTTAGAAATTCAACTTCTTCGGAGACTCACTAGCAGGGATCTTAAAGGGATAGTAATACTTAAAATGTAAAAAAAAATATGTTGTAGGGTTTCTCCCCCTGAGTAAAACAAGTGTACTCCCACTGCTGAAAGGTGTTTCATTCAAAAGTTATTAATTTTCAAAGTTGAATTTTTTAGGTGCAATATCACAGTGGCCTGAAATTGTACAGTGGCGCTGTTGCTACACCATCCTATGGAGATTTATGGTCAATTGACCAGAGCTGTCCATAGGATCGTGTAGCAACAGCGCCACTGTACAATTTCAGGCCACTGTGATATTGCACCTAAAAATTCAACTTTGAAAATTAATAACTTTTGAATGAAACACCTTTCAGCAGGGGGAGTACTCTTGTTTTACTCAGGGGGATAAACCCTACAACATATTTTTTTTTACATTTTAAGTATTACTATCCCTTTAATGTAGAGGAATCTGTGCACCTGCACTGTCCATCCTTTCTGTACTTTAAGGTACAATGCAACTCCCACTAGCCAATCACAGAGGAGACAGGAAAAGAAAGCTCAGGCGCACAGATACCTCTTCGGCAAGATGTCATCTGCCGGGGAGTCTCCAAACAAGTTGAATTTCTAAAGCCAGACTTGCTAAAGATGGATATGCTTAACTACTTAAATACATGTTACACTGTGATGTATTTTCTTAGAAACACAGAATTTGACAGCAGATAAGAACAATTCAGCTCATCCAGTCGCCCATTTTCCTACAGTAAAAACCTCAAACCTTTTTTGGTCCTTGCTCTTTTCTTACATTAAGGACAGCCTTATGCCTATCCCGTGCATGCTTAAATTCTGTCACTGTATTAACTTCTGCTGCTTCTTTCTATTTCCTAAATTGAGGGATGGTTATTTGCTATCCTGAACAAGATACAAATGATATAAGTCTTAACATTTTTTTTATTTTTGTTTTGTTACTATTGGAGCACATATATTTTGCTTGAAACTTATTAGTGGTCACATATTAGAGCTGGTATAAATGCCTTATGCATTTCACCTGACAAGTGGTCTTCTTAAGACACAGCCTTTCTGAACAACTGAACAGAAGAACACTTGGTGCTAATCTCAATACAATAACAGTATTATACTGCATAAGCAATTAAAGAAATAGTGTTTATATAGGACCAGGGATGGGCGAAAGTTGTCGCCGTGTTCCCACAAGAAATTTCATGAAAACCACGTTGTTATCCACTTTAAAACTAGCGGTTAAAATTTTTGCATCTTTCGGCCATTGGCCAAAATCTTTTGCCATTTTTTCAGTGCTAAAAAATCTTTGCCCAGAGGCGTGTCCTGACTGTCACCGAGATGGCAGCTTAAATTTGGAGCTCTGACATCTCCACAAGATTTCGTTTGTATTTCTAGAGGAAAACGTATGGGAATAACTTTGAAGGGTGTGTGAATGTCTGGGGAGGTATGAGACGAAGAAAGAATTCTTCAATGTAACTTTCCAACTTAAAATCGTATTTCTCGGTGGAGCCGGCCCACGCGCCATTACAGGGGCCACCCACTTCATCTCCATTTACAGAATGCTTGATGCGGGAACCCAATGTCATCTTACCTCCTAGCCAAGTACAGACGGAACCGCTACGTAGACGGAAACTCTGTTGTCAGTAACGGAGACAGAGATTCCCCATCACTAAAAGGATATGAGGAACTTAGCACATTCTCTAAAAGAGGAATTCTGTGGCTTTATGGATTAACATAAGTTGGCTTTCAAAGCTGAAGTTGCTACGATCAGAACGGAATTGACACTCAAAGGCTTGTAGTCTTAGATGACAACCAATCTAAAAGTGCGGACCGTGTGAAGACTTTAGAAAACATGATTCATCACCAACATGAACATATCCATCAGCTCACGGCACAGATCAACGATCTGGACAACAGAGAGAGGTGGTGTAACCTCCGCATAAAGAACTTGGCCGAATCAGTTACACCACCTGTTCTTAAATGTACGATGCAAGCATTTTTTAAAGACTGCTTGGTGAGGCCCAAGCTGGGCCCGTCCACATCGGGAGAATTCATAGGGCCCTAAAGCCCAGAGAAAACAACCTCTCAAGAGATGTTATCATCTGTTTCCTACAGTATGAGGTTAAGGATTTAATATTCAGAAAATGTCGTGAATCGTCTGCTTAGAAATGTGGTGGTGCAGACATTTCAATATTCAATGACATTTCTCCATTCACCCTACAACAGCGAAGAGAGGTCAAACCTTTGACGGATCACTTGAGATCCTTGCAAATTCGCTACAGATGGGGCTATCATTTTGCTTTCATGCCTCACTAAATGGAAAATCGGCCTCCCTGTACTCCGTGGATGACACAGCCACATTTTGTCCATCACTCAGTATATCAATGCCGCAAGCAATGCCTCAACCGAGCACGCAGGTTGGGAATAAATCCCACAGGCACCTAGAGTGGTCACCAGGATCCCCAGCTCAAAGGCCTAAACAAAGCAAACTGGAGACCTTCCAGCAAGACCTGCACCAAGGACTGGAGCTGATGCCCATGACCTGAAGTGGTCATGGGCGTCTCATTAGAAGCGCACCTCTGGGGCTTGATGCATCCGAACCGGTGGACTGGACCCCGCCGCCACATTACAGCTCATCTTTCTTATGAAAATGTTGCTGCAGTTGAACTGTTGTGTTAACTCCTTGAAGCAGCCGTGCAGTGGCAGTTGGCCAAGTTTCTAGTGTTATACGAGTTGGGTAAGACTGTTCCCAAATGTGAGCTTCCTGGACTTCCATCTACCATGTTAAATGTTCCACTTGCCTAGATTAAGTTTCCATTACCCTGACCGATAAGGCCTTTAAGATCCTTTTACTTTATTGTTATATGAGACCCCTGTCTCCTTATTTTATTTTAAACATCCCTTCACTACACTACACGTTCCCTATCACATTATTCTAAATTTTACTGGTTGAGAGTGCTGTTCACTTTTATAGGGGGAAATAGATAATTGGGGGTCCATATATTTGAATGTTTATTGTTCTCAATGTTTAGATTATAGGCTGCAATTGGGGGAGCTACCCACAATGCGTATATGCCCGATCGTATGGAGCTAGTCTCTTGTTGTTATTGGCCTTGAACTTTTGCACGTCTTTAGATACTAAATGCCGAGATTAATCCCAAATCCAACTGGGTTCATATCCACGATAGCTCTGATACCCGGAGGCACTTAGAGGGTATATATGAGCTGCTGCTCAACATACATTTCACTGTTAGCTGCTATGGGGAGTTTTGTTTAGCACAACTTTGGGGGGACAAGATATTCTTTGTATTTCTTAGAGATGAGAAAGTACGAGTGGAGTTGCCGACATTGGGCATTGGAGATGGGGAGTCGCATATTTCTGTCCTGACATGATTCTGCGATTCTGCGATATGCTCCTGCCCTGGTGGTTCCCCCTCACTGACGCCCATCTTGGCTCCTTTGCCACTATTTAAAGAGATTAGTAGGGGATTGTTTTATTCTATATATACACTGATATGATTCATTTTATTAGTAGATAAGTAATCCTACATTTACTCTAAGCTGCATGTCTAGAAGGGGAGACAATTGCTGTATGGATATGCGACCTGATCACACTTCTAATTAGTTTGAACTGATGTTCACTGTTATACCCCTCGGATAACAATTCTATGACTGTTCCAGTGTTCCATTAAAGCTATTACACTTAGTTTATATAGAGTTTGGCTATACCGTAATCCTCAAGTTCTTAACCCAATCTCATACTATGACTTATGACTATTGTTTTTGCTCCTACCTGGGTCTCTAATACATAGCAGGATGAGATCAAATATTGATAATAGTATTGGCTTTTGCTGGAAAAGCGGGGGCATACTCACTTGCCTTGTAACACACATTGGATTTTCTGGACCACAACTTTGCCTAGTAATATCACCAACCCACCTTTCATATTATGCTTAGTACATACTCCCAGAGATTTCTATTCTCACTTCAGACTTTTTCCTCCTCCCTTCTACACTGATGTAAGGTTTAAAATCTCACTTTATGTGTGACACAATGTTTAAATCTCTTATCTCACATCATTCAACACCTTTTTTTGTGAATTACATTCCTCCACGCTAACGATCTTGTTGAGTGTCGGACCCACGCTACACACACACCAGATCGCTACTTACCTGACCATGTTATTACTACACCCCAGAGACTGTATGTCACCCAGCTCTTTACTACTGCTCCTCTCTCTGACTGTATTACTTTTCCAATGGATAATTTTCTTTCTAGCACTTGCTGAGTGCTGGCCACTACCCATCCCTCTTTCTTCCCCAGTTCCCTTTCCATCCCTATTTCCGCTCCGGAGGACCGGCGCAGTGGGTCCAAACATGATTATAGGCTCCTCTCCATCGACATGTATGACCTAAAGTTGATGACACTCAATGCCAAGGGACTGAACACCCCTGAAAAGAGATCACATTTGTTGAGGGACTGTTCTAGACTTGCACCAGATATAGTGTTCCTCCAAGAAACCCATTTAAAACTACAGAACCATCCGATATTGACTTCACGTCAATATCCAAATACATATTTCTCTTCGGCTACAGGGAAAAAGAGGAGGGTTGATAACAACCAATCTAAAAGTGCGGAACGTGTAAAGACTTTAGAAAACATGATTCATCACCAACGTGAACATATCCATCAGCTCACAGCGCGGATCAATGATCTGGACAACAGAGAGAGGTGGTGTAACCTCTGTATAAAGAATTTGACCGAATCAGTTACACCACCTGATCTTAAAGGTACGATGCAAGCATTTTTTAAAGAGCTGCTTGGTGAGGCCCAAGCTGGTCCCATCCACATCGAGAGAATTCATAGGGCCCTAAAGCCCAGAGAAAACAACCTCCCAAGAGATGTTATAATCTGTTTCCTACAGTATGAGGTTAAGGATTTAATATTCAAAAAATGTTGTGAATCGCCTACTTTGAAATGTGGAGGTGCAGACATTTCAATATTCAATGACATTTCTCCATTCACCCTACAACAGCGAAGAGAGGTCAAACCTTTGACGGATCACTTGAGGTACTAAACATATCACTGCCACCGCCTGCGGCAGAAACCCTTCAAAGAAAGTTCCCTTTCAAATGGGCAGTTTCATATGTTAAATATTTAGGAATCTGTATTTCATCAAAGTTAGAGGAGATCCCGCAACTCAACATGTCTCCCCTCCTGGAATCAATTAAATCCGATATGTATAAATGGATGCTGATAGTTTCTTCCTGGATTGGGAAGATAAATATTATCAAAATGATGATACTCCCCAAAGTGCGTTATGTATTCTATACTATACTTTTTGAGAAGTTTGCTTGATGACTTACAATCCCAGATTTCCTCCTTTGCTTGGGCACAGAAAAAAACAAGACTACGACTTTCGATTTTGACTAAGCCTGTCGCACGGGGTGGTCTGGGGCTTCCAGATTTTAGATCATACTTTCATGCCTCTGCGATCTCCAAACCATTTGATTTTACTACAAAGGGTCACAAATGGTGGACTCAAACTTTAGGGTCCTGTGTCGACCGCTCTGACCCATTACAGCTATTATGGATAGGACTATCTCGTGTCCCACCGGATTGTAAATCACATCCAATCCTTGGCCACTTATTACGCATTTGGTAGCAGATAAATGCCTCAAATTCTTTGTCTCCTGTACCCTCCCCACTGTTTTCTATAATAGGGAATCCAGATTTTCTGGCTGGACTTCTCCCATCCCCTTTCAAGGACTGGGAAAAGGGGGTTCTATCAACTTTAGGAGCCTTGTTACCAGCCACACTCCCCTTGGACAGAGAATCCATTCAATCACCCTTACACGGCTCCCATATCCACTGGTGGACATTCTTTCTGGTAAGGAATTGGTTACATACATATGTGAGGGATGATCCTCTACTGATACCTTGGGCCACCCTAAACCCTATTTCCTAACACTCTGAGAAAGAGATCTCTCCATTTCGCTAAATATGGCCATGTGGTCTAAAGTCTTTTGCTCCGGCTTTAAATATGCCAGATCGTCTAGAATCAGGGAAATGAACTACAGACTGTACACCAAGTGGTACCTCACACATCTTAAACTAGCGACCATCTACTTAACAGTCTCCCTGATGTGCTGGCGTTGTGGGACAGAAACTGGCTTGATGCATTGCATATGGTGGACGTGTCCACATATTGTGCCTTCTTGGGAAGGGATTAGGGCAACCATTAAACAGAAATTGGACATGGACATTCTGCTAGGCCCATTACTCTTCCTGTTCTACCTTCCATATAACCTAAACTGAATCACTGGGATTGATCCAGGATTCACTGTCTACCCTCTCATGAATGAAGCAAAAGCACTTATACCAAGAATGTGGAAACTGACTGATTACCGAACCATATCGCAGTGGACCCAAAGGGTCGATGAACTATTAACTTTGGAAAAATGCCACGCTCTATCCAACAATAATATCCAGGACTTTGACAATAGATGGGACCTGTGGCTTAGTGCGCCTTGATCTCATTTACACTATCCTTATTTCTTCTGGTCCTTTTTCTTGGGTAAACACCACTGTGGGCTGATGTTGGTCTATTAATAACTCTCAATAGCTCTAGGTGGTTGGCTGGAACCTTGGCATGGGGTTACTCCAACAATTTGATAACATTTGAACCTCGCCTTCACAAACTTCTTTTTAGATTCTGGTCGGGCCTACTGCTTTTGTCCTCGGGGGATTGTCCCTCCCCTCACCTTCCCATTTACGCTGTCAATCCTATTACAGCCCTTTTTACCTCATCTTCAATTTCTTCTATGTGGTTGTAAACGCTTTCAGCTCTGGTCTCTATCCCTTATTCTCTGTTACTCTCCCACCATTTAATTAGTTTGACTTGAGACTTAATTGATTAGTACTCATGGAATACGGTTATCCTGATCTTGACTATGCATACTGTGATTCAACAGAATTGTTCCCTACTACACTTGCATATTTTCGTTTCCTCCTTTTAACGGATATATACTCCAGTGTTACTGATACAGTTCTTATTATCCTTCCTGAATAGTATTATTTTTGGATAAATGTTGTAAAGTGCGTAATAATTTTTCATTTCCTGACCTGTACTGGTCCCCTACAGCGGACTTTATGCTCTAGTATGATCTACTGTTAATTTTCTGAATTTTGTATTTTAAACTCTGTATTGCATAAATTTCTCAATAAAATATTACAAAAAAAAACCCCAAAAAGTTTGATTTGATTGATTTACGTTGTTTTCATACTTCCGCTATAAAAACGTGATGTTTTCGCTGAAGGCAGACACAATAGAAGCAGCTACAGAGCAAGACAGTACTGAGCTGTTCTGTTGTGATATTTTGCAAAAATTGAGGCAGGAGAGGCTCATAGTTACTCCTATCACTATGAGCAGCAAAAAGAGGAACTGGAAGTGTCCACTGAGGAGGAGAAAGTGACTAGCAGTACTGAACCAATGCTGTCCAGTCCCACTAAATCACCCCAAGATATCTTGGGGAATTTAATGAGACGTGAGGGAGAAAAGGCAATAGGAAGGAAGGGAGAAAAGGGAATGGTATCATGGGGCCCGTGCTATGCAGGCAACATTCTGTCAATCTGGTCCTCAGTTTACTCCTATTGGTTGCAGTGGTATTGGCCCGCACAGTATTTGTCCTTAAATACTGGGTCCTGTCACTTCGCTGTTGCCTTTCGTGATGTTTCTGTACCAACGTTTGTTCCAGTTCTTGTGTGATGTCAGTGCATGACCCGGATTGCCTGACCACTCTACTGCTTCTGTTCCTGCTCTGTGTACCGACCCGGCCTGTCTGAAGTTCCTGCTCTGTGTACCGACTCGGATTGACTGACGTTCCTGCTTTGGATACTGTTTCCGGTTGGCTGTTGTTCCTGCTCTGTGTACTGACCCGTTGGGCCTCCGTTGCTGCCTGTCCAGGACTGCCAGCTGTTCCTTGTGTCTCTGTTGGACTTGGCATCTGGGCAGTGTTGCTTCCAGTACACTCATTTACTGCATTCCGGTTTTGGTTACTCTCCATGTCGTGTGGGCGACACTCCGGTTTTGAGCCTTATACTGCAGCCTGGTCTCGGTTACTGTCCATGTCGCGCGGGCGACATTCCAGTGTGTGCATTCCATTCTGTGCCTCTGTACGCTAGACCTATACTCCTGCCATCAGCTGAGGTTGGGTTTCATTGCGCACCTCACGCTACTTCCATCTCGGCAGTCGACATTGGTTTAAGTGTTCATCTATCCCCCCGGGGAAAAGGGGCGTTCTCCACCGGTTGTTGGCATTGTAGTCTCCGCTGGGCAACCTCTGGGCATACAGTCTGTCCTCCGCTACTGCTACGGCAGCATATAAGTTTGTTAAGGGCCTTCACTTATTCCTGTGGCATTACTCGCTGTTTATACTCTCCCTCTCTAGGGAGAGTCTTAAGGGCCTCACTCTGAAAGGGCCTGCCAATCTTCCTGGACTACCGGTAACCCGTTTATTGCTGCCTTGTCTGAGAATCACACTTAATACCTGACCTGTGTCAGTACATTGTTGTTATTTGTCTGTACAATTACTGGACCCATTTGGGTATTTATTTATGTAACCTGTCCTGTGTCAGTACCTCATTGTATATATATTACTGGACCCATGAGGGTTATTGCTATTTTACATTGTTCAATAAAACAGTGTTTTTACCTAAACTTACTGTCTCTGAGTGTCAAACAAACCGTTACAAATGGAAAGGAAGGGAGAAAAGGGAATGGGAAGGGATAGAGTAAAAGATAGAACTAGTGAGAGCAGGACAGGTCACCTGCCTGTGCCTGCTGCAAGACGTGCTGCCCCTGCTGCTATTGCCACCATTACTGTTCCTGCAGCCACTAGTGTTATACCTGCTGCCAGACGTGCTGCCCCTGCAGCCAGTGCCACCAATTCTGTACCTGCAGCCACTAGTGTTGTACCTGCTGCCAGTGCTGAACCTGCTGCCAGTGCTGTACCTGCTGCCACCAATGCTTTGCCTGCTGCTAGTGTTTCTTGTAGTGCTCGGTGGGGAGAAAATGATGTCAAGTGTGGCAATCGCACTTGCCATTCCCAAGCAGTCCTGCCAGTGCTAGTACTACTGCTACTAAGTGTCACGGATTCAATAAATACACCAGGAATCAGTACTGTAACGTAAAACCACCTTTATTGACTGGTAATATATATATATATATTGATATAAGTAATAAAATAACAACAAGGCGCAGAGGGTACCAGAAGAAGCCAGCGCTTCCTACCAGAAATAGGAGGCTGCTTGGGGAACTAGGCAGACTGCTAATGGTAGTCTCGGCCTAGCCAGTAGGACAACCACAAGAGTGCTGCAACAAAGTACTCCTAAAGGAAAAGGACAAGGGAGACTTTTACTGACTCGCACCTGCAGTCACTATAGTGGGTAGAGACCACTTGGGGAGAAACAGTATGTTTGGCCAGAGCCTAGAGTTGGACTAGCCAGGGGTCAATACCAGAGTGGGACGTCTGTCAGAGCCACAGGTCTGCACCAGATTGGGTGGCTACTATGCCAAAGGATAATGCAGGAAGAATAGTCAGACAGGATGTCAGCACCAGGATGTATGATCTGACAAGCCCAGGTCATACACTGAGAGGTCCAAAGAAATCAACAACTGCATCAGACTGGACTGACTGTCCTTTACCCTTTTAAATCCACCCAGGAAGTAGCAAGGAGGAGTCTCAGGTAACCCCAGGTATAAGGAGCACTAGCGTCACTCAAACAGACATGCGTCTGAATATGACACAGCGAGACAACATGTGTCGCGACCAGCTTCATTATGAACATCTGCACCATTTGGGAAAAGGACTCAGCCGGCTGTGGGAGGCACCAGAAGCAGTCCGGCCGCAGGCACTGTGAGACACGGGTAGTGATGCCGGAGCACCACTCCCGGACCCAGTTTCCCAGCAGCTCCCAGCCAGAAGACGCTGGGACTAAGGTAGGCACTGTGACACTAAGGTCCAGCAGCTTGTTAGCGTTATGAGAGAAGGAGGGAGTAATCAAAAATATCCTCATATTACTAGTGACTGTGAGACTGAGGAGGAATACTCTGCGGCTGAACTTGATGTGGCTGGTATTAGTAGCAGTAATGGTGAAGCAGCTGGAGTAGAAGGGGAAACATTTGATAGCATCCAGACTAGCGGTCAAGGGAGCCCACGCCATTCCTCTGGCTCTGGGAGTCCCCTTCTCTTCACTACAGTGTCCAAGTTGAACATAATCCTTAAGAGGCCATAACTGGTGTTGGGGGAGGAGAGCAGGCTCAGAATTAATACCATCACCATCAGCAGGGGCACAGATCAGCTGCCTGTGCCTGCTGCTACTGCTGCTAGTGTTAGTCTGCCTTCTTCTTCAGGTGAAAAAGAAATGGCAAGTGTGACATTAGGGGACCCTCTGTCACATTGCTTGTCCCCTCCTCCAAGCAGCAGTGAGATGTCTGGAATAGAGCAGCAGCAACAACAGCATGTAGGGACTAGTGGTGGAGGTGATGAGGATGCTGGAGAAGCTGGGGTGGAAGAGACATTAATGGCCTTTTTAGCAGAAACTGAGAAGGAATGGGAGACAGGGATGAGGATGGACATCACCACCACCACTAGCAATGAGATTTTGGAATTAGAGGAATTTGCAACTGCTCTAATTCCGTCTGATGCTGAGGTGCAAGGGCAGTAGGATGCTAAGGAGCAGGCTAGTGTGCCACAGACCACTGTGGACACAGTGGGAATGGGGTCAACAAGTGATGCGGGACTTGGACAGGTTCCACTTGCCAGCAGTAGCATCACTCCTGATCCTAGTTGCAGTGCTGAATCTGAGGTAGTAGCAGCAACAGCAGCAACATTATCCACTGCCACAGACAATGAAGGGGAATTTGTAGGAGAAGAAGAAAGAGGCCATTCTTTTCCATCTGTTCCCTTCCCCCTGAAGTCATCATGGGTGTGGGACTATTTTTCTGTTGGGGCATGCACAGTGCAGTCATTAGCAACGGAAATTTTCACAATTTGTGCAAATAGGTGAAAAGAGGAAAGGAGGGAACACATCTTTGCAAAGCTCCCTGATATCACACATGAAACACCGACACCATTTACTCCAAACATGTTAAAGACAAACACCCACCACAGATATCAAGCACCGGTTTTGCTGACCCTGACTTTCCAGAAAGGCAACAAGAGGTGAGGCGGAGATCAAAGACGTGGAGTAATAGAACATACCAGGCAGAGACTGGAAGTTCCAGGATGAATGAAACAACTAGCTCGCCATCACCTTCAAGGGTAACTACATCTTCTGCCAATCCACCTCATTCATTACCTCCCCGGCAATTGATAGCCACTCCGTTGATGTTAGGATGTGGCAGTTCGTCTCTACCCATTGCACACTGTGTGGTGCACTGACCACACATGCCAGTGTGGTGGAGGAGAATCGCAATCAGTGCATCAAGCAGCATCTGAGGAGATTCCATCCTGCAGAATATGTTAAGATGGTGGCAGAGAGGGTTCATCATTACTATTAAACTGTCAGCAAGTTGTCATGTGTCCTTAGCGGGTCTGGAAAAGGGGTACAGTGACAGCGGCAGTACTTGGTTTCGGGTGTCATGGTGTTTGGATACAGTTGTGTCCCCAAATGTTATTTACACACACACACTGTACACATTGCAGTTGGTGATGAGCCCTGCTGTTGCTGCTCTGAAGGGAAAAAATATATTCTTATAGCAACACACCCATGATGATTTTGGAGGCGGGGCAGGTGGAGAAGATTTAATGGGCAACTTCTTCTTTTCTCAACATAAACTGGGGGCTACTTATTATGCTGCTACTGCCTCAGACGCATCACTGGAGCCAGTTGTGGCATGTGGAACCTTCATCATCCATCTTCCATGTTACTACTATTGTTGGTCTCATTCCCTTTCATCTGCCTAATCATCCTGCTGCTTAAATAACTGAGCAGCAGCAGTACAAACAGCAGTTGCAACTCAGGACTCAGAAGGACATTTGACAGTGGCCACTGGCCAACATGACCTGCTGGCATTAGGTCAGTAGGGCATTTTTATTTTTTTCTGAGGGCTTGTGTTTAAAAAAAAAATAAATAAAAAAAAACTAGTCCTACAAAACAATAAACATTTTTTGGGGAGTTTGTTTCTAACAAGACTAAGTCCTACAAATCAATGTTTCTTCAGGGCTTTGGCATCTAATAAGTCTAAGCCCTACAAAGGCCTGTAACAACAAATCAAACAAATCATCCTCTACAAAATACTGTATCAAGTCAAGTATCAGTCCACCCCAGTGGCAGCTTATGTCGGGGGTTCCTGTCTCTATCACTTTACATACAAATGTCTTATTTTATTTCATTGATTTATTTTTTATTAACTGTCCCCCCAATAGCAGTCAAGAAACCTCCCATAACAAATTCCCTGTTCAAATGATTCATTCATTCACCAAAACAGGCACCCTCCTCCATGGACACGGGAGCCTTTCAATGGTACTGCCATTGCAGTGAGGAAATCTCCATATCCGACTGGTCCCTTCCACAGACAGTCCAGCTCTGAAATGTCAGGCAAACCCTCTCCGAAACAGCATAACCACAGGCGTACATTTCAGCATATGTGGGCCTCATCGGTGTGGTGCAGCTGAATCCCTCTAGGCACATGAAAGCAAGGGCCCATGCCTGGGATGCCCTTATACTTAGAGAGACAAAGAAATGTGAGGAGCACCCATCAAGCATGAACAAGGTAAAGTATCTTGTTACAACTCACATTTTTCACTCCCATGTGCCATTGCAGAGAGGAAATCTCCATATCAGACTGGTCCCGCCCACAGACAGTCAGCTCCAAAATGTCAGGCAAATCCTCTCCGCACGAGAGAAACAGCACAACCCCAGACGTACGTTTCGGTCTATGTAGATATCGTCAGTGGGATGCAGCTGTTCCCCTCTAGGGGACACAGAAGCAAGGGCCCATGCCTGGGATACCCTTCCACTTAGGGAGACAACAAACGAAAAGAATGTGACGAGCGCACACCGAGAAAAAGCAAAATAAAGTAGTTTGCTCAAGGCATGTGTAGCCCCTCAGGTGTTGCTCAAGTCACGTTTTTCGCTCCCATGTGCCATTGCAGAGAGGAAATTTTCATATCCATATCAGACTGGTCCCACCCACAGACAGTCAGCTCCAAAATGTCAGGCAAATCCTCTCCGCACGAGAGAAACAGCATAACCATAGACGTATGTTTCAGCCTATGTTCGCCTCGTCGGTGTGGTGCAGCTGAATCCCAGGGTATCCCAGGCATGGGCCCTTGCTCTCCATGTGCCTAGAGGGAATCAGCTGCACCACACTGACGAGGCCCACATAGGCCGAAAAATACGTTTGTGGTTTTGCTGATTCTCTCGTGCAGGGAGGATTTGCCTGACATTTCGGAGTTGGACTGTCTGAGGACAGGACCAATCTGATATGAATATGGAAATGTCCTTTCTGCAATGGCACATGGGAGTGAAAAACGTTACTTGTAGCACCACTGAGGGGTCACTATGCCCAAGAGCAAGACACTTTATCTTGTTCGTTCTCGGTGGGTGCTCGTCACAACATTTGTTTCTTTGTCTCCCTAAGTGGAAGGGGATTCCAGGCATGGGCCCTTGCTCTCCATGTGCCTAGAGGGAATCAGCTGCACCACACAGACGAGGCCCACATAGGCCGAAACGTACATCTGTGGTTTTGATGATTCTCTCGTGCAGGGAGTATTTGCCTGAGATTTTGGAGATGGACTGTCTGAGGGCTGGACCAGTCTGATATGAATATGGAAATTTCCTCTCTGCAGTGGCACATGGGAGTGAAAAACGTGACTTGTAGTACCATTGAGGGGTCACTAGGCTCAAGAGCAAGACACTTTATCTTGTTCGTTCTCGATGGGTGCTCATCACATTTGTTTCTTTGTCCCCCTTTTATACCATGTCTTATGGTTTTTATTTTATTTCCTTTAGGATTTCTTTTTTATTAAGTGCCCCCCAATCACAGTAAACAACCCTCCAAAAATCATCCCCTGTTCAACTGATTCTTTCCCCACACCCCACCAACACAGGCACCCTCATGCCCCTTTTATCCTATGCCTTTGGGAAATAAAATAATATTTGCTATGTGTTGTGTGTAACTTCTATGTTCTCATTGATTTCAATGAAATGAGCTAGGCAAAAAAGCAGAAAATCTGTATTTTTCAAGGAATATTTTTCATGAATCGGAAAGTGCCATTTTTCGCCGATTTCAGTTTGAGGCAGAAATTTTCGCCTATCCCTTTATAGGACAGTCTACTACACATGTATTATAAAGGCAAGTTTACTATTCTGGTTTTAGGAATCTAATACAACTAAATTCTCCAGATGCTATCTGGAAGCACATAATATTTAAAATTATATAACCCAATTTTGGCTTTAGGTGTGTGTCCCTTTATTAGTAATAGGTAGTGATGAGCGAGCACCCCAATGCTCGGATGTTCGGGTGCTCTGACCGAGCACCCCCTGAGGCTCGAGTGCTCGGCCGAGCACCCGAGCCCCATTGAAGTCAATGGGAGGACTCGAGCATTACACCAGGCACCCCCTGCTCTGATGAGGGGAGGGTGCCTGGTCCATAGGAAAAGGGCAGAAAAAGATGGAAACACTACAGAAATGGTTCAGGGACAGCATAGGGAGGATGTCTGGATGCACCTTGGACTCCAACATCGCTGCTGGGAACGATCTTTCGCCCGTAGTACGCCATTTTTACAGACTGACCGTAAAACACACAAAAAGGAAAATAAAAACGACTTTAGGCGAAAAATTGTTACCAAACAGTATTTGCTGTATATTTACTTGTATATCATCTGCAAATTCTCCCAAAAATTTCATCGATTTTCTGAAGTGAGGCCATGATTAAGAGGGAAACGTGCGCAGAGGCAAATTATCCCAAAAATTTCCTTGATTTTCAGAACTGAGGCCATGATTAAGAGGGAAACGTGCGCAGAGGCAAATTCTCCCAAAAATTTCCTTGATTTTCAGAACTGAGGCCATGATTAAGAGGGAAACGTGCGCAGAGGCAAATTATCCCAAAAATTTCCTTGATTTTCAGAACTGAGGCCATGATTAAGAGGGAAACGTGCGCAGAGGCAAATTATCCCAAAAATTTCCTTGATTTTCAGAACTGAGGCCATGATTAAGAGGGAAACGTGCGCAGAGGCAAATTATCCCAAAAATTTCCTTGATTTTCAGAACTGAGGCCATGATTAAGAGGGAAACGTGCGCAGAGGCAAATTCTCCCAAAAATTTCCTTGATTTTCAGAACTGAGGCCATGATTAAGAGGGAAACGTGCGCAGAGGCAAATTCTCCCAAAAATTTCCTTGATTTTCAGAACTGAGGCCATGATTAAGAGGGAAACGTGCGCAGAGGCAAATTCTCCCAAAAATTTCCTTGATTTTCAGAACTGAGGCCATGATTAAGAGGGAAACGTGCGCTGAGCTGACCATCTAAAACATTATGGGTGAGGGTCTGCTGCAGAGCTGACCATCCTAAACATTATATGCGAAGGCCCGCTAGTGAGCTGACGCTATAAAACATTATATGAGAGGGCCCGCTAGAGAGCTGACCCAATAAAACATTATATGAGAAGGCCCGCTGGTGAGCTGACCTATATAAAAATTGGCAAACAGGGCCCGCTGGTGAGCTGGCCCTATATAAAAATTATATCACAGGGCCCGCTGGTGAGCTGGCCCTATATAAAAATTATATCCCAGGGCACGCTGGTGAGCTGGCCCTATATAAAAATTATATCCCAGGGCATATGGAAGAGGAGGAGGAGGATGAGAACATTAAGAGTCAACCATATACCCGTTTTTGGGGTGGAAGGGGTGAATGGGAATACAGAGTATTCCCATCATTGTAAATAACATATATAAAGTGAGTTTATGTTCCCCCGGGGCTTTCCTCCAGTGGAGTGGAGAAGTCAGGGGAAATCCAGGCCTTGTTCATTTTTATAAGTGTCAACCTATCAGCATTGTCGGTGGAAAGGCGGATACGCTTATCTGTTATGATGCCACCAGCAGCACTAAATACCCGCTCAGACAGAACGCTGGCGGCAGGGCAGGCCAGCACCTCCAAGGCGTAGAGTGCCAGTTCATACCACGTGTCCAGCTTGGACACCCAGTAGTTGTAAGGCACAGAGGGATCATTGAGGACGCTGACACGGTCTGCTACGTACTCCTTCACCATCTTCCAAAACTTTTCCCTCCTTGTGACACTAGGCTGCGCATCAGGGTGAGGGTGCTGGCGGGGTGTCATGAAGGTGTCCCACGCCTTGGAGAGTGTTGCCCTGCCTTTGTCGGAACTGCTGTGTGCTCCCCTTTTCTCCCCTTCTCGGTTGGCCAAGGTAGCACGTACTCTGCCGCCAGCGTTGTCAGATGGAAAATTTTGGAGCAATTTTTCAACAAGAACCTTCTGGTATTGCACCATTTTGCTTGTCCTCTCCACCGGAGGAATGAGAGATGAGAAATTCTCTTTGTAGCGGGGGTCCAGAAGGGTGAACACCCAGTAATCCGTGTTGTCTAAAATGCGTACAACGCGTGGGTCACGGGAAAGGCAGCCTAACATAAAGTCAGCCATGTGTGCCAGAGTACCAACAGTCAAGATTTCGCTGTCCTCACCAGGAGGATGACTCTCAATATCCTCATCCTCTTCCTCCTCTTCTGCCCACCCACGCTGAAGAGATGGAACTAAAGTTCCATGGCTACCCTCTGTAGCGGAGGCAACCGTGTCTTCCTCCTCCTCCTCCTCCTCCTCCTCCGCCTCCTCCAATTGTCGCTGAGAAGACGAAGTGAGGGTGCTCTGGCTATCACCTTGTGTAAGCTCTTCCTCCCCCATTTCCACCTCTTCCACATGCAAAGCGTCGGTTTTAATTGTGAGCAGCGAGCGTTTCAGTAGACACAGAAGTGGGATGGTTACACTGATAATAGCGTTATCGCCGCTCACCATCTGTGTCGATTCCTCAAAATTGCGTAAAACCTCGCAGAGGTCTGACATCCATTCCCACTCCTCACTTCTGATTACAGGAAGTTGAACGGAGAGGCGACGACCGTGTAACAGCTGGTACTCCACTACTGCCCTCTGCTGCTCACAAAGCCGGGCCAACATGTGGAAGGTGGAGTTCCAGCGCGTGCTCACGTCACACAGCAGCCGGTGAGCTGGCAATTGTAAGCGCTGCTGCAGCTTCAACAGGCCGGCCGAAGCTGTAGATGACTTACGGAAATGTGCACACACGCGGCGCACCTTGGTCAAGAGATCATGCACATTGGGGTAGGTTTTTAGAAATCGCTGCACCACTAAATTAAATACATGCGCTAGGCATGGTACGTGTGTGAGCTTGCCGAGCTCCAAAGCCGCCACCAAGTTACGCCCATTATCACACACAACCATGCCTGGTTGCAGGTTGAGTGGCGAGAGCCACTGCTCGGTCTGGTGACTAATCCCCTGCAACAGCTCTGAGGCCATGTGCTGTTTGTCCCCAAGGCAGATCAGCTTCAGCACGGCCTGTTGACGCTTCCCCACTGCAGTGCTACACTGCTTCCAGCTACTGGCTGATGGGGGAGTGGCGGTGTGTGTAGAGAATTCGGAGGTGGAAACGGAGGAGGAGGAGCCAATAACGTAGGTGCTGGTGGAAACCCTGATGGAGGTAGGGCCCGCAATCCTCGGCGTGGGTAGCACCCGTGCCATCCCAGGGTCCGAGTCGCTCCCAGCCTCCACGACATTCACCCAGTGTGCCGTCAGGGAAATGTAGCGTCCCTGGCCACAAGCACTTGTCCATGTGTCAGTCGTTAAGTGGACCTTCCCAGTAACTGCGTTGGTCAGGGCACGGGTGATGTTACGGGACACATGGTGGTGTAATGCGGGGATGGCACACCGGGAAAAGTAGTGGCGGCTGGGGACCGCGTACCGAGGGACAGCTGCTGCCATCAGGCTGCGGAAGGACTCAGTGTCCACAAGCCTAAATGGCAGCATTTCGATGGCCAGTAATTTGGAAAGGTGTGAGGTTAGTGCTATGGCCTGTGGGTGGGTGGCTGGGTACTTTCTCTTGCGCTCAAATGCCTGGGGTAACGACATTTGGACGCTGTGCTGGGACAGGGAAGTGGATGTGGTCGCTGATGGTGCTTCAGATGGTACAGGTGCAGGGCGGGAGGTATGCGGGCCTGCGCCTTCGACAGGCGATTGGCCGGCACCGAAAACAGGGGAAGAGGAGGCAGTGGTGTGGCCTGCAGACACAGATGGGCGATCCAGGCGTTCCTCCCACTTACTACGGTGCTTGGATGCCATGTGTCGGATCATGCTGGTGGTGGTGAGGTTTCTAGTGTTCATGCCTCGGCTCATTCTGGTGTGGCACAGGTTGCAAACTACAATTCTTTTGTCGTCCGCACTTTCCTTAAAAAAACGCCATACCGCGGAACACCTACCCCTTGGCAAGGTAGATTTACGCAAGGGGGTGCTCCGTGGAACATTTGCGGGCCGGTTTGGTGCGGTCCGCCTTCTTTCTGTAGCCACACCACTGCCTCTTCCAGCCTGTTGCGGTGCTGCAGATGGCTCACCCTCAGGACTGCTGTCATCGCTCGGCTCTACACCTTCCCAGGTGGGGTCAGTCACCTCATCGTCCACCAAGTCCTCCTCCACTTCCTCACTCTGATCATCCTCCTCAAGTCTTGATCCCACCACATACTCAGTCATTGACAACTGTATAACATTCTCCTCAACAAGGTCTTGAGACGGAAATAGTGGTTGATTTAATGGCAACTGTGTCTCATCATCATCATCATCCACTACTTCCTTTGACCTTAAATGCCGTTCACATCTGTCATCTTCTTGTGATTGGGTAGCCTCTAGAGGTTGTGAATCAGGGCACAAGATGTCATGTTCCTCTGCAAGCGTGCTTGGAGAGAGGGTCAAATGAAGGATTGGTGATGAGACGAGCTCATCACTATATCCCAGTGTGGGATCACTTCTTTGACCAGACCGTGTATGGTGGGAGGAAGGATGATCAGAGTGAGGATTATGTTGACCAGACTCTTGGCTACTGAGAGTGGACTTGGTGGAAGACAGGGTGGTGCTTAACCGACTGGAAGCAGTATCAGCTGTCATCCAACCGACCACCTGTTCGCACTGGTCGGACCTCGAGAGTGATGTCCTGCGACGCCCTGTGAAATCAGACATGAAGCTAGGTATGGTGGATGTCTTTCTTTCTTGTGCTCTGGCACCAGGCACAGTTTCTCCGCGTCCTGACCCGCGCCCTGAACTTTCAGGATCACGTCCACTTCCCCGTCCCTTTTTACCCGCCTTCTTCATCTTACACGATATATATGACTTTAATATATATGAGTTTGAAAACTTAACAGTATTTCTTACTATTCTGCAACTCTGCAGAGTACACAGAATAGGCTGCTAAACTGCGGTGACACACACTGAATGGAATATGTGACTTTAATATTTGAGTTTGAAAACTTAACAGTATTTCTTCCTATTCTGCAACTGTGCAGAGTACACAGAATAGGCTGCTAAACTGCGGTGACACACACTGAATGGAATATGTGACTTTAATATTTGAGTTTGAAAACTTAACAGTATTTCTTCCTATTCTGCAACTGTGCAGAGTACACAGAATAGGCTGTTAAACGGCGTTGAAACACACTGAATGGAATATGTGACTTTAATATTTGAGTTTGAAAACTTAACAGTATTTCTTATAATTCTGCAACTGTACAGAGTACACAGAATAGGCTGTTAAACGGCGGTGAAAGACACTGAATGGAATATGTGACTTTAATATTTGAGTTTGAAAACTTAACAGTATTTCTTACTATTCTGCAACTCTGCAGAGTACACAGAATAGGCTGTTAAACGGCGTTGAAACACACTGAATGGAATATGTGACTTTAATATTTGAGTTTGAAAACTTAACAGTATTTCTTATAATTCTGGAACTGTACAGAGTACACAGAATAGGCTGTTAAACGGCGGTGAAAGACACTGAATGGAATATGTGACTTTAATATTTGAGTTTGAAAACTTAACAGTATTTCTTATAATTCTGCAACTCTGCAGAGTACACAGAATAGGCTGTTAAACGGCGTTGAAACACACTGAATGGAATATGTGACTTTAATATTTGAGTTTGAAAACTTAACAGTATTTCTTATAATTCTGGAACTGTACAGAGTACACAGAATAGGCTGTTAAACGGCGGTGAAAGACACTGAATGGAATATGTGACTTTAATATTTGAGTTTGAAAAATTAACAGTATTTCTTATAATTCTGGAACTGTACAGAGTACACAGAATAGGCTGTTAAACGGCGGTGAAAGACACTGAATGGAATATGTGACTTTAATATTTGAGTTTGAAAACTTAACAGTATTTCTTATAATTCTGGAACTGTACAGAGTACACAGAATAGGCTGTTAAACGGCGGTGAAAGACACTGAATGGAATATGTGACTTTAATATTTGAGTTTGAAAACTTAACAGTATTTCTTATAATTCTGCAACTGTACAGAGTACACAGAATAGGCTGTTAAACGGCGGTGAAAGACACTGAATGGAATATGTGACTTTAATATTTGAGTTTGAAAACTTAACAGTATTTCTTATAATTCTGCAACTCTGCAGAGTACACAGAATAGGCTGTTAAACGGCGGTGAAAGACACTGAATGGAATATGTGACTTTGATATTTTAGTTTGAAGACTTAACAGTATTTCTTCCTATTCTGCAACTCTGCACAGTACACAGAATGTGCTGCTACACTGCGGCGAAGCACACTGAATGGAATATGTGACTTTGATATTTTAGTTTGAAGACTTAACAGTATTTCTTCCTATTCTGCAACTCTGCACAGTACACAGAATATGCTGCTACACTGCGGCGAAGCACACTGAATGGAATATGTGACTTTGATATTTTAGTTTGAAGACTTAACAGTATTTCTTCCTATTCTGCAACTCTGCACAGTACACAGAATGTGCTGCTAAACTGCGGCGAAGCACACTGAATGGAATATGTGACTTTGATATTTGAGTTTGAAGACTTAACAGTATTTCTTCCTATTCTGCAACTCTGCACAGTACACAGAATGTGCTGCTAAACTGCGGCGAAGCACACTGAATGGAATATGTGACTTTGATATTTTAGTTTGAAGACTTAACAGTATTTCTTCCTATTCTGCAACTCTGCACAGTACTCAGAATGTGCTGCTAAACTGCGGCGACGCACACTGAATGGAATACGTGACTTTGATATTTTAGTTTGAAGACTTAACAGAATGTGCTCTAATCTGCAACTTTGCACACTAAACAGAATGTGCTCTAATCTGCAACTTTGCACACTAAACAGAATGTGCTCTAATCTGCAACTTTGCACACTAAACAGAATGTGCTCTAATCTGCAACTGTGCACACTAAACAGAATGTGCTCTAATCTGCAACTTTGCACACTAAACAGAATATATATATTTTTTTTTTTTTTTTTTGTTTTTTTCCCCCCACACCAAATAACCTGCTGCCCCCACACACAGTAGTCCTAAAAAGGACTTTTGGTTCTTTTTTTTTCACAATTTTTGTTTTTTTCCTCCCTACACTGCCTTTCCCTTCCTATCCTCAGCTCTCCCTGGCTCAGACTGAGCCGAACTCGATGGTCAGGTGCTATACAGCACCTGACCACGGGTTCTGGCCAGCCAATCAGTGTAATGCCAGCAGCCAACATGGCTGCTGGCATTACACCGATGTCAGAGCCTCCCTGCACGTTTATTGGCTGCGCAGCAGCCGCAAAACGTGCGGGGAGGAGACCCGAACATGGCGGGCGAGCACATGCGGTACTCGTACGAGTACCGCCATGTGCCGAGCAGAGCGATGCTCGAGCCGATCCGAGCATCGGCCGAGCATGCTCGCTCAACACTAGTAATAGGGCTATGCTCAATAAATCAAATCAAAGCATACACCAAAGATTGTATTGCTGGCTATGTCCCATTATGCCGGTGGCTAATGGCTAATGTTATGCACACAGTACTTGGAAGATACCAGAATGAATACAACTCATGAAGAACTAGTTCTGTATTCTCAACCCAATACACCACAATAATGTTTTTCCGCTTTTTTCACCCAGCTCATTCCATTGAAATCAATGGGAACATTAAATTTACACACAACACATAGCAAATGTTATTTTATATCCCAAAGGCATAGTATAAAAGAAATATGTGTTGGTGGAGTGTGGGGACAGAATCAGATGAACAGGGAATGTTTTTTGTGGGTATTGGTTTACTGGGATTGGAGATCAGTTAATAATAGAACTGTGCCTCTCACATCATAGGACTGAGAAGTGAAACAATGGGTACATCTGCACTCACATGAAACACCTTGCACAATCCTATCTAAACACCATGACACTTGGGGTCCCCAATGTGAAATCTCCCCAACAGAAACCAAGTACTTCTGTTGTCACTATGCCCCTCGTTCACATCCCACTAAGGACACATGACAACTTGCTGACAGCATATTCTGTGGGATGGAATCTCCTCAGATGCCGCTTGATGCCCTGCTTGTGATTCTCCTCCACCACACTGCCAGGTGTGGTCAGTGCACCATACAGTGTACAATGGGTGACCACGAACTGCCACATCCTAACATCTACATAATGACTATCACTTGGCAGGGTAGGTAATGATGAACTAGGTGGATTGGCAGAAAATGTAGTTACCCTGGAGGAAAAAAGGTGATGGCGAGCTAGTTGTTTCGTTCATCATCAAACTTTCAGCCACTGGCTGAGTTTCTCTATTTTTCCTCCTCTTTGATCGCAGCCTCACCACTTGTTGCATTTCGGGAGAGTCAGGGGATACAGCAACAGTGGTGGTGATGCTCATCCTCATACCTGTCTCCCATTCCTTCTCAGTTTGGGCTAAAAAGCCATCAATATCTCGTACACCCAAGCTTCTCCACCATCATCATCATCACCACCACCACTAGTCCCTCTGTGCTGATGGTGCCCTATTACAGACATCTCACTGGTTGAAGGAGGTGATGATAAATGTGACAAAGGGTCCCCTAATGTCACACTTGCCATTTCTTGTTGACCTGAAGAAGGCAGACTGGCAGCACTAGCAGCAGGCATGGGCTGCTGGTGGTGGTATTATTGCCACTAGGCAACAATTCTGCCTTCTTCAGGATCATGTTCCACCTGTACAATGCAGGGTCAAGGGTCAAGGGAATGGTGTGGGCTCCCTTGACCACTAGTTTGGATGCTCTCCATTGCTTCCCCTACCACTCCCCTAACTCCAGCCCCACCAGCTGCTATACCATCACTGTTACTACCACTAACTCCAACCACATCAATTTTCGTCCCTGAAACTTCCTCCTCATCACAGTCACTAGTAATATGATGATCACCCCTCCTTCACTCCTGATACTAACAAGATGCTGGACCTTATTAGTAGTAGTACTACTGGCGGGACTGTTTGGGGATGGTAAGTGTGACTTAGGGTTGCTGCTGTCACACTTGACATCATCTTCTCCTCCCCCCACCTCCTGAGAATTACAAGACACACTGGCAGCAGATTCAGCACCTGCAGCAGGTTCAGCATTAGTGGCAGCAGGGGCAACACTGGCAGAAGGTGCAGCACTGGCAGCAGTCACAGGCAGCTGACCTGTCCTGCTTTCACTACTACCCTCTTCTTCCTCCCACAAGAATAATTTCCCCAAGATTCCTAGGGGTGATTTAGGGGGAATGGCCCACATTGGGTCTGTAGTGGTCACTTCCTCCTCCTCCTCAGACTCACTGGACACATAAGTATCCTTCCAGCTCCTCTTTTTATTGTTTGTAAACCTACTCATAGTGATAGAAGTCACTATGAGCCTCTCCTGCCTCAATTTTGTACAAATATCACAGCACAACAGCACAGCAACTCTCTGTGCTTCTTCCTACTACTACTACTGGCAGTGCACCCCATATTGTTCCTATTATGATCTGATAACTCTCTGCATTGCCAGATTACTCAGGCTGTCACTGACAGCTTTACTGAATCTCCTGATACCTGGATGGGAGCTTTGTTATGACTGACAGCGCATCCTGTTATTTAATTGGCCAATTGTCATAAATGAGAGTAGGCCCAGTTTAGAAGCCCATATATGGGTGTCTGGGGGTAGGAGGCATTTCTGTACTTGTCCCCTCCATGCAAACATAGGGTCCGGACATACTGGCCTGGGGGTCATATTATGGCTTTGCACTTTCCCCCTTGAAACATTTCTGTGGACTACCCTGTATCTATACAAATCTACTGACCAAAAGCAGGTAAATTATTATCTTATTTTTGTCTTTTTTCTTACCATTATAGACTATTGTTTTTTTTGGTAAATACAACATTTATCAGTGAATAAAGAGAACTTTGTTCCACTTAAAACATTAGATGCTAGAGAGGTCTCCAACACATTGCTTCACAAGGCATGGGCATGTATTTGGCATTCAATGGGGTTGATTTTCCTACAAACATACATGAAATGGAACATATCTTAGATTTATTGTAGATCCTAAAAGATCATAGATGCCATCTGCTGGTGAAAGATATGTGTTTGGAAGCAAATCTATATCCAAAGCTCCATTCCAAAAAAATAATATGCCTAATTTATTTTTAAGTATGAGAGTAATCGGGGCAAAGTAATTATAAAATAGGAAACAATTAAAGTGCTCTTTAAAGGGATAGTAATGGTTCATATTACACATAGCTCAGAAAGTTGAGCATGTGTAATAGTGCTTTGTAGTGATGATCGAGCACCCCAATGCTCGGGTGTTCGGGTGCTCTGACCGAGCGCCCCCGGAGGCTCGAGTGCTCGGCCGAGCACCCGAGCCCCATTGAAGTCAATGGGAGGACTCGAGCATTACACCAGGCACCCCCTGCTCTGATGAGGGGAGGGTGCCTGGTCCATAGGAAAAGGGCAGAAAATGATGGAAACACCACAGAAATGGTTCAGGGACAGCATAGGGAGGATGTCTGGATGCATCTTGGACTCCAACATCGCTGCTGGGAACGATCTTTCGCCCGTAGTACGCCATTTTTACAGACTGACCGTAAAACACACAAAAAGGAAGATAAAAACGACTTTAGGCGAAAAATTGTTACCAAACAGTATTTGCTGTATATTTACTTGTATATCATCTGCAAATTCTGCAAAAAATTTCATCGATTTTTCGGAACTGGGGCCATGATTAAGAGGGAAACGTGCGCAGAGGCAAATTCTGCAAAAAATGTCATCGATTTTTCGGAACTGGGGCCATGATTAAGAGGGAAACGTGCGCAGAGGCAAATTCTGCAAAAAATTTCCTCAATTTTTCGGAACTGGGGCCATGATTGAGAGGGAAACGTGCGCAGAGGCAAATTCTCCCAAAAATTTCCTCGATTTTTCTGAACTGGGGCCATGATTAAGAGGGAAACGTGCGCAGAGGCAAATTCTCCCAAAAATTTCCTCGATTTTTCTGAACTGGGGCCATGATTAAGAGGGAAACGTGCGCTGAGCCGACCATCTAAAACATTATGGGTGAGGGTCTGCTGCGGAGCTGACCATCCTAAACATTGTATGCGAAGGCCCGCTAGTGAGCTGACGCTATAAAACATTATATGAGAGGGCCCGCTAGAGAGCTGACCCAATAAAACATTATATGAGAAGGCCCTCTGGTGAGCTGACCTAAACAAAAATTGTCAAACAGCGCCCGCTGGTGAGCTGGCCCTATATAAAAATTATATCACAGGGCCCGCTGGTGAGCTGGCCCTATATAAAAATTATATGCCAGGGTATATGGAAGAGAGTCAACCATATACCCATTTTTTGGGTGGAAGGGGTGAATGGGAATACAGAGTATTCCCATCATTGTAAATAACATATCTAAAGTGACTTTATGTTCCCCCGGGGCTTTCCTCCAGTGGAGTGGAGAAGTCAGGGGAAATCCAGGCCTTGTTAATTTTTATAAGTGTCAACCTATCAACATTTTCGGTGGAAAGGCGGATACGCTTATCTGTTATGATGCCACCAGCAGCACTAAATACCCGCTCAGACAGAACGCTGGTGGCAGGGCAGGCCAGCACCTCCAAGGAGTAGAGTGCCAGTTCATACCACGTGTCCAGCTTGGACACCCAGTAGTTGTAAGGCACAGAGGGATCATTGAGGACGCTGACACGGTCTGCTACGTACTCCTTCACGATCTTCCAAAACTTTTCCCTCCTTGTGACACTAGCCTGCGCATCAGGGTGAGGGTGCTGGCAGGGTGTCATGAAGGTGTCCCACGCCTTGGAGAGTGTTGCCCTGCCTTTGTCGGAACTGCTGTGTGCTCCCCTTTTCTCCCCTTCTCGGTTGGCCAAGGTAGCACGTACTCTGCCGCCAGCGTTGTCAGATGGAAAATCTTGGAGCAATTTTTCAACAAGAACCTTCTGGTATTGCACCATTTTGCTTGTCCTCTCCACCGGAGGAATGAGAGATGAGAAATTCTCTTTGTAGCGGGGGTCCAGAAGGGTGAACACCCAGTAATCCGTTTTGTCTAAAATGCGTATAACGCGTGGGTCACGGGAAAGGCAGCCTAACATAAAGTCAGCCATGTGTGCCAGAGTACCAACAGGCAAGATTTCGCTGTCCTCACCAGGAGGATGACTCTCAATCTCCTCATCCTCTTCCTCCTCTTCTGCCCACCCATGCTGAAGAGATGGAACTAAAGTTCCATGGCTACCCTCTGTAGCGGAGGCAACCGTGTCTTCCTCCTCCACCTCCTCCTCCTCCGCCTCCTCCAATTGTCGCTGAGAAGACGAAGTGAGGGTGCTCTGGCTATCACCTTGTGTAAGCTCTTCCTCCCCCATTTCCACCTCTTCCACATGCAAAGCGTCGGTTTTAATTGTGAGCAGCGAGCGTTTCAGTAGACACAGAAGTGGGATGGTTACACTGATAATAGCGTTATCGCCGCTCACCATCTGTGTCGATTCCTCAAAATTGCGTAAAACCTCACAGAGGTCTGACATCCATTCCCACTCCTCACTTCTGATTACAGGAAGTTGAACGGAGAGGCGACGACCGTGTAACAGCTGGTACTCCACTACTGCCCTCTGCTGCTCACAAAGCCGGGCCAACATGTGGAAGGTGGAGTTCCAGCGCGTGCTCACGTCACACAGCAGCCGGTGAGCTGGCAATTGTAAGCGCTGCTGCAGCTTCAACAGGCCGGCTGAAGCTGTTGATGACTTATGGAAATGTGCACACACGCGGCGCACCTTGGTCAAGAGATCATGCACATTGGGGTAGGTTTTTAGAAATCGCTGAACCACTAAATTAAATACATGCGCTAGGCATGGTACGTGTGTGAGCTTGCCGAGCTCCAAAGCCGCCACCAAGTTACGCCCATTATCACACACAACCATGCCTGGTTGCAGGTTAAGTGGTCTGGTGACTAATCCCCTGCAACAGCTCTGAGGCCGTGTGCTGTTTGTCCCCAAGGCAGATCAGCTTCAGCACGGCCTGTTGACGCTTCCCCACTGCAGTGCTACACTGCTTCCAGCTACCGGCTGATGGGTGAGTGGCGCTGCGCGCGGAGAATTCGGAGGTGGAAACGGAGGAGGAGGAGCCAATAACGTAGGTGCTGGCGGAAACCCTGATGGAGGTAGGGCCCGCAATCCTCGGCGTGGGTAGCACCTGTGCCATCCCAGGGTCCGAGTCGCTCCCAGCCTCCACGACATTCACCCAGTGTGCCGTCAGGGAAATGTAGCGTCCCTGGCCACAAGCACTTGTCCATGTGTCAGTCGTTAAGTGGACCTTCCCAGTAACTGCGTTGGTCAGGGCACAGGTGATGTTACGGGACACATGGTGGTGTAAGGCGGGGACGGCACACCGGGAAAAGTAGTGGCGGCTGGGGACTGCGTACCGAGGGACAGCTGCTGCCATCAGGCTGCGGAAGGACTCAGTCTCCACAAGCCTAAATGGCAGCATTTCGATGGCCAGTAATTTGGAAAGGTGTGAGGTTAGTGCTATGGCCTGTGGGTGGGTGGCTGGGTATTTTCGCTTGCGCTAAAATGCCTGGGGTAACGACATTTGGATGCTGTGCTGGAACAGGGAAGTGGATGTGGTCGCTGATGGTGCTTCAGATGGTACAGGTGCAGGGCGGGAGGTATGCGGGCCTGCGCCTTCGACAGGCGATTGGCCGGCACCGAAAACAGGGGAAGAGGAGGCAGTGGTGTGGCCTGCAGACACAGATTGGCGTTCCGGGCGTTCCTCCCACTTATTACGGTGCTTGGATGCCATGTGTCGGATCATGCTGGTGGTGGTGAGGTTTCTAGTGTTCATGCCTCGGCTCATTTTGGTGTGGCACAGGTTGCAAACTACAATTCTTTTGTCGTCCGCACTTTCCTTAAAAAAACGCCATACCGCGGAACACCTACCCCTTGGCAAGGGAGATTTACGCAAGGGGGTGCTCCGTGGAACATTTGCGGGCCGGTTTGGTGCGCTCCGCCTTCTTTCTGTAGCCACACCACTGCCTCTTCCAGCCTGTTGCGGTGCTGCAGATGGCTCACCCTCAGGACTGCTGTCATCGCTCGGCTCTCCACCTTCCCAGGTGGGGTCAGTCACCTCATCGTCCACCAAGTCCTCCTCCACTTCCTCACTCTGATCATCCTCCTCATTTCTTGATCCCACCACATACTCAGTCATTGACAACTGTATATCATCCTCCTCATCAAGGTCTTGAGACAGTAAAAGTGGTTGATTTGATGGCAACTGTGTCTCATCATCATCATCATCCACTTCCTTTGACCTTAAATGCCGTTCACCTCTGTCATCTTCTTGTGATTGGGTACCCTCTAGAGGTTGTGAATCAGGGCACAAGATTTCATGTTCCTCTGCAAGCGTGCTTGGAGAGAGGTTCAAATGAAGGATTGGTGATGAGACGAGCTCCTCACTATATCCCAGTGTGGGATCACTTCTTTGACCAGACCCTCTATGGTGGGAGGAAGGATGATCAGGGTGAGGATTATGTTGACCAGACTCTTGGCTACTGAGAGTGGACTTGGTGGAAGACAGGGTGGTGCTTAACCGACTGGAAGCAGTATCAGCTGAAATCCAACCGACCACCTGTTCGCAGTGGTCTGACCTCGAGAGTGATGTCCTGCGACGCCCTGTAAACTGAGACATGAAGCTAGGTATGGTGGATGTCTTTCTTTCTTGTGCTCTGGCACCAGGCACAGTTTCTACGTGTCCTGACCCGCGCCCTGAACTATCAGGATCACGTCCACTTCCCCGTCCCTTTTTACCCGCCTTCTTCATATTACACGGAATATGTGCTGCAAATCTGCAACTTTGCACACTAAACAGAATGTGCTGCTTATCTGCGGCTAGGCACAGTGAACAGAATATGTGACTTTTATTTTTAACACTTTGCACACTAAACAGAATGTGCTGCAAATCTGCAACTTTGCACACTAAACAGAATGTGCTGCTTATCTGCGGCTAGGCACAGTGAACGGAATAAGTGACTTTTATTTTTTACACTTTGCACACTAAACAGAATGTTCTGTTAATCTGCAACTTTGCACACTAAACAGAATGTGCTGCTTATCTGCGGCTAGGATCAGTGAACGGAATAAGTGACTTTTATTTTTTACACTTTGCACACTAAACAGAATGTGCTGATAATCTGCAACTTTGCACACTAAACAGAATATGCTGCTTATCTGCGGCTAGGCACAGTGAATGGAATATGTGACTTTTATTTTTTACACTTTGCACACTAAACAGAATGTTCTGCTAATCTGCTACTTTGCACACTAAACAGAATGTGCTGCTTATCTGCGGCTAGGATTAGTGAACGGAATAAGTGACTTTTATTTTTTACACTTTGCATACTAAACAGAATGTGCTGATAATCTGCAACTTTGCACACTAAACAGAATGTGCTGCTTATCTGCGGCTAGGCACAGTGAACAGAATATGTGACTTTTATTTTTAACACTTTGCACACTAAACTGAATGTGCTGATAATCTGCAACTTTGCACACTAAACAGAATGTGCTGCTTATCTGCGGCTAGGATCAGTGAACGGAATAAGTGACTTTTATTTTTTACACTTTGCACACTAAACAGAATGTGCTGATAATCTGCAACTTTGCACACTAAACAGAATGTGCTGCTTATCTGCGGCTAGGCACAGTGAATGGAATATGTGACTTTTATTTTTTACACTTTGCACACTAAACAGAATGTGCTGCAAATCTGCAACTTTGCACACTAAACAGAATGTGCTGCTTAGCGGCTAGGCACAGTGAACGGAATAAGTGACTTTTATTTTTTACACTTTGCACACTAAACAGAATGTTCTGCTAATCTGCTACTTTGCACACTAAACAGAATGTGCTGCTTATCTGCGGCTAGGATCAGTGAACGGAATAAGTGACTTTTATTTTTTATACTTTGCACACTAAACAGAATGTGCTGATAATCTGCAACTTTGCACACTAAACAGAATGTGCTGCTTATCTGCGGCTAGGCACAGTGAACAGAATATGTGACTTATTTTTAACACTTTGCACACTAAACTGAATGTGCTGATAATCTGCAACTTTGCACACTAAACAGAATGTGCTGCTTATCTGCGGCTAGGATCAGTGAACGGAATAAGTGACTTTTATTTTTTAAACTTTGCACACTAAACAGAATGTGCTGATAATCTGCAACTTTGCACACTAAACAGAATGTGCTGCTTATCTGCGGCTAGGCACAGTGAATGGAATATGTGACTTTTATTTTTTACACTTTGCACACTAAACAGAATGTTCTGCTAATCTGCAACTTTGCACACTAAACAGAATGTGCTGCTTATCTGCGGCTAGGCACAGTGAACAGAATATGTGACTTTTATTTTTAACACTTTGCACACTAAATTGAATGTGCTGATAATCTGCAACTTTGCACACTAAACAGAATATGCTGCTTATCTGCGGCTAGGCACAGTGAATGGAATATGTGACTTTTATTTTTTACACTTTGCACACTAAACAGAATGTTCTGTTAATCTCAACTTTGCACACTAAACAGAATGTGCTGCTTATCTGCGGCTAGGCACAGTGAACGGAATAAGTGACTTTTATTTTTTACACTTTGCACACTAAACTGAATGTGCTGATAATCTGCAACTTTGCACACTAAACAGAATATGCTGCTTATCTGTGGCTAGGCACAGTGAATGGAATATGTGACTTTTATTTTTTACACTTTGCACACTAAACAGAATGTGCTGATAATCTGCAACTTTGCACACTAAACAGAATGTGCTGCTTATCTGCGGCTAGGCACAGTGAACGGAATAAGTGACTTTTATTTTTTACACTTTGCACACTAAACAGAATGTGCTGATAATCTGCAACTTTGCACACTAAAAAGAATGTGCTGCTAATCTGCAACTTTGCACACTGAACAGAATGTGCTGCTAATCTGCAACTTTGCACACTAAACAGAATGTGCTGCTAATCTGCAACTTTGCACACTAAAAAGAATGTGCTGCTAATCTCCAACTTTGCACACTAAACAGAATGTGCTGCTAATCTGAAACTTTGCACACTAAACAGAATGTGCTGCTAATCTGCGGCTAGGCACAGTGAACGGAATATGTGACTTTTTTTTTTAAACTCTACCCCCCAAAACAAAATATATCTGCTGCCCCCACACACAGTAGTCCTAAAAAGGACTTTTGGGTCTTTTTTTTGTTCAAACGCGCTTTTTTTCTCCCTACACCGACTTTCCCTTCCTATCCTCATCTCTCCCTGGCTAAGACTGAGCCGAACTCGCTGGTCAGGTGCTATACAGCACCCGATCACGGGTTCTGGCCAGCCAATCAGTGTAATGCCAGCAGCCAACATGGCTGCTGGCATTACACTGATGTCAGAGCCTCCCCGCACGTTTATTGGCTGCGCAGCAGCCGCGAAACGTGCGGGGAGGAGACCCGAACATGGCGGGCGAGCACATGCGGTACTCGTACGAGTACCGCCATGTGCCGAGCAGAGCGATGCTCGAGCCGAACCGAGCTTCGGCCGAGCATGCTCGCTCATCACTAGTGCTTTGCGATGTTACTATGCTGTAAACTTGCTAGTTACTGTGTAATATAATGTTAAAGTTGATCCCTTCTGCCCATTTCCCTGACATAATGATTTTTGTCCCAGATCTGACAGTGGATCCCAACAAGGGATAATGCAGTATTAGGAAAAACCTGCCCTCCTTGATAAAGGAGGGCAGATTTTTCCATATATTGAATGAGAAAAGATTGTCCCTCATTGTGATCTGTCCAGTGAAGTGACCAGACTTCAGATCTGACAGGAGGCAGCTTCAGAATGGGGAAAGGGGCAGGAGAGATTATCTTTAACATAATATTACATAATAACTAGCACATCTTGTAGCATATGAATATAGCGGAGCACTGCTATTACATCCACTCAACGTTCTGAGATATGTGCAATCCAAAACATTACTATCCCTTTAAACTCCTCAAATGAAAAAGAGTTCCCCAACTCACTGCAAAGCAATGTATTGGAGATCGCTCTAGCATTATTGGGATTAATGACCCCATTTAAATAAATGGGAATTTTCCTGAATGTTCCCCTGTGGTGCAGTTGGTTTGCTCCAGAGTCACTCCAAATTTTAGTAATGTATCATTGTCAGTGCTGTATGAATCTTTACTATGATTCAGAATAAGACTTCATTAAAATATAGCACTGAATGGGAGATTGGACCTAATAAATATGTGAGTTATTACCATTTTGAACTAAATTTTATGGCAAGGGAGACAACTGCTTCTCATGGAAAAGCTTAATTACATATATTTAAATAAAATATCCCAATATAGTCTTGCTATTGGATTTTCATCTTTAGAAGCGTTGGTGATCAAGTGTACCAGGTTGCTACCCACTGCATAGTTCAGTCTTTGGTGCCTCTAGCTCATCCACTGACCACGTCTGGTTACTCCACAGGTTCCATGATGCAGGGCTTGCTAATAGAGGTCATTTCTCACCCCACACCACCACTGCCCTGCTCCCATTCCCCAGGTCCATCACCCAGTGTTAATAACTTTGTTATATGAGCATTACAGAAACCGTTACAAAAGTATCATGTGTTTTACCGAAACTGCCTTAGGGAGTTGTAACCTAAAAACAGCTGGAGCAGTACCACGGGCTGGCCACTCTCACTTAGGGTTGAGCAAAGCATTCACAATTTCTTTTACGGATAAATCAGGAAAGTCTGGCGTTTCAGGTCCATCCAAATCTATTGGAAGTGAGTCACAGGTGGTCAGAGGGAAAGGAAGCACAGGGTCAGGAAGGGAGTGGACATGAGTGGGAGAACACATGATAATAGTGCAGGAAATTGGGGAGCAGCAGAGAAATGGACCAGAGTATGGGGCAGGGAGAGGGGACAGCATGGCTTAAGAGGGTTGGAGAGCATGGAATTTAAAGGTCTAGGGGAAGGAAGGGAGGAGCAATTAAGAATGGGACTACAAGAGCAGGAGGAGGGAGAATATGGGGCAGAGTGTGGGGGAAAGTATATGAAATGACCAGCATACCAGGGAATGTCCCAGACAGGAATATGCTCAGGGTGACCCTTAAAGGTCAATGATCCTAGTGCTAGGTTTTTTTGGGGGGGGTTGTTATGTAAACATTACACATGGTGGCCTTTCAATCTATCTGATTGTTTAAAAATCAAAGTCAAAACAAAATGCTGAAATTAAACATCCTATTTAATAATTTGCTAAATCGTGTGTAATGCTGCGTCATGCGCAGTACAGACTGGCCACACCGCGGCTGATACAAAGCGGGGCACTCCGAAGGAACGTCCCGCTCTGTATCAGCCGTGGTGTGGGCAGTCTCTACTGAGCATGACTGCACCGCGACCGGCTGCCAGTGGCACTGTGGCCCGTGTAACGGGCTTTTCAACTAGTCTATTTTATAAGATGAAATTTTTGTCTTTTGAAATGGCCTGTTTCTTATAAAAAAAAATGAAAGTACAGAATAATCTTGTTCCTCTTTGCTCCTGGTCTATGCTCTTTTAAGATAAAATTCCCCATATAGTAATACATGAAATGGACACCTTTTTGTACTGCCAATAAAATTCTCACGAGAAGAAGGGTAAAGTATCCTGCAGACCATCTAATGATTTCTATCTCATGTGAGTGAAATGTGTGTGGGACAGGACAAAATCTAAGAAACAAAGATGAATTACCACAGGGCCAGTGTGAATAAGAAAAGATACACCCCTGTCAGTGAACTTTTTGCAAACCTGTTCACAGCATAAACAATCTCAGGGTTACTGTACTGAGGGGAAACTTTTAGACACAGAGAGACAGAAAGATCTGTGAGTATAAATTGATGACCAAGTTTAACGCTCTGAACTGTGGCTTGAACAGTGACAAGTATAAATAATATCTATGTAGAGCCACAAAATAATAAAGTTATTACTCCAGACCTGTATCGATAATATATAACAGCACAAAACTCCCAGATTTAAATTCAGGATATGTTCAGATTAAGTACATCATTGTTTCTTCCAGGTAATCACCTGTAACATTCTTACTAGTATAGACAACAGATCATATGGAAGATAATATATATCATATCTCACCAGCCAGTTGGGCGTCCACTAGGTACCTTCTCCTGGTCCAAGTGTGTGGACTGGAACAACTCCGGTTCACCATTCAGCAGTCAAGGTGTATCTTATATTCTTATGTTGACCGGTGCAAGAGAATTATCTATAAGACAAATATTATCGGAAGAGCTAAGTGGTCTTGAGTAAGTTAAAAGATTTATTATGAAAAATGCATTTGTATAAACATAGGGATGTGGGTGTGTGCAAATAACAATGTAAGAGGTACAACAAAACTACCACTAAGCTCTTCTACAGGTATAATGTATCCAATGTAGATGGTATTCAAGTACAGCACGTGGTTGGTATTGTTTAGAAGAAACACTAGTTATACTATTTATGGGGAAATACTGGGGGACAGTGTGTGATTTATGGCTACTATGGGGTAAAGCTGGAGGCACAGTGTATGGTTCTATGGTTCCTATAGTTTCTGTGGTGAAAGGCTGGGGGGATAATGTGCAGTCAAACCAATTATGTTGAAGGTATCCAAGGGGTTAAAACAAAAGAACCAATCAGGTTGCCTATCTTCACATAAATAGACAAATGATGATATTAAATAATTTTGAGACCTTTTCACAATACTAGGTATTGACACGCTACTTCACAGTAAAGAATTGATTAAATAATCAATTATGCATATATGTGCAAAAATATATACAATTTATTTAAGTACAATATACTATATATATAAAAAGTGTAAGCAATAATGATATAAATGAATGACCAGCAATTACAATAGATATCCAATAACTCAAACCACAGTTATCACCATTAAGATTACCAGAAATTAAAAGGTTAACCACACATAGGTATATTCAGAGCTATTAGATTATAATACTTATACTCAGCAGCATAGAAAAGGATAATTGATCTTTACAATTAATAAAATACAATTGGCAACAGTGTATATGAATACCTCTGCTCAGAAACTGTATACACTATGCTAACTGAGGATTAAGGTATTATCACGGTGCCTGTGTATTGCTGGCGACATTTTGACACATGATTTCTGATGCTTTCTTATTGGCTAGCGTGTGATTACTCCACCCAGTGGTAGCCTTTAAGTACTGTGCCCTGTCACTCATACAGGACCCTTTCGTGGTATTCCCGTTGCTTAGAGCTTGCTGCCGTTAACGTGTGATATCCTGTGTATGACCTGGACTGCCTGACTACTCTCACTGATCCTGTTCCTGCTCCGTGTACCTACTTGGATTGGCTGACGTTCCTGCTCCGTGAACTGCCCCGGTCTGGCTGACGTTCCTGCTCCGTGTACCAACTTGGATTGGCTGATTTTCCTGCTCCGTGTACCGATCCGGCCTGGCTGACGTTCCTGCTCCGTGTATCGACTTGGATTGGCTGACGTTCCTGCTCAGTGTACTGACCCGGCCTGGCTGACGTTCCTGTTCTGTGCCTCCAGTCCGGTGCACTACAGCATCCGGTAGACAGTATCTCCTGTGAGCTGTCTTGAGCGTGCTGGCCCAGTTGTTTGCCTCGAGTACTGCATTACCGTTCCATGACTGTGACCCATTTGTGCCTTGCTGCCTCCTTCCTCCTTACCGAGGGCTGACGTTGATCTCACTTGCTTATTATACATTTGGCTTGTTATTGTCACTACTGTGGTTGGTCTCGGGGGCGCCTCAGTTGGCTCTGTCACCCGGCAGTTGCCATCGAGCCTAGCATTATTACATCTATTGTCCGGTACCGTTACCCTGGGTCGCAGTCTGTGTGTATTCCTGGGTGTTCCATTATTCCTCTGGTTGCAGTACTACTGGTAGTCGTGATCCATCTGGGCCCCACTCACCCTTCCTGGGCCTAGTCACTATTTTGGCACTCATCCACAGAAAGTGCTTCTTGGGCCTCACTATTAGGGCCTCCCAGTCTCCTGGCCTAATAGCATTTACCATCAGTGTCTCACACGAACTGTTCCTGACCTGTGTCAGTATATGTATTGCTCTCTGATATATGTATAATGGACCCGTGTGGGTTAATGTTATTTAGTAACCTGTCCTGTGTCAGTATTGTTTGTTTACTATTGCTGGACCCGCGAGGGTTACTTTATTCTGTCTGGTTTCAATAAAACTGTGTTTTACCACATTGCCTGCCTCTGAGTGTACTGAAAACCGTTACAGGTATATTGTCAGGTGAATAAGCTTTAATATTAAGCTAGGTCCTCTGACAATTCCCTTATGCTATATATAATAATCAAATTTAGAGAAACTAACTGGAATAAAATCCCAGATATAGATCACTATAATTTAATTATGTACTAATTTCAAATATTGCATACTTTCTGAATAAAACATATGCATTGCAATTAATATAGTCAATAATAGATTATATAAAGAATATACTTACAATCAATCCAATAATATATGTCTAGACAGTATATTAAACTTTGTGCAACATATATCACAAATATGACTATAGCAGTCCTATGTAAAACCTATAGGTTACTCCAAAGGTTAAATCACTAGTAAAATATAGGATGCCACACCCAAGATGGCTACTTCTTTTGTTTAGTGAGATGTTAAAAAACTTTTGACTGTATAAAAGTTTAGATCCAAAACCAACACAAAGAAATTCAAGAAACACCTCAAAGTAAATGGACAAATAGCAGTTAAAGGGTTAATAAATGAATTCAAAGAATTCCCCAGATCAAATATTTAGCTATATAACCTTTCCAGAAACACAATATATTATCCTAGTAATTAAAGAATTATATTAACTAATATATAACAGGAATCTATATATCTCACTGCTATAACCTATTTTACTCTTATCTGGTAAAATATTACAATTTACCAATAATAAATGAATTCTGCTTAATTTCAGAATTTCTATAACTACTATACATACCTGGGAACTCTCCGGATTTGCCCCAGAGACTCCGGTTCTGGCAGAGCTTTACCGGGTCTCCGGGGCAGAGGCTGATTCCTCCGGATGTGGGGAGTTTCTATTGAAACTCTACCCACTTACACTCTTTCTCCAGCTGTTCCTCTGTCCCCAGACTTCTGTGTGACATTTTTAACTCTTTGAGTGCCAGAGTAGTACGGAATGCATTGCTTTGCAAAGCATTCCGTACCACACTGAAACTCAAAGGGTTAAGCACCCCCCCGCTCGTGTCAAGCCCCGCCCCTTTTTGACGTGATTAGCGTAATTTTTGTCACCCCCTGCTGAACAGAGGACTCCCCTCCGGGTAGCCCTCAGGTGGAAGTTCCCAGGTATGCTACTATAGCTTATTATAATTGATCCCAAATGGTTGGCCAGTCCAATTAAGACAAATTATTAGAAAATTAGGTTTCTTCAAATATAGATGAAACTAGTTGAACATCCCGGTACACGGGCCACAGTGCCACTGCCACCCGGTCACGGGACAGTCACGCGCAGTAGAGACTGCCCACGCCGTGGCTGATATAGAGCTGGATGCTCCTTCAGAGCGCCCAGCTCTGTATCAGCCGCAGCGCAGGCAGTCTCTACTGCGCATGACTGCAGCACGCGCAGCAGTGTCCACTGCTCATGTCGCGGCGTTACACACGATTTAGCGAATTATTATATAGGATGTGTATATGATTCTGAATTTTTTAAGATTCAAATAAGAAAATATATAGTTACCAGTCCACTAGGTGCTTCTTTGTATCTCTTATCAGTCAGCCAGAATGAGGAACCACAAGAAAGGAAAAACCAGCCAAGACCCAAGACCCCTTTTCTCTCTAAACTTACATATTTATAATGTAAAATTTACCCTTATCAGAATCTCCTCTGATTGGATAGAGATCCATCTCATTATGCAGTGACATCATCAGTATTATCTGATTGGATACTCCTAATCCTTAATTTCCCTATGACATCACGCATATTATTTTGAAAAAATTCCGAAGCACTAGTAATAATAACGCTATTTAGCCTGGAGATGTCGCTCTTACTCCACACTAAAATTCACACCTAAAATGATACCTGGTCTGTATTCTATCAAAAAAATAAGAATATGAACCTTAATCCTACGTCACATAAATATGTCATTCTGCCAGACTTCCCACAGGGGAGCATATCGCTGTTTTAGACTTTGAGATTTTCTCAAAACAAAATAATACTGCTTGAGACTGTGGTTATCTGCAATTCGATATCAATCACCATAAAATTCACCTAGATATTTTTCACTCCCGTCTAGGTAAATAGAGACCTCTTTTGTCCAAAAAATGAGCTAATTTAAACACATTTTAAACACAGATTTTTAGAGAATTTGGTTCAAAAGAAAAATCAACCATTTCCTCCCCATCATGGCAATATCTCTGACAGTGCGGTACTATGATTAACATTGATCACTGTAGAAAAAGGAAAGAAAAACTGCACTTTTTGTGTAAATTCCCAACAAAAGCATTTCCACTATTGTGAGATGCTTTGCTCCAAAGTTATTATAGCTCAGTTTTTTTTATTAACCCATGAAAATTCCTGCAAAAAGAAAATGGCACTTTTCACACCTCTCTATCAGCTGTGCTCTTTAAAATGCAGCTCTTCTGAACTTCTTCACATTAATTTTCCTTGAGGTCACCTAAAGTTCTCACACAGTGGCTCCAACAAAAAAATATAAATTCCCTGTCTAGAAATGATTTTACTGGTTACTGAACACCATCTGTATTGTGTTTGGTGTTCAGGAGCAAAATTATTCACAGAGACGGAACTTCAATTTTGCTCACTTGTCTGTCAGCTAATCAACCTTATCAATTAGCTGACATCAATGAATGGAGAGGGAGTGGGAGAACAAGACTGTAATAACTTCAGAAGGTCTGCATTTTGAAAAGCGTGACAGTCACACTCTTAAATGTTGAACAAGCGATATAAACACAATGATTTCCAAGGATTACGATTTACTGTTAACAGTATTTAATACAGAAGTATGGCTGTAAAGCAGTATTATAGTTTGTATGACACCTAGAAAGCAATTAATTCTTGCTGCTAATATGATTAATTTTACTCTAGCATGCTGTGTGCATGTGTGTGCTCTGTCAGTGTTTTTCTTCCCTAGTCTCTTCTGATGATAATTGCCTGTGAAGTAAAAAAAAGCCTTTTTCCATAGACTGTTGAATATCAATCCAATCATACAAGGTCAATGTTATGAATCTGATGTACTAAGCAGAAGTGGAACCATCCAGAGCAGCTGCACCACATGGGCAATATACAGATATCAATGGGTCTATTAACCGCTTGGCTGCTATAGAAGTCTTCTGTGCAGTATGATGCAATGTATTGGAGACCTTCTTGCTTGTTTAAAGGGATAGTAATACTTAAAATGTAAAAAAATATGTTGTAGGGTTTATCCCCCTGAGTAAAACAAGAGTAGTCCCGCTGCTGAAAGGTGTTTCATTCAAAAGTTATTAATTTTCAAAGTTGAATTTTTTAGGTGAAATATCACAGTGGCCTGAAATTGTACAGTGGCGCTGTTGCTACACCATCCTGTGGAGATTTATGGTCCTGGGACCAGAGCTGTCCATAGGATGGTGTAGCAACAGCGCCACTGTACAATTTCAGGCCACTGTGATATTGCACCTAAAAAATTCAACTTTGAAAATTAATAACTTTTGAATGAAACACCTTTTAGCAGCGGGAGTACTCTTGTTTTACTCAGAGGGATAAACCCTACAACATATTTTTTTTTACATTTTAAGTATTACTATCCCTTTAAGCCTTTGAGTGCCAGAGAAGTAGCCAATGCATTGTTCTGCAATACATTGGTTACGTTTCTGGAGCTCAATTAATGGGAATTTGGGCCTTATGTATAAAGGCAAAGTAGTGCAATAAAAGGGAAAAGCAACTTTCTTATAGGGGACAAATAAATATTCCTCTTCATTTAAATCAGGATTTTTAACCACTTGAATGCACTGGAGACCTAGTTAAATGGTTATAAACAGTACTTAAAGGGATAGTAATGTTTCAAAATAAATGCAGCTCCAATTATTCTTTATAGTTTTTGGGCCATGTAGAGTGGTTGTCTCATTCTCTACCATGTGTAGGTCCAGAGAAATTGAATTATAAAGTGTCCCCCTCCCTCCCCTTTTACCTACTGTAAGCCACTCCCCCTCAGATGTGAAATCTGGTCTCTTGAGCAGACAGCTCACAGTAAGGGACAATCTTCTGGCTATGGGCATAAAGAAAACCCTGCCCCCATTGAAGGAGAAGGACAGGTTTTTCCTTATGCTAACAGAAGATTGTCCCTTGCTGCAATCCACCCAGATGGTCTTGCTGTGCAGCTTTACATAGGTAAAAGGGTCGAGAGGTGGACACTTTATGATTAATTTACTCTGGAACTGCACATCGTAGAGAATGATAATAACGTTCTACATGGCCCACGAATAATCAGACCTGCATTTATTTTGAAACATTATTTTCTCAACCCTAATTTGGAAGATTTTTATTTGTCCCCTATGGTTTGTCTCTAGAATTGATCCAGTTCTAACTAGCCCATTATCCTCTGTAGTATTTGACTTTGAGAGCCAGAGAGGTAGCCAATTAAAGGCAAAGTGACTTCCTTATAGGGTACACATTACTATTTCTTAATCATGATTTAAATGAAGTGAAATTGACTGTCATGTTTCTTAAAAAGAAAAAAAAAAGATACTTCTTTTTCTTTGATTGCGTCTGTGCAATGAATTTTACATCACAATCACCACTGGGATATAAACAAAGGATTCCATTCTATAATGTGACAATTTATGGCAAGATTAAATTCACTAATACACATTAGGTATCTGTTCAAAAGCCTTCACTTGTCAGATTATTCTGTCCTATCATGTCTTCAACCTTTATAGAAAATTTGCATCACAATACATTCTATGCTATACATATGTAGATAAAGTCACATTATCTAAACTAAGGAAGATTTTTGACATAAAGCTACAGGAATCCTCTAAAATACTTCATGAAACAGACATATTATTACAAAGAGTGATATCTCAACAGTCACTTTCCGCGAAGAAATGTGCATGTCGAGATATCTGAACACAGTAAAAACTGTCAATTATAGTTATTGTTAAGCCTTATCTAGCAAGTATGACATTGGATTCATCGTTTTAAAAAGTGACTAATTATTCTATTCTTAAAAGTCTTTCAGCAGTGATGATAACATGCATTAGCCATTACACAGATGAAGTTCTCCTTTTTAGATCATTTTATAAATTAGTTGCAGGGAATGGAAAGAAATCTTTCCTTTTGACCCTGCCTTTCCTTGAAATTCAGCCTCGGTCTGGAGGGAGAAGAGATAACAGAACATCATTTGGTTTTCATGACCACTTGAAAATAGACTTTCAAATTCTTGTAAGAAGATTTTTGAAAGTGGAAGGAGAATAAAAACAATTTGGGTAAGTTATAAAATATTTAAATAAGTAAATGTCCATTTTGTAAAACGGTGAGAGAGTGAAATTCATCTGCATATGAACAAGATAAAATTAAACACTTAATAAAGAATTCGAATAAAAGTAGGCTGCAGTGCAGACTATAGTGTGTCAGTGATATATTGAGCCATATGGAAAAAAGCAGAAAAATTATCCTATATAATAATTCACTAAAATGTGCTTAACGCCGCAGTCATGCGCAGTAGAGACTGCTGCTCGTGCTGTAGTCATGCGCAGTAGAGACTGCCAGTGATAAGGCTGATACAGAGCGGGTCCCTCTGAAGGAGCGTCCCGCTCTGTATCAGCCGTGGCGTGGGCAGTCTCTACTGAGCATGACTGCACCGCGACCAGCTGGCACTGTATCAGCCGCGGTGTGGGCAGTCTCTACTGAGCATGACTGCACCGCGACCGGCTGGCAGTGGCACTGTGACCCGTGTAATGGGCTCTTCAACTAGTTTTTAATAAAACAACTGCTCCATGGGATAAATCAAAAATATCACTAATTTTAATTTGACTTTAAACCCTATTATGCATTTTAGCATTCAAAGTGGTAAAATGCCAATTTAAAGCAATGGGAGATTTAAAGGGATAGTAATACTTAATATGTCAAAAAATATATATTGTATTGTTTACCCCCTGAGCAAAAAAAGGGTGCTCTCACTGCTGAAAGGTGTTTTATTCAAAAGTTAATACAGCTCAAAGTTGAATTTTTTATGTGCAATATCACAGTGGCCTGAAATTGTACAGTGGCGCTGTTGTTACACCATGCTATGGACAGCTCTGATCCATAGACCACAAATCTCCATAGGATGGTGTAGCAACAGCACCACTGTACAATTTCAGGTCACTGTGATATTGCACCTAAAAAATTCAACTTTGAGCTGTAATAACTTTTGAATAAAACACCTTTCAGCAGTGGGAGTACTCTTGTTTTACTCAGTGGGGATAAACCCTACAGCATATTTTTTCACATTTTAAGTATTACTATCCCTTTAAGGAACACGGATTGTCATTTTATAACAGATTGTGCCAGAAGGGCTCTTGGATAAAGCTTGGGAGAAGCTAAACAAGGCGATGGGAAATATCTGATGTGAATTAGGCCAAGCAAATATAATAGAAATTGATTTAGTTTCCATTTTGCATTTTCACCGATTGCTGATTCCAGTAGAAGGTGTATCTTGAAATGTGTTGGATTGAGGCCCATTATCAATATAATAAGTATATCACCTCTATTATTTTCACTCTAATAAATATCTGCAGAGTTGCACTTTTGGGCACCCTCTTTTTTTTTCCTGTGTTCCATATGTAATTTGTGTGAGAATCTTCCTACTTAAGAATGTACTTTTAACATCAGTTCATATGGCTAAATGTCAGGTACCAAGTAGCAATTTATGTCATTGCTGATATTTCCTGTGACCTTCTATTATTTTGACAGGTTTACTATGACAATTATACCAACATCCTATATAATAATTCACTAAAATGTGTGTAACAATGCAGTCATGTGCAGTAGAGGCTGCTGTTGCACATGCTGCAGTCATGCGCAGTAGAAACTGCCCGAGCCACGACTGATACAGAGAGGCTCTTAACTGCCTCGCGAACGGCTGGCAGTGGCACTGCAGCCCGTGTAACAGGCTCTTCACCTACTATAAAATAAAGAGTCCACATTTAAAGTGGTGGGGCATTCTTCATTGCATGCCCCAGAGTGGTACATGTTGTTGCAGACAGACTGTGCTCCTAATAAATATAATGTGTAAAATATAAGAAAATAAAATGACTAAAATAATAAAATGTGTTTTATAACATAGAAATGAACCTTGTAAATTAAACTCTTAAAATACACAGAACACCTACTCATATAGGGTGTTTCCATTAACAGAAGAATTAGACAAATCGATTTTTTTTTGTCCTGCTAATTTTGCATATATATCCTATATAATAATTCGTTAAAATGTGAGTAACACCGCAGTCATGCGCAGTAGAGACTGCTGCACGTGCTGTAGTCATGCACAGTAGACTTCCAGTGACGAGGCTGATACAGAGCGGGGCGCTCCGAAGGAGCATCCCACTCTGTATCAGCCGCTGTGCGGACAGTCTCTACTGAGCATGACTGCACCGCGACCGGCTGGCAGTGGCATCTTTTATAAGGTTTGGTACCACAGTCTCTTTATTGCTGTGTCTTGTTGTAAAACACGAAGCATTAAAATAAAGGGAGAAAAATAAAAATAAATAAAAGATAATAAAACATAAAAAATTAATTTATAATAAACATTACAAGTTAAATATACTTAACTCTTTCTATCTCTAACACATTATAGAACCCTGAGGCATATAGTATGTCCACACTCTTTACGGAAAGGTATGTCAGGGGGGAAGGATTCTATGACCCCTTTTACTTCCTATATCATTGGGGGTCTAGAAGGAGCTCCTGGCATCTTCAGCCACATGTTGGTAATCAAGACTGTGGATACACTTGGGTGTACTATCAGCTGACCTGAAAATTGTCACCTTTCAGGTGTTGTTTCTGGAGCATCCTGGATGTTGGGTTGTATACTGGGAGGCTGGACTCCCCTCCAATACAAGTTAGCACTGTAGTGGAGATAGGCTTCTGTTCTGGTTGCCTTCCCTACTTCCCAGTGCTGTGTAAAAAGTGGCTAATGAGTCTCATCCCTTTATGTGGATTGAGGTATTTTTCGCTGTTCAGTTCATGATCATCTATTTGACTTTTCTCGAGATAGTGTAATTTTTTTCTCTACATATTGAGATAGAATATGTTGCATAGAAGTGCAGTACTATGATGTTTCTAACATAGATAGGAGTGAATACATTTTTCCACTCCATTCTAAGAAATATCCTCAGGAGACTTAATGGACGCTTACGTCATGTCAAAACCTTACTGTTCATTGGTGAATTAACTAAGAAATGGGAACTGGCTTGAGTATATAATATCAGCGTTTTCCCTCAGTCGGGGATTGCCTCTGATGAAGTCCGGTCATCCAGACGCAACACATCAAGCTAGTTAGTAAGGGGGAAATTACATGCTAGTTAGGAATTATTAGTACTTTAGATTACCAACTTACTATTCCAACTTTACTTTACCACTGGTGCTTGAACTACAAAAATAATATGCCGAATATATGTAGCTGATAGAAGACTGGGGATGCATGTAATGGTGTGCCGACTCTCTATTAGTTGAGGCTTTGCTAAGATCCACTAAGAACAAAGTAGGACTATTTGATAGTTATAAAACCTCTATTAACCACCTCATAATATATCAAAATACATCTCAATTTTGATAGAGTTGAGGGTGTTCAGTATTAAGTGGATCAGTCTGATCCATACAAATGTGAGCAGTATAGGCACCAGCGTCTAGTAACGGTCAACTATGGGTATAGCAATAATTGTATTTTATGTATCCTTTAACCAATACTAGCTACCCGTTTGAAAAAAATTAATATTCATAGTGATCTGTTCGAATGAGTTAATCTATAATGTAAACACGGGGCTGCTGAGCTAACATATTTGTTGCTTGGTGGTGTAACGGATACATTTTATATCAGTAAGGATGATACAACCATATAACCCAATCAGCATTTCTAATCATACTGGGGCTGAGAGTATTAACCCCAGACTCTAAAGGATAGATTCAAGCATCTGTATTTTGTGAAATTTAGTTGGAAACAATTTGTAGAGGATCCTTAAGATGTTCTTTAAATGAGAATATATTTCATGAGGGATACAGCAACAGTATTTGTAAACTCTGGCATTAAAGAAAATATGTTTACTACACTATTCTGGTTTTAGACTATGAACCAAGAATCTGGTAATTTGGCAAGAGCCATTAGCTATACATATTTAGGCCATTCCACATCCTCATGTTTCATAGGTAACAATGGTTGCTAAGTAAGATTTTGATGAGTTTTCTGAGAACTGAAGTAGGAAAGACGCATACATTTTGCAGCTAACAATATTTACTTGCTAGTAAATTGGGTCAGGAGTTCCATGGAAATAGAAGGTGTAAATGTGCCAAAGTATAAATAAGATATCATGTTTTTGAATTTTGAAAAGAGTCTTCCTTGTCCATGAAATTGATAATACACCATACAGTAATTAAAAAGGAATGGGAAATACCAGACAAAAAGGCTTTCTTTCCCTTAATAATAAAATTCAATTAAAGTCTCTTCCCAGACACTCTTCCTTATGGTGTAATGTACCAAAAGATGATGTTCCTGTTGCTAGTCTTTCTAAGAAAACTACAAATCTTGTGGAATACAATTTGGGTTTTCAGAGAACCTGTTTATAAGAAAGTAGAAATTAAAGTTTGTATGTGTTATAAATCAGCAGTTACTACATGACTCTACTTGATCTCTGAAAATATGGCATTCTCAAATATAGAAGGGTATTATGAATAATGTCTCATGGGAAGATCGTTTTCAAACTATTAGAGTGAATTTTTGAGAGATACTGCATTAATACATTTGAGTGATGTCACAATGCATTCTTAGTAATTATTAATGAGCATGGCTACATCACTCAATCTCAGTGACATGATTTGTGCACACTGAAGACAACACTAAATGCCATAGAAAACTGGAGACATTTTGGGGCAAACTAACTGAAACAAAAGCAAAATACAAAACTTCCTCTTTTAACCCTTTGAATGCTAGAGAGGGGTCAAACATATTGCTTTGCAATGTGTGTGGAATTCTGTAGCAATCAAATGGGTTAAAAGGCCCATTTAATCAATGGGTATTTGAGGAATTTTTAATTGTCTGCTATGCTACAGAAATTCCTTCAGTTGTCCTCTGAACACAAGGCCCAGCACAAGTGCTTTTTAACAAAATTACTTAATTGTGAAATAAAGTCTTATTCATTTACTATGGACCCATAAATCAACTCATAGAAGAGGATAAGGATCCACAAAGTGAACTGAGCACCCAAAATAGATAACACCCGAATATTGCACAAGAGATAGGACATCTCTGACAATACAGCTGTTGGAGACAACTACCATCATTCCCAACAGCTAGTGTCAATGCAAACTAAATCCTGCATTAGTCTATCTGATAATATAGGTTAATACACAGTTACTGTATCAGTTTTTACTTGTTTTGAATAAAGTAACAATCATAACAAAATTGTCAAATAAATTAGACTTTATTGAAATCTGTAGAAGTTGTTTCACAGAAAATTGTTTTTGTCTTCTAGGTTTTCTTATGGAGATGTGAACAAGACAGTAATGTACAGGAAACTGGTGTTTGGTTCACTGATTTGATAATCATGTCTGACTCGGCAGGGAAGCTCAATTAAACTAGTGATACAGTGCAAAGGTCTCAATATGATTAGCAGGTCATCAATGTATCCCTTTTTAAACATCACATATACATATAATAAACTATACTGATGAGGTTGAGAAGATAAGCATAATTGCTCTTAGATAGCTCCTCCAGGGATATTACTTATTGCTAATCAATAATAGAGAAATAAGAGAGGCAAAAGATAAAATTAGAATATGTCAAGAGTATCATCAATTTATTCAACAACACAAACCTACAAAGGTTAGAGAGGTTGCAGTTTCATAAACACATCAGCATAGTGGATTACACATAAAAGAAAACATACTTTATTGTAGCATTCTTCATAAATGTTAATATTCTGTATTATAATAAATATATTATGTATGGTCATCCTAATAGCAATATATAAAACTGGCAATGATTCTGTGTAAAATCAATATATAGCTATATATAATCTCTATCTATCTATCTATCTATCTATCTATCTATCTATCTATCTATCTATCTATCTATCTATCTCTATATCTATCTTTGTGTGTGTGTGTGTGTCTATGTTAACCGCCATACCGTTTTCATAGAGCATTTTTTTGGCTACTGTGAGTGAAGCAAGAAAACAATAAAAGGTATAATCCCAGTCACTCACAACTATGCCATCGGGAGCATATACTCCTGGCAGGGTCACCCAAGGTGGACAGATCCTAGCTAAGATACCAGACTAAATCAATGCAAAGTCTGCCAACCCACACTGGACCAGCATAGCAAATTATGGTCCATTCCCTCAGCATGGCTTCATAACAAAAACAATTGCCCTCATTCCCCAGCGGCTTGAAAGCTACTTCCTATGGCAGTGGGACGACAATCTTTATGCCAGAAGGTGCTGAGAATTAAAGGGTTCTATCAGGCTTTAGCTTTTAGATATTGAAATGATTAAAATTCTAACTGTGAGTACGATTTCATGCTTAAAGAAACTAGTACAAGAACTAAATAACATTAATTGGGACATTAGTGACTTATGTGAGAGTCATAAAACAGATGAAGATTTAGTCAAACTAGAAGATGGACACTAGCTATACTATAAAGGAACCAATGGTGGTCTGGAGGAATCAGATTCTTGATTAATAAAAGACTGACAGACTCAGTCGTAAAAGAAGAAAGATTTTCTGAAAGAATTGCTTCCTGCGCTATCAAACTAAACAGTCGCTATGTTATTCAAATAATTCAAGTTTATGCCACTTCAAGTAGCCACAGTGATGATGAAGTTGAAGAATTTTATGAAGATTTAATAAGCCTCTACCAACAGGCAGTGGTGTCCGTAGACATTTTTCCAGGGGGGGGGGCAAAGCCATAATATGACCCCCAGGCCAGCCCATCTAGCCCCTTTATTTATATGGAGGGGGGTAATTGTAGGGGGGGGCAAGTGCCCCCCTTGCCCCCCCCTTCGGACGCCCATGCCAACAGGGCAATTACCACTACAAATTTATGGGAGATTTCAATGTGAGAATTGGTAAGATCCAAAATGGAGAAAAATTGATCGGACCATATGGTACTGGAAAATCAAGGAGTAAAGAAAGCAAATGAGAGATGGCTACACATATGAGCCAGATGTTTCCATTAAAGCATGAAGATGATAAAACAGCAAAAACTCAACAACAAATACTAAAATTAGTGGAATAATTGTATTAAAATCATTATAAGGATGAAGGACAACAACTGAATGCAGTGCAACATGCTGAAGCTGTACCAGAAGTTTTGGTAGAAGTAGCAGCTGCAATAAAATCAATGAAAAATGACAAAGCACCTGGTAAAGTTACTACTGAATCACGTTAATCAAGGGGTGAAAACTTTCTAGCCATTGAAAAAATAGCGACTAATTTTTGTCATTGGGCAAAAACGGCGAAGATTTTAACAGCTGTGTTTAAAACAGATTTTCCAGTGAAAAAGCTGACAACCACGTGGTTTTCGTACGAACATGACGGGACCTTTTTCCCACCCCTAATTAGGAATACACAGATTCTTTGCTAGTTATGACTATTTTATATGTTGCTGTTATATGTTGAAGACCAGAGAGTATAACACATTCCAAAGTAAAACGTTGGTCCTCAAGGAATGAATCTCCATGCTGTTTTTACTGTGTCTCATTTCTAATATATATATATATATATATATATATATATATATATATATATATATATATACATATACATATACATACTATGCCTAGGAAGTCTGGAGGTAGAGCACCTAGGAAGCGTTGCTGTGGAGTGAAGTCCAAGATTGGTGTCAGCCACAATATTCCCTTGCTGTGGCCAAAGCAGTATTAAAATTGCTGGCAGCGAAGCCTGATGTCCAACCCCACTTGAGTTGGGGACCTGACTTGGATAGGAATAGTGTGCACCAGGATGTTTTTCATAACATGATAGGTCCCCAGAGGCAGGAAACTATCTAAGAAAACAAGAATGTGGACTAAGACCACCAATTGTGGGAATAGCCTTAAAATAAGCTAGAAGACCAACGTGAAACAGTCAACAGAGGAGGCTCACTGTTAACGGAGGCAACAGTGCTCTGCAAGAGTTAACGGAAAGCTCAGTGGTAACGGAGGCAACAGTGATACTCAGTCTGCTAGGACAATGAAGCAGAAGTAAGAATGTCGCCCAAGCAACACGGAGAACAGGAGCAGAATAGCTGGCCGGATCTCAGTGCAAGAACATCAGACAAGCCGGGTCATGTCACGGAGCAGGAACGTCAGCCGGGCCAGGTCGAATCACGGAGCAGGAACCAGAAGGAGTAGTCAAACAGGCCAAGTCGGTACACAGGAATGCAGGAACACAGCAACACAGTAGCACTGGTACAGGAACACCACGAAAGGGTACCTAACAGGTGCCAGAGGCCCGGTATAAGAAAGCCATACTGGGCGGACCAAACTAAGCTCAGCCAATGGGAGCGCAACACACAGAGAGTGACAGAAAAGAGCACGGGCACCGTGATAGGTAATTCTCCCTTGCTCCCTTCTCACACCCCTAGACTCCATTAGCAGAGAGATAACAGCCAGATCAGGAAGAAACTTGGATCACAGCTGACTGTGTTTACTTGGTCACACAAAATATGTGGGTATTTGGGTTAAACCTCTTTTGCTCCTTTCCCCTAGCACAGATGTAACAGCCACAGTAGGAAGAAACTTCGATCACCTCTGTCTGTGTGTTTGCAGTCAGTCACCAGAATTTTGGGGTATTTCAGGTCAAACTCCTTTCTCCCATACTGTCCCCACAGACTCCCCTGACACAGAGATAACTGCCATGTTAAGAAGGAACTTGGATCGCAGCTGCTTATGTCTATTTGGTCACACAAAATGTTGGGTATTTGGGGTAAGCCTCCTTTGCTCCCTTCTCACACCTCAAGAATCCTTTAGGACAGAGATAACAGCCAGATTAGGAAGAAACTTGGAACATGGTTGCCCGTGTCTTCCCTGTCAGTCACATAGAATTTTTAGATATTTGGGGTGAAACTGCTTTCTCCCTTCGTGTCCCCTAGAGTCCCTTAAAAAAGAGAACAGATTTCCTACCTACAAGACTCCATAAACTAAGCTTTTTATTTATTTCAATTAATGCTCCCCATCCCTATCACTGTAAAAAACAAAAAAAAAACAACAACTCCCTGGTCAACTGCTTCCTTCCCCAGACTCCCCTAGGAGAGATAACAGCCAGATTAGGAAGAAACGTGGATCACATTTGCTTGTGTCTTCTCAGTCATTCACACAGAATTTGGGGTTATTTGGGGTAATTCTCCCTTGCTCCCTTCTCACACCCCTAGACTCCACTAGCACAGAGATAACAACCAGATCAGGAAGAAACTTGGATCACAGCTGACAGTGGCGGTATTTGGGATAAACCTCCTTTGCTCCCTTCGCACACCTGCAGACTCCCTTATGACAGATGTAACAGCCACAGTAGGAAGAAACCTCAGTCACCTCTGCCTGTGTGATTGCAGTCAGTCACCAGAATTTTGGGGTTTTTCAGGTCACTCTTTTCTCCCATACTGTCCCTCAGACTCCTGTAATGGTTTGTTTGACACACAGACACAGTAGGTTTGGATAAAACACAATTGTATTGAACAATAAAAAACACAATAACCCTCACGGGTCCTGTAATATATACATAATATAGTACAGACACAAGACAGGTTATACAGAGGTAGGCCCACACAGGTTCAGTATACGTAGATAGTCCAGAGATCAATATATTGACACAGGTCAGGCAGTTCTTGTGTGAGTCTCAGTTTATCAGTACTGAATGGGTTAATATTAGGCAGAGAATGTTGACAGGCCCTAATAGTGCAAGGCCCTTTAAGGAGCTCAAACAAAGGTGAGAGCTTCAACTCGAGCAATACCCAAGATAATGGAGACCAGACAACTGTGGACTGCCGTAGCAGTAATGGAGACTGAGCAACTTGAGCACTGCCATAGCAGTAACAGAGACTAAGCAACTTGAGCACTACCATAGCAGTAACGGAGACTGAGCAACTTGAGCACTGCCATAGCAGTAACAGAGACTAAGCAACTTGAGCACTGCCGTAGCAGTAACGGAGACTGAGCAACTGGGCACTGCCATAGCAGTAACGGAAACTGATTAATGTGAGCACTGCCGTAGCAGTAACAGAAACTGAGTAACTCGCCCTGAGAGGCACCCAACCTGGAAATGCACGGGAGGCAGACAAATAGGAATGTCGACTGGGCGACACGGATGCAACCAAGATCAATCTGCAGAGCTGTCCGGAGACTGCAAAGAACAGACACTACCCTAACCGGAGACCGGCCAAGGCGTGCAGAGGAGGCATGGCACCACAGCAGCCCAGCCGGGCAGAATCCACACACACAGAGCAGGAATATAGGCCAGTCCGAGTCGGTACACCATGCAGAAACATCAGCCAATCCAAGTTGATACACAGAGCAGGAACGTCAGCCAATCCAAGTCGGTACATGAAGCCGGAACGTCAGCCGGGCTGGGTCGGTACACAGACCAGGAACGTCAGCCAATCCAGGTCGATACACAGGCAGAGACGAGAAGTAGAGTGGTCAGGCAGTCCGGGTCAGTACACAGGCAGGGAACAAGATGAAGAGTTGTCAGGCAGGCTGGGTCGATACACTGAGATCTCACAAATAACAGGAACAAGCGCTGGTACTGAAACACCACGAAAGGGCACTAGAGAACTGCCAGAACCCAGCATTTAAGGACAAATGCTGGGCGGGACAATAACATAGTAGCCAATAGCAAAAGCAGGAGTGGAATATTGACAGAATGTCGCCAAATAGCACAGGTACTGTGATAACTCCCCTGACACAGAGATAACTGCCATATTAAGAAGGAACTTGGATTGCAGCTGCCTATGTCTACTCAGTCACAAAAATGTTGGGTATTTGGGGTAAACCTCCTGTGCTCCCTTCTCATACCCCAAGACTCCTTTAGTATAGAGATAACAGTCACATTAGGAAGAAACTTGGAACACGGCTGCCTCTGTCTTCCTAGTCAATCACATAGAATTGTGGGGTATTTGGGGTCAATCTCCTTTCTTCCTTTGTGTCCTCCAGAGTCCCTTAATGAAGACTCCCTAACAAAGCTTCAGCTTGACTATTTTAGCCTGTCTTCTCTAGTTCAAAAATGTGCTGCTTTCTCTTCCTCTCATAAACACAGAATATCATACTGTGGGAACCTGACACCCTCTTGTATGCCTGTGGGAAAAGAAGATAAACTGAATGCCAAATCCATACAAAAACGCTACATTACACAGATAAGTATAGAGTGGCAAATTCTAACATAACAAAAAGAGACCGAAAAACGTGGGCAATTCCTTATTCACTACTCAAAAATCACTGCCAGTTATCCAGTCATTTCACATATCATACATGTAGATTGTTAGTAAATCATGATTGTATGTGCTTCTCATGATTTTTCAGCTGGTGAATTGAAATATATGGACACATTAAATAATACCCATGTTTTCCTGACTTTACTATTTTCTCTCAGCTTTTCAGAAATGTTGAAAATAAAAAAAAGAAAATACTGCCAATTTTCAAAATGATTTTTTTTACAGATGTGCTAAATGCATCAAAATTGACAATTTTCAAGATAATCTTTTCATCCCAACAAATTGAGTTCTGAGTATTCTCACAGATAAAAAGAGTTGGTGGGATAGTTCTGCCTTTTTAGATACAAGAACATAGTGGATATATTTTATATTTATCTGCTGAGTATGTTTTTACCTTTCAAAAGATCCAAAATGAGCATTGCTCATTGATAAAAACACAATACATTATTTCAGTGTTTTTCAAAACCTTTTAGGTTGAAAGATATACAGTGTATACTTTGAGTTGCAATCCTGGAGAGTTCCATGCTTTATAGTAAGTTAAAATTACATATTTTTTGTCTCTGTAAAACATACATTGAATCAGAACAAACATTTTTATTTGTTCAACTATGACAAATATAATTTTGAACTGTAAGCAATGCAAAAACATTTTACGCACATCACCCTTGCATTGTGCAGTAGGGATATGAGGAAAGTCCTGTTTTTTTTCCATGGTAATTTAAGCAGAAAATACACAATTTGCCTATTTTCACAGGAAATTCCACCACATACAAAATATCGGAAATTTACACCTTTTCACTTTCATCAATTTATTTCTCACAAATTTTCTTTGGAATTCCCACCCCAAAATAATAAAATCCCAGAAGTTCCCATACTTCTGCAAGGCGTAATATAATAGCGAGAGAGAGGGAAAGCAGAGAGGGAAGAAAACTATAGGTTTTAAAACAAATAGTTTGCAGTTCTAGTCTGTGTTGCTGAAATTGCCCGCTACACTGTACAAAATGTATATAGATTTGGAAGATTACTTGTGTTGCGGATGAGGAGTAATATAGGGATGAGTTAAAGTTTGACCTCAGAAGTGACACAGGAAAAAAAATGATACTTCCCAACGAGTAGGAAATTTTTTGTGAACTTTTTATGTCTAGCTCATTGGACTGAAATCAATTGGAAGACTGTATTTACCCCGAACATATGACAAGTTTCCCTTTTTTTCACCGCAGACATAGTATAAAAGGGGGTCAGGTTCCCAGCATCCTGCGTTTGTGAGAGGATAAGAGAGCTGCACATTTTTCAGCTAGAGAAGACAGGCTAATTAAAAGGAGCTGAAAATTAGTTTAGGGAGTCTTGTAGGCAGAAAATCTGCTATATGTGTTTGGTTAGTTTGTGGGAACTCTTGTGGAGGGGACAGGAGAAATAAGGTTGAATCCAAAAGCCCCAACATTCTATATGACTGACTGGGAAGACCAGGGGAGGGCTGGCCTGGGGGGCAGGGGGGCAATTGCCCCCTGGGCCAGTCAGGTGTCTGGGCCAGTGGGCCACTGCCTCACTCAATCTCATGCTTGCTGCTTTTAATGGAGCTACACTAATGATACTACAGAGCTTACAAATGAAATGTATCTACACAAATTATACCACAGACATACAATCCAAATGGAGCTACACTAGTAGCATAACCCATTTACCTTGTAAGCTTTATGGTATCAGTAGTGTGGTTTTACTTAAAGGGATAGTAATACTTCATTTTAACTTTATTTTATTTTGTAGGCATTAAAAAAATGAAGAATTATTTAAGTCTTATCTCTCAAACCTTTATGGTTTAAGAGATATTCACAAGCAAAGTTTCCCCTCCCGCCCCTTTTACCTAGCGTAAACAATCTCTTCTCAGATGTGGAATGCAGTCCATAGACCAGACAGATAACAGAAGGGGACAATCTTCTTCCTATGAGAACAATGAAATCCCTGCCCCCCTGGACAAGTTTTTCAGGTTTTTCCCTTATCTTAATTGAAGATTGTCCCTCTCTGCAGTCTACCTGGGCACCTCCCTTCTGATCTGGCTGAACAGTGTTACATCAGTAAAAGGGGAGGGAGGTGGATACTTTGTCATTGAATTACTCTGGAACTACAACTCTGACAGAACTGAAATAACACTCTCCAAAGTCCAAATACTATGATGATTAATTAGAGCTGCTTTTATTATGAAACATTACTATCTCTTTAAATTGTAAGCTCTGTAGGATCACTAGTGTAGCTGAATTTCAACTGTGTTATCACTTGTGTTGCTCCATTTTTATTGTAAGCTCTGTGGTATCGCTTGTCTTAATTCACAACATCAATGCCAATTTTAATATTAACAAAAGGGGCGAGCTGGAACGATAGTACAAATGGGCCACTTGATTGCATTTGCCCCCTAGACTACAAGTTGCCAGTCCTCCCCTGGGGAAGACAATGGCATCCGTAATTCAAGTTCCTTCCTGATCTGGCTGTTGTGAGAAAGGAGCAAAGGAGAATTACCCCAAATAATCCCAACATTTTCTAATAGGTCCAGTGTGAACAACAAAAGAGAAACCTCAGTGGTGCCCCAGAATTGCTCACATTCTTTGTATATCAGCTTCTCTGGATATTTTCCATGGAATACATCACATTAGTGCTATATTACATACACTTTTTGTTTGGATTAACTTTACTTTGCAATGTTGCTATTAGTTTGTGTGATATTTCCTTGGCTTTTTCTGAGTGGAATTTGTAGAGCTGAGAAATCTATTGAATGTCCCCTGCTCTAATTCACTGAAGCATGGTACATTCAGCTAATTAAAGCAGTGAGGAGTGAAGGGATTGAATTGATGACATACTTACTACAGTATTTATTTTTTATGAAATTTACTGGTTTACCTATCAAATCAGACCCATGCTTACAGTTGGTCTAGAAAATATTTCCATTAAAAAATATTGTGTTAACATTCCATACAGCTGGCTCTATTTCTTGCAATGTATTCTACTTTTATCTGAATTTTGCAGTAAACATAAAAAGAACACATTTCTGATTTTAGACCAGAAAACATCCTAACACTATTAAACAGCAACACGTGCTTCCCAGTAGATCTCTAAATGTCTATATAGGTTTTACAAATTGGGATGCATAGTTTTACAGTTAGGGGAATTATACTCTTCAGTGCAATTATAATAATTCCTTTTCAAGAGTTATTAGCCTGCTGTAGGTCCCTGGCCATATGGGTATTTATTCTGCCTTCATTATGGGAAATTCAACATGATCTCTGGTACTGTAATGGTTTTTTTACATACTGTTTTGGGACTTAGTTCAGCCCCTGCAGTACATTTGGACTTACTTTGCAATACTCTGAAGTACAGAAAATGTAGCTTGCAAGTTTTTTCCACTCCTGATTTATAAGTAGAGTAGTTAGTACATCTGAACATGAGTAAAATATAATGAACATAAAGAAAATCATTAACTCCTAAATGTCTATCATTTTGTTGAATGAAAGATGTTATTTATTCATAGATGAAATGCAATCGTGGCTATTACCAGCTGCCTAGTTTTTGGAGTGATTGCATTTGCATATCGACAAAATCATTTGTTGGGGCCTATTTTCTAAAGTGCTTTCTGTGTAATATTCTGTGTGTACTGTATGTGCAATTTAGTAAGCTAAAGAGGTGAGATTCTGGAACAAAAAACTACACTGTGGATTAGAAATTAAAATTACTATTGATTTAAAAGTTCCAGAGAGGTACCCAATATCTTGCTCTCTCTGGAACTCAAGGAGTTAAATGCGACTTTTAACCACTTGAATGCTAGAGACGACTCCCTAGCATTCAAGGGGTTAGAAGACCATATAAAAATTTATTTGCACACTATTGTGCAGTTTGTTTGCTCCAAATTTACCATTTATTATTTTTATTCATATACTCGCTTTATACGGTGCTTGATCATTTACAGAGTTCATGTGCACTGTTTGTCAACAATGTGTCAGTGTCTGTTAGTGGATGTGCGTCTTAAAGGGATAGTATTGTAACTATATAAAGGCATATCCAATTATTCATTATACATTTTTATAATGCTCCTTACCATTCTAAGCATTCATTTCGGTGTAGTTTGTTATTTATTATAAAGTTTCCCCCTCCCGCTGCTTTTCCCTACACCACTCTTCTTCTTCTCTTCAGATCTGAAATCTGGTCTGGACGGATCACAATGAGGGACAATGCTGTGTCAGCATACAGACAGTCCTGCTTCCCTTCTTAAAGGTGGGCAGATTTTTCCTTATACAGACATAGACAAGATTGTCCCTCATTGCCGTCTGTCTGGTCAAGCGACCAGCTTTCAGATCTGAAGAGAAGAAGAGTGACGTAGGGAAAAGGGCAGGAGTGGGGTATTTACAATAAAATTACAATCAAACTACACTGATATGAACGCTTAGAGCGCTATGGAGCATTAGAAAAAGGTATGACGATTAATCGGATATGCCATTATATTGTTTCCATTACTCTGTCTTTAAAGCATGAGATAATGCTTTAGTAGCATTAAATTGCAAATATGAGAATATCTGCCCATTTAGTTCCCTAACTGATCAATTTATCAAGTTGTTTTTGTCTTAAATCCAGTGCTACGTAAGTACTTGCATACTAGAGAGGACTACAATGCATGGTGAAGGAAAGGGTTTACAAAGTTATCTTCAAAGTTATATAGAGGGTGTATAAAAAATAGAATTATGCGCTGATGGAGGGGATGACTTTCCTCAACAGAAGTTCCACAGTTAGTAAAATGTATAAGTAATACTACAACCAGTATATAAAAAGTACATATAGAGAGAACACAAATAGTACATATATAGAGAGATCCCAAAATTAAAGTCAAATCAAGAACAGGTTTAAAAAGGAAAAATATCTACCAAACTGAATGTATGTACATGTATATAGCTGTGTAATAGTCCCTAAACAAATGCCCACAATAGTAAACAGTGAAAATGGAATGTTAAAAAATGTGATGCTCAGTATGAGACACAGGAACCACGAGGGTTGATCGTCCTCCTCCAGAGGGCAGGACACTTCCCCCACCTTAACCGTGTGTTCTACAACAGCAAAATGAGTAATCTGGCACTTCTTTTAATTTTGTAGGGCTACCTTATAATTTTTACTTTAGATATAGGTCTGTATAATCCTCCCGTCCATCACTGGCTTCCCTGGAGGTGGATTACCTAGTTCACAGGGGTTTTTACTTGGACCATTCTTAGTGGAGGATGACTTTATCATAAGCCTGTTCCTCACCGCTAAACCTCTTTAAGGGTCTGCCTTTTCTAGATGGGGCATGGGGCATGGGGAGTGGGCCAGACAGCGCACTTACTTATCTAAATGTAGCATAAATTACATGATATTTATTACACAAATAATCACAAAATATGTAAATATAAGTTAAAAACAATTCTTCTATACATCAGATAGAAGCATATAATATGTAGCAGATGGATGGTTAAAAACAATATGCAAATAAAAGTGAATTATCAACTGAATGCATATGATTTCTGTATTCCATCAATATGGATACAGATAGAATCTCAGGGTAAGCATCTATATTGGCATAGAGTCTGGTGTACATAAGGAATGTTAGGAATCTTATGAGAAAACAGGACTTTTAAAGTAAGCAGTAGCAGCTTACTTGAAAACAACTTTGTGTCCACACACTAAATCAATCCTGCAGTGTTGGTGCAAGGATTTTTGCCACCCTAGGCAAAAACTAATTTTGCCGCCCATTTGGCTCCTCCCCTTGTGTCCCACCCCTTTATACCCCGCCTACTTATATATTACAATATTCATGATTGTCCTTTCTCTGCCCCCTGGGCCAGTCTGCCCCTGGTCTGGAGATGCCTGTAAGAGATGCCCCTCACCAGCTCCACTTTGCCCCCACCAGCTCCACTTTGCCCCCTATCAGCTCCACCTTGCCTCCACCAGCTCCAACTTGCCCCTATCAGCTGCAACTTGCCTCCTATTATCCAGAAGGTCCTTCAGGCAAAATTGTCTGTCTAAGTACTCTTTTTCCTTTATTCCCTACTGCCATGTTTTATTCAGTAGTTTCAGCCCAGTTGGTTCTTGTTTGGTTTGTTTGTTCTGAAAGTTCGGTGTCTGTTGACACCTGAGGTTATATAGATTTAGTTTAGTCCTATGGAATACTGGTATTCTCCTGTGGGGAGAATTTTTTCTCCTTTCCTTCCCTGCAATCTTTGGGATGCTTTGGTATGTTCCCACAGTTCCCATGTTCCATATTAAATGTAAGAGAAAATAGAATTTTATTGAACTTACTGTTAAATCCTTTTCTCTTTAGTCTATATAGAACACAACACCTATTACAGCTTGTTAAATAAGATGCTAAGGGGTCTTTTTAATAAAATTGTACATGAAAAATAACAGGCCCTTAATTTATTAATGCATTTAGCTCCAACTCCTGTTTTGTTGACGAGCTAAAGAAAGTTTGATTGTATTTTAAAAAATTCACATACAATCACATGCAAATTTGCAAGCTGGAAACATTTTATTAGTATTGCTAACTTTTCTTTGAAGCCATGAAAACCTTTATTAGAAGTCATGCATTTTTTTAGCATTGTTAACTTTTAGAAGCAATGCAAACGTATTAGCAATCTGAATTTTTTTCTCTATCCAATACAATTTTGTTAGGTGCAAAATTCCTTTCTATCATTATTAAATATGAAAAACAAAACTGTAACTGCTATTTCTTTTTTGCTGCATTTTTAATGCTGAATTTTAATAAATAGTCCCCTTTGTGTTATAAATTAATGTCAGTCTGGTTTCCTTTTACAGTGCATATCATGTTGTCTAACATACCAAATATAAACCATTTTATTGTAAATAATGTGCATTTGATGAGTAAAGGAATTAATGGATTTTGAGAAGTGCATTTAGGAAGCAGTTTTATACAAGCCCAAATCAAATCTCTTTTTTTGGTACATACTTATCAAAGCAGATGTTTTGTGTCAAATGTCCTTACTTGATTTTTATTCAGCTGAAATCTGTCTCCTTTGACAAGCAAAAGAGAAAAAAAAGGCATTTTCATGTTTGGTAATTATTGTTAAATTTGGCCCGAAGTAAAGGACATCTGGCTACCAAGGAGACAGTTTACACAGCTGATGAGTTTAGTATTCCAGAAGACAAATTCAGCTGTTTTCTATTTTTGTATGTTTAATACAACTGACAGAGAAATAGATTTACTTTTTAGTCACCTTCATTATTTCTACTTAAAAGTATAACAATTAACCCTTTCAATGCTATAGGGGTGTGCAGTGCATCACGGAGCAATCTGTTGCACATCCCTATTGAATTCAAAGGTTTAAATGGATTTAAAGGGATAGTAATGTTTCACAAAAACAGCAGCTCCGATTAATCTTAACAGTATTTGGGCCATGGAGAGTGTTATTTCAATACTGTCAGAGTTGTAGTTCAAGAGTAATTGAATGATAAAGTGTTCCATTCCCACCCCTTTTACATAATGTAAGACACCTTCCTGCAGATGTGGAATCTGGTCCTGGGATCAGGCAGATCACAGTGAGGGACAATCTTCTTACTGTGAACATAAGGAAAACCCTGTAACCCTCTTGACAGGTGTTTCCTTATGCTCACTGAAGATTGTCCCTCTCTGTGATCCATAGTCTTGCTGCTCTGAGGTGTGCAGTGTTATATCAGTAGTTACTCTTCAATTACAACTCTGACAGTATTAAGATAACACTCTCCACGACCCAAATACTATGAATATTGATTGGAGCTGCTTTTATTGTGAAATATTACTATTCCTTTAACATAGGCTGACCAGACCTCACCTTTAACCGGGGATGCATAGAAAAAATGCATACTGCAGGACTGCTTTGATTTCATTGAAGTACTGAAATATGCCTATTTCCTATATGTCCCTGGTTAAAGGTGAGATCTGGTCAGCCTACATTAACATGATCTTTTTCTACCAACACCAACACAAAAAAATGTGGTGATTTTGAAAAAGCATCTCTATGGATTAATAGATTAGGCTGATTAACCCCTTAAGGACAAAGGGGTTTGTAATATGTGTTACATACTTTACTGGTCCTTAAGTGGTTTAACGTTAAGGTAATCACATATCCCTTTAAATCATAGACACTCATGAAAATATTATTCTGTAGGACTGTACAGGAATTAGTTTAACCGTGCAGTGTATATATATATTTTTTCTTATTATTGTCCCTGATTTAAAGGGATATGTGGTCAAATTAGTTAATGTATGCAAAAAAAGGCACTTCATTGTCAGTGAGTGGGGGAGGTAATGTAGGGCTAAGACAAGAAGTGTCTGCATGGAGTGCATGATGGTACATAGTGGAAATACTGAAAAAAAGTATTGCTTTACCTCCATCACTTGTAGAGGTGGTGAGGTGGTGGTGGTGGTGTGTGTGTGTGTGGGCACTCTGACTAGTGTCATCTCCAAATTCAAAGTCATACTCCTCTTCAACATTAGCAGAAAATTGTGACACACTCTCTGACACATCAACTACACATGAGTTATGTACCCCAAAGCCAAGCAAAAATGTAGGAGTACTTCTACTGCTGCTAGTTGTGGCACCTTGGACCTGTTAAAGCTATGCCTCCCAGTCAGACCTGTGGTTGTGCTTCCGGTGGGATCTCAACGAGGAGGTTTCTAGGTGTGACACTGCTTTCCCCTGCTCACATGCTTCTTACACAAACAATAGATAACAACATGCTTTCCTTTTGGATTGTGAGTAAAGTATCTCCATACACTGCAGGGATCCTGGGCTGCTGCTGCTACTGCTACTACTGGAGCTAGATGTTGCTGAAATTGTACTACTTCTATGTGTTACAGGTGATGCACTTCCAATAGCAGCAGAGGTATTCGTCATACCTATGGCTGTGGATGCTGATAACCTGGTTACTCAATACTTTTAGTGTGTGTGGATGAGTAGAACATGGAAGCAGTGATGATGCTGATGATGACTGACAGGATGACTGTGCATTTCTTGGCATCTTTGCTTATACAGGGTCAGACTTAACAATTGCTTTATCAATCACTTTATAGACAGGCACAGTGCTCCTTTTCAGTGGTGGAAGACTGAGCCTTTGCTTTTCAGCTAACCTTCTGGCAATGTCATCATCTCTCTCACTTTCAAAGTTTCTGTATCTGAAGAAGAGGAGGATGCTGGAAGGAAATATTCTAGATCTACATATTCATTAGTCATAATTTGGTCATCCTCAGCATCGCTCATTGTTACCATCATTTATTACACATGTTGCAGCAACCATGGCTGCAGTAAGTTTTTGGACTACCACTTTACCATGTGTAGTATATATATATATATATATATATATATACATACATATATATAGTTATATAGAAATATATATATATTTTTTTTAACTGTTTGTCCTCCCATATCCCTAATTCCTATCACAATAAAAACAAATTAAATTAAAAAAAAAACCTGTTCAAATACTTCTTTCACCAGACTGCCCCAGTACAGAGATAATAACAGTCAGATTGGGAAGAATCTTTTACCACAACTGCCTATGTATTTCCAATCAGTCACACAGAATTTTGGGGTAAACTTCATTTGCTCCCTTCACATTCACATCACCAGACACATTTAGTAGAGAGATAATAACAGCAAGATCTTGAAGGAACTTGGACCACAGCTGCCTGCACCTTTCAAATCAGTCACACACAATGTTGGGGTATTTGGGTTGAACTTCCTTCACTCCCTTCTCATATCTCCAGAACCTGTATATCAGTTACAAGCCATACTGTGGGAGCAAGCCCCATACATATGTGGTGCCACCAGTGACACCACCATCACAGTTGTTAGACTGCCAACCCTGAGACCCATGAATCACCCTATGTTCAGAAATAGGTTAGGGGATATGGGATATTTTGGTTGATGTTGCTGCTCCTGCTGCTTGTATAACCCCTTTTCAGCTTTCATTTTCACTGTGCTTTCTAGATGTTTTTTGATCCTAACTTTTTCCCTCTCATCCTCCTTAATGTAACTCTCAATCAATCTATAAGCATATCTTTATATTTCTGGACAGAATCTGATTCCTTATAAAGATGCTGCTGAGCATCATGACTCCTTGTTGTGACAAACTGATTACTCTTTAACAAGAATTCTGAAATATTGTGATTAAAGCAGGGGGTCCAGCAAAAGTGGCAAGAATGTATTCCTCATTGCTTTTAATGAACACTTGCTCAAAGCATGCTTACATGTACTCGACCAGCTGGTGCATGTCTGTGTTGTCATTATTGTAAGATTCCTCAGCCATGCTCCTCATTTTCTCTGCAGTATATCTATGAGTAGAAAAGTTCACCAATTCCTGCCCCTACGTGACTAACCAGCATGGTTACATCTTTAAAAGGTTTTAGCAGCTTGTCATACATCACATATTAGTTGACAAAAAAGCTCCCTTCAAAGGCTTCCAGTTTTGCATTTTGCACTCACAAATGGACTTATTCTGCTTGTACAAACACTCTAGTATGTGCAAAGTGGAACAGGTTGTTATTATTTTGTATGGAATATAATGCACTGAAGGAATGATTAAAATGGGCACAGATTTTACAGGCAATATTAAGCATCTCTCTGAGGGCATGGGCAAAGCGGGGTACAAGCACCATATACTAAAACAGAAAAACAAACCTGCACTTTTCCATATAAGTTACCCAAGTGTCAACCCTGTGAAATGCATATATTATACCATGTTCATAAATTTAAAAATAATTTGGTTTTTGTAGCATAGTTTAGCTAAAGTACATTTAAGCTTGCTTACTTAAGGGTTTGAGAGATAGGACTTTTTCCAAATACTTTATTGTTGTAAAATCTACCTTATTGAATAAACTTTATTTCAGTCATTACTAACCCTTTAAATAGCCAACAACAGGTAAAAAATATGAAGCTGAAGTGTAATTAGCATCAGAAGCCTCAGGAAAAGAGAACTGAAATGATATGCAGTATTTCAAACTCTGTAAAGAAACACTAATATGCAGTATTTCAGACTTCTTAAAGAAGCACTAACAGCTTAAAGGGATAGTAATACTTAAAATGTAAAAAAAAAATATGTTGTAGGGTTTATTCCCCTGAGTAAAATAAGAGTACTCCCCCTGCTGAAAGGTGTTTCATTCAAAAGTTATTAATTTTCAAAGCTGAATTTTTTAGGTGCAATATCACAGTGGCCTGAAATTGTACAGTGGCGCTGTTGCTACACGATCATATGGGCAGCTCTGGTCCCGGGACCATAAATCTCCATAGGATGGTGTAGCAACAGTGCCGCTGTACAATTTCAGGCCACTGTGATATTGCACCTAAAAAATTCAACTTTGAAAATTAATACATTTTGAATGAAACACCTTTCAGCAGTGGGAGTACTCTTGTTTTACTCAGTATTACTATCCCTTTAATAATAAACCCCCACTTACTTTAAAGCACAACTTTCATTCAAATGAAAGTGCCCCCCAAATAATTATTGAAATAGCGATAAGTATATCAATACTTGTATTATCCTGAATAAGTCTGGCATTATTGAGAAAATAGAACATAGAAACTCACGCACCACCATCATAAAAGCAAATAACTCAGAAATAAAAGCAATCTTTATTATGGCATTAAAATGCCCCTGTAATCTTCAGACCATATACAGGAAACAAGGAGAGGCTTGCATAAGGTAAGGCACACAGCTAAATGTTAAAGGCATACTCAAATAGATCCACGCGTTTCACGTTCAATATGCTTACTCATTATCTCTAGGCTCTTCGCCACTAATCACATTATTTTTATTATTGAGAAAATCCAACTTGTTCGGAGAATCACCAGCAGGCATCAGCACAGACATCTTGCCAAAGAGGCATCTGTGCCGCTGCACTATCCATCTCGGCCGCCTCTAGGATTGGTGAGGAGGAGTTGCATTGTACCATAAGGTACAGGAAGGGACTGACGGCTCAGGAGCACAGATGCCTCTACAGCAAGATGACTGTCGGTGAGTCTCCGAACAAGTTGGATTTCTCAATAATGCTGGACTTAGTCAGGATAATAAAAGTACCAGATATATAGATTAGGTGTATATATTTATATTTTTTCACTTTGAGTGTATACGTATAATTTACAGGATAATAAAAGTATTGATATGCGTATCGTTAGGTGAATAATGATTTGGGGAGAACTTTAATTTGAATCCACACAGAACATTCTGTTGACCAAAATGAATTAGTTCTGCATGGACTGATTCTCTCAAACAAAGCTTTAATAATAGATATCATGGACACATACATGATTCTTTGTTGCAGGACTCAAGGACCAGAAACTCCTAAAACCTGAAGGCTTATTCTTCATTCATTCATCTCTAAATACTATATACTATAATATATGGTTGCCTTTTTCCTTTATTGTAAATACTATTTAAATATTCTTGCATTTAAGAAGGAAATAACCATTTGTGTGCCACAGGACACTGCTATACCTACATATTTCCCTCCCTATATATCCAAAGTAATGTTAATCTGTTACCTATAGTGAATTATTTTTTTCTAATGTTTATTAAGTTAACAGGTGGATGTTAGACTCCTAATCATATGGATCATCCAAAGGGCTAAAGAAACATAGATAATAAGAACTTTAGTAGGATTAAACCTTTTACAATAATAATTAACTTTATTTTATTTGAAAAATTATAATATGGGTAGCATTAGGAGGTGGGTATGTCAGCCTACAGAACTGGACTTGATTTCAAACACTAATTCTGCTTCCATAGTAAGGATAGGTGAACATTTCATTTTAATTTACTTTCTGGGGAGACATATTTCCCCTTTCTGCTTAAATTCTCACAGTAAGGAGGATTAAAGGGGAATGTTCACCCCCAAAAAGAAACTGTATATGATATGATTAATCTACTAAAAGGGTATGTAGAGTGGTGATTTTTTTTTAAGTTCATACTTTATTAGATATTTGCTGTACAATTTAGACATGAAGTAAGCACTTCCGCATTTTACAGCACTTGATAATGTCGGCATAGCTCTGCTGGACTTCCCAGTCTTCAAATTCTCCTCTCACCTCCCTTCCAGTCCTCTCTGGAACTGAGTTCACTCTTCCCTTCATAGTGATGTGCAGCATGGGTATTGTAACAGCAAGCTCCGTATGTCATTATATGGAGCTTGCTGTTACAATATAAGTGCTGCACATCACTATGAAGGGAAGTGGGAACACTCTTCCGGGGAGAGCTGGGAGGGAGGTGGAAGAAGAATTTGAAGACAGGGAAGACCAGCAGAGCTATGCCAACGTTATCCTGTTCCGCAGAATGCAGAAGTGCCTACATCACTTCTAAATTGTACAGCGAATATATAATAAAGTATAAAAAAAATGCCAATCTACATACCACTTTCTTAGATTAATCATATAAGATACAGTGTCTTGGGGGTAAAAGCTCCCCTTTAAGCAAATGCAATGCAAACTATGGATAAATGGTTAAGATGACTGACTCACACATCATCAAGCATGAATACATTGATTTGTAGGACTTAGGCTCGTTAGAAATAAACCCCCAAAATTGTTTATTTTTTGTAGGAATATGGGTTTTTATTATTATTATTATTATTATTTGTATTTTTTAAGCACAATCCCTGAGAAAAAAATGCCCTACTGACCTAGTGTCAGCAGGTCATGTTGTGTTGTCCAGTGTCCTGAGTCTATGATTGCAGAATTTGCAACTGCTGTTCTTACTGCTGAGTTGTTTAAGCAGCAGGATGATTAGGCAGCTGAAAGGGAATGGAATCAACAACAGCAGCAACATGGGTGATGGATGATGAAGGTTCCATTTGCCACGACTAGCTCCAGTGATGTGTCTGAGGCAGTAGCTGCACAAAATAGAATTTGTTGAGAAAAGAAGAAGTTGGCCAATAATTCTTCTCCACCTGCCCCATCTCCAAAATCTTGGGTGTGCTGTTATTAGAATAGAAGTATTTCCCTTGAGAGCTGGAACTGTGCCTCTCATCAGCAACTGCAGTGTGCACAGTGTGTGTGTGATAAATCACACCTGGTGGCACAACTGTATCCGAACACCATGACACCAGAATCCAAGTACTGCCGCTATCTCTATACCCCTTTTCCACATCCCGCTAAGGACACATGACAACTTGTTGACAGTTTAATGGTAATGATGAAGCCTCCCTGCCACCATCTTACCATATTCTGCAGGATGGAATCTCTGCAGATGCTGCTTGATGCCCTGCTTGTGATGCTTCTCCACCACACTTCCATGTGTGGTCAGTGCACCACGGAGGAAATGAACTGCCACATCATAACATCTACTGCACATCTGCTGCACTAGTGGCAGCAGGAAAAGCATGTCTAAAAGCAGGCACAGCACTAGTAGCAGCAGGGGCAGCACATCTGATAGCAGGAACAGCAATGGTGATAACAATAGCTGGGGCAGGAGGTTTGACAGCAGACACAACACTAGAGGCAGTGGGGGCAGCAGGTCTTGCAGCAGGTACAGCAATGGTGGCAGCGGGGGAAAGTCTGACAGCAGGCACAGGCAGCTGACCTATCCTGCTCTCACTACTACTATTTTCATCCTCTCTTCCATTAATTTCCCCAAGATCCCTTGGGGTGATTTAGGTTGACTGGACAGCATTGTTTTTGTACTACTCACTTCCTCCTCTGCCTCAGTGGACACATAAGGGTCCTTCCAGTTCTTCCTTTTATTACTTTTAAACTTCCTCATAGTGATAGCAGTCACTATGAGCCTTTCCTCCCTCAATATTCAAACAAATAACAGCAGAACAGTACAGCACGTCTACCTCACTCTGTATCTGCATCTATTGTGTTCCACTTCCTGGAATCCCCTAATGTCACATTTGCCATTTCTTGGTGATGTGAAGAAGGCAGACTGGCAGCAGTAGCAGCAGGCACAGGCAGCAGATTTGTGCTTCTGGTGGTGGTGGTATTATTTCTGCACCTGCTGTCCACCAACAGTTCTGGTTTCTTCAGGATCATGTTCCACTTAGATACTGTTGTGAAGGGAAGGGGACTCCCAGGGACAGAAGAAGGATGTGGGCTCCATTGACCTCTAGTCTGGATGCTCTCAAATGCTTCCCTTACCACCCCCCAACACTAGTCCCACCTGCTGCTTCACCATTACTGTTACTACTACTAACACCAACCACATCAAATGCAGCCCCAGAGTCTTCCTGTAAGCGTTCCACTTACCTTTATAGGGACGGCTGTGGTTACCCAGTGACGGTTAGTCCCTAGTGGTGTCCTCGTGGGGTTGCCACTCTCTGCATGATCAGGAGAACTGGTGCGCCATGGTACACGTCTGGTCGACCAGTCTCCTTACTGCTCCCCCTGGCGGCTCCTGCAGCATCTGAGAGTCGGGCTCACATCGCAGGGATTCCCTGATGACGTTGCGACCCGGTTTTCTTAAAGGCGCAGTACATTATTGCTCCACCTCTTAGAGGTGGAGCAATCAGTATTTAAACTGCCTGGATGACACTTCAGTTGCCCTTTCATGGTGTTCCAGTGTAGTTGTTGTTTGGGCTCTGTGTATTACCTGGCTTGTCTGACTAACCGATTTGGTGCTGACCTGTGGCTCTGTCTGACTACCCGCTCCGTGTATGACCCTAGGCTTGTCCGACAACCAGTTTGGTGCAGACCTGCGGTTCTGGCTGACTATCCACTCTGTGTATTACCTGGCTTGTCTGACTACCTGATCTGGTGCTTACCTGTGGCTCTGTCTGACTACTCGCTCCGTGTATGACCCTAGACTTGTCCGACAACCAATCTGGTGCAGACCTGCGGCTCTGGCTGACTATTCACTCTGTGTATGACTCTGCTTTCTGACCATCCCATCTGGTGCTGTCCTGTGGCTCTGTCCGGCTTGTCCCTTGAGTAGCTCCTCTCCCGTGGACACCCATCTGGAGCAGACCTGGGGCTCTGGCATCTGTACTGACTGCAGGCTTAAGTCAGTTATCCTTTCCTGCTAGACTGACAGCAGGCGTGAGTCAGTTATCCTTTCCTGCTAGACTGACTGCAGGCATGAGTCAGTTATCCTTTCCTGCTAGACTGACTTCAGGCTTGAGTTAGTACCTATTTGTGTTCCTGGTCGAAGTTAACCTGTTCTAGTTCCAGTTTGTGTTCTACAGAAGATCATCATTGGCTGATCCGGTTCCTGTTCCATTCCAAGTTCCAGCAGAGACTACCAGTGGCTTCAGCCTAATCTCAGCAGTAAGGTCTATCCTAGGTGGCCTACTATTCCTAATAGTAGTGCCAGCTTATCTGTTTACCTACTGCCTATTCCTTTTTGTCCGCTGTTATATCTTATTCTATGTCTTGAATAAAGGTTGTTTTATATTATACGTTCTGACTCCTGAGTTATCTGGTTACCGTGACACTACCTCCTCACAGTCACTAGAAATATGAGGATACTGATTACCCCCTTCTTCACTCCTAACACTAACAAGCTGCTGGACCTTCTTAGTAGTAGTAGTAGCACTGGCGGTACTGCTTGGGGAGGGTAAGCGTGACTAAGGGTCCCCTGCTGTCACACTTGGCATCATCTTCTCCTTCCCCCCTTCTGAGTATTACAAGACACACTAGCAGCAGGTTCAGAAATGGTGGCAGCAGGTTCAGCATTGGCAGCAGGCACAGCACTGGTGGCAGCAGAAGCAGCACATCTGATAGCAGGTTCAGTACTGGTGGCAGCAGGTTCAGCTCTGGCATCAGGCACAGCACTGGTTTCAAAAGGGGCAGCATGTCTGACAGCAGGCACAGTATTGGTGGCAGCAGGTTCAGCACTGGTGGCAGCAGGAGCAGCACATCTGATAGCAGGTTCAGTACTGGTGTCAGCAGGAGCAGCACATCTGATAGCAGGTTCAGTACTGGTGGCATCAGGCACAGCACTGGTTGCAAAAGGGGCAACATGTCTGATAGCAGGCACATTATTGGTGGCAGCAGGTTCAGCACTGGCAGCAGGCACAGCACTGGTTGCAAAAGGGGCAGCATGTCTGACAGCAGGCACAGTATTGGTGGCAGCAGGTTCAGCACTGGTGGCAGCAGGAGCAGCACATCTGATAGCAGGTTCAGTACTGGTGTCAGCAGGAGCAGCACATCTGATAGCAGGTTCAGTACTGGTGTCAGCAGGAGCAGCACATCTGATAGCAGGTTCAGTACTGGTGGCATCAGGCACAGCACTGGTTGCAAAAGGGGCAGCATGTCTGATAGCAGGCACAGTATTGGTGGCAGCAGGTTCAGCACTGGCAGCAGGCACAGTACTCTGGCAGACGAGGCAGCACTGGTAGCAGACACAGCACTAATGACTGTAGGGGAAACATGACTGACAACAGGCACAGTACTAGTGGCTGCGGGGGCAGCACATCTGGAGCAGGTCCAGCAATGGTGGCAGCAGGGGCAGGAAGTCTGACAGCAGACACATGCAGCTGACTGGTCCTGCTCTCACTGCTACCTTTTTCTTCCTCCCTTCTCATTAATTTCCTCCAGATCCCTAGGGGTGATTTAGGGTGACTGGACAGCATTGGTTCTGTAGTGCTCACTTCCTCCTCCTCCTCAGACTCAGTGGACACATAAGGGTCCTTCCAGTTACTCATTATTTGTATACTTTCTCATAGTGATAACAGTCACTATGAGCCTCTCCTGCCTCAATTTTCCAAACAAATAACAGCAGAACAGCACAGAACATCTACCTTACTCTGTAGCTGCTTCTGTTGTGTTCCACTTCCTGAAATATGTCACTCTTTTATAGCGAAAAGGAAAAAAACACGTAAAACATTGGGTGGAAACTTTCTAGCCATTGAAAAAATGGCACAAAAAGAAACTATTTTCTTGCGCACACTTTTCCACAGACCCTTAATATCTGATAAAGGGAAATGGAATATTCAATAAGTATAAAGCTCTCACTCGTTCAAAATATGTAAAAATCGTACTGGACTAAAATGGCATAAAATACCCCAAAAAAATCCTTACATAAATGCGAATATGAACGTACAATACTCTCTTAATTCACAATAATGAGGAAAAGAATAAAAAGTCCTCATATGTCTATTGAGGAGTCATGTTATGTAAAATAAAAAGTTCTAACATATATAAATGGATCTTATAGAAATGTTAATAAATGTATCTATCTTATTTCTCGTAGGTTTTGCAACAGAGAGAAGAATTCTTCTTGCAATACAAAAAGAATGTTCTCCCTGTCATATAAAGACACCTTAAACAAGTGAATGGAGTATATCACAGTTACAGTGAAATTATTCACATACAGAGTCCCATACACTGAATCGATGATAAGTTCAGTTACAGTTGATTCAACTTGGAAGCAATTTTCTTAAAGTACCGTTATCAAAAAAAGCATGAATGGTTGTCCACTCTTTGCAGGCTTACAGGCTATGGTCTAGTCATAGGAAAATCTACTTTTGGCTACTTGCGATAATAAATAATATATTCTTTGGACCTCTTTCGAGTTGGCAATTTTATTTATTATCCACTTGAGATACACTTATCGTAAAGATTTATAGTGTGAGTAGAACGAGTGGGATGGGAGGGTTTCCCTGACTGAAGGATGCTGCACTATTTTTATTTTTATTTCTTAAAGGGAAACACTAGTTGATGAGTTTGGAGTGATCTATTGGTTGGAAGAAACAGACATTTTATTACACAGTAGTTCCTCTATGTATTTGGAGAAGAGGGAATCTATCAGTATATGTCTGTGGAACATACTTATTGGACTACTCCGGGGAAGAAGATCATTTTGAAGTAAGAGTAATTGTGACTGATCTTATCTGATAAGTAAGACCAATTATCATTGATTATATCTGCTTTTTTTTTTTTTTTTTTTTTTTTCCAAGTTTATTTTATTGAAAAAATCAAAGTTTTATGACAAAGTAGAAAAACGATGTAGAAAAACATCACATTGAGTTATGGAAAATAGAAGTATAACAGTACAGTAGACAATATGATAAACAGAGTCACCATTATTCTTTGAACAGCATAAGCAATACTAAAAAGTGCCTAACATTTTTGGTTCAAGTAATGTATTGAAGTAACAAACTAAAACCACTTCGGCAACTCACAGCCAAAGAAAGAAGGGGAAAGCAGAGGAAAGGGTAAGACCTACAGTGTGTGAGAAGATAAAGAGGGAAGAGAGAAAAAAAAGAAGAAAGAAAAATATGAAGGACGAAGAGGAAATGTCCGAAGGGTTCAACCATTGAGCACATGGAAGGAGAAAGAGAAAGGGCTCTATGTCAGAATGCCAAGGGACTGAAAACAGAGAATTGTGACTAACCAATTCTTAATAAGAATCTATGACCTTAAGGGGTTCCCACAGGTGGCCCCGAGAGGCTGGAGCTTTGCGGCAACCAACGAGACCAAGTTACTGTAAACATATGGAAAGAGTTAGTAAGAAGGGCATGGTGTTTTTCTAGCAGCAAGTAGGAATCTACTGCCAAAAACCATTCGGACAAATGTGGTGCATGCGTTTGCTTCCAATGTAATGGAATGAGGGATCTAGCAATATTGAGCAACTGCAGGACAGCCTTCCATTGGGGAGAAGGGAAAGGTGAGTATATCTGCTTTTTTTAAATATAGCGATTTGCCTATTGCATATAGCATTTGGCATATTGCATATAGCATATTGCGTTTGAGTATTGCATATAGTGTATAGTGTTTGGCATACTGGGTTTGGTGTAGTGAGTATAATGTTTGGTGAATGGAGCATAGAGTTTGTCATATAGTGTTTGACAATTCGGTTTGGCGTATAGCCTTTGACATATTGCATATATTGCATATAGCATGGGGTTTGGTGTATGGAGTATTGTGTATAGTGTGTGGCGTACAACGTTTGGCATATGGTAAACAGTGTGTGGAGAACAGCATCCGGCATATGGTGAACAGTGTTTGGTGTATGATGTTTTGTGTATAGTTTTTGTCATTTCGTTTATGGTGTTTGGAGTTTAGCATATTACATATAGCTCTTGGCATCTAGCTCCTGGCATATAGCTCTTTGTCATTTGATGTACAGCATTTGGTGTATAAAGTATATAGTTCTGCGTGGCAGCAGGTTCAGCACTGGCAGCAGGTTCAACACTGGCAGCAGGCATAGCACTGGCAGAAGGTTCAGCACTGGCAGAAGGTTCAACACTAGTAGCAGCACATGTGACAGCAGGAACAACACTAGTTGCTGCAGGTACAGCAATGGTGGCACTGGCAGCAGGGGCAGCACGTCTTGCAGCAGGCACAGGCAGCTGACCTGTCCTGCTCTCAGTAGCACTACCCTTTTCTCCCTCCCTCCCTTCCTATTCCCTTTTCTCCCTCCCTTCCCATTCTCTTTTCTCCCTCCCTTCCCATTAAATTCCCCAAGATCCCTTGGGGTGATTTAGGGGGACTGGACAGCATTGGTTCAGTAGTGGTCCCTTCCTCCTCAGACTCAGTGGACACATAATGGTCCTTCCAGCTCCTCCATTGATTATTTTTTACCCTGCTCATAGTGATAGGAGTCATTATGGGCCTCTCCTGCAAAATATCACAAGAGAACAGCACAGCACGTCTGTCTCGATCTGTAGCTGCTTCTATTGTGTCTGACTTCAGAGAAAATGTCAAGTTTTTATAGCGGAAGTGCGAAAAAAAATGTAAATCAATGTGTGGAAACCTTCTAGCCATTGAAAAAAATGGCAAAAATTTGGGACAATGGGCGAAAAATGTGAAAATTTTAACCGCTAGTTTTAAAGTGGATTTTCCAGAGAAAAAGCGGGTAACAAAGTGGTTTTCGCAAAATTTCCAGCGGGAGCACGACAACAACTTTCGACCACCCCTAGTCTTTTGACTAATGACAAATAGGCAGTTTTTATAATTTTACAATTTTATAATTTTAACACCTTAAGGACCAGCGGTGTGGTGAGTAGTGGTCTGAGAGAGACTGCTCGGGTCTTGGAGGGGTCAATTTCAGTCCCCATTTCTACTCGCTCCTGCAAGTAAAGAGTATGTGAAGTGCCAGGACCCTCACTGGTCCTTAAGAGAAAAACAGGTGACAGTCTTGGCAAGTCACAAGGTCGTTAAGGTGACAGGTTAACTTTAAGAAGTGCAATTTTGGGGCAGACCAACTGTTCCATAGGGCACAAAAGAAAATTTCACATTATTTAAATGGGTCTTATAAAGGGATAGTAATACTTTGTTTTATCTTTATTTTATTTTGTAGGCATTAAAAAATACATGAAGAACGATATAAGTCTCACCTCTCAAACCTTTATGGTTTGAGAGATATTCACAAGCAAATTTCCCCTCACTGAGGGGAAGAACTACTTTATTCGAATAGTCTACAAAGTGTGCCTGGTTTGCAAGCACACTTTTTAGACCGTCCCAATGAAATAGTTATTTTTATATTGTGCGTTCTCGGCTCTGCTGAAGAGCCACCGGTTGATCTGCGGACTGAATTCCAAATCTGACAGTCAGTGAGGGGAAATTTTGCTTGTGAATATCTCTCAAACCATAAAGGTTTGAGAGATAAGACTTATTTCGTTCTTCATATTTTTTTAATGCCTACAAAATAAAATTAAGATAAAACAAAGTATTACTATTCCTTTAACAACTTGAATGCTAGAGAGGTCTCCACTGTATTGAGAAGCACCCAAATTTGAATTAACAGTTGTGGGAATTTTAATTTGTCCTCTATAGAGTAGTTGGTTTGCTCCAGAAATACACATCTATTATCTTGCTGAATGTATACTTAACCCTTTGAGTTCCATAGAGGTATCCAATGTGTTGGATACCTCTCTGGCACTCAAGGGGTTATGATCACAAATTTCTCAGATTGATATTCAGTGCCAAGTTGGACTCCTAATTTTTTTAACTAAAAATATTTAATTTCAGTCATTCAAGCAATATTTTAGTTACTTATTTTTTTTTATTCAGATTTCTATAAAAGAGAATGTTTAACGTGGACAGCAGAGTTTTCTGGTTTCAGGAAAGCAGTAATGGCTCAAATTATTATACTGTAATTTTAATGGAAATTGAACCAAAGAGCCAATCCAAGTGTGTTATTCACCACTTTCCAGACTCCAAGCCAGAATGTGAGGTGAAATCTTTGATATTTATAGCTGTATTATCACCTTTCACTCCCTGCAGCTAAAAGCTTGATATAGTCATCATTGTGATGCTTCCCCCGTTATTTCGTCAACGTGCTGTAAATAATAAAAACTCTACACTGGGCAAGAACATCCATATCCATTTGTTGTGAAGTGTTTTACTGTATGGTATTGATAGTTAAAGGGATATTAATGCTTGCTCGTAACAAACTTTAATATTATAGATATTAAAAATATAAATGCAATGATGAATGTGTTGTCTCTCAATCACATATAGTTTGAGAGATACAAGCTTTTAAAATTACCCCCTCCCGCCCCTTTCACAGACGTCAGAGCTCTAACTGACAGCATGGGATTCTGGTCATGAGACAAGATGGCAGCTCTTCAGCAGGGCTGAAATAGAGCTATCTAGAAAGAAATACTTCAATAGAACTGCCTACAAAGTGTGCTTGCAAACCAGGCACACTTTGTAGACTGTTCCAGTGAAGTATTTCTTTCTAGATACTAGATATCACTATTTCGCCTCTGCTGAAGAGCTGCTGGCCGGTCCCTGGACTAGGATCTCATGCTGTCAGCTAAAGCACTGACATCTGTTAAAGGGGCTGGAGGGGGAACCTTTTAAAGCTTAGATCCAGGGCCAGACTGGCCTACCGGGATAACGGGAAAATTCCAGGTATGCCGCCTGCACTGGGCTTCCTTGGGGGCCGGCCGGGGCTGCTTAAATAAATGTGCCAACTTTGCCAAGCCAATTATCCGCAGCTGCGACATTTGAAGAACCATCGGTCGCGTCTAGTGAGTGGAGGCAGGCCAGGTCTAGACCAGTGACATCAGATGCACTGTGAAGAGCACTTCGTCTGCGCACTGGGTAGGATGGCCGCTCCTAACTTAAGCACTGGTGTGGTCTGCAGAGACAGAGAGAGCTGACCAGGAAGCCGGGAGCAGAGACAGAGTTAGCAGATGCCAGACACAGTCACAGGCAAGAGGGTGAGATCAATACAGGGAGAAAGGCAAAGGCAAAAGGGGGATCAAGAGGGTTTATATAGAGGTAAGAGGGGGAGAAAGGAAAAGGGGGATCAAGAGCAGGTGAAAGAGGCAGAGGGGGGCCAAGAGGGAGAAAAAGAGGCAAAAAGAGGAAGGATCTGGAGGCAAAAGGTGGGGGGCCAAGAAGCAAAAGGAGGGGGATCAGGAGGGGGAGAAAGAGGAAAAAGCAAGGAAAAAAAAGGCAAAAGAATGAAGGATCAGGAGGCAAAAGGAAGGGGGACCAAGAGGCAAAAGGAAGGGGGATTTTGAAGGGGGAGAACAAGGCAAAAGGTTGGGATCAAGAGTCAAGAAGGGGAGAGAGAGAGGCAAAAGAGGGATCAAGAGTCAAGAAGGGGAGAGAGAGGCAAAAGGGGGATCAAGAGTCAATGAGGGGGAGAAAAAGGGGGATCAAGAGAGGGGAAAATGGGGGAGGGGAGAAAAAGGCAAAAGAAGTGGGATCAAGAGGGGTAGAGAGGCAAAAGGGGGGAATCAGGAAGGGGAGAGAGAGGCAAGAGGGGAGAAAGAGGCAAAAGGGGGGATCAAGACAAGAGTCAAGGGTGGATTAAGGCAAGAGGGGGAAAGAGGCAAAGAGGGAGAGAAAGAAGCAAAATGGGGGATCAAGAGGGGGAGAATGGCTAAAGGAGGGATGAAAAGACAAAGGGGGAAAGAGGCAAAATGGAGGATCAAGAAGGAGATAATGGCAAAAGGAAGATCAAGAGGGGTAAAGAGTGGCAACTTGGCAAGTGGGGGAATCAAGAGCGGGAAAAAAAGGCAGAGGGGGGTCATGAGGCAAGAAGAGGGGGGATCAAGAGTCAAAAGGAGGGGGGATCAGGGGGTGGAGCTAGAGCTGACTATTTGGTCCAACTGGCTTTGAACAACTCTCAGCCCTCTCCTCTTGCTCTTGATTTTAATCAGGGATTACCAGTCTAACGAGAGTTCTTCCCTCTATCGTTGATCGGAATGGTGATAGAAGTGGTTATTAGCTTTTGGACATCTTACTGCACACTCTCCTCCCTTCCTTTCTCTACCCTTTTCCACCCTATCTTCCCATTCTTTTACCCCCTTTACTTTCTTTCTCTGAGCACTATGTGACGTACAGATATTATATAGATCACAACCTGAACCCTTTGGTTCGATTCTTGTGCCAATCTGCTTAGGGATAAATACCATTTTATAACTTCTAACAGATAGCATAGCCTGAATTTTTGTATTACATGCTTTAGTTAGTAGGTCTGGTAAATCTTTATTGCTACATTTTCATGTAACATTTCGTGTATGCATACTTTTCATGCTATGGTGTTGTACTGAAAATTGGTACTTCTTGATTTGTTATGTGGATGCTTTTGAATTTCACTAAAAAAGATTTTGAAAATAAAAAAATAAAAAATTCAACCCAAATCATGGCAAATCATGGACAACGTTGTTTGTGGTGTGTGTGCTAACCCATGTTAAAACACTCTACAACCAAGTAACCTGAGCAGCTGCTGCTGGTGGTAGGGAGGCTGCTGTTGGTAGTGCTGAGGCTGCTGGTGTTGGTGGGGAGGCTGCTGCAGGTGCTGGGGAGGCTGCTGAGGATGGTTGCTCCTGTGTCTGTGTCGCAGCAGACGCCAAGCCAGATGATGGCTGTGTCCCCACCATATCCAGGGATTCTGAGCTAGCCACAGACGTTTGGCCCTTCTGTTGTGGATATGGTGGTGGTGTGAAGTTCTCCTGTTGTTGGGGATGCTTGGGCTCCCCCAATCAGACCCAGATGTTTATAATCCAGTGGCCATGGGTCATACAGTGGCCACTGGTAGCTGAGACCCTCCCATCTTGGGTCATACCTGGGGCAGTGCTGGGGAGCCATACAGGAAGGCAGATGTAATAATGTCCAGAGGTGGACAGCTGCATCCACCTCTCCTGATGCATCCACTCACTATAGAGGGTGGGTGGATTCCTGTATTCAGGTGGAGGTGGTGGAGCTGGTGGAGTTGATGAAGCTGGTAGAGTGGGTAAAGCTGGTGGACCTGGGGAAGCCATTGCAGCTGGTGGAGCTGGTGCAGCTGGTGGGGATAATGGAGCTGGTGGCGATGGCAACCACCTGCTTGTCCTCTTGTCTTGCTCCACAAGTGGGAACTCACTAGGTGGTGAGTCTGCCTCCTCCTCCATGCCTTCCCGCTGTGCTGCATGCCTATATGCTGTGCGGGGAAATTACATGGTGTGAATGGTAATGTAAGTAATGACAGAATGAATGCAAGAAGATGTCTTTGACATGTGACTCTCTGAGTGTCATGATGATATCCCATGCATTACATTGCGATGCATGGGATACCATCCTGGCAATCACAGATTGATGAACTTGAAAAGATCCTGTACATGAGATCTGTCCAAGTTCAGTCCTCAAGGCCACCAAACAGGTCAGTAGTGAAGGATTTCTCTGATTAAGCCCTGTTGTTGTGTTGATCGGTAGCTCCATCTTTTTGAGTGACCCAGCTGTGCTTAAACAGAGATATCCCTCAATCATGGCTTGTTGGTGAGCAAACTACAGTAGTTAATGTTTGGTTCCCATATGTGTCCTGACAATAGAGGATGGTCTAACATCCATCCTTGCCATCACCGATCCTGAGGATCCATGTGAGAACCAAACGTATGATTTGACAGTTCGGTGAGAGCAACTGATTGCATACACAACACAAAGGCCTAGGGAACAACAACATTATGCCCTCGACCCTCACCAATTCCCCTCCTTGCCATTCCCACTCTTCAGTATATATTTGCTTAACAGTATGTTGAACCTGCTTGGTTAATAGTTAATTCAGCAGTGTTGGTTATTTTGAGGCGTGTGTGTTGCACATACACTCAGTTAGTCTCAGTGGCACTGTGATGTATAACGTGATCCATCTTTATTGAGATTCACTGAGTGGTAACGAAGGCTTGATAACATGGAGGTGAAGTGGAGATAATGACTTCTCCAGTGATATCATTTTTCATTTCCTATGTCTATGCACTGAGAGCTCAATAACTTGAGACATGTTATAGAATTTTCTGCATAGACTAACACAGGCATTGGTGAAGTGATGATTTGGAAGGGTTAGCTTCACTTAATCATCTCTTTATCACTGCTTAGTGAATGTCCCCTGTGGAGTATTTAATTGTAACCCTGTTGACTTGTGTTTGTTGTCGGTTAACCCCTTGAGTGCCAGTGGGGGTAGCCAATGCATTGTGGAGGGATGCGTTGAGGATCCCTCTAGCACTCAAGGAGTTATGTGCTGACATTGTGACATTGTGGAGGAACAGTAATGATCTTTAACCCTTTGAGTGCCAAGTGGGTACATTGTACGAGTTTGGACAGCTGTACCCGCTGTGCCAAGCTCGTACAATGTACCCACTAAAATGTGGTCACTGCATGAGCCGGTATAACCGGCATGCAGTGGCCGCTTTTAAAAAAAAAAAAAGCTGGGCAATCGTGGGGGGACATGAGGATCACTCCTCATGTCCCCCCTGTTATTGATCTCCCAGCCGATCGCGCTGGGAGATCAATAAAAGCAGAGGAGAAGCGCAGCAAAAGCGCAGCTTCTCCTCTCCTGTCTCTCCTACCCGAACTTCCGGGTAGGAGTGGGCGGGACCGGGGGAAGCCTCCCAACGTGATCGGTGACATGGTCACTGATGACATTAGGGAAGTTTCCCCGGTCCTGCTCACTCCTACCGGTGGTAGGAGAGAAGGGCAGGAGAGCTTTTGCTCTCCTGCAGTCGCCTCATTGATCTCCCAGCCTATCGGCTGGGAGATCAATGACTGAGGGGACACCAGGAGGGGTCCTGATGTCCCCTACGAGGTCTGAAAAGTTAAAAATAAAAAATAAAAAATAAATAAAAAAAATAAAAGTAACCCTGTGAGTGCTGGAGATCCCTGTGGCACTCACAGGGTCACTTGCTTTGGGTTTTTTTTTTTTTTCTAAAGACCTCATTGGGGGGATCAGGGGGGGTCCTGATGCCCCTCAATGAGGTCTATAATTAAAAAAAAATATTAAAAAAAAATGTAACCCTGTGTGTGCCACAAGGGGGTCCAATGCCCCCCCCCCTTCCTGTGGCACACACAGGGCTTTTATCATTACTTTGTTATCAGAGATTGTTGGGGGGTCATCAGGATTAACCCTCTGAGTGCCACAAGGGTCCAATGCATTGCTTTGCAATGCGCTGGAGACCCCGGTGGCACTCACAGGGACACTTTTTTTGATAACTTTTTTTTTTTTTTGGTAAGACCTCATTGGGGGGATCAGGGGGGTTTGTATACCCCTCAATGAGGTCTATAATAAAAAAAAGTAAATAAAAAAAAATAACCCTGTGTGTGCCACGGGGGGGGGGGCAATGCAGCCCCCCTTCTGCGGCACACACAGGGCTTTTATCATTACTTTGTTATCAGAGATTGTTGGGGGGGTCATCAGGATTGGTCCTGATGGCCCCCCAACAAGCTCTGATTACCAAGTAATGATAGAAAAAAAATTAACCCTCTGAGTGCCACAAGGATCCAATGCATTGCTTTGCAATGCGCTGGAGACCCCTGTGGCACTCACAGGGTCACTCCGTTTGTGGACATATATTTTTTTTTTTTACTAAGACCTCATTGGGGAGGAATCAGGGGGTCCTGATGCCCCTCAATGAGGTATATAATAAAAAAAAATGTAGTAAAAAATTAACCCTTTGTGTGCCACTGGGAGGGGGGTTCAATGCAGACCCCCTTCCTGTGGTACACACAGGACTTTTTATCATTACTTTGTGATCAGAGCTTGTTTGGTGGCCATCTGAATACAAAGTAACGATAAAAAATTAACCCTTTGTGTGCTGGACACCCCTGTCGCACATAAAGGATTTTTTCCCCCTTTATTTTTTATTTAGACCTCATTGTATGGGTTCTGATGCCCCCAACGAGGTCTACACAAAAATATTGGGGGAAAAAGCCCCAAAAAATGCACGTGCAACAGGAAGGGGGTCCAACGCAGTGCTTTGTATGAGGGGACATACAGTGCACAATGGTAGTCAGAGATCTCCCATACACTCTATCAGACACTGCCCCACCATCACCACCATCCTTGCTCCTCTGCTCATACCCACACACACTGCCTAATCCCTCACCCTCTCACACATTTTGTTAGACTTGTAGTCGCACGTACACCGGCTGACGTCCTAGCTTCTTTCATCTGTTAGCCATAAAATCACACATACACTGTTTGCTTTCCCATTTCTGTTTCACTGGTAGCTACGCTCTTGTAGTGTAAATTGGTATGTCAACCCAGAGCAGTGGGGTACCATTTTTTTTTGGCTGGCAAGAAGTCCTCCTAGGAAATCCCACGCCATTGAACCATTTTAGTATCTTTGAAGTGACTGATGTGTAAAACTTTCTTTCCTGTAGCACCACATTCTGGAAATAGTTGTGCCAATTAACTTAGGGGTACAAAGGCAAGTGACCCCTCATTAGATGCGGCAGGTTGTCTTCTTTCCAAAATGGTATGGTTTATCTACCTTTTCTTCAATTCTGAAGGTGTTATAGCCATTTTCGTACAGGCAAGTCAGGTTTGAGAAAATGTTTGAAACATCAGAGTTTGTAGTTGGTGTAGTTTTCTACTTCTAGCACCCCCTAAGGTAGTTCAACTCATACCAATGGGGTGTCGTTTGACTCCTAAGAGCACTAGCAAACAAATGCAGTTGAAAATTCCATGGTTTTCACAGAGCACCATACATTTGAAGGGGCAGAAATGTAAGAAAATGCCTTTTTTTTTCATTAGCGCCACCTCCTGGAAGCATTTGTGCATACCAGCCTTTGGGTAAAAAGGCAAGTGACCCCTCATTAGATGCGGTAGGTTGTTTTCTTTCCAAAATGGCATTGTTTCTCTAACTTTCCTGCATATCTATTATGGTTATAACCATTTTAGTGCAAGCAGATAATTTAAAAAACAAAAGTGTCAGGTTTACGTACGTGTTCCTAGCACCCACATGTTGTATGTTAACCCACACAAATGGGCTACCATTTTTCTCATGTTGGTATCAGGTTCTGAATACAGCAGGAAATGTTATGGTTTTCAAAGATTGTAATATCTTTGAAATGGTGGAAATGTAAAACAAACATGTATTTATTCCCATAGCGCCACCTTTTGGAAATATTTGTGCACTTCAGCCCAGGGGTAGAAAGGCAAGTGACCCCTCACTTGATGCGGGAGAATGTCTACTTTCCAAAAAGGTATACCTTTTATACCTTTCCTTCATGTCTCTAACAGTTATGGACATTTTAGTACAAGCAGCCATTTTCGAAGAAGCAAACAGGTAGGTGTAGTTATGTGCTTCTGGCACCCCTAAGGTAGGTCGAATCATTCCAATTGGGTGTCATTTTTCTCGTAAGGGCACTAGCTAATGAATACAGTTGGAAATTCCATGGTTTTCACAGATTTCCATACAGATGAAGGAGCAGAAATGTAAGAAAATGCCATTTTTTCCTAAAGTGCCACCTTCTGGAAGCATTTGGGCACAACAGGCTTGGGGTAATAAGGAAATTCACCCCTCATTAGATGCGGCAGGTTGTCTTCTTTCCAAAATGGTATAGTTTGTGTAGCCTTTCTTCACTTCTCTAGTTGTTATAACCATTTTTGTACAGACAAGTAATGTTTGAGAAAATGTTAGAAAAATTAGAGGTTGCAATAGGTGTAGTTTTGTACTTGTAGCGCCCCCTGAGGTAGGTGAACTCATACCAATGGGGTGTCATTTTTCTCCTAAGAGCACTAGCTAATGAATACAGTTGTAAATGCCATGGTTTTCACAAATTTCAGTACATTTGAAGGGGCAGAAATGTAAGAAAATGCCTTTTTTTTCCATTAGCGCCACCTTCTGGAGGCATTTGTGCACTCCAGGCTTTGGGTAACAAGGCAAGTCACCCATCATTAGATGCGGCAGGGTGTCTTCTTTTCAAAATGGTATGGTTTGTGTACCCTTTCTTCACTTCTGTAGTTGTTATAACCATTTGTGTACAGACAAGTAATGTTTGAGAAAATGTTAGAAAAATTTGAGGTTGTAGTAGGTGTCGTTTTGCACTTCTAGCGCCCACTGAGGTAGTTAAACTCATACCAATGGGGTGTCATTTTTCTCCTAAGAGCACTAGCTAATGAATACAGTTGGAAATGCCATGGTTTTCACAAATTTTAGTACATTTGAAGGGGCAGAAATGTAAGAAAATGCCTTTTTTTTCCATTAGCGCCACCTTCTGGAGGCATTTGTGCACTCCAGGCTTTGGGTAACAAGGCAAGTCACCCATCATTAGATGCGGCAGGGTGTCTTCTTTTCAAAATGGTATGGTTTGTGTACCCTTTCTTCACTTCTGTAGTTGTTATAACCATTTGTGTACAGACAAGTAATGTTTGATAAAATGTTAGAAAAATTTGAGGTTGTAGTAGGTGTCGTTTTGCACTTCTAGCGCCCACTGAGGTAGTTAAACTCATACCAATGGGGTGTCATTTTTCTCCTAAGAGCACTAGCTAATGAATACAGTTGGAAATGCCATGGTTTTCACAAATTTTAGTACATTTGAAGGGGCAGAAATGTAAGAAAATGCCTTTTTTTTCATTAGCGCCACCTTCTGGAGGCATTTGTGCACTCCAGGCTTGGGGTAACAAGGTAAGTCACCCATCATTAGATGCAGCAGGGTGTCTTCTTTTCAAAATGGTATGGTTTGTGTACCCTTTCTTCACTTCTGTAGTTGTTATAACCATTTGTGTACAGACAAGTAATGTTTGAGAAAATGTTAGAAAAATTAGAGTTTGTAGTAGGTGTCGTTTTGCACTTCTAGCGCCCCCTGAGGTAGTTAAACTCATACCAATGGGGTGTCATTTTTCTCCTAAGAGCACTAGCTAATGAATACAGTTGGAAATGCCATGGTTTTCACAAATTTCAGTACATTTGAAGGGGCAGAAATGTAAGAAAATGCCTTTTTTTTTCATTAGCGCCACCTTCTGGAGGCATTTGTGCACTCCAGGCTTGGGGTAACAAGGCAAGTCACCCATCATTAGATGCGGCAGGGTGTCTTCTTTTCAAAATGGTATGGTTTGTGTACCCTTTCTTCACTTCTGTAGTTGTTATAACCATTTGTGTACAGACAAGTATTGTTTGAGAAAATGTAGAAAAATTAGAGGTTGCAATAGGTGTAGTTTTGTACTTGTAGCACCCCCTGAGGTAGGTGAACTCATACCAATGGGGTGTCATTTTTCTCCTAAGAGCTCTAGCTAATGAATACAGTTGGAAATGCCATGATTTTCACACATTTTAGTACATTTGAAGGAGCAGAAATGTAAGAAAATGCCTTTTTTTTCATTAGCGCCATTTTCTGGAGGCATTTGTGCACACCAGGCTTGGGGTAACAAGAAAAGTCACCCCTCATTAGATGCAGTAGGTTGTCTACTTTCCAGAAATATATAGTTTTATATAGTTATTCCACTGTTTTAGGGTAGATTTACCACAAAAACCCTAGAATGCGCATTTTAGTTTATAAAGTTGAAAATGTCATTTTGTGCTGCTGGTGATTAGGGCTCTACGCTAGCCATGGACGTAGGTAAAACTATACAAATTTGGTATTTTTTTACTCGGGGGACTCGGGGCTTTTTCAAATAATTGAAACTTTTTCAATCAAGGTAAATGTTTTTGATACATAATATGTGATTTTAGCAAAATGAGTAAATTTTCACTTTTTTTTGTCATTATGACATCATAGCTTTTTGCACGATGTAAAATTCTCTTCATGTAAGGTACCACAAGAAAGCTCAATTCGTTCTGAAAAAAACAATATATAGTTTTCCATATTTAACTAAAAATCCCCAGAGGAAATCAAGCCTAAACGGAAGGATAGCAAAAATGTTGAAAAAGTGTCTGGCCTGCAGGGTTCAGAAAATGGCCCGAGCCTCTGGCACTGAAGGGGTTAACAGACAACATTTTGTGAAGCAAGGTTTTTGTGGATTGTGTCTGATTAGAACAGCAACAAGAGGGTTGAACTGGGACTTGGACAGGATTGGGTCTGGTTGAACCTTCTCATTTGTGCTTGTATTGTGTCCTTGTTTGAACCCACAGGGTGCTGTATTGGTGCAGTTGTGTGGATCAGTGATGGCCATGTGTTGAGGTATGACTGTTTGTGTGTGATGGTTGTGTTGGTTTATGTGGAGTGTGGTTATATAATGAGGCACTTACTGGTAGTATGGAGGTTGCTTTTTTCCCCAGTGTCCAATCCTCCAGGGACCCCCTCAACAGCTGTGACTGAGAGGTTCTGCCTCAGCATTTCCCTCCAGCTCTTGAAGGTGATGTGGGAGGGGGACCACCTCCAGTGCCTCGGGTAACCTCCTCAATCTTGTTCTTCACCACTCTCTTGCAGTCTCTACATCACTTTTTAATAGACTCCATTGTCCGGCTGCAGGTGAACACTGCATTCACTCTGCTGCAGACTTGATTCCAGGCGGCCTTCTTCCTAGCAGCCATGCCAGGGACCCTCTCCCTCTCCAGTATAACCTAGATTAGGGCCCTGTTCTCCTCATAGGTTTTACAAGGATCCCTCAGTCTTTCTTCCTTAGCTCCGGCCTCTGAGGTGTTGGAGCTGTGGCCAGAATGTCCTGCCTGCAATGCCCCTGACTGTGTGGGGTGCTTCCTGACAAGTACCCCTTATCCCACTGCCAGTTTTGTCCCTGTCCTCTGTGTGCCTCTTGTAGGCTGGGTCCCCCTCTGTCCAACGACACCTGACCTCCCTCTTCCACACTTACCCTACCGGGGATGCCCTGCTCTCCCTCCTCCTCTCCTGCTACTCTCCCCATCCCTCTCTCCTGCAATCATCTCATTGCCATCATGCACCCACTCACACCCAGGCACTCACACAGGCCCTCACAGACACACTCAATCCCAGTCACTCTGTCACTTACTGATTCACACTGTTAAAATAAAGGGTATAAAATGTGCAATGTGTTATAAGCAAAAAGGCTATGTGTGTGTGTTTGTATGCATGTATGGTATATGTGTCGATATGGTGTACCAACTCTACCCAACTCTCTCCACTTCCCACTCCTTCTACCTCTCTCGTATGACTACTGCTCTCTCTCTTGCTCTATCACTAGCCTCCGCTCCTATGTCCTGTGCTCTAGCTCACCAAAACTCGAAACAGACAAGGTGTGTGCATTATTTTTGGGTATATGTAGGTGTATTTGAACATGTGTGATACTTTCAGATCTTGTGATTGTCTGTGGGATTTAATTTTTTTGCCAGCAATCAGGGTTGCTAGTCAATGTCGACCGTTATGTTTTAACTTGACTTTATATGTGTTTTATTGGTTGAATGGGAAGCACAGTGATGCGCAAAAAGGTGCGACACAGGCTTTTGTGTTACGTGTGACGTGTATTTGTTGGGCCTATGCGCATTAGCTATTCTTGTAGACTACCTCTAGAATTCGACGTACATCAAGGTTTTAGCGTAAACCTTTAAATCTAGCCCTAACTCTTTCAGTGTTAGAAAGCTATCCAATGCATTGCAAAGCACCTAAAGGGTTGATTCAGTTCTTTCTAGTACATCTGTATAAAAATTCCAAACTATGCATTTCACATACCTCTAGCAATCAAAGGGTTAATATAATGTTGGATGATTATTGTCATAATTATTATTGTTATTATTATTATCTTGTTATCATTTATTGTTCCCATTTGCTGTTTAATAGTATTAGAAATTGCATTTAATGTGAACCCATACAGATTCCTATTTCTTAGTGACAATATGAACTTTAGCAATGTACTATATCATGGGAATAAAAGCTAAAATTGTCTTCAAACATAAGACAGGGAGAGAAGTTTTATGGGGAAAAAACAGTTCAAATACTGTCACTTTCTGCTGCAATTCTGACAGGCCTACTCTTGTGAATATTTGCTAAATTATATTTGTTATATTTCTCGACATACAAAATTTCTTAGCAAATACTAGACACCAAATACTGTATTTTGCCAAATATGTAGTCTGCTACAAAAAATATCAAAATTATTTCCATACTGGCTGTCTAGATGGACAGGTTAACCCTTTGAGGGCCAGAGAGTATGCACTCAAAGGGTTAGATCTGTATATATATATCAATATATATAAATTGCTGGGATGCGTCACTCCCTGTGTGTGTAACACGCACAGATGCAGTAGAGACTGCCTGAACGATACAGTCATGTGCAGTAGAGACCGGCCAAACGCACCGGCCTCCATCCAGAAAGGGGCACTCCGAACAGCTCACCACCTGTCTCTGCTCCCGGCTCCAGGGCAGCAGCCGAGTCTGCTGGGTGGCACTTTTGCCCCTGTACATGGGCATTTATACTAGTGTGTGTGTATATATATATATATATATATATATATATATATATATATATATATATATACACTCATTTTTTTATTGGCAGACTTTCCTTTCTAGGGAGACAAATATTGGTTTCACAATCACTGTGAGATCAGCCACATCACCCTGGTTTCCATGAATTCCCACGCTGACCCATCCGGCCAATTAGGGATAAGTGAAACTTCTCTTCCCATGAAAATTCCTGAGGAATAGGACTCTTTACTTTCCAAAGAAGTGTCCGAAAATAGAAAAATGGACAATGATATGTATGGCCAGAAGGGGAACTGACTAATTTAAATGTGTGTAACCTTATGGGGTGCACACACACCTCGTTACCCAAGTATGATTATGTTATCATGGATGCTTTCACATGCATACATACACATATACTTGGTATGGTGTAAATATATTCACTCTTCTCACTTTTCTGCAGGAAGATGTAAGAAAACAATAACCTTCCAACAGGACACAAATAGAATGTTTTGTGTCTATTTCTTCCTGCAGTGAATATTTTGTCCATCCTTCCTGCCTACTTCTACCAGAATCAGGTTATGGATAGAGATGCACTAAGGCAGGGACATTATCCACCCTTTAACTCAGGCAATATAGTGATGAGAGAAAACCTTCCAGGTCCAATGTCATTACATATGATCACTCCAATTTAGTTACACAGAATAACATGGGAAATGAAGAGATTATCCCCATTATATTGGCATTTGTTATACATATCTTCCTATGAAGTCTACGGTTTAGAATAGGGATGGGTGAACATTTTCGCCTCAATCCAAAATCGGTGAAAAAAATGGCACTTCCTACTTGAGGAATAAATTCCTGTGAAAAGTGTAGTTTTTCTAGCTCATTTTATTGAAACCAATGGAAGAACAATGTTTCCCCACCACATTAAAGTGTTCTCTACTTTTCTGGCAGGTACATAAAAGGATGTCAGGCTCTCACAGCAGCCATTCTGTGTTTGTGAGTGGAGAGAGCAGCATGTTTGTGAGCTAGAGAAGATTGGCAAATAAAGGGGAATTGAGGCTTAGTTTTAGGGAGTCATATAAGTAGGACATTTGTAGTAGTGGAGTCTGGGGACACAATGGGGAGAAGAAGGGAGGAAGGAGGTTCACCCAAAATACCCCAACATTTGGTGTGACTGACTGGCAAGACATAGGCAACTGGGGTACAAATTGCTTGCTGATTTTACTTTTATTGTGCCTGTGCTGGGGAAGTCTGGGGAAAGAAGTTGTTGATTTTGTTTTTTAGTTATAAATATTTTATTGGGTACTAACTGTGATTAGATATGGTGGACAACGTAGAAGAAAAATACATAAAAATAAAATAAAAACATAAATAAATTAAACAAATAAATATATCAGACAGCTGAGTGGGAGCTCTGTGATTGAGGCAGACTTGATAGACAGCAGACGACATTGAGAATTTTGTTGAGGGCCAAGGCAAGACATCACACTCCATCAGTTGTGTACTGTAGAGAGTAAAAACACGCACAGTAGTTGAGTAATGTCCAACAAATGCAAAAGCTGAAGGTGGAAAGGTGGAGGAAGTGCAGGGATTGGGAGTAAAGTGTTAGTTCAAAAACTGACTGCAGCAATGGTTGCTGAAACATGTGCAATAAATGATGATGATCCCTCTCTTCCTGGAGTGGATGCAGTTTGTCAAGGTCCCAACAATCACATCATGCTAGTCCCCCACCACCACTACCATACACATCTCCCACATTGTAGGTTGTACTTTATTTTTTAATGACATCATCAGGAATATGTGCCAGTGTTACTTAAGCAGGAAGTTAGTGTTGTGGGCAAAGGACAAATGCACTCTGCATGCTAACACATTTTCAAGATATATGTTGCTGTAGGACTCACAACTTTGACTTCCAGATTCTTATTTCTCCACTAAAGCCTTCAGAAGAAGTAATATTGTGCTGGGAAATGTTGCACCATGTTAAACGTAGGAAAAAATGTGTTGGAATAGGAGAACAATGTGTTAGAATAGGACATGAATGTGTTGAATAGGTGAAAAATGTGTTAGACTATGCGAAAAATGTGTTAGAATAGGAGAACAATGTGTTAGAATAGGCAAAACATTTGCTGGAATAGGTGAAAAGGAGGAAAATTTTGCATTGGAGAAAAAGAGAAAACTTTTGCGAAAAAAGGGAAAAATTGGCCATTTTTCGCAAAAAGTCATGCAGGAAATTTTTCTCACTTTTCGCCAACCCCTACTCACAGAGACTCTACATGAATATGTGGTCTGCCATTATTTATGAAACTCCTTCAATAAAAGTGTTTTTGGATCAAGGAATTAAATACTATTAATCCATTTGGTTTGAACGAAAAAAATAACCCCAGCACTGTTGTCGTACTCTCCCTTGGGTGCTAGTGGTCTAGTCTGCTGGTTTATTCTATCATTCATTTCTCCCGTCTTTCTCACGTCATCACCGTGGATCATTGGGTGTGCGCGAGGTGAATATTTTTTGGTTATATATACTAGTTGATTTTTATTGTTTGACATGTTTGCTTGACAAAGGTCCCAATAAAGGACCAAAATGCTACATATATTTTTTATCAGTAAATTGGTGATGTTGACTTAAATCCATGAGTGAGCAACTTATTTTTGCTATAATCTATTATTTTGCTGCACACTGTGTACGTGCAAGAGTGAGTGCTTATCCTTGTGAACTGTATATATATATATATATATATATATATATATATATATGTTGGAAATGGGAAAAAGAAGGAACATTTTGCATAGGTGAAAAGGAGGAAACTTCCGTGAAAAATGCAAAAACATTTTACGTTTTTCTTGAAACGTCATGAGCAGGGGTGTCGCTAGAAGGGGGGGGCTAAGGGGGCTGAAGCCCCAAGTGTAGCTGTGGGCAGCCCCAGATGTTGTGGACCAGTGGGTAGCACTTGACTCAAGTTCAGCTTTAATTGATTTAAAAGTGTAATACTGCTGCGCTGGCCTGGCCCCCATAAAAAAAAAGAAGAAAGGTGTGGACGGCATTACCAAAGATGTGCCCTGCCATCCAGTAGCGTGCATGTTGCAAACGCACAGCAGCCAAAGAGAGAGGAGTGTTTTGACAGGATACTCCTCTATCATTGACTGTTGATTGCGTGTGATGTGGCATTGTGCTGTTATGCATGGAGAGATCAGATGATCATGGAGCAGAGAGTGTAATCGCCTCAGGACCTAAAAGCGGGAGGTGTACTCAGTGTAGCGTGCAAACTGGGAGGAGACGAGCTCTGATTTCAGCCTGAGCCCAGCCAGCACTCAGTCAAGTGAAGTGAGTATGACTATGATCAAGGCATTGGTAAGTTCAACTTACATTTCTTCACATCATCATACATCTGTATTGCACAGTGTCACACAACAATACAATACCCAAGCGGGTGTGAGTACAATATAATGTACAATATGGGGTTATCAGTTATCACCTCTGTAAAGGCCAATTATATTTTTTTCTTCATTCACTAAAAGTTATCTTTCATATTTCATTACCTCAATCAAGCCATACGTTTCTCTTATCACATTTTAAGATCTTGTATAAACAAACAGGGGTCAAATAGTGAAGCAAATCTGACTACACATGAATAGTGAACCCATATTTATATCATATGTCTGGGATTTTGCACCTAAAGATTTTTTTTTTAAAAATGTAGGTTAGAAATAATATTATTAATGTTCATGTTTAGTTTATAAAGCCATTTTAAATGGATAGTGGCACTTGAAAATAATTTTCTTAAACTTATTTTCAATATTTACAAGTATGTCTTTTTTGTGTGTTTTAAACGCTTTATTAGAAGAATAGAATTACATCAATCACCAGTTGCACAAAGGCTTATAAAAATAATCAAAGGTACAGCAATACTAGCATTTAGACAAAGTACAAAACTGAACATATTCTATGCCATACTAGAAGCCAGCTTGAAAAAGTCCCCCAGTCTCTGTGTGTCCTATTATGAGAATGAAGAAAAGAGTGTGTGAGCATATAAGTGAGAGGAGCAGATTGTGAGGAAATGTAAGGGAGAGAGTGGAGGGGGGTGGCGTAGGGAAAAGAAAAAAAAATTACATCTAAGACAAATCTAAGAACTATAGAGACTACAGTACCAAAGTAACAACCTCTTTATGGAACAAACAATGAACACTAGATGGCTGAAAAGTGTATCGAAGGCACTTAAATAGGCAGCCAAGGATCTCTAGTCTGACTTAATGATGTTCACCATGCCCACTGATATAGAGATCTGAGGACCCCATTTGTAGATATCATGTGAAGTCTTTCAAGTGTGTATAGGGTCTCACTTTTTGAGAGCCAGAGCAAGATAGGAGGATTATCATTCTTCCAGTATAGAGGAATGAGAGATTTTGCTAGGGAAAGAAGTGGACGTATGACAGCCCACATGGATGATAAGGCCAGTGGTCTAATCACTCTTTTTGATGGTTACCCCCTGACACATATGTTCTTAATGGCTTGTTGGGCATGTGGAGGATTCTTCTGTATTCCTACACTCATTATTTGGAATCTTGAGTAGCAGCTTCCCCTTCCATTGGCATGCTGAGTGCTCAGTAACATCTGAGTGAGTTCTAGAACAACAAAGAAAAAGAGCTAATGGTGCCTATAATGAAGGTGAAGCCATTATCATATATAACCCTGCACCATTAGTTCTTTTTCTTTGTCATTCTGGAACTCACACAGATCTGACTAAGCATGCCAATGGATGGGAAATCTATTGCTCACTCTTCCAAATAATGAGTGTGTGAGTAGAGAAGGATCCTCCACATGCCCAACAAGCCACTAAGCACATATGTGTCAGGGGTAACTGACAAAAAGAATGATTATTGTACAATATGAGGGTTATCAGATATCACCTGTAAAGGCCAATTGTCTAATCATTCTTTTTGTTGGTTACCCCTGACACATTTGTGCTTAGTAGCTTGTTGGGCATGTGGATGATTCTTCTGTACTCACACACTCTTTGGAAGCTTCGACAGCAGCTTCCCTTGCATTGGAATGCTGAGTGCTCAGTCACATCTGAGTGAGTTCCAGAATGACAAAAAAAGAAGTGATGGAGCACTTACCCACTAGTTCTTCAACAATGCTGAATTCCCTCAAGGGTAATTATATGCTTAATGTATTCACCCTTATTACATAACAGGCAAGTTGGGCATATAACACTGGACTTATAAGAATTACTAGCAGTTTGGGACGGCGTTGCCCGTCATGTTATGCAGGAAATGTTTCTTTTTTTTTAAATAAATGTTATGATAGTGAATTATAGCGTAGGGTGTACGTGTCAGAAAGGTACACACAGTGATAGACAGAGACACATGCAACACACACATATACACACACATGCACTGACAACACAAACAGTGACACACAGCTGCAAATCAGAACATAAATACATACAGTGTGAGCAGTGTAAGTAACATACCTCCCAACATTTCATATGGCCAAAGAGGGACACTTGTGTTTTCGGTGGTGTTACTGGGGGCGTGGCTGGTGGTGTATTTTAGAGAATTTTTAACCCTTTGAGTGCCAGGGGGTAAGCAATGCATTGCATCCCCTCTGGCATTGAAATGGTTAAGTTACTCTTTCTGTAAGTGAATGATTTAGAAGAAGATGAAAGTATTTTTTTTACACAGACTAATTTAACAGATATATACAGAAGTTTATTCCCACATTACTGTGGGTTTTATTGATGTGGAGCAATCTGATACACTGGTATATACACCACACAATGTGATCTCCTAAATAGAGGAGCAGAGGGATTTGGGTGTCAAACAGGGACTGTCCCTCCTATACTGTATAGTGCCAGTCCTTAAACAGAGACACATGCAGACTGTACTATACAGCAGAGGTTCTCAGCCCATGCCCTCAGTGGCCACTAACAGGCCAGGACTTAGGAATTTCACTGCTAGAACACAAGTGTGTTGATCAGAGGCTCAGTCATATTGATTAACTCACCTGTGCTCTTAAAAGGAAATTCTAAAATCCTGGCCTGTTAATAGCCACTGAGGGCACAGATTGAGAACCACTGCTATACAGTGCCAGACCATTGTAGAGAATTTTTAACCCTTTGAGTGCCAGGGGGTAAGCAATGCATTGCATCTCCTCTGGCACTGAAATGGTTAAGTTACTCTTTCTGTAAGTGAATGATTTAGAAGAAGATGAAAGTATTTTTTTTACACAGACTAATTTAACAGATATATACAGAAGTTTATTCCCACATTACTGTGGGTTTTATTGATGTGGAGCAATCTGATACACTGGTATATACACCACACAATGTGATCTCCTAAACAGAGGAGCAGAGGGATTTGGGTGTCAAACAGGGACTGTCCCTCCTATACTGTATAGTGCCAGTCCTTATACACAGACACATGCAAACTGTATACTATACAGCAGAGGTTCTCAGCCCATGCCCTCAGTGGCCACTAACAGGCCAGGACTTAGGAATTTCACTGCTAGAACACAAGTGTGTTGATCAGAGGCTCAGTCATATTGATTAACTCACCTGTGCTCTTAAAAGGAAATTCTAAAATCCTGGCCTGTTAATAGCCACTGAGGGCACAGATTGAGAACCACTGCTATACAGTGCCAGACCATTGTGGAGAATTTTTAACCCTTTGAGTGCCAGGGGGTAAGCAATGCATTGCATCTCCTCTGGCACTGAAATGGTTAAGTTACTCTTTCTGTAAGTGAATGATTTAGAAGAAGATGAAAGTATTTTTTTACACAGACTAATTTAACAGATATATACAGAAGTTTATACCCACATTACCGTGGGTTTTACTGATGTGGAGCAATCTGATACACTTGTACATTAGGCTGACCAGACCTCACCTTTAACCAGTGACACATATGAAAAATGCATACTGCAGGGCTGCTTTGATTTTGGTGCACTCCTGAAATATGCTTATTTCCTATGTGTCCCCGGTTAAAGGTGAGGTCTGGTCAGCCTACTGTATATACACCACACCGTGTGATCTCATAAATAGAGGAGCAGAGGGATTTGGGTGTCAAACAGGGACTGTCCCTCCTATACTGTATAGTGCCAGTCCTTATACACAGACTGTATACTATACAATGCCAGACCATATATAAATAGTTTGTCATACATGCTATACAGTGAGCTATGTACAGCATGGAGATGATTGCAGGAACTGGCACCTCTACTTACAGACAGACTGACAAACAACCTGCTCTCTTTCTCTCTCTTTGTGCAATATATAAATACAGTCACATCCATGTCTCTGCCATTTACCAGCTCAGCTGAAGCCTTGCTCTGCACTGCCTGATCACCTCTCTGCCGTTGTTTCCACTTTCTCAGCAAGCCAGTATCCTCCTGCTGATTGTTTAGAAATCAGCTCACTTGTAGTAATTAGCAGAGCTGTGTAGGCTCAAAGACAGGGAATGAAGAAGCTGCATAATACAGATTGGACCATGGCCTTCCAGCTGTAGCTTGAACATTGTTCCCATCATCCTCAGCGTGCGTGTGTGTATATGTGTGTATGTGTCTGCTAGTGTGTGTGTGGGAGGGCATGTGCATGTGTCTGTGGTGTAGGAGTGTGTGGCAGCCATTTTTTTTTTCAGCCTTAGATAGTGGTGGGCGGGCTGGATAGTGGGGGCAGGCCAAAAATCACACTCCCACAGAATCACCCAATGGCAGCAGTAATCCTTTTTACTGCCGCCCCTGGGTGTGTTTTGCCAGGCACAAAGTCTTCTTTTATATATATAGATGACTCATAATTATAAATTGCTGGTTTAGACTAGAGTTCAGTTGTATGCCCAACATGCCATTTATGAAATGAGGGTAAATACATTAAGCCATCCAATTATCCTTGAGGTAATTCAGCATTGTTGGTGAACTAGTAGGTAAGTTCACCATTAGTTCTGTTTTGTCATTCCGGAACTCACTCAGATGTGACTGAGCATGCCAATGGAAGGGGAAGCTGTTGTTCAAGCTTCCAATAATGAGTGTGTGAGTGCAGAAGAATCCTTCACATACCCAACAAGCCACTAAGAACATATGTGTCAGGGTAACCGCTAAAAAGAGTGATTTGCCAATCGGCCTTTAAAAGTGATAAGATAACACATATTGTACACACATACAAAAAAAATCCATGATATCATTTATGTGTGCACGCGTGGTTATCGTCAATACCGTGGGTGCCGGGCACTGGGCGCGTTGTGGAATTTTTGCCATGGGCTGTAGCCCCAGATATTTTTGGAACCTAGAAATGCCCCTGGTCATGAGGGAAATTTTTCTCACTTTTCACCCACCCCTAGTTTGTAATTCTAAACGACAATACCAAAGGAAGAGACTAAACACAGTAAATAAAGAAAATACCACAGGAAGAGAGTAAACACAGAAGGAAAGCCCAGATATTGAGTAGAAAGATTACCGATATAAATAATATATAAAATGATACTCACATCACTAGATACCACCGGCTGATGTTTGCTAGAAGCTGGTGTATAAGCCACAGGGAATAGCTGCCAGTCTTCCCTGCAACAGGAGCACTCCAAGGGTTAAAATCACATGATGTGCAGGAATTAGAATGTTTAAGAACACTTACAGCAGACCAAAATATTGGATATATTTATTGTGATAAAACCAATTTACAACAATCCTAGCATGATTCATGGTGCCACTGACCACTTCGTCAGAGGAATATACGGTCTGACTCTTGTTCCATACATTTGAATGGTAGCATAAACATTGTTTGGTTATTTAAAATTCATGCAGGCCTATAACAGATCAGTTGCAATAAATTAAGCTCATTTCTGAGTTACTGACTATATTGATCATACAAAACATCCATCTACATATGATGTCAACACTGTCAAATGAATGTGGAAATGAGAGATGAAATATAGGGGGGTGCAGTGTTAGTAAGGGCTCACCAGAATTTTGAATTTAATTCAGTATACTAATGGGATCCAGTATAGGGATTGGTAGAGGGGAGTGAGGTAGATTAGTCTTGCAGCAGAGATCACCCAACACACTACTAAAATTCTAATCTAAACACTCATCATGCCCCGTCTTAACTACTGTAACTCACTACTAACTGGCCTTCCTCTCACCGACTAACAATATATATATATATATATATATATATATATGTATATATTTCCAGTCCAGGTTTTGGCAAGCACACCCAAAGAAAAAAAAACACTTTATCTTTATCAAGATAAAAGTCCTGCTCAGGGACTGAAACATTGACCTGTTTTTAGATGTTTTTTTGCCTGTAATAAATATTAAACTAAGTCCCACCGGTGCTGCCTCTCTCTTTATCTTTATGCATTTACTTATTGAGGATTGTGTACCTGGGCAATTTGTTGTTTGAAGAGTGAGTGCCTCCAATCTCCTACTGTGTATATATATATATATATATATATATATATATATATATATATATGTATATATATAATACATGTAAATAATAGATAAAAGTTTGAATAAATGTATACGGTAAAATAGATCAATGGTAATCTTTCGCTATAGAGGACAAGATATGAGTACTACTATTTACATCTGTTTGTTTAGGTATTAAATTATTCATATGTATTAGAGCTATCTCCCTGTATTTATATTTTAGACACACACAAACGCAGTACCCATCCTCTTTATTTTGTCTCACAACTTACCTTTCATTACACTGTCCCACCTTAACTGATTGGATGCTGAGGTCTTCAACACAAGGGGTTATTCTATTTTCCCCAACTTTATTTAGAATTTTTAACCATAATGTGTAGCTTTTCAGTGAACTTAAAGGGATAATAATACTTCATTTTATCTTTATGTTATTTTGTAGGCATTCAAAAAACATGAAGAACGATATAAGTGTTATCTCTCAAACCTTTATCGTTTGAGAGATATTCACAAGCAAAGTTTCCCCTCCCGCCCCTTTTACCTAGTGTAAGCCATCTTTTCTCAGATGTGGACTCCAGTCCATAGACCAGACAGATAACAGAAGGGGACAATCTTTTTCCTATGAGAACAATGAAAGCCCTGCCTCCCTTGACAAGTTTTACAGGTTTTTCCCTTATCTTAATTGAAGATTGTCCCTCTCTGCAATCTACCTGGGCACCTCCCTTCTGATCTGGCTGGGCAGTGTTACATCAGTAAAAGGGGCGGGAGGGGGATACTTTGTCATTGAATTACTCTTGAACTTCAACTCTGACAGAATTGAAATAACACTCTACAAAGTCCAAATACTATGATGATTAATTAGAGCTGCTTTTATTATGAAACATTACTATCCCTTTAAGGGTCAAATGTGTCCCTTAGAGACAATCTGTATGTCTGTCATTGTTTTAAACTGAAAAATTAATATATTTAAGGTATAATATGGAATATATAAGCAGGTGAATAAACAGCCACCATTAACCAGGGACAGCTGTTGGAAATGCAGAGAAGGAATTGAGCCTAGGACAGTGGGAACAGACATCACAGCTAATGTTCTAAAGATTACCTATTCTGCCTAATGGGAAATCCAGCCCTGCTCAGGCATAGGCACTTGTTTAGCACAAAACAGATAGTAGTCGTAGTAGTAGTAGTAATCTTTATTATTATTCTTTATTTATATAGCACCAACATATTCCAAAATGCTGAATTCTCTTTAAAAATATAGACTCAAACAGAAACTAAACAGAAAATAAAATGTATCCTTATCTAATTTTTCCAAGGCAAATTATAACAACAGATTTAAACATTCGAGAGTAGTATGCAACAGTTAAAATGGTGGAAATTAGCCAAGTATTGTCTTGAAATCAAATAAATGTATTAAGCAGAACTTATGCAGCCAGTGTACATCTATCACATATCTAGCACCAAAATAGATATATTAATGAAAGCAAAGAGCTATTAATCAGCATGAATGAGATAGCTGCTTATCTGAAGAGTGGGTAATCATTGAAAAGACATTTTTCTAACTCATTTTTCTTTCAGTACTTTATCAGACAGCCCTCATGTGCTTTTGACACTTTAAAACTAGCTCATAGTTTTTATACTATCTCATTTTATAAGTTGGTTTTATAAATTTGTTTGGGACTTTTTTCAAGAGTAATTAATTACTTTTAGAATTCTTTGTTTTGGGATAGATAAAAGAAACAAAACACTAATGACATTTTGTAGATGATAGTGAAATTGCCACTAAAAATGTCCATTAATTTATCCTTTGAGTATCATAGGGGTGCCCACAAATTGCATTGTCCAGCAAACATACCAAGGGCAGGGGTAGGGTAAAGGAGTAAGAACAGTGAAGGGATGTGTTAGTAAATCAATGTGGGACTTGCTCCCAGAGTATGGGTTGGTAAGTGATGCAAACGGACAGTATAGCTCTTAGGAGTGGTCCCACTGAATGTGAGATGGTTGCAACATACTTGCAGGTACATACTAGGCAAAAACAATGACCACATTGACTACTGGAAAACAAAATAATGTGTGTGACCAGCAGGAGGATGAAGATGAGTAGGAGGAGGGATATGAAGGGCTGCTTCCATCTATCAAAGTTGGGACCACTGCTAAGACCACTAATTAATGTTTTACAATAATCTAATAAAATACCTTTAAAAATAATGGTTATCAGGCTTACAGAAAGAAAATCCTTGTTTGCATGAAATGAATTTTCAGGTCTACGGTTCACAAAAAAAAGTCCTAAAAATGTATTTCCAAGCCTTAGGCTTGCAAAAGCAAAAAGCCCTGAAAATTATATGCACTACTGGACTAATGCCAGCAGTGCTAGATTTCTGGTCATGACATATGCTAATAGTGAAATTCAAACACTTCCTACTGATGTAATTTCTGGTGCTGAGTCATCTAAGCAACAGGAGGATTAGGCTGCTATATGAAACTGGATTATTAGCAGTGACATGAGACAGGTGGTGGTGTGATGATGCTTCCACTTGTCACTAGCACTAGTGCTGCTGCTGAGGCAGCAGCAGCAGCACAAGAACAAACTCCCATCGCTTCAGGTGCATCTAGAGAGTTGGCCAAATATTTTTCCTCTCTTGCACAATCTCTTAAATCATGAATGTGTTGGAATATTATTAATTTTTTTTTTTCATTTTAGGGAAAAACCTTTGCCTTATCAAAAGCTACTGCAGTGTTCATAATGCGTGCAAGGAAACATTGTGAAATAATGAATCCTCCCTGTCACCAGCTTATTTAGTGGAATGAAATGTCTGCAGATGCTCCCTGATATACTGCATTTGGTTGCTCTCCACCACATTGCCATATGTGGTCAATGCACCACGCAATTTGGAATGAGTAGAGATGAAGTGCTTCAAATGTTGTGATGTTTGAGTTGAATGTGTTTTACAAGGGCAGATGTGCCAAGGTGTGTCTCTTGCTTTCCCCTTTTCACTACCTTATCATACATAGTTCACATCTACTTTTTCCACTCCAGAAGCACAATCACTGCCTCAGCGTCAGTACTAGAGCTAGGACCAGGAATAGCGGTAGCAATTGGACCTGTCATAGTTCCATATCACTACTTCCTGAATCCACTCCCATTAGCCTACACATCATCATCCTGCTAATGTGACAGATGAATATCTCACTCTAACAGCTTAGCAGCAGGAAAGATAACAGCAGCAAAGACCAGAATGTCACTTCTGTTGGTGGTGGTAATGCCTATCCCCAATTATATCTCTTTTTACCATTTCTTGTCTCTTTCTGCAAAAACACTCTCATACTCTCTTCCATACAGAATGATCCACTGCTATCACTCTCATCACCATCCCCAGCACCTGTTCCTTGTTGCTCTATGGCACTGTTTGGTGATGAAAAATGTAACATGCTGCTGCCACCCTTGCCGTAATTAAGATAAAAAGTAATGTTTGGCGCTCTCCAGGTAACTATGTGTGCTACGTAAAGCCTCTTCCTATGGTGATGTAGAAGTGTCAGAATAAGAGAGAGATATAAATGTGGTGGATGTTTAGATGTGTAAACTTATAAACCTTGAATGGTTGAATACCAAAAAACTTGGTGGTTATAACCTATTAAATGGCAATACGCCCTATACATAAAACCTCCGTATTGACCAGCACAAGAAATGTAAAAAAAAAACAATGATACAGTATTCAGTATATATGAAACAGAACTTAAGTCAAGAATAAACTCATATATAGGTTAAATCGTGACATATAGCAATGATGGGTGAAAAATTAGATGAATGATGATATGGTATGAGTTAGTACATGAAATGGAGTCCTACAAGACCTTATGAACAAAGGAGTTAGTGATGATATGAAAAAGTTATCAGAGTTGGAGTTGAATGGATGAGAATAATGGTCCAAAGCTCTTGTATTCCCTTGCTGGGCTGCTATATAGTGGAAGCACCAGGAACCCTGGTGTGTTTTTGAACTTTTCCCTGAGGAAGGGACAGTGTTACGTCCCAAAACACATTGAAATTTCTCCACATGTCCACGAGGAGGGAAGCCCACCAGAGAACCCGATATCCAAGAGACGCTGAAACCACACGGACTACTAAGACAAGGGAACGGGCAGGCGCAGGCATCCAAGTTCTCGTTTTTTTTTATGTGCAAGTGACAAAGAAACAACACAGTATGCAGACTACGAAAAGGTGGGACTGGTTTTACCCACTTGCTGGAAATATTACGTTTTTTACATTTATATCTGCACACAGGGTAATTAGATCAGACTACCCATTATATTTATGCAAGATACTGTTATTCAACCATCCCACCAGTAGAACTGTCCTACTATAATATTTTAGCTCTTCTTTAAGTTTATAAGTGATTGATTTTATTCATTGTATGAAATAGATACAATAGTTTTACAAAAATCTTCTAATTGCTTTTAACTTTTGATATTTATTAAAATTGAGCAACGAATAAGAGATTACATATCATTTTATTCACATAGCGCATAGTGGTTAAACTTTTGTTTTTTCAAAACATGTTATTCACTCAATACTACACACAGATCCATTCTATTATTTTGTCCTTTTCTCTGTTGCATATTCCCTACTCTGAACACTTCTTATAAGAATGGCCTTGCCGTAATGGCTGCACACACTGACAGAAGCAGAAGGCATGTGCATGTGACCTGTGCTGATCATACTGCTGGCCAGTGACCACTTATTTATTAGGTTTTCCTAGATCCCAAGGGAAGCAGTCAGGTGACTGGGGTTCATGTGGCACACCCATTGGTGTAGGTCAGTTAAAGTAATAATGAGCAAAAGCATTGCACTCACAGGATTTAAAACAGTAAGACAGTAGCATTATATACACAAAATAGGTAAACTGTTGTTGCAACTGGTCAATTTCTACCACCGCCATAACAATCACCCAATTATCATTGTATATACAACACAAAACAGTGCCGGCTAATCAAAAACAAATGAAAGGAAAATAAATAAAGAACCAAAGAGACAAAAAAAGCTCTTCTACCTCACATCCCATAATCCTAATATCACAAAATGGAGAAAAAAAAAATAAAAAATAACATTAAAAAAGGAAGAAAATAATAGGAAAAAGTAAATCCAAAATAAACTATATGGACAAATCCAAGTGCCTTATGCTAATTAATTCCTCGGGTAACAAAGGACCACATACAGCTGTGACATGTTCCCTCCCTCACCCCTGGAGTCAGAGCCACTCAATAATCAAAAATAAGAGCTAATATAAAATTATGGACCCAATAAGTAGCTCAAATAATGGAGAGATTCATGTGAGCCAGAGTCTTTAACTTGACAGAACAACCCCTTCATAAAGAACATTTAAGGGACAACTTTTTATTGAGTTCTCAGGGTGGTATCATATCCAAATTATAAATTCAACAGCATTCCAATTGCAGTAGCTTCTTATCACAACCTACACCTCCATCCTTCTTCTCTGGCTTATCTGAATGGTCAACTTCCAGAGCTGTTCTGATAAATGAGCGGTGGTTGCCCACCCACTCTCAAAATGTCATAGATGTTTTGAAAATGTAGGTCAAGCCACAAGGGCACCACAATATATAAATCACATGTGTAGTGGTGTGAGTCATCTTGTGCTTAATAGGGATAATTTCATTCATGTGCAGATGATTAAAGGAAGATCCCCACAAGAAGTAAAGCCCGCACACCACACACTGCCAGCTCTAAGGATCTTAGAGAGCCAGTTCTTCTTTTAATCCTTGCTGATGGCTCTCTTTTTCATATAACATTTGGTAGAGTCACTATAGACTAACAGATCTTGCAAGTTCTGGCCTTATCGACAGCCCATCACTGGCATAGATGTATCACCAAACGGTAAGGAAGCATCACTATAACATTGGCCAAATTCCATGAACAGCTCTTTATAACATGGAACTCTTAGAGTCATATGTAGTAGTAAAGATCATCCCTCATTGGTTGTCAGTTTCTAAGGAAATCTATAGGTAGTAGGATTACCCAGTAGGAGAGCTGGTAGAGTCTTCATACAAATACCACAAAGGAGAAGGTCGAAAGCGAAATTTGAAAGGAGTTGATAGTGTTTGACTACCGGGACTCCGAGGAGTAGTTCTCAAATTCAGGCTTGGAAGCTGTAAACTTTTGACTACCACTACCCTCAACAAGTCGAAAAGCCCAGAGATGTCGGTCGTATGGCTTCAACTACAATGCCCTTGACATGTTGGTCAGGGAGGAGGCAGGGACTCATAGGCCATTGACAGTCCATACCCTCAAATAGTCAGACAACCAGAGGCAGTCGTTGGAGCTACCGACAACAACACCTTCGACTTAGTTTCACAGTAATCAGGCAAATAAGGACAGACATGAATATAAAATATAAATCCACCTTTATTAATAAGTACAGTAATAATACACAACCCCAGAACACAGGATGATAGGACCAAGGCTTCTACCCGGAGCTGCACACTGTGCTGTGCACTGCACTACTGCTAGATACTAGGACCGTGGTGAGGATGGAACACCAGAGGGAATGATAACTGAGGCACAAGTCTCCACCCTGGGTCACGTGACCAGAGGCAACCGGGAGCGAGAGCAGACCTGAACCATGAAACACTGAGACTAATGGTCAGGCAAGTTTGGAGAGTATAGAGACAGTAGTCAGCCAGAGCCACAAGTCAGACAAGCAAGGGAATTAGCCAGAGCAATAGGCATCACAAGCCAGAGGTCAGACAAGACGGGATCATACACAGAGTAAGCTAGTCAGACAGAGCCACAGGTCAGAACTGATGTGGGTAGTCATACAAGCCGGGGTCATACACAGAGCAAGTTAGTCAGCCAGAGTCACAGGTCAGAACCAATGTGAGTAGTCTGACAAGCCGGGGTCATACATGAAGAGAGTTAGTCAGCCAAAGCCACAGGTCAGAACCGATGTGGGAAGTCACAAAAGCCGGGTTCATACACGGAGAGGATTCTCAGGAAAGCACAGGTCACAACGGAGGGCAAAAGACAATATCAGAAACACCACATAAGGGCAATGACGCCCAGGGAGGTTTATAAAGAACAGGAGAAGGTGGGACCCAATTAAGCCACACAGAATAGACCCATAAACGGGCGTCCTAGCCATTGCCTGTTTCATGATGTCAGCAATGCGGAGGTGACCCCCATCTATGCCGGCCGACAAACCAAAGAGGAAGGAAGCACAGGATAACTAGCCTCTAAGGTAGACTGTGATACTTAGTCATTAGGCCTGAGGTGGGAAGTCGAGCAGACAGAAAGTAGAATGTCCTAGAAGCAACAAGTGACTCTGTCAGGCGAAAGCTGGAGAGATACTCGTTGCAAGTAGCTGTCAACAGGAAAGGGGACAATGATTCGAGTAGTCAAAGGAGAGCCGAGGTCAGAGCCAGACAGGAGACGGAGGTACCTGGGGACAAAATGGAGTAGAAGTCAAGGAGGAAGACGGATCATAGGTCAAAGATAGATAAATTCTGGAATCGGTAGACAGGTAACAAGGTCAGGAGAAAAAGCCAAAGGTCGGTACATGGAAAATCTAAGTCAGGAAACTCTGGATACACAGAAATAATGACTCTAAGGTACCTGGCGTGAAGATCGAGCAAGTGCTAGAGTCTCAACCAAGAAGATAAGGGCAACAGCGGCTAGTGGAAGCTTCAGGTAGGAGGAGTAACAAGTGAAAGTGTGAAATCTTTAACAAGATTTTTGTGTTTCACCAGAAACCTTATCAACTTGAGTGGCAATAAATTGGTATGGTGGCATTAGCTGACCGTATTGTTCCTTACAGCATGGATCAACTGAGAGTAAGGTAATCCTCTAATGAGTGACCCAGGGTGACAACTAGCTGTATTGCGGTCAGCATGTTTTGAGAATAAGCTGGTAGTAATTTTCACTTCAGAAACATTTTTTAATTCAGAAAATGCACAGTATCTCTATGATAAGACATAGGGAATTTAATTGAGGTGTCCAATCAATTGATAAGATCAAAAAATTAGCCAAAGATACCTGATCACCAATCTAAAAATGCAAAATATCATCAATACATCTTGAATATAAGTAATTATGGTTTCTGTAATCATTAAGGATGTATCTTTTTTTCAAACCAATACATAAAAAGAGAGGTGTATGATAGGGGTCACATTGGATTCCATCATCTTCCAAGAGGTTTGAAAGTAATAATTGGTCTCAAATGTAAATAAATTATACTTAAGGACAAAGTCCAAAAGTTAAAGAAGAAAAGTAACAAAATCATCATCATAGTGAGTTAAAATCTCTAATCACTTCCATACCTCCTATGTGAGGAATAACAGTATAAAGTTAAGTGACGTAAAGAGTGACAAGATAGAATTTAGTGTCAGGTAAAGAAAAGGCTTGAAGCACGTGTAACATCTGAAGAATCCTTCAAATAAGTATCCATCTGCTGGACTATCGGTTGAAGAAAAGAATCTATGAACATAGCCAGTGGTTGAAGTAAAAACCACATGCATAAATACTAGGGCGTCCAGGTGGTAAAGTAGAATGTTTGTGCAACTTAGGAAAATTGTACAGAAAAATTGTAAGAAATTGTGCAGTAGATGATGGAATTTTCTTTAAAGATAGTGCCTGTTATATTAGTATATGAAGCAACCTCCTTAACTATATTAACCACCGAAGTAACTAAGTCACCAAAGAGAAAAGTGTTGCACATTCTATAAATAAGTATTTAATAGACATGTGCGAATTCATTCAGAGACATTTCGGATTTCGTCGAAAATGGGGTCATTCGGAGACATTCGGCCAATCCGAAACTCAAGGGTCATTCGGAAAAAATGATCCGACTCCGAACAGCCCAGGTCCAAAATTCGTCGAAACTTTCGGAAGTTTCGGCAATCAACACATTTCCAAAAGTTTTGACTACTTTTGACCAGGACTTTTTTGTACTTCCTGTGCGCGCTCAATTACTTTCCCTCCATAATTTTCCCTCCATGTCTCTAGTCCAATTCCATTCTCCGTTTCATGCACTACTTCCCTCTTTTGTCTGTATTCGAATAGCCTTCTTCGTTTCATGATGGGGGTTGGACTAATGACACAGTCACACAGACAGACAGCCTGCATTTCCTCATTGGGTTGTTGGAGCTCAGAGAGAGAAGAGATTAGTGAGTGTACAGTTGTTGTGTAGGCAGGCAGGTAGCATTAGGCTAGGCATAGGTAGGCAGCCAGCATTAGTTCCAGTTATTGCCACTGGAAGAGCAAGTAATATTTGTTCCTGTGTAAAATATAAAAAAAATTAGGTATTTGTTCGAATACAGGGCCGGCCCTTACATGGGTCCCAGTGGGTCCATGGACCCAGGCGGCACTTTGACAGGGGCGGCAATTTGCCGTCCCATAGCATGTTTATTTTGTGCTCTTCCGCCATTTCTGTGTTGCAGGGTGTCCTATCAGTGTGACTGTCAGCAGCCGGGCAGCCCTATGCTCACTCAGTGGCGATGCTGGCTGCTTCAGTGACGTGAATTATGTGATAGTGAAACATTATGCCTATTTTGTATTGTTTATCGCCCACCTAAAGTCAAGACTTGAGTAAATAGGTCTACCGTCCCAGATTTGCTAGAGAGGTTTTACAAATACAGGAGGGTGCCCCCTGTACAAAATGAGTCTAAACATTTGGGATCCCTAGTATGTGCACAACAGTGCATGATGTGTCCTGAACAGGATTGCTGTGAGGTGTCTCCACCCAGAAGGTGCTGGCCGGGCTTAGCTTCAACATTGCGACAAGTGACCAACTAAGAGCACCGTGCCGTGCAGCGATAGCATCACCCCCTCCTACTCTCCGGGTCCCGCTGACTGGCAATAACAGGTGAGTCACTAAGAGATCTGAAGCCTTTCTGGAAGTCCTTTCACTTGGAAAGGGGCTAGGTATTACTTGGGGGAGTTGCCTCGTGTGTAAATAATTTCTAGGTGGGAGATGAATGTGCATCACTTATGTGTTTCCTAACAGTAGTTAGAATACAACTCCCATCATCCCCTGATTATGACATTGGGAAATGCCCAGCAATTACCGTAGAGCCCTGTATTGCACACTCACGGAAAACGGTGATATTGCTATACTAAGACAATGCTGTGGACCCCTCTTCAGTATAAATGTCAAGCATTTTTTTTTTATTTCTCTCCTGTGTTGCAGTTTGTTCACAACAGAATGTCTAAATTTTTCTTTTTAACACATTACATCTATCACATTACAATTATTGATGTTTATTCTTGATGTAGTATGAAACTCTACAATGTATATACACATAGAGTTATCTGATATGAGGGGAAATCAGGATAGGAAAACGAGAGAGAGGAATTTGGGTACTAAAGAGGGACAGTAGGGTAGGAGGCTGGTACCAGAAAATGAAATCTTAATCTTTACCCATGTACTAACATAGAATGTGGCATGTAGTTTGTCCATGTTCGAGTCGACCACTTATGTTGAGTAGGATGTGACAGGCATGGGTTTTCGATGTCGAGCATATGCTAAATTGAATGACAGGCATGAGGTTTCGATGTTTGAACATATGCTATATTGAAGGACAGGCATGGGGTTTCGATGTTCGAACATGCTAAATTGAATGACAGGCATGGGTTTTCGATGTTCGACGTTTGCATTGTGACTGGCATCCATGCTAGAGTAGAGGTGACATGCACAGACTTTCACTGTACGACAATGTCCGTTTTTGGGATGGATCTTTTTCTAAATGCACACCCTGTCTGCAAATAATGATAGCAGCGTGCACGGAGGCGCACTGCTATAATTTAACCCATGTTAAATTTGGCCGAATAATTCGGAATGGATCAGAATTTCGTCCGAATCGAATAGGCCCGGTCCGAAATTAGGATCATCCGAATTAGAAAAAAAAAAATCGTCCGAATTCGAATTTTACCGAAAATTTTACCCGTGCACAAGTCTAGTATTTAACATGAAAGGAAACTACCCATAGAAATAAAAGAAAAATACCTATTTCTCTTAGGGTTGGAAGCATTCAGTTATCACCTTGACCAGTATAGACTTGACTTGATTTAAAAAAAATGTTGCTGTCAGTGGAATATCTCCTGTCCTGACTCATAATTCTTTCCATTTTGACTGGGTTATCTGTCTCCAAAGATGCAACACCTCAATGGGGGCCAAATTTGCTCTCTCATACGCTAACCTTTATATGTTTTGCTGGGAGGATCGCTGCATCTTTGCAGACAGAAGCCCTTTAGGGAACTTATATTATTTCTCAATAAATACATAGATGGCTTGCTTTTTATGTGGAGTGAAGAAAGGGAGACATAGATAATTTCATTTAGTATTTGAATGACAACCATTTAAATCTGAAGGGAACATAATTTGGAAGTAATTACCTTATTGATTCTTCACATTAGTGGTGATCAACTAAGTGGAACAATAGCTACTGATGTACATAGGAAAGATTTTGCAGGAAATAGTTTCCTACGCACTGATAGCTGCCATACATCCCATACTGTACGTGCAATTCCATTGGGACAGTTCGTTCGACTGTGTAGGATCTGTTCCACTGAAGACAGGTTTATGCATCAAGCTAAACATCACTATTAGAGAATATCACAAGTTAGAACGTGGTTATCTAGTCTGAATGCTAGACAGAGCATTAACCATCGCAAAAGATAAAAGTAGATAGGATCTTCCAAAATTCAAGACACATAAGAAAAATAAAAGTATAAATACAGCTGAACAAGACCTACAGGGAGAGAGACATTATTTTGCAACCCCATTTAGATTAGAATTTAATTAGATTTTCAAAATAATGACAAAATGTATGCATATTCTAAATGGCAATGAAAGATTACAAAGTATAGTTTTGAATGGGTTTAAATTTGTGTCCGGAAAAACACACACTGTGGCCAGGTATATCTCTCCTAGTCTTTTTGTCAGATATAGAAAAAAGGACTACTGACATTTGGTTATCTGACCAGGGTAATTTTAGATGTGGAAGTTCTCATTGTGGTTGTTGTAAGTATATGTATATTTCAAATACTTTTTCATCGTACGTTACTAAAAATAAATGTAAAAAAAAACTAGTTACATTAAAAGCCTGTGTACATAGGCCAAGGTCCGGTGATGTTAACCCTTTGAGTGCCAGTGGGGCATTGCGTACCCCTCTGGCACTCAAAGGGTTAAGATGCCAGTCCTGCTCTGCGTCCTGCCGCCAACGCAGTCATGTACTGTAAAGACTGCCGAAATCCCAGCATTCTGTGCTCCCAGTGTGTGCATGTCATGTTGTGTGTTAACCCCTGTTGGTCAAAGGTGTTTTGGGATGGCTTATGTTGTGCTGCTTTGTGTTCCCCTTGTCCCTGTGGGGTTGCTTGATTCTTATCATTTGTCTGTGTAGGCCAGTGGTTCCCAACCAGGGTGTCATGTGATGTTGGTGCCCCATGTGCACCAGTTCAGGGTGCGTCACTTTTCCCATGTTGCTATGTTCTGCATTGGTGATTGCTAATATTGATTTTACACATTTTTGGGGAGATGTGTGTATGGGACATTTGAAGCACTATTTCTCCTCATTGCCATTGACACAGTGGGACCTGATGCTGGGCATATGTTATTTTTATTTGTGTATTCCCTTGTGCCCTCAGGGGATGTCCTGGAATATCAAGATTACATGTTAGGGGTGTCTTAGGTGGAGGGGTTGTGAAGCACTGTTGTAGGCCTTGTTGTTGTATTTGATAGGCATTACAGGGGTTAATATCTGACTTCTGAATGCTTGGCTTCTGTCCTTGGATGACCTGCTTCTCTGTTTTATTTTCCACGACGGTGGTTTTGTACTCTGCCTCCTGTGCTGTTCTCCAAAAAAAATAGGCGTTAGATTTCTGGAGAGAAATGTTGCAATTTAACGCGCGTTAGCCCTAACTCCAACATTTGAATAGCTTTTGGCGTCACTTGTACATTATCCTCTATGGGTGAGATCTTGCTGTTCTGGCGACGTGTGTTTCAGAACTGGCATTGCTTCTTACTAGTGGAACATTTGCATTGCTCAGTTGAAGTTAAAACCAGCGTCGCCAGTTTTTTCTGGCGACGCCAACATTTGGATTGAGCCCTTAGTTACTTTGGTGGTTAATATGGTCATCATGGAGGCTGCTTCTGTATTTCCACCAACGGGTTAAAACTTCCACGTTTAGCACATCTGAGCATACAGAAGACATATTTTGTCCACATATGGTCTAGATGGTTATTTTAAAGGATCACCAAATCTTCTTAATAATAAATCCCCCACTTGCCATCTTCTAGGTAGAAAATCCTAATGGTTTTCAAAAATGTATCTTTAATACAGGATATCATGTCTATGGAGACAAATTATTCATTGTTCCAGTTCTACAAACTTCTCCTACTGAAGTGTTCATAGGAATAAGAGAAGTAGTGGAGATTCAGATCCTGGAGTTCTGCAACAAAGAATCTCGCTTGCTTCTTTGGACATGATATCCAGAACTAATGAACCCCTCATTGTTTTTATCCTTTACATTTATGAGGGGTATGGGCTGTCAACAACATGGTGTATATCGTTAAATTATGAAAAGTTATTGTGGTTCATCTAAGGTGACTTCTAATTACTGGGACTATCATAACTGATTCCAGCAGTAAGAAGTTAACCAGGCTGTCTCTCATAGCCTGGTAATACAGGAAGTAGATTGTATCATGCCTCTGTCAGCAATGACAGTGCAATTCCTGTATTTCCCATTGCCATCCAATGGATCTAAAGGGCTTAATTTTGCTGTGTGGGGGAGCAGGTCAGTTCTCCTCAAAATCAGAAGACACACGGCTGTTAGTGATTTTCAAAGTTGTTAAAGAATTAAATATTAATTTTGAAGACCCAGTTCATTCTGAATTTATTCCTGGTGGCCATAAGGATTTTCTGCCAAGATTAAGGTAAGTGGGTGTTTATTATTGTGACTCTGCTGTGATCATTTAACCCTTTGAGTGCCAGAGGGGTACGCAAAGCATTGCAAAGCAATGCGTTGCGTACTCCTCTGGCACTCAAAGGGTTAACCAGGGATGATTATCTTAACAATTTAAGACATTTTTAAGCCTCAGCTACTGGGTTCATCTGCTTCAACATATCTTAACAATAATGTTTAAAGGAGTAGGAACCTTTTATTATAAATATATGTTGTTGACATGTTTTTGATGGATAAAACAAAAATCTCCTAGTACAGGGAGATGCTTTATTCCAAGGTTAATACAGTTCAAACAGCTGTTTCTTTATATTAAAGTTTTGTCAAAATTGCCATCTGGTATACATACAGATCACCTGGTGTCCATGTATTAATTCTGTTTCACCCTGAGTGATAGGCACCACCATTCTGTGACGGTTTTAACTGCTATAACATTTTAATTACTCATCTTCCAGTAGTTTATAGTTTGTCTTTATGCATAATAAAGGTTTGCTATGGTTATAGGTTATTTGAATGCCCTCTGTCCAGTTGTTAAGCCTTCTGATTTGTGAAGATAGTTTTTCATTGCAGGAAACAATACCTTATTTGGTGAAGTGGTTCAATGCATATTAAATAGTTTTGATTTCCTGTTTCATCAAATCAAAATGTTTATCATCTATTGTTATCTTGTCATGAAGCATTTTAAAATAAAGCACATTCATTGAGTATCTCCATGGTCATGCATTAATTTAGATAAAACCCGTCTGTCCGAGAAAGAGCTCTTGTGTCAAACCTATTGATTCAGATTTAGCTGCACTAATGCAAATGTAATGGGCTGATTTGTTTCCTTTTGCTGTTGTCGGAATATGTATCATCTCAGCTAATTAAACATCTATCAGCTAAAATACAACTTCTCAATCATATAACCATTAGAAAGCAGATTAATGGTACAAAAAGCAAGTAACACAACGTATTTGCATATTATCATCATTACTATAAATTACTATTTAAAAATGTGTTTTTATAGGCTAACCATAAAGTGAGATATCAAAAATCAAATAAAAAATGAATGTGTTGTTCTAAAGAGGCTGTTTACTTCAAAGGGCTGGATTAAGGATCCCAAAGAGGAGCACTTCTGGAGTAAGTGCCCCACAGGGTTGATATGACACTTCTGTAAATTACCATTGCTTTAAAGGGATAGCAATGTCTATATTAAAGTTCTACTTCGAGTCTTCTTTAAAGCGGAACTATCGTCCAAACAACATGTGCTCTAAATGTACACTCTCCATTAATATATTAAACTTTGTGTAGGTCTTTTTAGAATAAAGTTTATAGGTTTGGCATAAACAGTAAATCAAGATCTTACCCAATGACGTCAAGACTAGGGGAGATGGACTGCGTATGTCTTACTCTAGTCCCTCCCATCACTCTTGCAGATCGCTCCTGTGTACGCCCTTTCTATAGTCTGACAGACTCGCGCTGCAGAGGGGCGGACATTGGGCAAAGTCTCCGAGCTTGACAGGCAATGGAGCTGGCAATGCATGCGCATTGGATTAAAAAAACCAAGATGGCTGCGGTCTACAAGTTCTTGGGCCATATAATAACGGTAACTTTATAGAATAATCCTAACATTCTTGGATGTTTGATATACACTATAAGGCTTGCAATAGTGATATCTACTTGGATAACCCAAGTTGACATCCTACGATAGTTCCACTTTAAGGGCTCGATTCAAATATTGGCGTCGCCAGAAAAAACTGGCGACGCTGCTTTTAATGTCAACTGAGCAATGCAAATGTTCTACTAGAAACAAGCGACGCCAGTTCTGAAATAGACGTCGCCCGTCACCAGAACAGCAAGATCTCACCCATAGAGGATAATGTACAAGCGACGCCAAAAGCGATTCAAATGTTGGAGTTAGGGCTAACGGGCGTTAAATTGCAACATTTCTCTCCAGAAATCGAACGCCTATTATTTTTGGAGAAGAGCACTGGAGGAATAGTAAAAATCCACGTCTCCAGTTCTGAACAGCATTCTCTGTGCTCTTCCCTACCCAGCCACTAGGGGAACACAGAGATGGCTTTCAGCACCATGGACAGCTTCGAATGCCATAGGGATGTGCACTGCTCACCCCTGTGGCATTCAAAGGGTTAAAATCAATAAAACTTGTACACCAAGCACTACACAATGCCCCTTCCACATCCCCCCCCTTAGTATGTCACATATAATGCCCTACTTACTGTGTCCCTTTGCTTTTAGTACTTTTGCTCCACTCTCAGTTTGAAGAAGAGTGGAGCAAAAGTACTAATAGCAATGGGACACAGGAGGTAGGGGGTTAACAATGAATGACATCTAAGTTAAACTGTCTAATAGTATTTTAATAAAACAAAAGTTTAAAACACACACAAACACAAACATATATATATATAGGCAAGGTATGTAGTCCATACGTTGCCTATTAACCCTTTGGGTACCAGAGGGGTAGGAAACATGCTAAGCAATGCTTTCCTACCTTTCTGGTACTCAAAGGGTTAATTGTGGAATAAAAGCCAGATTTGTCCACTACATGGAAGTCCATGAGGTGGATGTGGATGGGGTTAGTATGTCCCATATATGCAATATATGTGACATACTAAGGGGGGGGGGATGTGGAAGGGGGCATTGTGTAGTGCTTGATGTACTAGTTTTATTGATTCTAACCCTTTGAATGCCACAGGGGTGAGCAGTGCACATCCCTATGGCATTCAAAGCTGTCCATGGTGCTGAAAACCATCTCTGTGTTCCCCTAGTGGCTGGGTAGGGAAGAGCACAGAGAATGCTGTTCAGAACTGGAGACGTGGATTTTTACTATTCCTCCAGTGCTCTTCTCCAAAAATAATAGGCGTTAGATTTCTGGAGAGAAATGTTGCAATTTAACGCGAGTTAGCCCTAACTCCAACATTTGAATCGCTTTTGGTGTCGTTTGTACATTATCCTCTATGGGTGAGATCTTGCTGTTCTGACGACGGGCGACGTCTATTTCAGAACTGGCGTCGCTTGTTTCTAGTAGAACATTTGCATTGCTCAGTTGACGTTAAAAGCAGCGTTGCCAGTTTTTTCTGGCGACGCCAACATTTGAATCGAGCCCTAAGTACTTACAGATTTGTACTTAAAGATATTTAAGCTGAAAAGATTCCCCTCCAGCCCCTTCTGGCCACATCACTGATCCTCTCAGTCTCATCCGGATGGAGAGCAGTGAGGGACAATCTTCAGTAAGCAAAAGGAAAATCCTGTCCTCCTTCATCAAGGGGGGCAGGGTTTTCCTTATACCTACTGAGTGAAGATAGTCCCTTGCTGCATCTGTCCAGTCCCAGATCTAAGGGGAGGTGGCCAGAAGGGGCAGGAGGGGGATCCTTTCATCTTGTGTAGAGTTTGAACTACAGAACTGCAAGTACTTAAAGTGATAGTAATGTTTCACAATAAAAGCAGCTCCAATTAGCCTTCATAGTATTTGGGCCATAGAGAGTGTTATTTCAATACTGTCAGAGTTGTAGTACAAGAGTAATTGAATGATAAAGTATCCCCCTCCCTCCCCTTTTACTGCTCACCTCAGAGCAGCAAGACTGTCCGATTGGATCACAGAGAGGGACAATCTTCAGTGAGCATAAGGGAAAACCTAAAAAACTTTCAAGGGGGTCAGGGTTTTCATTATGATAACAGTAAGATTGTCCCTTAGTGTGACCTGTCTGGTCAAGAGACCAGATTCCACATCTGAGGAGAGGCGGCTTACACTAGGTAAAAGGGACAAGAGGGGGATACTTTATCATTCAATTACTCTTGTACTACAACTCTGACAGTATTGAAATAACACTCTCCATGGCCCAAATACTATGAAGATTAATTGGAGCTGCTATTTTTGTTAAACATTACTATCCGTTTAAACATACCGCAACATATTATAAAAAGCTTAAATAAGAGTCGGAGCAGAACTTTAATATAGACATTACTATCCCTTTAACCCCTTAACGACGGATGACTTACCAGGTACGTCCCGCAGAAACTGTCACTTAGTGACAGAGGACGTATCTGGTAAGTCACGGAAGTCCGGGTCTCCGTGCGGCTGCACGCCGCTCAGAGACGCCAGACTTGTTTGGAAAAAAAAATAAATGTTCCTCGGGCATTAAGGTGACAGCCGCGTACGAACGCGGCTGTCGCTAAGGGGTTAAAGGGGGCTTTCAAACTTTTTAATGCTAGCAAGGTCTCCAAAATTTTGATCCACTATGTGCTGAAGACATCTCTAATGTTCATTGGGGTTAACCCTTTGAGTGCCAGAGTGCACACAAAAGGTTAAAGTTCCCATTTAACCCTTTCACTGCCAGAGGAGTATGCAACACATTACAAAGCAAATCAAAGCGAGGTTTATTTATTTCTACAACGCAGTTGATTTAGTTCTGAATTGCAGCTTTTTTTTATGTGGATAAGACCATGAAGGTGCAGTTCTGGAAGATAAACACTAGAGGTGCCATTCTGGATCAAGCTAAATGCACTATAGGGGACACAAATGAAAATTCCCTTTGATTTAAATATGACTTTTAAACCCTTTGAATGTTACAGATGTCTCAACCTCATTGTTTGGCAATGTATAGGAGACTTATGTAGAATTCATGTGGGTAAAAATCACCATTTATGTTGATGGGAATTTTAGGAATGTTTATTTATCCTGTGATACAGATGGTTTGCTCCAGAACTGCACCTCTTTAGTTTCTGGGACTGCACCTTAACTGCATTATATGGGACAAAAACAAAGGTCACCATTTATTTAAAGCAGAACTTTCACCAGATATAAATTCGCCCTCCAATAATTAGTCATGTGGTGACTAGCTATGTAATAGTGTTATTATCTCACACAAGTACCCGGTTCTGAAGTAACCCTTATTCTTCGGAGACTGATGGCCACGCTTCTTGCTTTAGAGGCCATCTGCATGCCTGCGCCATCAGTCCCTTCCAGTGCCTTAAGGTGCAATGTCTCATAGAGGAGACAGGGACGGACAGTGCAAGCGTCTCTAAGCCAAGATATCTGAGTGCAAGTCTGGCTTTTGGTCTCTGAAGAATAAGGATTAGTTCAAAACCAGGTACTTGTGTGAGATAATAACACAATTAAGGAGCTAATCTCCAATGTCTAATTATTGGAGGGTGACTTTATGTATGGTGAATGTTCTTCTTTACCCAGGGATCATGAGTAAGCGTCTCAGACGCAAAACGCGTGGATCTGTTTCATGAGGTGTCTTTTGGATCTTGCTGGTTGTATAGTGTCATAAGTCTCTCCAATTGTAATTCGGCCAGAAGATTTAAAGGTATTTTTTAAGCCGTTGAAATAAAGAGTTGATTTTATTGCCAGTCTTCGATAGATCTATTTAGTGGGAGTGAGTGGATTTTCTTGTCTTTACCTCTGCTTCTTATGGAGCCTGTAGGGATGCTCCTTCGCTGCACCCTCTTTTGATCCGAAGACTAGACTTTGTCAGTAACTTCCCTTGGCTGTTTATTCATCATGGTGGCCGTGTCTGTATATATCTTCCTACTCTGAAGTTCTTGAGCCACTAATTCTGTATGCTGTTTAAAATGTTCCTCTTTAACCCTTTCAGTGCCAGAGATTTTTGGAGTTTTCTGCAGACACATTTTCAGCATTTTTGCTATCCATCTGTTTAGGTATAATTTCCACTCACACTGTGTCACAAGCTATATCATAAACACAAAAAGTATTATTTATTTTGTCATCATCATAAACTATAGATCCAAAACATATATGTCTGTAGCAAAAATTTCAATTTTTTTATTTTAAAACAGCTTTATTGAAAATAAGAATATGACAAGCAAAGATAAGAGTACATTCAATAAGTCAAAAGTTACAGTACTTCCAATAAGGCAAAGGATACAGATCCATAGCATGTGACATTTTGTATAATATTAAATACAAGCCAGAATGGGTGTATATTTACCAAGCAAATGTTCAAAAAGGATGAAGTAACAATATTCATGGGGTAAGGCAGAAGTAAATGACCCCGTGAGTAAAGTAAAAGCAGAGGGAGTCTGGGTGTAACTCTTAAATAATAAAGGAAGAGAGAAAGAGGGAGTGAAAGGTATAGAGAAGAAGGAAGGGGGAGAGGTAGATGAAGGTAAAGAAGAGGGGTAGGGGAAGAAGAAAAAAAAAGGGAGGAGGAGGTATCTAGGAGAGGGACTGAGTTGAATGTACGTAAGAATCGGATTAACCTGGAGTGAGAATAAAAAAACGAATAAAAGTATCAAGTGTGACTCAAAAGGGGCATGTGGAGAAAAAACCATCCACAGTGTCCAGATCATTTCCTAGTTTCATGAGATGCATCCGCCTCATAGAAATTTGAGATCTAACCTTGGTTCTCCATTCCTGAGCAGTTGGAGGTAATTCATCTTTCCAATGGCAGGAAATGAGGGATTTAGCTGCGAGAAGCATAATGCGCAATAGACATTTCTGCAGAGCTGATAATCGGGGAAGACCTAGGAGAAACAATGCCTGCCAAATGTCCCCGGAGAGAGGGGAACAGTTCACAATGGACTCCAGGCATTGCTTCCAATATGGACATATTTTTGAGCAAGTCCACCAGATATGGGAGGGAGTACCACTCTCCAAATGGCAGTGCCAGCAAAGCGAGCTAACCGAAGGAGAAATTGCGTGTAACATAGTAGGAGTCAGATACCACCGAGAGATAAATTTAAAGTGGGATTCGAGCAGTGAGGCTGATATAGAGGCTGATGAAGCCTCTCTCCAAACAGTTACCCAGGCACCAGAATCTAGACTGACACCTAATTCACGTTCCCAAGACAACACATAACTTGGTCTGGTGGGGGGGGAGTAGAAGTTAAGATGGCGCATATCTTTCCCAATGTACCAGAAGGCTTCTTAGTCGACAATAGAATGGATTCAAATTTAGTAGGTTGAGAAGACCAAACAGATTGCTAGGGACGTTGTTCGAGATAATGTTTGATACGGAAAAATCTCTACAGTTCAGAAGTGGGTAAGGAATATTTAGTCTTCAGGTCTTCAAATTGTTATATATGTCCAGCAGATATAAGATCCGCAATACGCAAAGGAGTGATTGTCGACCATTGCGGGAAGGAGGCAGACGGGAGAGAAAAAGGAGTACAGTGGGGATAAAATATGGGAGAAACATGGGATGGGGAGTGGGACAGTGTGTTAGAACAATTTCAAATGGACCAAACAGAGAAGACTTGTGAAATAATAGGATGAGCATGTAATAATTTAGTCCTAGATTTAGGAGGCAAGACTATTTCAACAAGCAGATCTCCAGAGGTAGCCGCCTCTCTCTCAATACCGACCCAGGATTTGTCAGAACCTTTATATGCCCAATCCACAATGGAAGTAAGTATCGCTGCATGATAGTACTTAAGAAGATTCGGAAGTCCCAAGCCCCCTTTAGATTTATGCATGTGAAGATATTTAAGCGCTATTCTAGGAGATCTGGAACACCATAAAAACGACAAATGGAGCTGTCGACAAGAGTGAAGAAAGAGGAGGGGATGGATATAGGAAGGGTCTGGAATAAGTAGAGAGTAAGTAGAGTAGAGGGAAGAACATTCATTTTAATAGTGTTGAGTCAGCCATACCAGGACAGGTAGAGCGGATTCCACTTGTCAAAATCACGATTAATCATTTTCAAGAGAGGAGGGAGGTTGAGACTAAAGAGAGACTGGAATGAAGAAGATAAGTTGACCCCCAGATATTTGATATATGAGGGAGCCAATCTAAAAGGAGTACATGAGTGAAGGGTGCATAGAGCCACGGGTGATACATTAAAGCCCAAAGCTACTGATTTTGTAAAGTTGATCTTGAAGTTGGAGAGACTTGAGAACTTCTCCAAGTCCTCAAGGATGGTGCCAAGGGATTGTTCCAGTTCAGTGAGAGTGAATAGAATGTCATCAGCAAACATAGCTAACGTATTATTAGAGGGTGCCATACACACTCCTTTGATGAAATCATTTAATCTAATATGTTGGGCAAGAGGTTCCATGACCAGAACAAATAGGAGGGGTGAGAGTGGGCATCCCTGCCGGGTGCCATTGGTGATACTAAACGGGTCAGAAAGAAGACCATTTACCAGGACTCAAGCGGTAGGGGTATTATATAGAGAAAGGATGAAGCATATTATAGAATGACCGAAGCCGTAAGCTTGCAACGTCCTTTCAAGAAAAAGTTAACGGACTCTGTCAAATGCTTTTTCAGTGTCCGTGGACAGAAAAACAGAGGGCTTAGTCCCTTCCTGTAGGAAATGGATGATGTTGAACAGCTTACGAGTCTTATCACAAGCCTCCCGGCCCGGAATAAATCCTGCCTGATCTGTATTAATTAAAGATGTTTGGAGAGGCTTGATACTTTCTGCCAGGATCTTAGCATAGAGCTTAATATCCAGATTGAGTAAAGAAATTGGTCTGTAACTTTCACACCTCTGTAAATCTTTACCAGGTTTGTGGAGGATAGAAATATGGGCTTCAGCAAGAGATGGGTGAGATCTAGGGATGAGCGAGCACCCCGATGCTCGGGTGCTCGGGTGCTCTGACCGAGCACCCCCTGAGGCTCGAGTGCTCGGCCGAGCACCCGAGCCCCATTGAAAAGCATGGGAGCACTCGAGCATTAAACCAGGCACCCCCTGCTCTGATGAGCGGAGGGTGCCTGGTCAATGTCCCCCTTCATCTCCGCTATGCCCCTCTTCCACAATGTCCCCCTTCATCTCCTATGCCATAGAGGAGATGAAGGGGGACATTGTGGAAGAGGGGCATAGCGGAGATGAAGGGGGACATTGTGGAAGAGGGGCATAGACTCTATGCCCCTCTTCCACAATGTCCCCCTTCATCTCCGCTATGCCCCTCTTCCACAATGTCCCCCTTCATCTCCTCTATGGCATAGGAGATGAAGGGGGACATTGTGGAAGAGGGGCATAGCGGAGATGAAGGGGGACATTGTGGAAGAGGGGCATAGCGGAGATGAAGGGGGACATTGTGGAAGAGGGGCATAGAGTCTATGCCCCTCTTCCACAATGTCCCCCTTCATCTCCGCAATGCCCCCTTCATCTCCGCAATGCCCCCGTACCTCCAGTCCCTGGTGGTCCAGCGGAGCGTCTTCGGATCTGTGCCTCTTCCGGCACAGATCCCCTTCACCCGAACATGTCGGGCGAGCACATGGCGGTACTCGTACGAGTACCGCCATGTGCCGAGCAGAGCGATGCTCGAGCCGATCCGAGCATCGGCCGAGCACGCTCGCTCAACACTAGTGAGATCCAATCTCGTCAGGAAAAGCCGTATATGCCTTGGAAAGGAGAGGGATTAATTTAGTTTGGAATGTCTTATAGTATAATTGAGAAAGGCCATCAGGACTCTTCCCAGGTGGTAGTGCTTTAATAGTCCTGCAAATTTCTGAGTGTGATAGAGGTGCTTCTAGAGATTCGTAGGCAGAGGAAGGTAACTGAGGAAGATGCACTGATTGAAGATAAGAAGAGATGTGTGATTCAAGATCAGGCAAGGGAGATGACCCATTATCTTGCAGGTTATAGAGAGAGGAATAATAGTCCATAAAAACCACTGCAATAGTCAATTTATTATAAGCTAAAGAGTTTGCAGGAGTACGAATCGAAGGGATATAGTGGGAAGCAAATTTGGAGTGTAACTGGTGAGTCAGAACCATGTTCAAGTGGGCTACTGTATCTTGATTTAGTAGAAGGGATTCATCCAATCTCCAGTAGGGGGAGGTTTGATTGTCTCTGGGCACCCGTAGATCCAATCTGATAGGTATGTGGTCCGATCAAGTAATATTATCAATAGCTGCAGATTCCAGTAGGTGTAAGTGGTCATGGGGGATAAAAAAGTAGTTTATTCGGGAATAAACATTATGTGGATGGGAATAAAAGGTGTAGTCCTTATGAGAAGGATGGCATATCCGCCAGGCATTGAGAAGCTTATGAGCTTGAAGAGTGCAGGTAATAGAACAGATAAGAGATCTAGAATAGGATGAGTATCCAGAGGAGCAATCCACAGATGGGAATTCAGATTCCCCACTACAATCAGTACCCCTCTCGGAACGTATCCAACGTATCTAAAACAGAGGCTAGAAATGCATCCTGGGATGATTTGGGGGAATATAAGCAAGCAAACGTGTACATTGTAGAATCAATGGAGCCTTTGACAAATAGAAAACGGCCTTGTGGGTCACGGCACAAGGAGGAGAGAATAAAAGGTGCCGATTTATGGAACAAGAGAGCGAATCCAAGTTTCTTCTGCGGCAAAGAACTCAGAAAGGCCTGAGAATAGAATCTATTTGTAAGAGTCAATCCTTTAGAGCGTTTAAAGTGAGTTTCCGGTATAAACAAAAAATCTCCTTTAAGGCAATGGAATTCATGTAGAGCCATAGAGAGTTTTGCTGGAGAATTCAACCCCTTCACATTGTATGATAGAAGAGACAAGGAGGATGTAGAAGAAGGGGTATTAGAGTTAGTCAGAACAGTAGACGCCATCTTGCATCATACGAAGTGTGGGTATCGCACTGATTCTCTGATACACTCCGGAGGGGGGGAGGGAGAGAGAAACAAAAATAAAGGGGGGGAGGGGGAGCGGCAGAAAGGTAGAAAAATGAAAGGGTGCAAAAGGGGAGCGAAGAAGGCAGAAGGAGGCAAAGGAGGCAAAAGAGAAGGGAGGAAAAAAGTGAAAGGCTCACGTAAGACCCAGTCGGAGACATTCGCACCAACTGCCCAAACGGTAGGAAGAAGATGAGCCCTAGGAGGGCAAGAAATAAGAGGAGAGAACACAAGTACAGTCTATCCAGGAAAGGACCAGCACGAGTGTAGGTTATACTATGTAATATATAAGGAGGAGTTAACTACAGGCATAACGTCTCAGGATGAGACACAACGAGAGATAAAAATACATAGGAGATGTAGATATTGACATCAGTTAAGCACAAAACAGTTCACAATAGCAAATGTGAGAGTAACGTAGATCAGTGGAATTCAAAGACAAAAGTAAACAAAATGGTTGGTTTTGGGTGGTGAACATATAGCAATGGCGAAGTATACCTGGAAATTGAGACCATATATGTGGATAATAAAGGAGGGATCAGGTATTCCAGAACTGAAGTTCATTCCATATGTGAGATTCCCAGAAAATAAGGTAGACCCCACCTTTATTGGTACAAAAATATGGTATAATAGTAGACAACAAAAACAAAGTAACAAAAGAGAAATCTATATAGCTCAAATATATCGAGAACAATTACCATATTGACACTTATTATAAATGTCACGAAACATGTTGAGCGACATATATACAAACCCTTTGGTAATTGTTCTCGATATATTGGAGCTATATATAGATTTCTCTTTTGTTATTTTGTTTTATGATTGTTTAAGCTTTTTTGCACTATTTTTGTGCCTTTTTAGAGTTTCCACACTATATAATGTAGCATTTTATATTTATCCTCTATATTAGATTATATATATTTTTATAATTGCTAATAAATATATTTCCTTTTATGTTTAACTCTTTATCATCCATATAAGGGTTCTACTCTTATACCATATTTTAATGTATTTTGGTACCAATAAAGCTTCCCTTTGTTGCTTCCCTCTCTTGGGGGCATCTGGTCCTTATATTTTATACTAGTTGAACAGCCCGTTACACGGGCCACAGTGCCTCTGGCAGCCGGTCGCGGGGCAGTGAAGCGCAGCAGAGACTGCCCGCGCCACTGCTGATACAGAGCTGGACGCTCCTTCGGAGCGCCCAGCTCTGTATCAGCCGCACGCGCAGCAGTGTCTACTGCGCATGTCCGGCGTTACACACAACTTGGCGAATTATTATATAGGATATACAGTCTGTTAAATTGGAAACTACATTACACATTTGCATCTAAGTGATATCACAGCCTGAAGTGATATTGGAATTCCAGTGCATGCTGTTTACACTCAGAGGCAGGTACAACCTCTCATAAATGTGAGTAGACCATTGTTCTTTGGGGAAGAAGGGCATTCTTAATATATCATTGCTGCTGCTACTACTACACTTAGAAGACTGTTTTCTGCTCTTTGTTTTCTCTTTTCTATTGATTAACAAGTTAGAATTTATTCTTTGTTTCTCCTATAATGATAACCATGTTATATATATATATTACTACGCCATTATAAACTGTTTTGATTTATTTGTTGTCATTGGCGTCTGGATTTTATACTTAATATACACAGAATCTTTTTTTCTCTGAATCATTACCTTTCATAAGCCAATGTGTCCTTTAAGCTTCTCAAAACAATTACTATTTTTGGACAGATTTAATTGTCAGATATACTATTGCACAAGTGATTTAAAGCTGTAGCAGAGAGAATCACACAAGGGACAGAAACTGCACCATTAACTTGTGGAAATAGCAAATTAGAAGCAATATAGCAGTTATTCTCTAAGATTCTGTATCATGCCATTATGTTTCATTCTTGTTTTTAATTCAACTTATGTGCAGAAACTGCCCTCTGTTGTGACTTCAGTGAAATAAAAATGCAGTTTTCGGAATGAAAAGAATAAAACATCATCACATGCTTAATGAAATGTGTAGGATAAAGAAATGATCCTGAGAGGCAAGTAAAGCATGCAGGACACAGAATGATAGAAGACAACCTGCTAAACAGCTTACAATGACCACTGTCTGAAAGCTTTTATGTATTGATAAAATTCTGTACCATAACAGGTTAGGGAACTGATTCCTTAGTCATGTGCTTGTTCAATGCCAATTTACTGTGCTGCTTGTGAAAATTTTCCCTTTAATGCCACTTGCACCAAGGGGATGGTGAGTTATGAGTGTATGAGTTTTATTGGGGATTTCCTTTCCTCTTCTCCTTAAAGGAGCAGTAAACTTTTATTTATGAAAACACATATTTTATAGAGAATTTCCTGCTGAATAAAACAAGGTCACTCCCACTTCTGTCAGAAATTATTAGACTTGTGTACAGTGAAAAGATTTGTTTTGTCCAAATCATTCATTAACATTTTTTGTCTTTCTGCAAAAATTAATTTTGTTTACCATTGCGTTCAGTTTTGTTAAAAATTGTCATTGCAAAATGAATTATTTCAAATGGGGAAGACCCATGCCATCTTATCTGGACTGACATTTAAACAAGATTCATTCCAGTATAAAATAAATTACATTAAACTTGGCCTACTCTTGCTAAATTTGGAGAAGACAACTTAAAGTAGTAAGCAGATAGGAATGAGAAGCATATATTTAGAAGATTGCATTCAGAAGGATGAGAGAAGCATAGGGTAAAAACTACTAGAAAGCCAGCGCCATCAGCTACCATACATTTTTATTTCACAAGTCATTGTCATCACAGAAAGAAAATAATGTGTCTCAGAGGAAGTAGTCTAACATTTTTGGTGGTGGTGGTGTCACTGGCACATCTCTATGGGACTTGTTTCCAGAATATGGGTTTCTACCTGATGTACAATATGTAAACACCATCTGTCTCCAAAGGGTGTCCTACTGCTTATAAGTGAGATTGTTACAGCATACTTATAGAATAATATATCCTAGGCCAAAATGATGATCCACTTGAGTACTGGTGAACAAATCAGTGTATGCATCTAGAACTCAAGTGTACTGCCTTGGAAATCTCAGTTGCTCACCAGATAGCATGCCATTAGAGTGGGTTTTTAGTGCAGCTGGTTATATTGTTTATTCAGCAACAGTGTAGATAGCCTTACATTTTTAAAAATGAAACAGCACCTAATACCATACAAGTATGGTATGGTCCATAATACTTAGGAAGAGGAGTGGGAATTTGCAAAGGTGCCACTATCCACTGCATTTGGGATCAGTGGTATGATGATTGATGAATGATTAACAAATAATAACGTAATGTTGCATTGGAATCTTACATAATATTGCATATCATTTGTCTAACATTGCTTTGTTTTCAATTTTAACATATAGTCACCAAAAACCAAAACAAAAAAGAGGCCACCATCAGGTAAGCCAAAACCAGGAACATTAATTTCCATCTACCAGTCACCTTAGCTGTTTTCTACATTAGTTCCTACTACTGATGAGTCATCTAAGCATCGAATGTCACATCAAATTATCAGGTTGGTGTATCCACCCATTCCAATGATTAGTAGTAGTGATGTTGGTGGTGGTAGTGGGATTGGGATCATCATCCCCACATACTTAGTTGGAACCTGCTGCACATGGAACATCTGGTGGTGTTTCTTACTGATCCTAATGCTGAGACAGCAGCAGCACAACAAGCCACCATTTCAGATGCATCTGGGCTGAAGTTGTCTAATCACCATAATCCTTCTCCTCCTCCTCCACTGCCAATAAAATCATAGGTGTTGTAATATTTTCCTTGAAGACAAAAAGGGACTGTGCAAGAATTAACAACTGCAATGTGCACAGTGTGTGAAAAAGTTATGAAGAGGAGGAAGGACTGGGATCACACAACTTGGCATGTCTTCTCTAATAACATATTGACAATGTTAAACTGCCCCCAAGAAATCTGCTGCTGGTGGGCTCTGGTGTCTATAAAACACAGGAGATATGGTGGGGGTGGTAGCAGTACTATCTGTAGCTGGTGGGCTTCTGCTTACCACTGCTACTACTTGAACTATTTCTATTGCTGCTAATAGATTCTTCTACATCTGCATCATCAGCCCCCAACACCTCTTACTAATATTTTCACACACACAGGCACTGCAGTGTAACAGGCAGCAGCAAGCGTAGTAGTGCTAACTGACTATGCAGCTACTCCAAACTATTTTTTTCTCTCTCATTGGCTCTCCCTGCTTCTACAGATATCTGCCTTACCTACAACTCATAGCAACATCAGACTTTCTTGATTTTTTTAGTAGTGGGTGGAAATTATAAAAGCTATAGAAAAGATTGGTTGGGAATGGTAACATTCTCACAAGAAATGAATTGTCAGTAAGGAAAATGCAGAGATTGCATGTGTTTTCTATGCATGGACATTTCTATAGAAAAGAAGCAAAAAAATTTCCACCAGAAAGTGGCTTTTTGCCCATCCCTGTTATAATCAATTGAAATCATTTGAATGTCAAGTAGAGAGTGTAAATCAATATGCTGGATGCATATCTTAAATTTAAAAATGTTCTTATTAAAAAATGCTATATTTAGAATCGGTACTTGAACAAGTTAAAAGTGAACAGATGTCTTCTGCCTTTTTTTAGGCTTGTCATTAATATTCCACATTTTGATCCATATTTCACATATAGCAAATCCCAAAAGCAGCAATCTTGACTCATTTGCATACAGTTGTTTATGCTGTCGCATTGATCAGCTGAATCACATTATGCTCAGTTCAGGGACGTGCAGGGACACAACTAATTACTGATTCATTACCATCATTTTAAGAGATTTTTAAGTCTTTCAGAACCAGACCCCTACTATAATATTGTAGGATCAAGTCACAGCCACTGTTGACTACAATGGGCCATCAGTATATAAACAACGTGGAGTAATTACAGGGAGAACCAACTGCACCATAGGAAAAAAAATACAAACTTCCATTAAGTTAAAATGAATAGTAACTAATTTAGCAGAGATTGGTCAAGAATATAAGAAATTATAACTCAAAAACAAATTTAAAGGAATAGTAACCTCTTATTATGAAAATAATAAATGTTATAGGATTTCTTCCTGCTGAATAAAATAAGGTTACTCCTATTGCTTGAAATGCTTTAATCCAAATTTTACTACAGCTCAAACCTTTGATTTCTAAATCTACATTCCCAGCAAGAGTCCATAAAGCCTCTCTTACTATGTACTTTATGTTAGAATTTGGGCGACTGACTATAACTCCCCATAGTAAGTGACACAAACAGCACTACCTGTTGACCAGATTGGAAAACAGCAGTTCAGTTAAAAAAGTACATTTGAAATTTATTAACCCTTTTGAATTAAAAATCTCCCAACAGCGAGAATTCAGGTGTAACTGAAAAGTCCACTGGACCACCAGGGAAAATTATGTTAGTGGAAGGGGATGAGAGTGCTGTTACTGAGCTCATAGCCTGGATACTCTGCCTCTTACAAATGTAGGAATACATTTTGTTGGAGATGCAAGAGCCTTCCCTTTCCAACAGGGGACAACAAAAAAGGAGTGAATTCTAGGTGATAATGTGATTATCTAGCATTATAAAAATAATTAGGAGCTAGAGGGTGTCTCATTCCCTAGCCTTGATCCACTGTTAGCCATAGAACCACATTGGGCCATATGTTCAAAGAAGTAGCAAAATAGCTTTTTTCATTTGTAACAACTTTTCAAAATACGGTGTAGCAGGGATCATTAATATTTTTCAGAGTGTTGGTTGTGAATAGAAATATTTCTTTTGTCCTGACTGAAATTGTCGAATGTAAAGACAAAAAATGTCTTAATTAACAACAAAAATATCTTAACTAAAGACAAAAATTCTCACATTCAGAACTTCACATTCTCTTCACTTTTTACTTAAAGTACAAATTTTGTCTTTTGCAAGACTTTTTTTGTCGTTAGTTACGACAAATTTTCTTTTCCTCTGCATGACACTGGAGAACAGTTTAGCCACACCCTTGCCCTGCGCCTTTGCCCAGCAATTCTGGAGTTATCGTACACAATGGACATTACTAGTTTTTTGTCATATACTCTATAGAAAATATGTCGTTCATGCATACAATTTTTTATTTTTATGTCACATACAACATTTTTTTGTTGTTATACTTTTGAACATACGGCCCATAGTCTGCATTCCCTGCCTTGATCCACTGTCCACTGGTAATCACAGAATGACATACACTGCTTCCCCATTGTTGATCCCTGTGTTGACCTCATGGGGAGGAGATGCACTTAGGTGTGATCAAGAGGTGATAAAGTTGACATAACTCCTCCGTAAATATCACTTTTCCAGTTCCTATGTTATTCTATAGAGTCTATGCACTAAGCTTTTTCAAGTAGTGGAGAAATCTTAGTGCATATGATCCATAGAATAACATAGGAACTGGGGAAGTGATTTCACTGGAGAAGTCAACTCCCCTTTATTGTCTCTTTATCACACCTTAGCACATATCCCCCGCCCATGGAGTTGGTCTGTCACAGATTTACTTCACTCTTCTTTTGAAAATAAGGTCTGAGAACAAAATAAAATTGGGGATTGGGTTTTATGTCCCTGTCAAGGCTGATCTACTAAGAAACCAGCTGCACCAAAGGAGAAATAAAAATACTCATGTATATAACTTGCATTTTTAAACCATTGCATAGTTTTAACTGCTTTAATTCAATGCATTGCTTCATCTTTAATTCAATACAATTTAAATCAATAGGAAGTTTGTATCTGTTTCCTGTGGGGCAGTTGATTTGTAGCAGTCTCAGTATACAGTATCTATGATGTTGTCTATGCATTCCTCACACTGTACTTGCACGTAGGTAATCTGTAAAGACTCTGGGACAGACTGTCTGCACCATAACAAAATTAATTAAGGGAATGGAGGACTTGACATATGAGGAACAACTACACAAACTTGGTTTGTTTACTCTAGAGAAAAGACGACTAAGAGGAGACCTTATCACATTGTACAAGTATATGAGAGGTCAATACAAGGATCTCTGTGGTGAGATATTTATTCCAAGGCCTGATCAGGTGACCAGGGGACACCCCTTGAGATTAGAGGAAAGGAGGTTTAGACTTTAGCAGAGGAAGGGGTTTTTTACAGTAAGGTCTGTTAAATTGTGGAATTCATTGCCCAAGGAGGTGGTTATGGCAGATACAACGGATACATTTAAGAGAAGATTAGATACATTTCTTTCAAAAGGGAACATACAGAGTTATACTGTTTATCAGTATTCTGATCAGGAAGGTCTGATAAAGACATTTAATTGGTAGCAGGAAAGCTATAACATTCTCAGTTACTGAGGTATGAGGCGAAGGTTGAAGTTGATGAACTTGTGTCTTTATTCAACCTAATTTACTATGTTACTATGTTACTATATAAGAGACAGATACTATTTCCCAAACTGTTTTTTATATGTTAGAGACCACAGGGATAGACAAAATGCCTCTTTTTTGTTGAAGTTTTCATGGAAAGTAAAAATCTGTGTTTTCCGCAGAAATTCCCTTGCAAAGAAATTACATAAACCTCCCATATTGTTGTGACTACCAATGAATGAATGTTGCCATTTCCCACATATGCTCTCTGTAGCTGTGATAATTCTCTCCCCACTACTAATATGAAAATCTAGACCTTTCCACCATCCTATGAAGTGTAGTTGAGGCAGAGAGTGGCGTAAAAGCAGAGAGCACAATAGAGAGAAAAACATTTGTTTAGAATAGTTATATAATTGGAGAGTTAGAACCAGTATAGCTACTACTGTTTGTGTGTGTGTGAAAAAATAAGTAGGAGGAGTTGGAGGACTAAAGTGGCTGATGTGGGGAACCCAGTAGCAGTAGCAGCTGTTCTAGTGCTAGCAGTGGTCATTAGAATTCACCAGCAGACAGTGCTGCCACCACCCTACCACATCCCTTGTGGCAAATGAACACCATATATTTCCAAAGAGTAGCCCAACTGCATGTGAGATGGCTGTAGTATAATTGCAAGATAGCTATGTTCTAGGCTGAAATGAAGATCCACTTGAGTACTGGCAAGCAAAACAAGGTGTATGGCCAGCATTCATGCATTCCGCTGTAGAAACATTTAGTTGCTCACCAGCAAATGTGCAGTCAGAGGATGTTTTCAGTGCAGCTGGTAATAACATTAATGATGGAAGGACACATCTATACTGTAAACATGTTGGTTGAATAACATTCTGAAAGTATGTCCCATAGATATGTATCAGTGGCACTACCACTACCACCACAAATGTTAGACTGCTGCCCCGAGACACAGGAACTGATGTTGATGTGTTCTGTAAAATGTTGTGATGTTTTGAGGTTGCTGAGAGTGTGATCCTTTTGCTTTCTTCGTTCTCACTATACTCTCTAGTAGTATTATCCATATGGCTCTCTCTCACATCCTCTACAATGACATTCTCTACTCAATGTTTAAGGATAGCTTTCTTTTTATGCTTTCACAGAATCCTTGTCAGAGTTCTGCCACTCACACATTGTCACAAGTTCAGAAATGTTATGTTTAAAGCTGAGTCCTGCAATGGAGCAAGAATGCATTTCACTTTGCTATTATGTCGGCTATGCTAGGATTTTGCTCGAGCATGCCAGCATATTCACCAGCTGGTTCATTTTTGTGTTGTTGTTATAGTGTATATTCTGGCCACTTTATTGTCATATGCAGAGGTGTAGCTAGAAGCCTCTGGGCCCTGGTGCAAAAAGTGACACGGGCCCCCACACCACCACATTGCCCCCCCTCCACAGTGTCCCTCAATCTCCATAATGCCCCCATGTCCTACCTGGAGCTCCCACGCGGTCTTCTTAGTAATGCAGAGGGCTGGGAGATGATGTCATCTCCCAGTGCTCTGTGTTACTAGAGCACCGGAAGCAGATTGCGGGCACCAGACGGAGGGGTCGCAGGAGGCGGCCGGGACCCTGGAGTGCAGGGGCCTGGTTGCAGGTGTGACCCCTGCGACCCCTATAGTTACGCCACTGGTCATATGTTTCCAGTTCTTTGCCCATGATACCAAGCACCTGCTTGTACAAATCTGGGGGAGAATCACTAAGTGGTGATAGCCGAAGAAGGGGAGATAAAGTGTAGATGACTTCTCCAGTTTATCACTTCTCCAGTTACTATGTTATTCTATAGATCCCATGCACTAAGATCTCCAAAGTTGAAGAAATCTTCGTGCGTAGGCTCCATTGAATAATATAGGAATTGGAGAAGTGATAAACTGGAGAAGTCATCTCCAGTTTATCACAGCTTAGTAAATCTCCCCCTGTGTCATAGCCATCCTAGAAAAATAACTGTAGCTTGGGACATGCCAGAGGGGTGAAACACACTAAATCAGTTCTCTAAGACCTCTATTAGCCACAAAAGAATAGGCCAGCATGTCAAGAGTGGACATTTTAATGTTCTGTGCACTTTTGGATGATTTTTGCTCAGTGTTCCCTCAGCATGTTTTTATTAAGACGAGAATATGTCAAACTAATGTACTTGCATCGTAGAAATGGTAAGTGGTAGGTGGTCAAAGATATTGCTGTTAATGCAAATAACACAAATTCTTTGTTTCATAACAGGTTATTGTGTAAATTTAAAGAGTTTGACTTGTGAGACAATACATTTGCATGAAAAAAAATTAGTTAAACCCTAGAATCTAAAGTTGCAAATGGAAGCTTTTTGTGGTTGTAAGTAGAGTGAATTAGGGTTGTAGACTGACTATTTTTAATGTATTACTAATGATCTTGCAGTGGGTGTTCGAAGGAATGTCTCTATCTTTGCTAATGGCAATAAATTATGTAAGTAAATTCATACAGAGAATGATTTTTTCTTCTCTGCTGAAGAAGTTGGATAAACTGAATGAACGAGTGGAAAGAAAAGTGCCAGAGGAGATTTAATGTAGATAAATGAAAGGTTATACATTTGTGTTTTGTAGTGTAATCAAGCATGCTACCTATACACTAAATAGGAACGTTTTTGGGGAGTCTCTTTAAAATGAGATTAATACTGATAGACAATAGACAACAGTGTACAGTGTCACACAGCTGCTGCAAGAACCAATAGAGTGAATTATATATAAAAGGTTATAGATGCAGAGTATAAGAATATAATTGTGCCTCTGTATAAATGTTTGGCAAAGCTTTGTTTGAAATATGAAGTACAGTCTGGAGCCCCATTTCTTAAAATTACTGAAGTGCAAAAAATACAGATAAAAATGAATATAGGGCTTGGAAGAGTGTTGTTATAAGGAGAGACTAGTCAAACTGGGGCCTGGATTCCAATATATTGATAACTTTATCAAGGGGTTTATCTACACATTTGCCCATAGACCTCAGCAGGAATATGCTACATAAAATCATTAAAAACATATTAACATCAATGGGATATAGGCTTGGTTTGTTTACGTTAGAGATGATACATCTAAGGGGGAAATTAATAGTATTTACAAATATTTTAAAGGCCAACGCAAGGAACTCTCTGGAGAAGTCTTGATTCTTGCATAAAAACAAGGGCGCAGGCTTTAAAGGCGCAGTAACCTTTTTTATGAAAAAATATATATTGTAGGGATTTTCCTGTTGAGTAAAATAAGGGTACCACCACTGCTGAGAGATTTATATGTCCAGAGTTATTACAATTAAAACCCATGTTTTTTTTACATTAGCAGTGCCCTCTAGGGGTCAAATTATAATTAGATTTCCTGTTATATTCTAATGGAGAGGAAAGTCAGAAAAGTCAGAGATATACACTTCTCCGTAGAATGTGTTAGAAACTGCTGAGTCACTTCCTGTCAGTTAGAACTATCAGGAAGTAAACACAGTAAATTCACTTCCTGATTATTTGAACTGTTATAAATTTTGAATAAATCATCTGACAGCGATGGGAGTGACCTTGTTCTATTCAGCAGGAAATGCTCTATAAAATATGTTTTCGTAAAAAAAGTTTACTGCTCCTTTAAGACTAGTGGGAAGATGCTTCTGATTAAAGAAAGGCAGAATTGTGAAGAGAGCAGTGATGTTGCAGAATTATCTTCCTCAGGAAACTGCAATTACAGATACTGTATATTGTTTCACAGATATTGAATATCTTTCTCACTTAGAACAATATAGGAATTATATTGATCCAGGGAGATATCCAACCGCCTTTAGGGTTTAGGAAGGGTTGCTAATAGCTTCAGTAGGGTATATTTTTTCTTTTCAATCAACTAAGGTGACATGGCAAATTTTGGACTTGGTGGACACATATCTTTTTCAGCCTCTTTAACAATGTTATTATAGGGTGACCACATTAAAATTTTGCCATTCAGGGACACTGCAGAGAGTTGAGTGCACCACAGAGTTCTAAACACTAGAGTGAGAACTCCCCACAGACTGTTGTGACAGAGAGTTATGCCTGTGGTGGGCTACAAGAAAATGTACATCACTCCCAAAGCCTTAAAGGAGCAGTAAACTTTTTTTTTATGAAAAAATATATATTTTAGGGATTTTCCTATTGAGTAAAATAAGGGTACTCCCACTGCCAAGAGATTTATATTTCCAGAGTTATTACAGTTTGAACCCATGGTTTTTTTTACATTAGCAGTGCCCTCTAGTGGTCAAATTTTAATTAGATTTTCTGTTAGATTCTAATGGAGAGGAAAGTCAGAAAAGTCAGAGACATACAGTTCTCCATAGAATGTGATAGAAACTGCCTGTCATCTCCTGTCAGTTAGAACTATCAGGAAGTAACACAGTAAATTTACTTCCTGGTTATTTAAACTGCTATAAATTTTGAATAAATTATCTGACAGCAATGGGAGTACCCTTGTTTTATTCACCAGGAAATGCTCTATAAAATATGTGTTTTCATAAAAAATAGTTTACTGCTCCTTTAAACTTACATTACAGTAAACTGAACTGCAGCTCTCATTTGATATCAGGATTAGAGCTCTGTTTGGAGGCCATTTTCTTGCAGTCCAGCAGAGAGATTACATTCTGTCACAGTTGGCAATGGGCAGTCGTCCTTATGGAGTCTTCATTCCGGGACATTGTATTGTTCCAGAAGGGGACTACCCAGGACAAGGGACACACAGTTGAAATCCAGGACTCTCCCGGGCAATCCGGGACACGTGGTCACCATATGTTATTATATTATATAATAATATAATACTATACCAACTGGGGTGAGAACGTGGACAGGTGATAATTCCTTTTTAACTCCTGAAATTCCAGTTCAATTGTGAATACACCTTCTTGTTTGACTATGTACTAAGAAGTGAAATTCTGGGATAAACCAACTGAACTATAGGGGCACAAAAATTAAAATACAGAAAAAGACAGAGGTCTCCAAGTGCACTGCTCAGAAATGCATTGGAGAACCCCTTAGTATTCCAGGGGGTTAAAAGCCCCATTTATATTTATGGACATTTTAGGAATGTTTATTAGTACTTATAATGCAGTTGGTTTGCACCAGAATTGCTCCAATTCTTGATTCCAATTCTAAATCAGACTGTGTGGGAGGGCATCCAGCTCTCATCACCCTAAGATATTCATTGTAGTTAAAGGGACAGTAATACTTCGTTTTAACTTTATTTTATTTTGTAGGCATTAAAAAAACATGAAGAATGATAAAAGTCTTATCTCTCAAACCTTTATGGTTTAAGAGATATTCACAAGCAAAGTTTCCCCCTCCCGCCCCTTTTTCCTAGTGTAAGCCATCTCTTCTCAGATGTGAATCTGGTTGTAAGACCAGACAGATAACAGCAGGGGACAATCTTCTTTGTATGAAAACAATGAAAGCCCTTCCCCCCTTGACAAGTTTTTCAGCTTTTTCCCTTATCTTAATTGAAGATTGTCCCTCTCTGCAGTCTACCTGGGCACCTCCCTTCTGCTTTGGCTGAACAGGGGGGGGATACTTTGCTTGTGAATATCTCTTAAACCATAAATGTTTGAGAGATAAGACTTATATCGTTCTTCATGTTTTTCTAATGCCTACAAAATAAAATAAAGATAAAAAGAAGTATTACTATCCCTTTAAATGACAGATGGAGAGCCGTGCATTACCCTGCCTTAACCAAGGGTTTGGAATTTCTTACATAAGTAAGAATTCATGTATAAAATCAGCACTGAATAACAAAATGTATTTTTACAAACTTTATTCATTGTACTTTATTTTAAGCTTGTTTCTATGTGGTTATTAGCATTCATTTTTATGCTCACATCATGTTTTATTCTACTCCTAAAGTACCAATTACTATTTTAGAGCTTTAAAGTCAATATGACTACATAGAAACTGCATAGATTTACAATGAAGAATTTTTTTTTTTTTTTCCTCCTTCTTTTCTGCATCTAGGAAAAGAAAAACATATGTGCTTTTAAAATGTGTGCTGTTTAATTCATGAAAGAATTTGTGACAAGAATCCTACTTGGTATTCATATTTTTGTCAAAAGAGGCACTAGTTATGCAAAGCTCTTTATGAATTCTTTTGCATTGTTAGAGCTGAAGCGACTCGCATTTACCACCAGAATATATATTAACCCTCTAAGGACTAGTGAAGTTTGCAGAAAATTGCATCACAGCTTCTTGTACCTACTTCTGGCCCTCGAGGGGTTAATATATACTCTCACCACCATCTCAGCATAACGTAATAAGCTAAGTTTCATTGATAAGTAGGATTATCAACAAAATAACATTATGTTGGGGGGTGTTTATCATTATAAATATTTAGGAGTGTGAGACTGGTTTCTCTTTCATTTCTTCCTTAGAGGAATTTCTGTAGAAAAGAGGGATATGGCTCCTTTTCTGGTGAAGTTCACATGGAGGAGGAAATGGTAACTTCCACGCATCTCTGGTTCAATTTTGCTGTGCCTCAAATTAGCAGATTTATAGCCAATAAGCAAACCATGTTGAAAGGGAACAATTCAGAAGCAATTCAATATCAATAGACCATAGGAGGCAAATCCAATTTCCAAAATTCCTATTGATCTCAAAGCGGCCGTTAAAGACACACTGTAACAAAATGTTGGAGATCTAGCATTTAAGGAGTTAAATCAATCAAAAGACAAAAAAGGGGGAAGCATCATAGTGTATCAATTGCAAACTGGAATTGAATCAAATAGAGAAGGTATATTACTCACATTCCTCTTGGCTGCTAATATCTATCTAGTAGCAAACACATTTGTGGGGGATGTTATGACTGCCTCCACACAGATGTGCGCTCACTCACTCCTTCACAAAATGTCCACAGGAACACTGGAAAACAATGGAGAAGTATACACTTGCTTCAAAGAGATGTAAACTGAAACTTACATATCCACATCCCTCTGGTCTGTACTGAAGGGAACTGTCGTATGAGTCAGCAGGGAAATGTTGTGTTCCTCTGAAGAAGTGATAAGTAGATCATGAAACATGTCAGGAGATTTGTAATACTATAACATATATTTTTTTTTATTTTTGTATTGTTTTATATAAATAAATTCCCTTTTTATATACATTTATTGGCCTGCACTGCATCTGTTCCTTTTTATCTTGGAACAATCTGTTTCATAGTGGATTTTACCCTTGGAGCACCACAGTTGTATTTGGTGTTCATTTGCGGGGAGAACTGGCAACATTTCCCCGCTGACTCATACACTGGTTCCCTTCAATATATACCGGGGAGAACTGGCAACATTTCCCCGCTGACTCATACACTGGTTCCCTTCAATATATACCGGGGAGAACTGGCAACATTTCCCCGCTGACTCATACACTTGTTCCCTTCAATATATACCGGGAAGAACTGGCAACATTTCCCCGCTGACTCATACACTGGTTCCCTTCAATATATACCGGGAAGAACTGGCAACATTTCCCCGCTGACTCATACACCGGTTCCCTTCAATATGTACCGGGGAGAACTGGCAACATTTCCCCGCTGACTCATACACCGGTTCCCTTCAATACGGACCAGTGGGATGTGGATATGTAAGTTTCAGTTTACATCTCTTTGAAGCAAGTGTATATTTTCACAGAATATTTGTTTGGGCTCTCCTCCTATGTATATTTCTCCATTTAAATCAACGGGACATTTTATTTGTCACATGTAGTATTGGTTTATGTCAGAATGTACACAGTTCTTCTTTGTCTGTCATACTAATTAAAAGGGATGTGTGAATTTGTTATGGGAAAAGATTTCTGGAAAATATTTTTTTCTGCCTCCTGCAAGAATTTCTGCAAAAAGGTAATTTCCCTTGATATAGTCCATGTAGGGAACTGAGGTGAATGAGTGAATGTGTGCAACTACATGTGCACCATTATATTGGGATAGTGGTGCCAGAAGGGTGGAATGAGGCATGGAATTATTGGGCTTAAAGGGTCAGTAATGTTTCATAATAAAAGCAGCTCTAATTAAGCATCATAGTGTTTGGACTTTGGAGAGTGTTATTTCAATTCTGTCAGAGTTGTAGTTCAAGAGTAATTTAGTGACAAAGTATCCCCCTCCCGCCCCTTTTACTGATGTAACACTGCTCAGCCAGAGCAGAAGGGAGGTTGCCAGGTAGATTGCAGAGAGGGACAATCTTCAATTAAGATAAGGGAAAAACCTGAAAAACTTGTCAAGGGGCGCAGGGCTTTCATTGTTCTCATAGGAAGAAGATTGTCCCCTGCTGTTATCTATCTGGTCTATGGACTGGATTCCACATCTGAGAAGAGATGGCTTACACTAAGTAAAAGGGGCGGGAGGGGAAACTTTGCTTGTGAATATCTCTCAAACCATAAAAGTTTGGGAGATAAGACTTATATCGTTCTTCATGTTTTTTTAATTCCTACAAAATAAAATGAAAATAAAATGAAGTATTACTATCCCTTTAACCTTCCTCATGAATGTTTTGGCTGATTTTTCTTTCATGGAATATCCTCAGAAAGGAGGAATAATTCTTCCTTACTGATGAAATTACATTAAGAAGGAAAGTGAACTATCCGTTCATCCTACTCATTAACTCTCAATTATGTGATAATATGGAATACCAAGGTAATTATGACTTTCTACTATATAAGATGCTGAATTTTACCCACACTTTTGTAACATAATTCAATGGACTTTAAAAAATCAATTTGATTTGGAATGTGCCTCTGCAAATTACATTGTTTCATTTCAGAAGTATTTTCAACAAAAAAAGACTTTAATAAAATAGAAGCTCAGACTGACAGTGAATAATTATGTCTGTGGAAACAATTCTTCTCTAAATGTATCGGAGAAAATTTTTCATGAAAATAGCCATAAAATGAAAAAGACATGGTACATTTAGCCAGTATTTTTTCCATTGTTATTCTAGTTTCCTACACTGTAATTAAGATTAAAAAACTAATATAAAATAGCATTATACACTTTAAAAAGATTATGTAGCATTCACGTTAAAGCTACTCTAAAATATATTTAGCCCTAGAGTATGTTATTAAAGATTCTCTTCTAAAAGTAACTTAATGTATTCATTAACCTGAGGTAAAATACTGACCTAGCGTTATTAGTTGTCTAATGCTTGACACACGATTAAAACATTGCTAGGCTTCTGGCTGTTTATTTGACGGTTGGAAGAATTACTTTAGTAGTCATGTCATTTCAGCCTAACCACCTGCAAAATTGCTCCTGAAACCAGAGAGATACAAATAAAATGAAAAAGCCTAGTACAAAATTAAAAAGAAGAGTAGCAGAGATTCAGTTATGTGTATTCAATGACAATCACCAAAAACATTTATTTAATTTAGTAATGTGGAAGATTTGAATGCCTTCTGAAAAAGCAATTACAATGCATGGTATGGAGCCCTTTGAGGGTTCACAATACATTACTTTATAATGTGTTCACACAGATCTGACATTAAAATGATTAAAGTGGAACTAGCACACAAATTAAAGTTACCCCCAAATCATTATACACATAGCAAAACTTATTTCCATACTAGTATACGTCTGAAGACGTCTGGTATTTTTTAGAAGTCCATCTCATTCTGAGACACACAGGCAGGCACCATGCTGTACCAGCAACTGTGCTCCTGCATCACCAGTCCCTTCCTGTACCTTAAGGTACAATAAATACCTCCTAGAGGAGACTGGGATAGACAGCACAGGAGCACAGATGTCTCTTTGGTAAGATGTCTGCTCTGCTGCCTGTCTGTTTATCTCGAACCGAGTTGGATTTCACAAAAATGCCAGAATTATTCAGGATAATACTAGTATGGATATGCGTATCGTTATGTGCATAATGATTCGAGGGTAACTTAGTCTGTGTGACAGTTCTGCTTTAACAGTACTCTGGTCAATATTTTAAAAAAAAAGTGGCGTAATTATGGGGAAAACCAACTGCTTTGTAGGGGAAAAACATAATTTCCCATTAACTTAAATTCGGCTTTTAAAGGGGAACATTCACATCAGAAAAAGTGTTTACCAGCTGTTTAATCATTGAAGTAGTATTAGTAAATCTGCTTTTTTAACCTCCATGTTAAACCCATCCCGACAATGGAAGTAGATGTACGTACCGCAGAAACTGTCACTTAGTGACAGAGGACGTACATGTAGTCATTCAGTAGAATGAAAAAAAAAGAGTTTGGTGGGCATTAAGTGCCAGCCGTGTGCGCGCGCGGTCGGGCACTAAGGGGTTAAACACTTCCACACAATGCGGCATGGTGTATCTGCAGCACAGCTCACAGGACTTCCCAGCGCTATTTCATTCTCCTCCCACCTCCCTTCCAGCTGCCACACTGCTCACCTCAGAGCAGATACAAACAACAAAGGAAGAAAGAGAGTTGGGGAGAAGCGCAGACATCCCACTGTCTGATAGGGAAATGTCCCGTCCAGCCATAGGATAGACCGCCCCCTCACCATCCCCCCACCTAGAGACCAGTTCAGTATTAGATCGGGAGTCTTATATACTAAAATATATCCTTTATTTATAAAGTTAAAAACAAAAACACACAAATGACTTAGGTGACATCAACAGTGACGTGTCTCCTTTAAAAACATAGTGAAGCCTAAATGCACTTACTATCTATCACGCTAAAAAATATATAACAGCAATACAATGGCTTCTTAATATATGATAGCCTATTCTGTAACTAGTATAGTATCTGAAAGCAAATTCTATTGAATATGTTGATGTCACATAAGTCATTTGTGTGTTTTTGTTTTTAACTTTATAAATAAAGGATATATTTTAGTATATAAGACTCCCGATCTAATACTGAACTGGTCTCTAGTAGGGGGACGTTGAGGGGGTGGTCTATCCTATGGATGGATGGGACATTTCCCTATCAGACAGTGGGATGTTGGTGCTTCTCCCCAAGTCTCTTTCTTCCTTTGTTGTTTGTATCTGCAGTATTCAGCTTTAGACCTGCGGTATGACATACTAGTTTCTACATAGAAATACTCCATGTATGATCATTCACCTCAGAGCAGCAAGATGGTGTCCAGGTTAGTGTTGAGCGAGCACCCCGATGCTCGGGTGCTCGGGTGCTCTGACCGAGCACCCCCTGAGGCTCGAGTGCTCGGCCGAGCACCCGAGCCCCATTGACTTCAATGGGGCGACACCAGGCACCCCCTGCTCTGATGAGGGGAGGGTGCCTGGTCAATGCCCCCTTCATCTCCGCTATGCCCCCTTCATCTCCGAATGCCCCCTTCATCTCCGCAATGTCCCCCTTCATCTCCGCTATGCCCCCTTCATCTCCGCTATGCCCGTCTTCCACAATGTCCCCCTTCATCTCCGCTATGCCCCTCTTCCACAATGTGCCCCTTCATCTCCGCTATGCCCCTCTTCCACAATGTCCCCCTTCATCTCCTCTATGGCATAGAGGAGATGAAGGGGGACATTGTGGAAGAGGGGCATAGCGGAGATGAAGGGGCACATTGTGGAAGAGGGGCATAGCGGAGATGAAGGGGGACATTGTGGAAGACGGGCATAGCGGAGATGAAGGGGGACATTGTGGAAGAGGGGCATAGAGTCTATGCCCCTCTTCCACAATGTCCCCCTTCATCTCCGCAATGCCCCCTTCATCTCCGCAATGCCCCCGTACCTCCAGTCCCTGGTGGTCCAGCGGAGCGTCTTCGGATCTGTGCCTCTTCCGGCACAGATCCCCGCCACCCGAACATGGCGGGCGAGCACATGGCGGTACTCGACGAGTACCGCCATGTGCCGAGCAGAGCGATGCTCGAGCCGATCCGAGCATCGGCCGAGCACGCTCGCTCATCACTAGTCCAGGTGGATCGCAGAGAGGGACAGTCTTCAATTAACATAAAGGAAAAAACTTGAGACACCTGTCAGGAGGTGCAGGGTTTTCATTGTTCTCACAGTAAGAATATTCTCCCTTGCAGTGAGCTGTGTGGTCTCAAGATCAGATTCCACATCTGAGAGGAGGTGGATTACACTAGGTAAAAGGGTCAGGAGGGGGATACTTTATCATTCAATTACTCTTGAACTACAACTCTGACATTATTGAAATAACACTCTCTATGGCTCAAATACTATAAAGATTAATTGGAGCTGGGGTTTTTGTGAAACATTACTATCTATTCAAGTCAAATTTCTTCTAGGGACTGCAAATGTTATGGGTCAATCCCAGAATTGTGTTTTTTTCTCTGTAGATAGCAAGCTCTGGAATATAATGACAAATTATTTGTCAGTATTAATTCTGCCTCACTATTCACTGTGCTCAGTTTCAATGTGTTTAAATACCCCACTAAGTCATAATGTATTGTAAATATGGGTTCAGTATATTTGCCAGGTCACACAAAATTAAATATTGCTTCTTATGTCTTATAATGCATGCATTTTTGAACATAAAACAGACAGCACCAAAAAAACACTTTTGTGAGACACTTACTAGTGCTTGCCCCAGACCAAAAGTTTTTAGCCTGCCCCTTGACTCCTTGTTGTCTTTAGTCTTGTAAGAGGTTTAGTACTACTACTGAAAGTTTCATGTAACGTTTACAAAGGAAAGGAGGATCATCATCATTTATTATACAAGCTGCAGAAACCATGGCAGTGTCAGTTTTTTTAAGTGAATGTTCACTACCTTCAACACATCCATGCACTCTTCCTAGTTTCCCCTGGCCCTTACCCCAAGCACATTTGGTGGACATAATGAAATATTGATTTTTGCAGTAAACCATATTACAGAACTATTATTTTGTAAAGTGATGTTTTATTTGTCTGAAAAGAATGTATGATGTATGTCTCTCTCTCTCTAATATATATCTAATATATATCACTTTCAGTCTCAGTCACAGCTCAGGTCAAGGAGTCTCCTGCCTGTTACTGTCACCTATCAGTCAAAAATGTTTTTTTTCGTTTGTTTTTTAACCTCTCACTGTCTGTCGCTGGCTACAAAGAAATCACACTGCACGCAACCACAAGTAACTTTAGTTCCCCCTCAGCATGTCTGTCTCTTCATGTAGTTAGTGTAAATATTTCAACAGCAGCTTTCTCTTTCTTTCCTGAGCTGAGTGCAGGATGAGGATATGCTTATTCAGAATCAGCATCTTGCAATTAATAGTCCCCACACAGGTATGCAACACCACCACACATCAGGGTATATTTTGTATATTGTTCGTATGGATGTAAAGTAAGTTTTATTTGCCTGTTTGTTTTTTGAATGTATTGTGCATTTATATCTGTCTACAAAGGGTATCTGCCATTCACTCAGTCTCAGTAGAGGTTCAGCCAGACTAATATTGGATCACCTGCTTGACTTTCACTGTTACTTATAAGTCAAACTTTTTTTATTATTATTTATGTCTTCTTTCTCCCTTCACATATGTCCCCCCCCCCACCCAGAGAACAGGCTACCACAAGGACACCTTTCAAACAACTCCAGCTGCCTCTTTTTGTCTGTATGCCTCTACAAAATTCAACTGCTTTGTCTCTCTATACCAAACAGAGGCTGACATTTTGCATGAAACTGACACCCCCTTTTATACTTCAAATCAGGATGCACCCCAGTGAATCGATTTCAATAATATAAAATCTTGTTTATTAGAATTCAAACATTTATGCAGACATCAGGATAATAAAGACTCATGGTCTCACACATTTCGCACTATACGTGCTTAATCATAGACGCAACTTCACTGAGAGAAAACGCCACATTTAAACTATTCAATCAATTTACAATAATGTTGCTAGTCATAGTGACTTATTTCAATTAGCAAGCTAAACCTCATGAATTAAAGGGGATGTATACATAACATTGAACTACAGATTTCACTCTATTCTTTATTATTAAAATGTAACTTTTAATCTCAGTTTCCAACAATACAAATACATTTACCTAAATTTAATAAAAACCTAAATGTACACAGTCTACCAAAAGTGTGAGTATGACTAATGTCGTGGAATACTTCTTATTCATTATATCAGTGTCAAAAAATTCTCAGATAATTGACACTGAGAATATTTTGACATTGATATAATGAATAAGAAATATTCCGTGACATTAGTCATACTAACAATCTTTTTTGGTAGACTGTATAAATTTAGGTTTTTATGAAATTTAGGTAAATGTATTTGTATTGTTGGATACTGAGATTAAAAGTCACATTTTATTTATAAAGAATAGACTGAAATCTGGAGTTCTGGAGTATACATCCCCTTTAATTCATGAGGTTTAGGTTGCTAATTGAAATACATCACTATGACTGGATCTAACAACATTATCGTGAATTGATTGGACAGTTTAAATGTGGTGTTTTCGCTCAGTAAAGATGTGCCTATGAGTAAGCATGTATAGTGCGAAACGCGTCAGACCGTGAGTCTTTGTTGTCCTGATGTCTGCATAAATGTTTGAATTCTAATCAACAAGATTTTATATTATTGAAATCAATTCTACAGAGTGTGTCCTGATTTAAAAGATAATTGCCCAGGAGAGAGTCCACCTCTTCAGATTGCACCAAGACATTGAAGCGGTGCCTAGTGAGTGATTTATATTGCATAGTCTGCAAAGTCGACAGTGCCACCAGTGTTCAGTGTGTGTGTATCCCCCTTTTATACTAACATTGTGGGAATAAATGGGGAAATTATCCACATGGTGGAGGGATACATTATTATAACTGATTTCAATGCAATAAAAATACAGAAAAAGTGGCAAAGCTGCCCTTTACATATGTTTAACTATTGAGATGATTTGTTTCACACATGCCTATACGCAAGCAGATCAGAAGTGAAACGCGCTAAGTCAAGATCAACAGAAACAGTGTCAATGTGACAAATCCCATACAGTGGATTCCATAGAATGGAAAATTATGAAAATGGGTATAATAACATTTTCTTAGATGTTGAAGTATTGCTAGTAGGGGTGGGTCATAAAATGAGGAAAATTTCCTGCATGACTTTTCCTAAAAAATGGCAGATTTTTCACTTTTTTTGTAAAAGTTTTCTCTTTTTCTCCAATGCAAAATTGTCCTCCTTTTGGCCTATTCCAGCACATTATTCTCCTAGTCTAACACATTTTTCACATAGTATAACACATTTTTCACATAGTATAACACATTTTCCACCTATTCAACACATTTTTCTCCTATTCGAACACATTTTCTCCTATTCTAACACATTTTTCTCCTATTCTAACACATTTTTTCTTATTACAACATATTTTTTCCTGTGTTTAATATGATGCAAGATTTCCCAGCACAATATTACTTCTTCTGAGGGCTGTATTAGAGAAATAAGTATCTGGAAGTCAAAGTTATGAGTCCTACAGAAAATTATGCCTTGAAAAATGTGTTAGCGTGCAGAGTGCCTTTGCCCTTTGCCCACAACTCTTCTTGCTTAAGTGACACTGGCACGTATTCATGGTGATGTCAAGTGATAAAAAAATAAAGAAAATACAACCTACAATGTGGCAGATGTGCATGGTAGTGGTGGAGGGGGACTGGTGTGGTGTGATTGGTGGAACCTTGACAAACTGCATCCATCCCGGAGGGAGAGGGATCATCATCATTTATTGCACATGCTGCAGCAACAATTGCTGCAGTTTTTGCACTAACACTTTACTCCTACATCCCTGCACTTCCTCCACCTTTCCCCTTCCCCCTGCCCCTTGTGCATTTGCTAGACATTACTCAACTACTGTGTGTGTTTTTACTCTCTGTAGTACACAACTGATGGAGTGTGATGTCTTGCCTTGGCCCTCAACAAAATTCTCAATGTCGTCTGCTGTCTATCAAGTCACAGAGCTCCCAGTCAGCTGTCTAATATATTTATTCGTTTAATTATTTATGTTTTTGTTTTTTTCATTTTTTTAATACGTTTTAAGTTGTCCACCATATCTTATCACAGTTAGTCCCCCCCAAAAATAAATATAAAAAAAAACAAAATCAACAACTTCTTTCACCAGATTTCCCCAGCACAGACATAATAAAAGTAAAACCAGCAAGCAATTTGGACCCCAAATACCTGGGTCTTGCCAGTCAGTCACACCAAATTTTGGAGTATTTTGGGTCAACCTCCTTCCTCCATTCTTCACCCCATTGTGTCCCCAGACTCTCCTACTACAGAGAACAAATGTCCTATCTAAATGACTCCCTAAAACTAAGCTTCAGTTCCCCTTTATTTGCCTATCTCCTCTAGCTAAAAAAACATGCTGCTCTGTCCTCTCACAAATACAGAATGGCTGCTGTGAGAGCATGACAGCATTTTATATGGCTGTAGAAAAAATGTTCTACCCATTGATTTCAATGGAATGAGCTAGGCAAAAAAAAGCGGGAAAAAGAGGAAAAAAACGGCACTTTCCTCTGGAAATTTTTCACCAAGCGGAAAGTGCCATTTTTTACTGATTTCAGTATGAACAGATGCTCATGCCGAAAAAATCAGACTAGATGCTTTTCAGGCTATGGTTAATGTCTCTGATACTGACAGTCCCTGATAGTTTTGAATAATCGCTTAAAGAACAGTGGGGTATGTAACACACTGTGAAGTAATGCATTTTATTTTGTTAATTTTATTTTTATTTCGAAAGTGTTTTTCCAGGAAGAATACAATTTTCAAGTATGTCCTGGTCAGCACTGAACATCCTTTTGGTACTTAAGGGGTTAAACAAAAAAAAAAAAAAAAAAACACAAAAGTCATCCCCTTCATTCCTTATAGTCAGATAGTCAGAGAGGTTGGTAAAAAGAACTGAGGAGAGATGCATTAAGGGTCGATACGGGCTGAGGATGGTGATGATGATGTTTTATGGCAAAGACTCAGTGCCAACATGCACAAACATGTCCACCTTCAATCCACCACCAATTCATCATCAACACTGTGAATCCGCCATGTCTTCAAGAGGTTCACGACTTTTCACTGAACACATTGACAATGTCTATTTCCATATGGAAATGCAGGTTAATGTGCCATTGTCGTACTCATGTGGGTATATTTATATGTTAATGTGGCTGTTCAGCAAATACTCTAAACTCCTATAGCAGCCTTTGCTGTTTGAGTTCACAGTCCCAACATTGCCTACCTGAGATTGGAAATTTCCCTGTAGCTCTCTTTGGAGCCAGAGGACAATTTGCTGTCTCTGCTACAGGCAGTTCCTGACTCATTGTTCAGGATGATGAGGGAACTTAGTGGAATGGAAGTTGTCATGATTTGGTTAGATCTGCCCACCTTATTACAATTGTTAAGCGGCAGCACTACTAAAAAAAAAAATCATCAGTCTAATCTTTTACTGTGACCAATACTGTGTGTCAGAGGGCCCACAACACACCACAGAGCATTAACAATTGTAATGAGGTGGGCAGATCTAACCAACTTCAGCTCCACTAAGTTTCCTCATCTTCTGTACAATGTGTCAGGAACTGCCTTGGAAAAAAGAATCCCTGACAAGGATCCTGACAAGGATCAGTGCACTGGCAGTCCACTTTTGCAAAAAGCTGTGTTAACTAGATCTCTAAATTAACTAGGAGGGGGCAGCCTGAATTAGGAAGTCCTTTCTCCAGGCACTGTACTGTGAGGAAAGGTGGAACAGTGAAAGGGACAGAGTAAGGAGCATTATTAAATGGGTGGGGAATGACAGGGAAGGGTGGGAGGAGAGTGAATGGGTGAAGGGCAGGAAGGAGAATGTGCTGCATCAATTGGTGAAGCCATGTCCCCTCACATTGCTAGACACACTAGATAAGCTGGCAAGGTGAGTGGATGGCAGTGGATGCTTCACCAAGGAGAGTGGCACAGGAGGACCATAAATACTTATATTGACATTTATAGAGTATGCAGTTCTTTTATTATATGTTAAGCATTGTGTGCATGAGTGTGTATGTGCATCTGTGTATGTGTGTGTGCATGTGATTGTGTATGTGCATGTATTGTATGAGTGTGTGTATTTTAACCCTTCAATACATCAGTTCATAGTGTACTAGTATACTAGTTTCAGGAGCAGGAAGTATTAGTCTTCTAGACATATTCTTTATTAGTTTTTTCTGACACTATGGGATACATCTTCCTGCAATTCTATTGGTTAACCTTTCAGTGCCACAGGGGAGTGCAAAGCACATACCTGTGGCACTGAAATAGTTTGTGGTGCTGTTTGTGGTGCCGTAGTCTAAGCACATACTCTCTGCTCCCCCAGTGAGGGTCCAGAGAGAATACACTCACATTTCAGGGTTGTCAAATTGCTGGTGATGTGTAAGGGAGGGATTCCCTTCCACATCGCCAACAGTTTGACAACGCTTCATGCTAATAAGCAAATTCTTCCCCCTCCCGTTGCAAACCAAATTCTTAGTACTTATGGAAATCATCAAGGCGATGTTCTCACCACACAATGTTAGACACACATCCCCACAGCATCAACCCTTAATGCATCAGCATCCCCCACCCCCCGGTATAATTTTGGAGACAAAGTAAACTTTGCATTGATTTGAATGGGACTTTTAACACTTTAAATGTGAGAGGTCCAAAGAAATACAATGAAGACCTCTCCGGCATCCAAGGATTTATAAGTCCCACCTAAATAAAATGGAATTTGGAGAATTTGTATTGTTCCCTATAGTGCAGTTGTTGATGGTTTACTTTGTAATTATCAAGTTCCGCTTAGTAAATTATCCTCAAACTTTAATTAAATTTGAACAAAAAACAAACCTGCCCTGCTCCATACAAATGAAACAAATGTAAAGCCTATATCATATCAATGTATTGATTTACCAATTTGGAAAAAAAATGAGGGTTGTGTTGCATAATTTGGCCAAAGTAATAGTAATAGTTCATAATAACGCCACTCAGATTAATCATACTAGTTTGTAGTCCATGTAGAGCCATGTATCAATACTATCCAATTTGTATTTCTTGAGTAATTTAATTATAAAATATCCACCTTCCTCTCATTTTATCCATGTTATGCTGCTTGTCATCCTGCTCCAGATGGAGAGCAACAAGGGACAATCTTCAGTAAGCATAAGGAAAATACCGCTATCCTTCTTCACAGAGGGCAGAGTTTTCATTATACTCACAGCATGAAGATTGTCCCTCTCTGTGAGTTTTCTGGTTCCAGGACTGGATTCCATAACTGAGGGGAGGGTATGTTAAAGGGGTGGGAGGGGGATAATTTATAATTAAATTATTCAAGAAGTAAAAATCAGATAGTTCTGATGCACATCCACACTTGGACTACAAACTAGGCAGATTAATTGGAGCTCCGCTTATTTACTATCCCTTTAAGGTATCCAATTTTAAGTGTGTCTTAACAAATATATATTGCTATATTTTTGATTTGCCAGAACAATTTAGAATATAAACTCCTATATTTAAAAATTCCTCCTGAACAAATTGTTTTTAAAGAAAAGCATTGAACACCTAGGTAAAAACACCTAAACTATTATGCATAATAAAGGAACAAAATAGTTCATATTGCCAGGTTAGACATGCTTTCAAATAGGAATCATCAAAAATAAGGCCATGTACTATGCCTTTAAGATAACACCTTTTTACAATAATAATCAATTGCACATTTTATCATATATCAAATATTTATAACTGTGGAATTAAATGAAATTTAAACATTGGGAAAAAGCAGCTAGAATGAGAAAGGGAAAATATCTGCAAACCAAAGAAAAAAAGAAGAAACTCACAAGAGCTATACACAAATAATCCTATATAATAATTCACTAAAACGTGTGTAACGATGCAGTTATGCGCAGTAGAGACTGCCAGTGACTAGGCTGATACAGAGCGGGGTGCTCAGAAGGAGCGTTCAACTCTGTATCAGCCACGGCACAGGCAGTATCTACTGAGCATGACTGCACCGCGACCAGCTGGAAGTGGCACTATGGCCCGTGTAACGGGCTCTTCAACTAGTATATTCATACAAAAATAAGAATCCAAGTGAATAAGGCATGCAGGTCAGCAAGGAATGGGGAAGTCACCAAGTCCAAACCATGAACAAACCTTGAGCAAAAGCAAAAGTTAAACAATCCTGTGCTGCTCCTTCCAAATTATACAAATGTGAACCCTCTATTGAGCCTACATCACACAGTACAAGTTAATTTGCTTATTTAAAGGGATAGTAATACTTCGTTTTATCTTTATTTCATTTTGTAGGCATTAAAAAAACATGAAGAACAATATAAGTCTATCTCTCAAACCTTTATGGTTTGACAGATATTCACAAGCAAAGTTTCCAGATTTTTCGCTTTTCCTGCGAAAATGTTCATCTTTCCACCTATGCAAAAATGTCCTCCTTTTTGACTATTTTAACAAATTTTCCACCTATTTTAACACATTTTTCTCCTATATTTCCAATACGTACTACATTTTCTACCGTAATATTACTTCTTGTGAGGGCTGAAGTTTAGAAATAAGTGGCTGAAAGTCACTGTGAGTCACTGTGTTAGCATGCAGCCCACAACACTAACTTCCTGCTTAAGTGACACTGGCACATATTCAATAAATAATAATACAACCTACAATGTGGCAGATGTGTATGGTAGTGGTGGTGGGGGACTGGCATGGTGTGATTTGTGAATGTATTTTTACCATTGTCACATGCTATCCTCCTTCTCAGATTAATGACACACATAACTTAGCAGTGGACTAGTCCCAAGTGTGGAAAATAGTGGCAACCCTTCTTCACATCCCTCGTCCACCTCCTCATCTGTGCTGCTGTTAATATATTTGTCCTGGCTTTGTCTGTCATCATATGTGGTTTCTGTTACCTGATACTCAGATGGTATGAGATGTTGCTTCATTTTTAAGAATGTTAGTCTCCCAACATTGCTGCTTGATAGCCGTGTCCTGCGGTCATTGACAGTATAACCAGCCCTACTGAAAACCCTCTCAGACTCAATGCTTGCTGGAGGACAAATGAGGCTTTCCACTGCAGTACATGTCAATGCTGGCCACACACACTGCTTTGTTTGCCAGTAATCCATGGGGTCATTGTTTCTGCCTAAAACATAGCTATCCTGCAAGTATGCAGAAATCATCTCACATGCATTGGGACCACTTCTAGGAGCTACACGGTCTTCTCGTGTGTCAGTTACCAACCCATACTCAGGGAGCAAGTCCCAAAGAGATGTGCCACCACCACCACTACCAATGCGGGGTTTTTGCTGCCTCTGCTGAGACCCATGAATTGCCCTGTGCTCTGAATGGGATATTCTGGTTGATGATGTAGCCACTTCTGCTGGTTCAAATGCTTTGCTGCCTTCCTTTTCACTATACTGCCTAGATGTTTGTTGTGCTCTCACTTTCTCCCTCTCATCCTCCACAATGAAACCCTCCACTCGATCAATAAGCATGGCTGATGGCCCTTTGGCAGAAATTCAGAAATTTTGTGTTTAAAGTGGGGGTCCAGCAATGTGGCAAGAATGTATTCCTAATTGCTTTTAATGGACACTATGCGAGGATCTTGTTAAAAGCACTCTAACATGTCCTTTACTATCACGGTGACCGTGATTGCCTCCAGTGGGTAATTGCTGTAACAGCGACATTGTTACTTCCTGGCTGTCGCTCTGTGGAAGTCGCTGTTCTTATAGGTCACTGTGCTTGTGATGTCATCTCTCTGCCCACCTGCCAGGCCTTTTAAACCTCAGCATGTCCTATTACCTTTGCCCTTTCGTGGTGTACCTGAGCCTAGTGCTGTGTTGGTCCATTGCTTTTCCTGTGTATTACTCTTGCTCCGTCTGACTACCCGTTCCAGCTCTGACTCATTAATACCCATTCAGGCTCTGACTTCTGGCTATGTCTGACTACCCGATCTGGCTCTGACCTCTGGCTTTGGCTGACTACCCGTTCCGGTTCTGATCTCTGGCTGCCTTTGGTTACTCTCCCTCTGTTGCGCTCCGGTTGCAATTACCAGCCTCGGCTACCTAGCCTTGGTTATTGGGATCCTTGCTGCCTGTGCCTACCCATTTCTACTCTCGCTATGTCTAGTTGCATTTGCCGGTCAGTCTGTGTACTGACCTCCTGTGGTCGTTACGGTTTCTCTGCTGCCTTACCTAGCCCTCAGTGCCGTTTACTTTGCATTCGTTATACCCTAGTGTTAGGGTATAGTTGCGCTTCATTTTCCTGCCGACTCAGACTGTGGTAGTGCTATGCACTGTCCTCCCATCTGTCTGTGAAGGTTCCTAGGGCCATACGGAGACTAGCCACACCTGCCTAGTGAAGGGTTGAGGAAGTGTCTTGCACTGTCCTGACCTGGCCTCGTGGAGGTGGTGGAGTTAGAGTCACTACTGTGTGCTCCAGTGTCAGGAGCTACTCACTGCCGTTGCCTGAGTTACTGTCACGGATAAGAGACTCCTCCAACAAGGGTTGGTGGAGCGAAGGCTAGAGTGCGTCGCTGGAGTGCGTGGCTGGTGTACGCAGGCCCCCTGTAGTGCTTTGTGCTGCGGCCAAGGCCGTGTAGAGGTGCTGGCCGCGAAGCCAGATGACCTCCTCCGGTTGAGCCGAAGAAGGCCCAGGATAACGCAGTACAGTGAGGACACCCACCACCAACCCCAGGGAAGGACTATTTCCAAGTGAATAAGGACCTACTGCAGGTAAGCCCAGAGGCTAAGAGACTAAGCAAGGAGAGCAGCAAGAGCAGACTGGACGGCACAGGAAGAGACTGGACTAGGAATTGGGGGTGCAGAGCAGAAGCAGACAGGAGGCTAAGGATGGACTGGACAGGGCACTAGGTTATAACTGGAGCAGTCATGAAGAAGCTGAAGTCCACAAGGACAGAAAAGAAAGGTACAGATGCTGACTGGAGCAGTGAGGAAGGAAGGCTGCACAGGACTGGAGAGGCACCTGGTTGGAGAATGGAGCGGACAGGAGAGACTGGATACTACAGGACTGGAGGAGCACTGGAGGTAGGTAGAGAGGCGGTTGCTGACTGGAGCAGGCAAGAATGGGACCCACAAGACTGGAGGAACAGGACTGCCAGACCCTAGATGCAGAGTATAACTGGAGCAGGCAGGAAGAAAGCGGCACATAGGAACCGAACCCCGAAGTGCGGGTAAGGCTGTAGCGTGGTGACGAGCTGACAAACCCGGAAGTCGGGCAACCCGCCGGGAAGGCGGAGGAACCCTGACAGTTACTCTATCGTCTGGGTACAGATGTGGGCCTATCGCACTAGCCTAGTGAAGGGTGAGGAAAGGGAGTTCACTGTTCCTCCCTGGCCTTGTGAAGGTGTGTTACTCATTGCTGCCAACTATCGTGTCACTCATTGCTGCCACTGTGTGTCATTCATTGCTGCCACTACTGTGTCATCCTTGCTGCCGCTATTGTATTTAAAATAAAGTTTTATTTTAAGTTCATCTGTACTTGTCAGTGTTGTTATTTCTTAGTCACTCTGTGACATTTACCAGCTGGTGCATGTCTGTGTTGTCATTCTGGTAAGAATCCTCAGCCATGCTCCTCATTTGTTTCTGCAATAAAAATATCAGTGGAAGAATTTCCTAATTCCTGCCCCAATGCAACTCACCAGCATGGTTGCCTCCTCAAACGGTTTCAGCAGCTCACATACATCGCACATTAGTTGCCATTGGCTAGGTGACAAAAAGGCTCCCTTCAAAGCCTTCCAGTTTTGCATGGTGTACTCGCTAATGTCCTTATTCTGCTCTTACAAATGATCTAGCATGTACATGGTGAAATTCCACCTGGGTGAGACCTCCATTTACAGCTGGTGATGGGGCAGGTTGTTGCGCTCTTGTACGGAATATAGAGCGTTGCGTGCATTGTAGAAGCTACTAAAATGGGCACAGATTTTGCAGGCAATAGTAATCTCTTTGAGGGTCTTGGATTCCTCCAGTGTCCCCCTTCATCTCCGCTATGCCCCTCTTCCACAATGTCCCCCTTCATCTCCTATGCCATAGCGGAGATGAAGGGGGACATTGTGGAAGAGGGGCATAGCGGAGATGAAGGGGGACATTGTGGAAGAGGGGCATAGAGTCTATGCCCCTCTTCCACAATGTCCCCCTTCATCTCCGCTATGCCCCTCTTCCACAATGTCCCCCTTCATCTCCGCTATGGCATAGGAGATGAAGGGGGACATTGTGGAAGAGGGGCATAGCGGAGATGAAGGGGGACATTGACCAGGCACCCCCTGCTCTGATGAGCGGAGGGTGCCTGGTCAATGTCCCCCTTCATCTCCGCTATGCCCCTCTTCCACAATGTCCCCCTTCATCTCCTATGCCATAGCGGAGATGAAGGGGGACATTGTGGAAGAGGGGCATAGCGGAGATGAAGGGGGACATTGTGGAAGAGGGGCATAGACTCTATGCCCCTCTTCCACAATGTCCCCCTTCATCTCCGCTATGCCCCTCTTCCACAATGTCCCCCTTCATCTCCGCTATGGCATAGGAGATGAAGGGGGACATTGTGGAAGAGGGGCATAGCGGAGATGAAGGGGGACATTGACCAGGCACCCTCCGCTCATCAGAGCAGGGGGTGCCTGGTTTAATGCTCGAGTGCTCCCATTCATTTGAATGGGGCTCGGGTGCTCGGCCGAGCACTCGAGCATCAGGGGGTGCTCGGTCCGAGCACCCGAGCACCCGAGCATCGGGGTGCTCGCTCATCCCTAGTCACAACTAAATTTAGCACATGGGCAAAGCAGGGCACATGCACCATCCTACCTATTCTCAAAGCAGGGATTATGTTGGAGCCTTTATCAGCAGACACAAAACCAGCTTTTAAGGAGCTTGGTACAAGCCATTCCTCTATCACCTGCACTAGTTTACTCAGAACATCTACAGCTTTGTGGGATTTTCTTTCAATCAATCACATGCACAAGGTGGCGTGACGATGGTATGGGCTAGCCTGCTGCTGCTGACACCTTTTAATCACAGTGCCACAACAAGAAGCATGATTACTGGCTTTCACCTGATGCTCTAAGCTAGTGTTGTCCACTGTTGGTGCTGGGAGGGAAACCCAGTAAGCAGTCACAGTCATATAGTCTGTGCTATGCCCACTTGTCCACATATCTGTTGTCAGGTGGATTTTCTTGCCATACACACTTTTAAGCCCTTTGCCCACCACACTAACCACCTGCTTGTACAATTCAGGCACAGCTGTCCTGGAGAAATAACTGCAGCTTGGGATATTCCAGCGTGGAGCTACACATGACATCAGTTCTCTGAAACCTCAGTTTTCTACAAAAGAATACGGCAGCATGTCCATTGCCAACATCTTGGCAACCTTGCTATTCCAATGGCATACTTTGGGATTGTTTTTGCAAAGTTTTTGTCTCTTTCCCAGGAACTGTTGGCACTGGCAGTAGCACACTCTCTGACACATAAATAACTTCACTACTTCTTTTTTCTGCCCTAGAGCCCTGGGATCATTTTAAAGTGCTTCTGCTGCTGCTAGTTGTGGCACCTTTGGCCTGCTGACAGTGTGTCTCCCAGTCAGACCTGTGGTTGTGCTTCAGGTGGGATCTCATAGAGGAGTTGCCTAGGTGTGAGCCTGCTTCCCCCCTGCTCACGGGCTTTTTGCATAGACAACAGATAGCAACATGCTTAGCTTGAGGATCCTGAGTGAAGTATCTTCATACTGTGTACTTCATGGAATGAGGGGTTCCTGAGGTGATGCTACTACTACTACTGGGGCTAGATGTTGATGAAATTCTACTGCCACTACTACTAGGTGTCAAAGGTGCAGCACTTACAGCAGCAGCAGCAGCAGCAGAGGCACTCGTCATATCTGACATTGTGAATGTTAACCTGTGTTGTTGTTTCTGGGTACTCAAAACAGGTGTGTGTGGCTGAGTGAGACTTGGACTTTCAAGAGGCAATGATGCTGATGATGACTGATAGGGTGACTGTGTGCTTTTTGACATCTGCATTTGTCCAGGGTCAGACTTTCCAATGGCTTTCTCAAACAGTTTATAGACAGACACAGTGCTCCTTAAAAGTGGTGGAAGATTCAGACTTTGACTTTCTGCTAACCTTATAGCCCTGTCATCATCCTCACTCTCAACTTCGTCTGTATCTGAACAAGACAAGGATGCTGGATGGATGTATTCTAGATCTGCATCATCATCAGTCATCATTAAGTTATCCTCAGCAGCATTAGCATCACCTGACAGTTATTGCCCACTACTACCCTCATATTCCTCTAAGCTTTTGGAGGTCTCAAACTATTTCTTTTTACTTTTACTGTAACAAAGTTCCCTACTATGGGTGTTTTTGTGCTTGTTTGTCTCACTATCTGATGCAGCAGGCGGTTCAGCTCCTACACCTTCCTTTATTATGCTACTGCCAGCATCAGCAACACTTCAGTGTAACTTGTTGTTATCTTCAGTGTTCCTCTTATATGGTTCTTTATTTCTACTGGCACTGGTGGTGCTGGAACTAGTTTTGCTGAGACCTTGACAAACTGCATCCTCCCTTGGAGTAGAGGGATCATCATCATCACTGATTGCACATGCTTCAGCAACCTTTGCTGCAGTCAGTTTTTGAATTACTACTTTACTCTCCCATCCCTACACTGCTGAACCCCTCCCCCTTCCCCTTGTGCATTTGCTGGACATTACGTGTTTTTTACTGTACACAACACAACTGATGGAGCTGTTTGATGCCTTGCCTAAGCCCAGTCAGCTTTTTGTCACTGTCACCTAATATATTTAGTTCTTTATTCTTTATTTATTTATTTTTTTTTTTTAAGTTGTCCACCCTGTTGTTTTATCACAGTGTGTCCAAAAAAATATTCTAACTGAAAAACAAAATCAACAAAGTCTTTCCCCAGACTTCCCCACCCAACACAGAGACAAGAACAGCAAGATCAGCAAGCAAATAGATCCCTAGCTGCCTGTGTCTTGCCAGTCAGTCACATGGAATTTTGGAGGGTCAACCTCCTTCCTCCCTTCTTCTCTCCAGAGTGCCTCACTGACTCTCCTAATAAACACTTACACAGAACAAATGTCCTACTAAAAGATTCCCTAAATTAAACTTCAATTCTCCTGTCTTGTCTAGCTCAAAGGTGCTGCTCTCTCCTCTCACAAACACAAAATGGCTGCTGTGAGAGCATAACAGCCTTTTATATGCCTGTAGAAAACTTTTCTTCCCATTGATTTAAATGGGTGGGAAAGGCGGGAAAAAGAGGAAAATTGACACTTTTCACGGGAAATTATTCGCTAAGCGGAAAGTGCCATTATTCGCCGATTTCAGTTTGAGGCAAAAATTTTCACCCATCACTACCCATAAGGCAAAAAGAGAATGTCTTTAAATATATAGGGACTGTCAACAAAATCAGTGTGATTTGCATTGTCGTGCTAATCGTGAATGTCTCCAAATATTACACACCATAGTCACGGTGCAAAGGAGAGATTGTATTGACATAGTATGACAGTATCCTCCAACAGAATCTCTTTAATTAACTCTTCAGTCAAACAGTCAAGCATAACAACAATGGCGTGATAAAGAGGTGTTAAAGCGAGGATGTCCCCACCAGTGACATCACCTCTCCAATTCCTGTGCCACACCGTGGAGCCAATGCACCAAGATTTCTCAATCTTTGGAGATCCTAGCGAATTAACTCCATTGAACAACACGGGAACTAGAGAATTGACACCACCGGAGAAGCCATCTCCACTCCATCACCTCCCTTTTTTTTATATTTTTAAAGCTTTATTGAAAATTTATTGGCTGTCATTGGTCCTTAACACAAGTTTACCCGTGATGATCCTGGCATGTCTTGGGTCTTTAAGGGGTTAAATTTAAACTCCTAACAAAATTGCTTTTAAAGTAAGCACACATGACTTTGAGCATAAGTGAGTTTCCAAAAACACTACGTGTGAGAGATGCACCTTCATTAAAATGATAACTTGTTATATCACAACTTTACTGATCTCCTTAATAAAACAGTCAGAAAAGTATTTTCCATTAGCTGAGAGTTCTGTCCCTGATGATACAATTTCAGCTAGTTTTGGATCTATTCTCGGCAGGGTAGGTCGGTGGCATGAGCATAGGTAGTTACCTGCTTGTGCCCATGAACATAGCTAGTCACCTACCTGTGCACATGAGTATAGCTAGTTACTTGCTTGTGCACACAAACCCAAATACTGACCTGCTTGATTAAAACTCCAAGGTCAGTGGTCATTACTTTAACTATTCATTCTCTGCCCTTTGGGTACATCATCCTATTCTTCTTGCTGGCTGTGACAGAGATAGGCATTACAGAAATTAGCTATTAAAAGTATGAACTTCCCATCATATATCCAATCAATTCTTGAGTTGGGGCCTGTCCATATCATTCCTGAAAAGACACCCAGTTATCTGCGAGCAACTCTGGACCAACTGTGTGCACTTTCCCTATCCCCCTCCTCTCCTGTGCTTTCTCCTATCCTTCTTCTCCTTTCCAATTTTTTTTTTTTTGTCTGTCTCAGATACTCACCCTGTTTCTGCCAGGAAGCCATCCTAAACAATTCATAATGTAACTAGTTGAAGAGCCCGTTACATGGGCCGCAGTGCCACTGCCAGTCGGTCGCGGGGCAGTCATGCTCAGTAGAGACTGCCCACGCCACGGCTGATACAGTGCCAGCCGGTCGCGGGTCAGTCATGCTCCTTCGGAGCACCCTGCTCTGTATCAGCCTTGTCACGGGCAGCCTCTACTGCACATGACTGCAGCACGCGCAGCAGTCTCTACTGCGCATGACTGCATCATTACACACATTTTAGTGAATTATTATATAGGAGGACTTACTCCTCCCTTCAATATCCTCCCCACATTGCATTAGAATAACATGTTATGCTTATAACTTATATTTGCTCTTCAAATACTTCTTATCGGTCTAACTACCAGAGTCATAGCCACCATCATAGGTTGAAGATTTCTTTAAATGTTGTTTATAAACTGTTTAGCCCTCGTTGTACTTAAACAGTCCTTCCTTCAATTACTTCTAACTTTCCTATTAGCCATATCATTTGCATTGTTGTGTTTTTTTATGTTTCCTCTCTTTATGGATTCTAATTGTCTATGTAATTTGTTACACTTGTAACCCTGTTTGAACCACAATAAAGCTTTTTAAAAGGAAAAAAAAATCTGAACGTCCACATATTCTTTTATTTATGTGTTACCATAAATGGAGGAGGAGAAGTAAAAGCAGGAAAGAAGGAGCAAGCGGAGGAAGACATAGTGGAGGAGGAAATACATAATTTATAACACAGTACAGTACAGTAACCCAGCAATAAATGGAAAATAATACACAAATTTCTACATAATATATTGCTGGCTCTCTGCTTGAGAACTAACAAAGTCTAGAGTTATAATGCAAGCCAAAGGTATGTGTGGTCTGTCAAGATATTTAATACAACATGGACAAAATATTTATAGTCTTGCATTCAAGCTTGGAAGTTAATGCAAAAGGGGCACTGGGAAGGTTTACTAACAGAAAACAACAACCATTCATCTAGATATGATCTCATAATCAAGTCTTATGATAAATGTGAGTTAAAGATCATTATGCTAGGCCCAGTATGCTTTTAACCAAGCGATATAAGTGTTATATGGAGTATGTTTTAGACTAAAGCAAGTATTTTAAAAAGAAGCTGAAATAGCAGCTATGCAATGCGGCAAAACAGAAATACAAAAATACAACCATTGGGTTAAATAAAATTTGAATGGATACAATAGTAGCGGATATTATTTGCATGGTACAGTGACCCTTTAAAGACTGTCATAAAAATGACATTAGCATTTTTATAAACAGCATTTTAATTAGAAAACAAAAAAGGATGAAAGATCAATAGCTGATTAAAATTCTTTAAAGTTGGATTTCATAAGACTAAATAAGAAAAGCAATGAAGAGTCTAACACTATCATTTGCTTAGCAACTTTATACAGCTGTTAAAAAATAGTGAGGCTCATTATACAGAACTAGAGTCATTTTGGAGTAAATTAACTGCATGAAAGGAAACAAATATTCTCCAAATTCCTACTAATATAAGTGGGACTTTTAATCCCTTGAATGCCATAAAGGTATTCACTTCATTAAATATGTACCCCTCTTGCACTCAAAGGGTTAAATACATAAGAAAATGTTTTTCCCCTGGGGTGAGTTGGATTGCTGTACAATTACTCAAAGGGGGTTATGCAATTAGATATGATAAAGAAGAGATCAATTTTCCAGTGATATAAACTCTCTAAGTCCTAAATTATTCTGAGGAACATGTGCACTAATGTGTTTCAAGTTGGACTGATCTTATTGCAATGGCTCTGTAGAATCATGTAGGAATTGGAGAGTTTATCACACTGGAGAAGTGATCTCCACATCTTCACCTCTTTATTAAAGGGGAACATTCACATCCCCAAAGATTTTCACTACTGCTTTTAAAATATAAAGCAATAATCAGCGCTGGCTTTATTTATTTTCTCCACTGCCTGAGAGTGGAGATATTAATCTTTGAAATGTGGCACTTCCGCATTCTGAGGAACCGTGTATGAGCGGCAGGACTTCCCACCTCCCTCCCAGCAGCCCCCATGGTGCGCTTTCGTGCTTCTCTTCGGAGCTGCATTTTTCTGGGTTAACGTGACAGCGAGCTCCGTTTACCATGCTACTGAGCATGGTAAATGGAGCCCGGTGTCACGTTAGCCCAGAAAAATTCAGCTCCGAAGAGAAGTGTGAACGCATGCCCCAGGTGCTGCTAGGAGGGAGGTGGGAAGTCCTTCAGTTCCATACCGCACATACACAGTGTTGCAGACCCGGAAGTGGCATATTTCAAAGATTAATATCTCCACTCTTAGGTAGTGGAGAAAATTAATAAAGCCAGAGCTGATGTTGCTTTATATTTTAAAACCAATGGTGAAAATTTTGGGGGATGTGAATATTCCCCTTTAATAAAGAGGAGAAAATGTGGAGATCACTTCTCCAGTGTGATAAACTCTACAATTCCTACATGATTCTACAGAGCCATTGCACTAAGATCAGGGTGAGTTTAAGTTTTCCAAAAAGTGTCAAATATTTTGTGAAAGTGCCATTTTTTCACTTTTTTCACCCAGCTAAAGATAGAATCCTCCCCCTCATATGGCAAGTTCCTTTTCTTTTCCTGCAGGCATATAAATATAAAAGAGGGTAAGGTTCTCACATCATGCCATTCTGAGTTTGTGAGCGGAAGAGAAAACAGCACATTTTTGAGCTAGAGAAGAAAGGCTAATAAAGTACAGTTGACGCTTAGTTTACACAGGAAATCTGTTTTATGTATTAGGTAAGTCTGGTGGGAGGAAGAAAGGAGTTTGACCCCAAATACCCCAAAAATTCATTGTGACTGACTAGGAAGATATAGGCAGTTGTGATCCATATTTCTTCCTGATGTGGCTATTATCACTGTCCTGGGCATCTGGAGTGCAAGAAGGGAGCAAATGAGGTTTATATCAAATGCCCCCAAATTTTAAGTGACCGAGTAGACACAGGCTACTGTGATCCAAATTCCTTCCTGATCTGGCTGTTATCTCTGTGTCAGGGAAGTCTGGGGTAGGGTAAGGGAGTAAAGAAGACTTACCCCAAATACCCCAAAATTATGTGTGGCTAACTGGAAAGATAGAGGCAGAGGTGATGCAAGTCTCTTGCTGATCTGTGACCTGTATGTTATCTCTGTCTTAGGAGAGACTGGGGTGTTAGAAGGGAGCAAAGACTTTTTACCCCAAAATCTTGTATGACAGAGTAGATGCAGGCAGCTGTAGAAAACAGAAGGAAAAACAGCGCAGAAGGAGCTCCTCTAAGTGTAATATTTAAATACTGGACAACCTTCACCACGTGCTCTGCAGGTAATGTACTCACTTTTGTGAGAGGTTAAGACTGCCTCTCATTACAACAGCATCCCTGGTATATAACCCCAGGACGGTTTTCACCTCCTCTGTCAATGGGTCTCCCTCTTTTCTCGGTGTGGTCCCTCCACAGGATACACCTGGATTATCCACTGTATTCTTTCTCCTTTATGATCTTAATATAGGGTCGCCCTTCTTGACAGTATGTGTGCACTTATATATTCTTATTATGTACGTCACCATATATAGACAAGTGGGTATAAATATTCTCAAGGTTTATTCCAGTATAATAAAAAATATATAATATAATGCAGGATATCTAAAAGCAATTGCTTATACTATGGCCAATAATATAAAAAACTTAAAATACTAAAATAACGCTCAACGCGTTTCTTGATAGTATATCACTTCTTCAGGAGCATCTATCAAAAACAGGCAGCTGTTATCCAGGTTTCTTCCTGCTCTGGCTGTTATAGTTGTTCTAAGGGAGTCTGCAGGTGTGAGAAGGGAGCAAAGGAGGTTTACACCAAATACCTAAAAAATGTGTGTAACCAAGTAAACACAGGCAGCTGTGATCCAAGTTCTTTCCTGATCTGGCTGTTACCTCTATGCTAGGGGAGTCTAGGGGTGTGAGACTGGAGCAAAATAGAGTTATCTCAAATTTCCCAAAATTCTCAGTGACTGACTTGGAAGACACAGGCAACCATGATCCATGTCTCTTCCTTATCTGTCTGTTATCACTTTCCTAGGGGTGTCTGGGTAAAGAAGCAGTTTAACAGGGAGTTTGTTTTGTTTTTGTTTTGATTTTTTGTTGACAGTGATAGGCATAGTGTGGACAGTTAACCCCTTAAGGACCAGCGGTCCCGGGGTGTCTGGTCCTTTAAGGACCAGATAGGCGAGTTCGACGTGCCGTTCCACTTGACTGATCACTTGTTCTGGCATGTCGAACGAGGGACTAAAAGAGATCGATCCGGTCTTGGAACGATCAACTTCAGTCCCCGGTAGAGCTGTGAGTAAAAGTACGTGACATACCAGGACCGTCACTGGTCCTTAAGTGCCGGACCAGCGTGACGGTCCGGGTACATCACCGGACGAGAAGGGGTTAATTAAACTAAGTGAATAAATAAATAAATACAATTATAAAAAAAAAAAGTTGACAGAGACAGGGACTCTGATGTGAGCTGTGACCGAGGCAGACTGATACTAGATGAGACAGAGTATTTTGTAGAGATCGAAGGCAAGACATCACACAGAGTAAGTTCTATTGTGTAGCTGAACAATGTCCAGCAAACACTTTATCTTTTTTATGAGTATTATGTATTGATTATAGATTTAGGAGAGTTGTAGGCTACTCTTGTTGAGATGCAGAGGTGAAGTGTTTATATTGTGGTGTTTCGTTTATGTGTTTTGTATATTAATTATTTGTTTTTAGACACATTTTTGAGTATAGTAATCTTTTGATTTTTACTAGGTAAATGTGTGAGTGCCATAAAGGGTCTGCTTTGGGGGTTTTCTTTTTCTCACCTTATGTTGCATTTTGATCTTATATGACTCTGGGTACCCCATATATATTTATATGGTGTATGTCGCCTTTGTATAAATATGGTAGTGATCCCTATCTATATTTATACTATTCTAATTATGCCTTAGGAATAAGTGACTATTCATTTGTATAACCCTTTAAATACCAGAGGGATGAGGTGAAGGACTTAAATATTTAGGCAGGGCTCAAAATTTCCACTCGCCACTAGCCAATGGCGAGTGAAAATTTAGCCCTGGCGAGTAGAAATTCAGCCCTGGTGGGTATGTTATGGCTTGTAGTGGAGAGTAACTTTTCAGGTCTGGCTAGTAGCAAAGGACTTAAAATTATAAGCCCTGATTTAGGTGTCCTTCCAACAGCAGTCTGATATATTAATATACTTTGCATTTTTATTTTTTTTTATTTTTTTGCATTTTAGCTCTTATTGCCTGTATCTTGTTAGATTTTTTAGATCTCTGCAGTGAGCTATTTATTCCAAGGCCTGATCAGATGACCAGGGGACACCCTTTGAAATTAGAGGAAAGGAGGTTTAGACTTCAGCCGGCTCAAAAGGGACTGACAGCGCAGGCGCACGGACGTCACTGTGACGAGATGTCCGTGCTTCCTGCTCCTGTGAGCATCGGTAAAACGGCGAAAACTTCGGAACCGGGTAATATTTCTGGCGACTAGCGCTACTAAGCAGCTAGTCGCCAGATGAAGAATCAATGAAGGTTAAATTATTGCGGGGTGGTAGTTCCCCTTTAAATCCATAATAGTTCTGTTCAGAGTGGTGCTACTATATATATATATATATATATATATATATATATATATATACTGTTGTAGAGGGTGGTTCTACATAAACCAATTAGTAGGCATGTATGAATGAAGTGCTATGGCATCGATACAGAAGACCACAAAAGATCAAAATATCAAGACTAGTGATGAGCGAGCATGCTCGGCCGAAGCTCGGTTCGGCTCGAGCATCACTCTGCTCGGAACATGGCGGTACTCGTACGAGTACCGCATGTGCTCGCCCGCCATGTTCGGGTCTCCTCCCCGCACGTTTCGTAGCTGCTGCGCAGCCAATAAACGTGCGGGGAGGCTCTGACATCAGTGTAATGCCAGCAGCCATGTTGGCTGCTGGCATTACACTGATTGGATGGCCAGAACCCGTGATCGGGTGCTGTATAGCACCCGACGCGCGAGTTCGGCTCATTCTTAGCCAGGGAGAGATGCGCTTAGGCAGGGAAAGTCAGTGTAGGGAGAATAAAATTGTTGAAACTCTTTTAAGACCCAAAAGTCCTTTTTAGGACTGTTGTGTGTGGGGGCAGCATTTACATTTTGTTTGGGGGGGCACAATTTCCTTTTTTTAGTGGGGGGGATATTTTTAAGGTGACATATAATACTAGATGCACAGGAAGTCAGTGTAGGGAGAATAAAATTGTTGAAACTCTTTCAAGACCCAAAAGTCCTTTTTAGGACTGTTGTGTGTGGGGGCAGCATTTATATTTTGTTTGGGGGGGCACAATTTCCTTTTTTTTGTGGGGGGGATATTTTTAAGGTGACATATAATACTAGATGCACAGGAAGTCAGTGTAGGGAGAATAAAATTGTTGAAACTCTTTAAAGACCCAAAAGTCCTTTTTAGGACTGTTGTGTGTGGGGGCAGCATTTATATTTTGTTTGGGGGGGCACAATTTCCTATTTTTTGTGGGGGGGATATTTGTAAGGTGACATATAATACTAGATGCACAGGAAGTCAGTGTAGGGAGAATAAAATTGTTGAAACTCTTTCAAGACCCAAAAGTCCTTTTTAGGACTGTTGTGTGTGGGGGCAGCATTTAATTTTTTTTGGGGGTGGCAGAATTTCATTTTTTTGTGGGGGGGGACATGTTCTAATGTGACATTGTATTAGGTGCACAGGGACAAATATTTCACAGTGCAGTGACAAGCTGACATATTCTGTTAGGTGCACAGGGTCAATGATTTTACAACGCAGCGACAAAAAGGGCCATTTTAAACGTGTGCCTAGCCATAGATTATTGTAACATTCTGTTTAGTGTGCAAATTCACAAATTAACGTCACATATTCCGTTCACTGTGCCTAGCCGCAGATTAGCGTCACATTCTGTTTCGTGTGCCTAGCCGCAGATTAGCGTCACATTCTGTTTCGTGTGCCTAGCCGCAGATTAGCGTCACATATTGTTTAGTGTGCCTAGCCGCAGATTAACGTCACATATTGTTTAGTGTGCTTAGCCGCAGATTAGCGTCACATATTGTTTAGTGTACCTAGCCGCAGATTAACGTCACATATTGTTTAGTGTGCCTAGCTGCAGATTAGCGTCACATATTGTTTAGTGTGCCTAGCTGCAGATTAGCGTCACATTCTGTTTCGTGTGCCTAGCCGCAGATTAGCGTCACATATTGTTTAGTGTGCCTAGCCGCAGATTAACGTCACATATTGTTTAGTGTGCCTAGCCGCAGATTAGCGTCACATATTGTTTAGTGTGCCTAGCCACAGATTAACGTCACATATTGTTTAGTGTGCCTAGCAGCAGATTAGCGTCACATATTGTTTAGTGTGCCTAGCCGCAGATTAGCGTCACATTCTGTTTCGTGTGCCTAGCCGCAGATTAGCGTCACATTCTGTTTCGTGTGCCTAGCCGCAGATTACCGGCATATATTCCGTTTAATATGAAGAAGGCGGGCAAAAAGGGACGGGGAAGTGGACGTGATCCTGATAGTTCAGGGTGCGGGTCAGGACGCGTAGAAACTGTGCCTGGTGCCAGAGCACAAGAAAGAAAGACATCCACCATACCTAGCTTCATGTCTCAGTTTACAGGGCGTCGCAGGACATCACTCTCGAGGTCAGACCACTGCGAACAGGTGGTCGGTTGGATTTCAGCTGATACTGCTTCCAGTCGGTTAAGCACCACCCTGTCTTCCACCAATTCCACTCTCACTAGCCAAGAGTCTGGTCAACATAATCCTCACCCTGATCATCCTTCCTCCCACCATAGAGGGTCTGGCCAAAGAAGTGATCCCACACTGGGATATAGTGAGGAGCTCTTCTCATCACCAATCTTTGATTTGAACCTCTCTCCAAGCACGCTTGCAGAGGAACATGAGATCTTGTGCCCTGATGCACAACCTCTAGAGGGTACCCAATCACAAGAAGATGACAGAGGGGAACGGCATTTAAGGTCAAAGGAAGTGGATGATGATGATGAGACACAGTTCCCATCAAATCAACCACAATTACTGTCTCAAGACCTTGATGAGGAGGATGATACACAGTTGTCAATGACTGAGGATGTGGTGGGATCAAGAAATGAGGAGGATGATCAGAGTGAGGAAGTGGAGGAGGACTTGGTGGACGATGAGGTCACTGACCCCACCTGGGAAGGTGGAAAGCCGAGCGATGACAGCAGTCCTGAGGGTGAGCCATCTGCAGCACCGCAACAGGCTGGAAGAGGCAGTGGTGTGGCTAAAGAAAGAAGGCAGACCGCACCAAACCGGCCCGCAAATGTTCCACGGAGCACCCCCTTGCGTAAATCTCCCTTGCCAAGGGCTAGGTGTTCCGTGGTATGGCGTTTTTTTAAGCAAAGTGCGGACGACAAAAGAATTGTAGTTTGCAACCTGTGCCACACCAGAATGAGCCGAGGCATGAACACTAGCAACCTCACCACCACCAGCATGATCCGACACATGGCATCCAAGCACCGTAATAAGTGGGAGGAACGCCCGGATCGCCAATCTGTGTCTGCAGGCCACACCACTGCCTCCTCTTCCCCTGTTTTCGGTGCCGGCCAATCGCCTGTCGAAGGCGCAGGCCCGCATACCTCCCGCCCTGCACCTGTACCATCTGAAGCACCATCAGCGACCACATCCACTTCCCTGTCCCAGCGCAGCGTCCAAATGTCGTTACCCCAGGCATTTGAGCGCAAGCGAAAATACCCAGCCACCCACCCACAGGCCATAGCACTAACCTCACACCTTTCCAAATTACTGGCCATCGAAATGCTGCCATTTAGGCTTGTGGACACTGAGTCCTTCCGCAGCCTGATGGCAGCAGCTGTCCCTCGGTACGCAGTCCCCAGCCGCCACTACTTTTCCCGGTGTGCGTCCCCGCCTTACACCACCATATGTCCCTTAACATCACCCGTGCCCTGACCAACGCAGTTACTGGGAAGGTCCACTTAACGACTGACACATGGACAAGTGCTTGTGGCCAGGGACGCTACATTTCCCTAACGGCACACTGGGTAAATGTCGTGGAGGCTGGGAGCAACTCGGACCCTGGGATGGCACAGGTGCTACCCACGCCGAGGATTGCGGGCCCTACCTCCATCAGGGTTTCCGCCAGCACCTACGTTATTGGCTCCTCCTCCTCCGTTTCCACCTCCGAATTCTCTACACGCAGCGCCACTCACCCATCAGCCGGTAGCTGGAAGCAGTGTAGCACTGCAGTGGGGAAGCGTCAACAGGCCGTGCTGAAGCTGATCTGCCTTGGGGACAAACAGCACACGGCCTCAGAGCTGTTGCAGGGGATTAGTCACCAGACCGAGCAGTGGCTCTCGCCACTCAACCTGCAACCAGGCATGGTTGTGTGTGATAATGGGCGTAACTTGGTGGCGGCTTTGGAGCTCGGCAAGCTCACACACGTACCATGCCTAGCGCATGTATTTAATTTAGTGGTTCAGCGATTTCTAAAAACCTACCCCAATGTGCATGATCTCTTGACCAAGGTGCGCCGCGTGTGTGCACATTTCCGTAAGTCATCTACAGCTTCGGCCGACCTGTTGAAGCTGCAGCAGCGCTTACAATTGCCAGCTCACCGGCTGCTGTGTGACGTGAGCACGCGCTGGAACTCCACCTTCCACATGTTGGCCCGGCTTTGTGAGCAGCAGAGGGCAGTAGTGGAGTACCAGCTGTTACACGGTCGTCGCCTCTCCGTTCAACTTCCTGTAATCAGAAGTGAGGAGTGGGAATGGATGTCAGACCTCTGTGAGGTTTTACGCAATTTTGAGGAATCGACACAGATGGTGAGCGGCGATAACGCTATTATCAGTGTAACCATCCCACTTCTGTGTCTACTGAAACGCTCGCTGCTCACAATTAAAACTGACGCTTTGCATGTGGAAGAGGTGGAAATGCGGGAGGAAGAGCTTACACAAGGTGATAGCCAGAGCACCCTCACTTCGTCTTCTCAGCGACAATTGGAGGAGGCGGAGGAGGAGGAGGAGGAGGAAGACATGGTTGCCTCCGCTACAGAGGGTAGCCATGGAACTTTAGTTCCATCTCTTCAGCGTGGGTGGGCAGAAGAGGAGGAAGAGGATGAGGAGATTGAGAGTCATCCTCCTGGTGAGGACAGCGAAATCTTGCCTGTTGGTACTCTGGCACACATGGCTGACTTTATGTTAGGCTGCCTTTCCCGTGACCCACGCGTTACACGCATTTTAGACAACACGGATTACTGGGTGTTCACCCTTCTGGACCCCCGCTACAAAGAGAATTTCTCATCTCTCATTCCTCCGGTGGAGAGGACAAGCAAAATGGTGCAATACCAGAAGGTTCTTGTTGAAAAATTGCTCCAAAATTTTCCATCTGACAACGCTGGCGGCAGAGTACGTGCTACCTTGGCCAACCGAGAAGGGGAGAAAAGGGGAGCACACAGCAGTTCCGACAAAGGCAGGGCAACACTCTCCAAGGTGTGGGACACCTTCATGACACCCCGCCAGCACCCTCACCCTGATGCGCAGCCTAGTGTCACAAGGAGGGAAAAGTTTTGAAAGATGGTGAAGGAGTACGTAGCAGACCGTGTTAGCGTCCTCAATGATCCCTCTGTGCCTTACAACTACTGGGTGTCCAAGCTGGACACGTGGTATGAACTGGCACTCTACGCCTTGGAGGTGCTGGCCTGCCCTGCCGCCAGCGTTCTGTCTGAGCGGGTATTTAGTGCTGCTGGTGGCATCATAACAGATAAGCGTATCCGCCTTTCCACCGACAATGCTGATAGGTTGACACTTATAAAAATGAACAAGGCCTGGATTTCCCCTGACTTCTCCACTCCACTGGAGGAAAGCCCCGGGGGAACATAAAGTCACTTTATATATGTTATTTACAATGATGGGAATACTCTGTATTCCCATTCACCCCTTCCACCCAAAAAACGGGTATATGGTTGACTCTTAATCTTCTCATCCTCCTCCTCCTCTTCCATATGCCCTGTGATATAATTTTTATATAGGGCCAGCTCACCAGCGGGCCCTGTTTGACAATTTTTATATAGGTCAGCTCACCAGCGGGCCTTCTCATATAATGTTTTATTGGGTCAGCTCTCTAGCGGGCCCTCTCATATAATGTTTTATAGCGTCAGCTCACTAGCGGGCCTTCGCATATAATGTTTAGGATGGTCAGCTCCGCAGCAGACCCTCACCCATAATGTTTTAGATGGTCGGCTCAGCGCACGTTTCCCTCTTAATCATGGCCTCAGTTCAGAAAAATCAAGGAAATTTTTGGGAGAATTTGCCTCTGCGCACGTTTCCCTCTTAATCATGGCCCCAGTTCAGAAAAATCGAGGAAATTTTTGGGAGAATTTGCCTCTGCGCACGTTTCCCTCTTAATCATGGCCCCAGTTCTGAAAAATCGATGACATTTTTTGCAGAATTTGCAGATGATATACAAGTAAATATACAGCAAATACTGTTTGGTAACAATTTTTCGCCTAAAGTCGTTTTTATCTGCCTTTTTGTGTGTTTTACGGTCAGTCTGTAAAAATGGCGTACTACGGGCGAAAGATCGTTCCCAGCAGCGACGTTGGAGTCCAAGATGCATCCAGACATCCTCCCTATGCTGTCCCTGAACCATTTCTGTGGTGTTTCCATCCTTTTCTGCCCTTTTCCTATGGACCAGGCACCCTCCCCTCATCAGAGCAGGGGGTGCCTGGTGTAATGCTCGAGTCCTCCCATTGACTTCAATGGGGCTCGGGTGCTCGGCCGAGCACTCGAGCCTCCGGGGGTGCTCGGTCAGAGCACCCGAACACCCGAGCATTGGGGTGCTCGCTCATCACTAGTCCCTGGCCAAACACTTACAATCTAAAGCTTACAACAACACAAAATCAATTCTTTAAACGAAAGATAAGGGCTGCATGTCAACCTGAAAAATTTTGACACGTTTACTATTCCACATGCATACTTTTTCATTATTTTTGTGCAAGTTTTGACTTCTTTATAAGAACATAGTAAGACTGGCAGTACATAGTGGAAGAACTGTGTAACTTTATTGCTTTAACAACATGACTCGTGGGGGTGGTGGCAGTATGTGTTATCACTCTACGACTCTTGTCATCACCAAAACAAACTTAGATCAACCTCCTCTATAGCAAGAACACTCTCTGATGCATCCCTGATGTATCCTAGAGCTCCGCAGTCATTTAGCAGTACTTCTGCTGCAGCTAGTTGTGACACCTATGACATGCTGATGGTGTGTCTCCCATTCAGACGAGTAGTTGTGCTTTAAGAGGTAAATAATTGAGGAGGTGCATAGGCGTGAGCCTGCTTTCCCTCTGCTTACATGCTTTTTACACAAACAACAGCTTAGCCTTTGGATTGAAGTATGAAGTGTGAATGAAGTATCTCCATACTGTGGCCTTCCTTTTCTTATGGGTTCCTGAGGGGCTGTTGCTACTACTACTACTGGGACTCGATGTTGCTGAAATTGTACTACTACTAGGTGTCAAAGGAGCTGCACTTCTAACAGCAGCAAAGGCATTCATCATAGCTAGTGTTGTAGATGTTGATAACCTGTGTTCATTCTGCTTTTTACTTTACACTAGTGTGTGTGTAGCTGAGTGGGGCTAAGACTTGGAAGTGGTAACAATGCTGAGGATGACTGACAGGATGACTATGTATTTTTAGGTATATTTGCTTGTCTAGGATCAGACTTTCCAATTGTTTTCTCAAACAGTTTATAGATGGGCACAGTGCTCTTTTTCAGTGGTTAAAGACTGAGACCTTTGCCTTTCAGCTAATTTTCTGGTCATATCATCTCTCTTACTCTCAACTTAATCTGTATATGCAGAAGATGAAGATGAGGGAGGGATACATCCTAAGTCATCATAATTAGAACATCCTCTTCTTCCCTACTACTTTTTTTTTATTTTAGGCACTTAGAGGTATCAATTTCTTTTTACTTTTCCCTTTTGATGTCTTTTCAGAACAATTGCTATTACTTTCCTGACAGGTGTTTTGGTGCTTGTTTGTCTCACTGTCAGATGCAGTAGTTGGTTGAGTTGCTACACCTTCTTGCACTAATCCATCCAGTGTGATTCATTGCCATCTTCACTGATTTTAGATGGTTTATTAATAGTATTGGTGCTGGTGGTGGTAGAACTTTTGGTGAGACTTTGACAAACTGCATTCTCCTTGGGAGGAGAGGGATCACATAATTTATTGCATACTCTTCAGCAACCATTTCAACAGTCAGTAGATGTCCCTGAACTACACCTAATCTTTCACCCTCCCCAACCATTTGTGCATTTGCTGGACATTGTTCAACAACTGTGTGTGTTTTTGATGTAAACTACATAATAAAACTGATTGTGTGTGGTGTCTTATCCTGGCCCTCTACAAAATACTCATTTAGTATCAATCTGCCTCAGTCACAGTTCATGTCAGGGTCCATGTCTCTGTCACCTACCGATTTTTTTTATTAACTGTCCCCCCTATCCCTTTCAATGTTAAAAAACACTCACTGTTCAACTGCTTCTTTCCCCAGACTCCCCTAGCACAAAGATAACAGTCAGATCAAGAAGAAACTTGGATCACCTATGCCTGTGTGTTCCCAGTCAGTAAAACATAGAAACATAGAATTTGACTGCAGATAAGAACCATTCGGCCCATCTGGTTTTTAGAGGTAAGTCTCTTTTGCTCCTTCCTAAACCCCCAGACTCCTCTGACACAGAAATGTCATCCAGCTCAGGAAGGAATTTGGATCACAACTCCCTGTGTCTACTAGGTCACATAAAATGTCCCCAAACTCCCCTAGGACAGAGATAACAGCCAGATCAGGAGTAAACTTGGATAACAACTGCCTGTGTCTTCCCAGTTACACTGAATTGTGGGGTATTTGTAGTCAATTTCCTTTCGCCTTTCCTGTTCCCCAGAGTCTCATAATACAGAGAACAGATTTTCTACCTATAGACTCCCTAAACTAATCTTTAATTCTGTTTTATTAGTCTTGTCTAGCTCAAAAATGTGCTGCTTTCTCTTCCGCTCACAAACACAGAATGGCATGCTGTGTGAACCTAACCCCCTTTTATACTACTTGCCATGTGGGGGGAATAATTCAGTCTCTCTATTGATTTTTTTCCAAGAAAGCTTTATTAAAACATTAAGTAAGACATAATAAGATAAGAAAAAACATTGAGGCACAAATGTAGTAGTAGAATAAAATTGTCAGGAGGTGAATAAAATAAAATTACATAGTGGAAGCATTGTAAGTTAAATAAATGTGTATATATAAATGTATAGTTAGAAACTTATAAACGAGGTATGGAAACCATATTTCTTCTGTATATGGTGCAAAAGAAAAGTAATGAGGGTGACATGACATATTATGAAGATCAAAGGAAAGGGCATGGAGAGGATATGTACAGATAAAAGGTAGAGAAGGTGAGAAGCGGACAAGAGGATAATATAGACGTAAAGATAAATAGATACAGATGAGGGGACCCACGGGGTAATATGTTGTAGTGACATAAGTGATGATAGGGTCACTCAACGAAGGGTCTCTCTGTGAAAAGTATAGCAAGAATGTGTATATGAATGGGAGTACGTTAACATTGAGAAGTTAGATTGTGGGTGTTTGATTAGCCATCTTGCCCATGTGCAGGAAAAGAAGGATAGTGTTTCTGAGAAAATAGCATGACATCTGCAAATAAAAGTTCATTTTCAGAATCCAGTGCCATAGCGAGGGGGCTTCTGATTTACAGTTTCTCCATTGATTTCAATGCAAAGATCTACAAGAAAAAAAGTTTAAAAAACTTTACTTTTCGCAAGAACTATACCGCACAGTGAAAGTACCATTTTTCTACTGTTTCTCTTTTGACGCAAAAACTTTCACCCATCCCTAGTCTCGTCCCACTTATCCCTTTCCTTGATGAAAGATCTTCTCCAGTGCCCTCCATTTGCCCCAAACTGTTCCAGCATCAACTTCATCCATTGTCATACATTCCAGAAGTTACTTGTATCTAGTGATGAGCGAGCACCCCAATGCTCGGGTGTTCGGGTGCTCTGACCGAGCGCCCCCGGAGGCTCGAGTGCTCGGCCGAGCACCCGAGCCCCATTGAAGTCAATGGGAGGACTCGAGCATTACACCAGGCACCCCCTGCTCTGATGAGGGGAGGGTGCCTGGTCCATAGGAAAAGGGCAGAAAATGATGGAAACACCACAGAAATGGTTCAGGGAAAGCATAGGGAGGATGTCTGGATGCATCTTGGACTCCAACATCGCTGCTGGGAACGATCTTTCGCCCGTAGTACGCCATTTTTACAGACTGACCGTAAAACACACAAAAAGGCAGATAAAAACGACTTTAGCGAAAAATTGTTACCAAACAGTATTTGCTGTATATTTACTTGTATATCATCTGCAAATTCTCCCAAAAATTTCCTCGATTTTTCTGAACTGAGGCCATGATTAAGAGGGAAACGTGCGCAGAGGCAAATTCTCCCAAAAATTTCCTAGATTTTTCTGAACTGAGGCCATGATTAAGAGGGAAACGTGCGCAAAAGCAAATTCTCCCAAAAATTTCCTCGATTTTTCTGAACTGGGGCCATGATTAAGAGGGAAACGTGCGCTGAGCCGACCATCTAAAACATTATGGGTGAGGGTCTGCTGCGGAGCTGACCATCCTAAACATTATATGCGAAGGCCCGCTAGTGAGCTGACGCTATAAAACATTATATGAGAGGGCCCGCTAGAGAGCTGACCCAATAAAACATTATATGAGAAGGCCCGCTGGTGAGCTGACCTATATAAAAATTGTCAAACAGGGCCCGCTGGTGGGCTGGCCCTATATAAAAATTATATCACAGGGCATATGGAAGAGGAGGAGGAGGATGAGAAGATTAAGAGTCAACCATATACCCGTTTTTTGGGTGGAAGGGGTGAATGGGAATACAGAGTATTCCCATCATTGTAAATAACATATATAAAGTGAGTTTATGTTCCCCCGGGGCTTTCCTCCAGTGGAGTGGAGAAGTCAGGGGAAATCCAGGCCTTGTTCATTTTTATAAGTGTCAACCTATCAGCATTGTCGGTGGAAAGGCGGATACGCTTATCTGTTATGATGCCACCAGCAGCACTAAATACCCGCTCAGACAGAACGCTGGCGGCAGGGCAGGCCAGCACCTCCAAGGCGTAGAGTGCCAGTTCATACCACGTGTCCAGCTTGGACACCCAGTAGTTGTAAGGCACAGAGGGATCATTGAGGACGCTGACACGGTCTGCTACGTACTCCTTCACCATCTTCCAAAACTTTTCCCTCCTTGTGACACTAGGCTGCGCATCAGGGTCAGGGTGCTGGCGGGGTGTCATGAAGGTGTCCCACGCCTTGGAGAGTGTTGCCCTGCCTTTGTCGGAACTGCTGTGTGCTCCCCTTTTCTCCCCTTCTCGGTTGGCCAAGGTAGCACGTACTCTGCCGCCAGCGTTGTCAGATGGAAAATTTTGGAGCAATTTTTCAACAAGAACCTTCTGGTATTGCACCATTTTGCTTGTCCTCTCCACCGGAGGAATGAGAGATGAGAAATTCTCTTTGTAGCGGGGGTCCAGAAGGGTGAACACCCAGTAATCCGTGTTGTCTAAAATGCGTATAACGTGTGGGTCACGGGAAAGGCAGCCTAACATAAAGTCAGCCATGTGTGCCAGAGTACCAACAGGCAAGATTTCGCTGTCCTCACCAGGAGGATGACTCTCAATCTCCTCATCCTCTTCCTCCTCTTCTGCCCACCCACGCTGAAGAGATGGAACTAAAGTTCCATGGCTACCCTCTGTAGCGGAGGCAACCGTGTCTTCCTCCTCCTCCTCCTCCGCCTCCTCCAATTGTCGCTGAGAAGACGAAGTGAGGGTGCTCTGGCTATCACCTTGTGTAAGCTCTTCCTCCCGCATTTCCACCTCTTCCACATGCAAAGCGTCTGTTTTAATTGTGAGCAGCGAGCGTTTCAGTAGACACAGAAGTGGGATGGTTACACTGATAATAGCGTTATCGCCGCTCACCATCTGTGTCGATTCCTCAAAATTGCGTAAAACCTCACAGAGGTCTGACATCCATTCCCACTCCTCACTTCTGATTACAGGAAGTTGAACGGAGAGGCGACGACCGTGTAACAGCTGGTACTCAGCTACTGCCCTCTGCTGCTCACAAAGCCGGGCCAACATGTGGAAGGTGGAGTTCCAGCGCGTGCTCACGTCACACAGCAGCCGGTGAGCTGGCAATTGTAAGCGCTGCTGCAGCTTCAAAGGGCCGGCTGAAGCTGTAGATGACTTACGGAAATGTGCACACACGTGGCGCACCTTGGTCAAGAGATCATGCACATTGGGGTAGGTTTTTAGAAATCGCTGAACCACTAAATTAAATACATGCGCTAGGCATGGTACGTGTGTGAGCTTGCCGAGCTCCAAAGCCGCCACCAAGTTACGCCCATTATCACACACAACCATGCCTGGTTGCAGGTTGAGTGGCGAGAGCCACTGCTCGGTCTGGTGACTAATCCCCTGCAACAGCTCTGAGGCCGTGTGCTGTTTGTCCCCAAGGCAGATCAGCTTCAGCACGGCCTGTTGACGCTTCCCCACTGCAGTGCTACACTGCTTCCAGCTACTGGCTGATGGGGGAGTGGCGCTGCGTGTAGAGAATTCGGAGGTGGAAACGGAGGAGGAGGAGCCAATAACGTAGGTGCTGGCGGAAACCCTGATGGAGGTAGGGCCCGCAATCCTCGGCGTGGGTAGCACCCGTGCCATCCCAGGGTCCGAGTCGCTCCCAGCCTCCACGACATTCACCCAGTGTGCCGTCAGGGAAATGTAGCGTCCCTGGCCACAAGCACTTGTCCATGTGTCAGTCGTTAAGTGGACCTTCCCAGTAACTGCGTTGGTCAGGGCACAGGTGATGTTACGGGACACATGGTGGTGTAATGCGGGGATGGCACACCGGGAAAAGTAGTGGCGGCTGGGGACCGCGTACCGAGGGACAGCTGCTGCCATCAGGCTGCGGAAGGACTCAGTGTCCACAAGCCTAAATGGCAGCATTTCGATGGCCAGTAATTTGGAAAGGTGTGAGGTTAGTGCTATGGCCTGTGGGTGGGTGGCTGGGTATTTTCGCTTGCGCTCAAATGCCTGGGGTAACGACATTTGGACGCTGTGCTGGGACAGGGAAGTGGATGTGGTCGCTGATGGTGCTTCAGATGGTACAGGTGCAGGGCGGGAGGTATGCGGGCCTGCGCCTTCGACAGGCGATTGGCCGGCACCGAAAACAGGGGAAGAGGAGGCAGTGGTGTGGCCTGCAGACACAGATGGGCGATCCAGGCGTTCCTCCCACTTATTACGGTGCTTGGATGCCATGTGTCGGATCATGCTGGTGGTGGTAAGGTTTCTAGTGTTCATGCCTCGGCTCATTCTGGTGTGGCACAGGTTGCAAACTACAATTCTTTTGTCGTCCGCACTTTCCTTAAAAAAACGCCATACCGCGGAACACCTACCCCTTGGCAAGGGAGATTTACGCAAGGGGGTGCTCCGTGAAACATTTGCGGGCCGGTTTGGTGCGGTCCGCCTTCTTTCTGTAGCCACACCACTGCCTCTTCCAGCCTGTTGCGGTGCTGCAGATGGCTCACCCTCAGGACTGCTGTCATCGCTCGGCTCTACACCTTCCCAGGTGGGGTCAGTCACCTCATCGTCCACCAAGTCCTCCTCCACTTCCTCACTCTGATCATCCTCCTCATGTCTTGATCCCACCACATACTCAGTCATTGACAACTGTATGACATCCTCCTCAACAAGGTCTTGAGACAGTAATAGTGGTTGATTTAATGGCAACTGTGTCTCATCATCATCATCATCATCCACTACTTCCTTTGACCTTAAATGCCGTTCACATCTGTCATCTTCTTGTGATTGGGTAAGATGTCATGTTCCTCTGCAAGCGTGCTTGGAGAGAGGGTCAAATGAAGGATTGGTGATGAGACGAGCTCCTCACTATATCCCAGTGTGGGATCACTTCTTTGACCAGACCGTCTATGGTGGGAGGAAGGATGATCAGAGTGAGGATTATGTTGACCAGACTCTTGGCTACTGAGAGTGGACTTGGTGGAAGACAGGGTGGTGCTTAACCGACTGGAAGCAGTATCAGCTGACATCCAACCGACCACCTGTTCGCAGTGGTCGGACCTCGAGAGTGATGTCCTGCGACGCCCTGTAAACTGAGACATGAAGCTAGGTATGGTGGATGTCTTTCTTTCTTGTGCTCTGGCACCAGGCACAGTTTCTCCGCGTCCTGACCCGCGCCCTGAACTATCAGGATCACGTCCACTTCCCCGTCCCTTTTTACCCGCCTTCTTCATCTTACACGGAATATGTGACTTTGATATTTGAGTTTGAAGACTTAACAGTATTTCTTCCTATTCTGCAACTGTGCAGAGTACACAGAATGTGCTGCTAAACTGCGGCGAAGCACACTGAATGGAATATGTGACTTTGATATTTGAGTTTGAAGACTTAACAGTATTTCTTCCTATTCTGCAACTCTGCACAGTACACAGAATATGCTGCTAAACTGCGGCGAAGCACACTGAATGGAATATGTGACTTTGATATTTTAGTTTGAAGACTTAACAGTATTTCTTCCTATTCTGCAACTGTGCAGAGTACACAGAATATGCTGCTAAACTGCGGTGACGCAGACTGAATGGAATATGTGACTTTGATATTTGAGTTTGAAGACTTAACAGTATTTCTTCCTATTCTGCAACTCTGCACAGTACACAGAATGTGCTGCTAAACTGCGGCGAAGCACACTGAATGGAATATGTGACTTTGATATTTGAGTTTGAAGACTTAACAGTATTTCTTCCTATTCTGCAACTCTGCACAGTACACAGAATGTGCTGCTAAACTGCGGCGAAGCACACTGAATGGAATATGTGACTTTGATATTTGAGTTTGAAGACTTAACAGTATTTCTTCCTATTCTGCAACTCTGCACAGTACACAGAATGTGCTGCTAAACTGCGGCGAAGCACACTGAATGGAATATGTGATTTTGATATTTGAGTTTGAAGACTTAACAGTATTTCTTCCTATTCTGCAACTCTGCACAGTACACAGAATATGCTGCTAAACTGCGGCGAAGCACACTGAATGGAATATGTGACTTTGATATTTTAGTTTGAAGACTTAACAGTATTTCTTCCTATTCTGCAACTCTGCACAGTACACAGAATGTGCTGCTAAACTGCGGCGAAGCACACTGAATGGAATATGTGACTTTGATATTTGAGTTTGAAGACTTAACAGTATTTCTTCCTATTCTGCAACTCTGCACAGTACACAGAATGTGCTGCTAAACTGCGGCGAAGCACACTGAATGGAATATGTGACTTTGATATTTGAGTTTGAAGACTTAACAGTATTTCTTCCTATTCTGCAACTCTGCATAGTACACAGAATATGCTGCTAAACTGCGGCGAAGCACACTGAATGGAATATGTGACTTTGATATTTTAGTTTGAAGACTTAACAGTATTTCTTCCTATTCTGCAACTGTGCAGAGTACACAGAATATGCTGCTAAACTGCGGTGACGCACACTGAATGGAATATGTGACTTTGATATTTGAGTTTGAAGACTTAACAGTATTTCTTCCTATTCTGCAACTGTGCAGAGTACACAGAATATGCTGCTAAACTGCGGTGACGCACACTGAATGGAATATGTGACTTTGATATTTGAGTTTGAAGACTTAACAGTATTTCTTCCTATTCTGCAACTCTGCACAGTACACAGAATGTGCTGCTAAACTGCGGCGAAGCACACTGAATGGAATATGTGACTTTGATATTTTAGTTTGAAAACTTAACAGAATGTGCTCTAATCTGCAACTTTGCACACTAAACAGAATGTGCTCTAATCTGCAACTTTGCACACTAAACAGAATGTGCTCTAATCTGCAACTTTGCACACTAAACAGAATGTGCTCTAATCTGCAACTTTGCACACTAAACAGAATATATGAAATTTTTTTTGTTTTTGTTTTTTTCCCCCCACACAAAATAAACTGCTGCCCCCACACACAGTAGTCCTAAAAAGGACTTTTGGTTCTTTTTTTTCACAAATTTGCTTGTCTTCTCCCTACACTGACTTTCCCTTCCTATCCTCATCTCTCCCTGGCTAAGACTGAGCCGAACTCGCTGGTCAGGTGCTATACAGCACCAGACCACGGGTTCTGGCCAGCCAATCAGTGTAATTCCAGCAGCCAACATGGCTGCTGGCATTACACTGATGTCAGAGCCTCCCTGCACGTTTATTGGCTGCGCAGCAGCCGCAAAACGTGCGGGGAGGAGACCCGAACATGGCGGGCGAGCACATGCGGTACTCGTACGAGTACCGCCATGTGCCGAGCAGAGCGATGCTCGAGCCGATCCGAGCATCGGCCGAGCATGCTCGCTCAACACTACTTGTATCCCTGACATCCATACTTAGAAGAGATCTGGAATGAAACAAGTTCAAATTTGAGGTTACAAGCCAGAGGATCTTGTAAGTTGAGGATATTGGAGTTGTCAAAAGCTTATGGTAAGAGTCACAAGGTTTAATAAAGAATCAAAATCTCAATTTAGGGCACATACAAGAGTACACTTTGTTAATCTGGCAAATTTCAATGCAGATCATGTATTATTTATAGACTTAACCCAAAGTCATAGGCAAGAAACAGGTGCTATTATTGAGTATTTATAGGCCTCATACAGAGAAAACCTCCCCATTCCATCTAATTCCTTTTACCTTCCTACATATTTGTCAAAAACAAAAGTGCTTATCTGTACAACTGTTTCTGTTTTTATACATGCTGGTGTGCATTCTTTTTCCTTTTTGCTAAAATTATAGAAATGGATTATAACATCTGAGCAAAAATGTTCAGTAGTACTGGAAAATCTGGTAATGATCATTTTGAGTGCCAGAGGTAGTTTCTGGTGTGAGCATGACTTGCACATGTCTAAGTCCTTCTGAAGACAATTTTGCATTATATTTTCCTGACAGGTGTACAAGTGCATATGCTAGGCAGGGTATTAGCAAATACCAAAGGTATTTATGAAGAGTCTTTGCAGTCAGGTAGAGCAGATGTACTGCTCTCTCTGCACTTTGATAGACTGTGACATGTCTATGTATGCTACATAAAACTATGATTTAGATCTCTGAATTATTCTACAATAAAATATGTTTTCGATGCAAGACTACAGACATTTACATTTGAAGCATTCATGAGAAATGTTGAGATAAAAATAGTGCTTGCCCTTGCCAGTTTGACATTTAAAGACATTTGGTTCAAGCCAATTAACTTAATTCAATAAGAATTTAATGTTCTTTTGAAGCTCTTAAGAAGTTAATGACTGTACTTTTAGCAGGTTAGACAGAATCTGTAGCTGAGCAATATATGCAAGTTTATTTTTCTTACTTGGTGCCTTATGTTCACTCTATTGCATATCTCCCAGAATACATTTCAAGATACATGGATAGGTTAAGACCCAAATAATTAAAATGGGATAGACGGAAAAACTCTAAGAAAAAAGTATGAATTATCATTGGTCCAGGGATAACTAGGGATAGACAAAAATATCTGCCTCAAACCAAAATTGTCAAATAATGGCAATTTCCCCTTGGTGAATAATTTCTCTCAAAAAGTGTTGTTTCTCTGCTTTTTTTTTTTTGCCTAGCTCATTGCATTGAAATCAATAGGAAGAAAAAAATTTCCCCACCACATGAAAGTTTTCTCTACTTTTCTAAATCCAGATACAAGGGTGTCAGCCAGCTCTCACAGCATGCATTCTGTGTTAGCGAGAGGAGAAAGCAGTATGGTTTTGAGCTACAAAAGATAGGCAAATAAAGAGGAATTAAAGCTTAGTTTATGGAGTCTTTTATTTTTATTTTTTTATTTTTAAAGATTCTTTATTTCTCATTACAAATGTACACTGCATAGCTTCTTATAACAATTAATACAAAAATTAATAAAATATCCAAGCTACATCCCACCTCATCCCACACTCATCATACTTCCCATCCTTCCTCACTTATTATACAACCACTCACAATCCTCATCCCACCTATAGCCCCCAACCCTTCCCCGTTCTAATCCACAAAGGGGTGGGTAAATAAGAAGGAGAAAGAGAAAGGAAAAAACAGTTAAATACTTTTAGACAGGACTTGCCTGCCTCTAGCACCAATTAACTTAACTATTCCCCACCTAAAAGCCTCAGTTTGGAGAATCCATTCATCCCACCTACCTTACCAGCTGTTCCTGTCCCAAAATACCCTTCTCCATTCTGCAATGGAAAATTATCTGTTTCCTTAATTTCTCAACTGTAATATGGCAAGGCATATCCCAGTTAATCAAGTTCATAGCCATATGCAGCAATGCCATCTCTGGTTTTAGGGCAATATTTAACTTACAAACTTTATTAATTAACCTACCCACCTGTGTCCAAAAAAACTTAACATATTCACACTTCTAAAATATGTGCATAAAATCTCCCCCTACTTGTCCACACCTCCAACACAAATTTACACATGAAGGGTACATCTTTGCCAAAACACTCAGTACTAGATAGCATCTAATGCTTATCTTGTACTGGGTATCTTTCAGATTAAGACAGTGTACATACTTATATACCTGTACAAGGTTTCCATTCCACTCTATTCTTGATTTCGATATATCTAGATCCCTTTCCCACTTTTTAATTGCAGGGATTTCTATATATTTCTTAAACCTCCCGAACAAGTTTGAGCATTTGGACATAAGATGATCCATTGTCTCCAAACTCATCATCTTTTCTATCTCCTCAACCATCTCTATCCTACAAGATGATAAATATGACTGCAGAAAATATTTCACTCTTAAATATTTAAACAGTTCTCTACTATCTACTATCTCAAAATTCCATGTGCCTGACTGCAAGAGCAAGGCAGCTGGGGACCAATTTTCTTGCTAGTTTTGCTGTTATTGTCTCTGTGCTGAGGAAGCCTGGGGAAATAAGTTGTTGATCTTACTTTTCAGTTATATATTTTTATTTTTGGACACAATGTCATAAGAAAGGGTGGCCAAGTTAAAAAAACTAATAATAATAAAAAAATACTGTGTACTGTAGAGTAAAAACACACACAGTAGTTGAGTAATGTCCAGCAAATGCACAAGGTGCAGGGGGAGGGGGAAAGGGGAAGCAATGCAGGGGTTTGTGAGTAAAGCGGTAGTTCAAAAACTGACTGCAGCAATGGTTGCTGTAGAGTTTGCAATAAATGGAGATAATCCCTCATCTCCAAGGGAGGATGCAGTTTGTCAAGGTCCCACCAAAACTTCCAACACCACCATTAGCAGTACAAAAAAGAACCATATAAGAACACTGAAGATGACAATGTCACATTATAGTGTTCTAGTTTCCACCACTGAAAAGGAGCACTGTGCATGTCCATAAACTTTGAGAAAACCATAGGAAAGTCTGACCCTGGACAAACAAAAAGTACACAGTCATCCTATCAGTCATCATCAGCATAATTTTCTCTTCCAAATCCAAGTCCCTGCTGGAATGCTGCAATCTTTGACACCTAGTAGTAGTAGTAGTAGCAGTAGAATTGCATCAACATCTACCACCAGTATTAGTAGCAGCCCCTCAGGAACCGTTTAGTCCATGAAGTCCCCATTATGGAGATACTTCACTCAGGATCCTAAAGCTATGCATGTTAATATTACCTCTTCTATGAATTTCCTGCTACAAAGGAGTCTGATGACTTTGGCTTTGCTGTAGGGGATGGCAAGAGTCATAGACTGCCCACACATGCTGCATCTACAGCCACCACCTCCTGTAGTCATGTTGTTTAAACAATAAAGTTTCAGGCTTCTTCTGCCATTTCCTGCCAACCCACACTGACTGAATTCCTGGGAAGGAGTCAAAAACTTCACAAAAACAATCCCAAAGTGTGACTGTGGGCAAGGTTGCCAAGATGTTGACAGTGGACATGCTGCTTTATTGTTTTGTAGAAAACTGAGATTTCAGAGAACTGATGTCATGTGTAGCTCTATGCTAGCATATCTAGCATGTTTCCAGGATGGCTGTGCCTGAATTGTACAAGCAGGTGGTTAGTGTGGTGGGTAAAGGGCTAAAAAGTGCATATGGCAAGAAAATCCAACTGACAACAGATATGTGAACAAGTGGGCAGAGCACAAACTTTATGACTGTGCTCACTGAGTTTCCCTCCCAGTACCAACAGTGGACAACACCAGCTTACAGCATCAGGTGACAGCCAGTAATTGTGCTTCTGGTTCTGGCAGTATAATTAAAATGAGGCAGCAGAGGAAGGATAGTCCATACCATTGTCACGCCACTTTGTTCATGTAGAGTTTTTAGAGACAAAGCTGTAGATGTTTTAAGTAAGCTAGATCAGGTGATAGAGAAATGGCTTGAACCCCACTCCTTAAAAGCTGGTTTTGTGTCTGCTGATGTCCTGCTTTGCACATGTGCTAAATTTAGTTGTGACCAGATTCCTGGCAGAATCTGAAGCCCTCAGAAAGATGCTTACTATTGCCCGCAAAATCTGTGCCCATTTTGGTCACTCCTACAGTACACTCAACACTGCATATTTCATACAAGAGTGTAACAACCTGCCCCATCACCAGCTGAAAATGGAGGTCTCTATCAGATGGAATTCTACACTGTAGATGCCAGAGCATTTGTAAGAGCAAAATAAGGCCATTAGCAAGCACACCATGCAAAACTGGAAGGCTGTGGAAGGAGCTTATTTGTCTCATGGCCAATGGCAGCTAATGTGTGATGTATGTAAGCTACTGAAACCCTTTGAGGAGGCAGCCATGCTAGTTAGTCACATTGGGGAAGGAATTAATGAAATTCTACCACTGATATTTTTATTGTAGAAAAAAATAAGCATGGCTGAGAGATCTTAACCATAATGACAACACAGACATGCACCAGCTGGTAAACGGCATGTTAGTGTGCTTTGAACAGGATCCTTGCATAGTGTCTATTAAAAGCAATGAGGAATACATTTTTGCCACTTTGCTGCACCCCTGCTTCAAATACAATATGTCACAAATTTGTCATAACAAGGGGTCATGACGATCAGCAGCAACTCTCTGAGGAATTGGATTCTGTCAAGGAATATTGAGATACGCTTATTGATCGAGTGGAGGGTTGCATTGGAGGATGAGAAGAAGAATATGAGTGCACATAAAACATTTAGACATCATAGTTAAAAGCAAGGCAGCAAAGCATTTCAACTAGAAACATCTACATCATCAACCAGAATATCCCATGGTGAACACAGGGCAATTCATGGGTCTCAGCAGGGGTGGCAAAAACCAACATTGGTGGTGGTGGTGGCAATACATCTCTTTGGGACTTGTTCCATGAGTATGGGTTGGTAACTGACACGCAGGAACACTATGTAGCTTGTAGAAGTGGCCCCACTGCATATGAGATGGTTTCTGCATACGTACAGGACAGCTACAGTAAATTCTAGGCAAAAACAACGAATGACCCCATGGACTACTGGCAAACAAAACAGTATGCGTGGTCAGCATTGACATGTACTGCAATGGAAACCCTTAGTAGTCTTCCTGCAAGTGTTGAGTCTGAGTAGGTTTTCAGTGCAGCTGGTTAGGGTTACATTATGAGTGACAGCAGGATGCGGATGTCAAGCAGCAATATTGGGAGACTAACGTTCTTAAAAGTGAACCAACATCTCATATCACCTGAGTATCAGGTAGCAGAAACCACACATGACAGAGAAATCCAGGATATATGTATTAACAGCAGCACAGATGACGAGGAGGATGTGAAGAAGGGTTGCTGCCATCTACCACACTTGGGATCACTGCTATGCCCAATAAGTAATGTGTGTCAATAATTTGTGGAGGATAGTGATTTGACCCAAATATGACAATGGTAAAAACTGCTGTAGGAATATAATATATACATACACAAATCAATCACACCATGCCATTCCCCCACTACCACTACAATACACATTAGCCACATTATAGGTTGTACTTTATTTTTCTATATCATTAAGAATTTGTGCCAGTGTTATACCATTGGGAAATATAGATGAAAAATGTGTTAAAATAGGCAAAAAGGAGGAAAATTTTGCATTGGTGGAAAGGAGAAATCTTTTGTGAAAAAAGAGAAAAAATGGCCATTTTTCGCAAAAATTAACATGGGAAATTTTTCTCACTTTTAACCCACCCCTGGTGTTAACAGCAAAAGAAATACCCCAATGGCTCAACATTTTTGCAAAACTGATCACAACATTAAACATCTCAAAGTGACTGTACTGATGGGAAATTTTAGGAGTATAGACTGATAACCAAGCTTAACACTTGTGGCTTGAACCATGACAAGGAGTTTATGTCACATTATTCCACACACACAATAAACATATTATGGAACCATTGGGTTCCAAAGGTTCCAACAGTTGGGTTGTGCACTCTTCTGGTGCTTGGAGGGTTAGCCCATACATTCTATAGACTTAAACATCTTTGGAAAAACACTAAAATTCACTGGAGCATCAAAAAGGTAATTAAGCTTGCATGTATATTCTAGTCCACTTCAAAGAGACTTTACTAGAGCCTAGGGAATTATGGACCATACTGATAAGAATATACACTTCCATTTGAATGTTAATGTTAAGATAATGTGCATCAGTGTTTCAAGTGATGTATTGTGTATTCAGCCCTCATTATTATTACACCTGAAGAAGAGAGCTAGTTGACTTGAATGTTTACATTCTAGAGTGACTCAGCCAATAAAGATATCATTTTTAATCTATAAACCCCTGCTTTTCCTATGGCTAACACGGTACCATGCAATACCAAATTAACTGCCATATTGTTTAGATTATATGCCCCAACAGAAAATTCACTGGAGAGCCCAGCCTTTAAATTGCTAATATAGCTACATTAGAAGCCAAACACTGTTATAGTTTTTGTTTTTTTGTTTGTTTTTCATGATTTATGCATTTTAAAGACTCACAAAGAAGTATTCAATTCTGATCACTTTGGCAGCAAAGTCTGAGTAAAAAGTGACTTTTATCTTAATCTAATGAGTCATCCTTATGGAAATATCTGCTCAAATAGAAATGTGAATACGGAAAAGACACATTTGTGATCTAATTTGCAAGAGTACAAGTGAAACAGATGCATGTTATTTGTCTTTTTCTTTTGCTTAAATAAAAGAGAACAATGGTGATCAAAAACTGGGAACATTATTCTGAAAACATGTTTATCTAATAAATATCCTTATGTATAAAGGCCATGTGGAGCAAGTTTGGGGCACATCATTTGCATCATAGAAAAAAGTCAAAATTACCAAAGATTTTAAAGGGACTTTGAGCCATTGAATGCCAAACAGTTTTACAATGTATTGCTTCACAATAGGCTAGAGAATTCTATAGCATTCAAAGAGTTTAAATCACCATTAAACTCAACAGACGTTTTATTCCCTCCTGTGGAGTAGTTGGGTCACCCCATAATGTCACCTCTTTAGCTTCATATATAAGGCCCACAGGGGTGTTGTGTAAAAATCATTCTGAGGGCCGTAAGTCTAAAACAAAAGTGGAGGAGTATTAGGGCAAACCATTAATAATATAGGAAAGAACTAAATATTAACATAGTAACACAGTTTATGAAGCTGAAAAAAGACATGCGTCCATCAAGTCTGGCCCATACCATATTTTCTTTGTTCAGCTTTGAGAAAGTCACCTGTAGTGATGAAACGCGTTAACTGTGGAACTGTCCTGTTCTGTTTGATGGGCATTTATTGATTTTATAAATTTATTGATTTAATATAGGCTCATTTTATTTAGTTCTTTTTGACTATTTTAATCATACATCCTATCTTGTATTTGTATTTTTTATTCTCTCTTTTGAAAGAAAGAAATTTTCATTGGACTATACTCACGTTAATTTATATCTGTTTTTTGAACACTGGCCTGCTTTATATCAATAGCAGTTCCCTCACTGAATAATGGGAGTAGAATCTTTTTATAAGATCAAATAAGGTTTAGCCCACTATAGCATTGGATTCTTTATATATATACTCTGCCTGAGTGGCTAACTCCATACATATATAATTCATCACTTCTATTGGAGAATTCTATAAGGAACTGTGTCCATCTGTGACCCCGAGTGGAGAAGATCACTATACTGGGGTGTAAGCCAGTGCAAGCGCAAGAACTAGGAGGCAGGTTGTGTGCCTCTGAAAAATGTGAGTAATATTCTGATGATTTGTTCCATGGTGTTTGGGTGAAGGACCTATCCCTTATGATTAATATACTACGCTTAGAGAGACTCCTCTGCACCGCTTTTCTTTTCTTTTTTCTTTTTTACCATACCATATCACCCCTGTTGATCAAGAGGAAGGCAAAAAAAAAAAACTATTGAAGCTATTTCCAATTAAGCCCCAAGTGTGTAAAAAATTCCTTCCTTAAACCAAATGGCAGTTAGATAGTTCCCTGGATCAACAACCTATCTAATTAGAAGCTAACTATCTTAATTCTCAATATTGTTCTGTGCTAGATAGGTATCCATTATTTTTTGAAAGCAGTTACAATATCTGTAAGTACAGCATCATAAACAAAGAATTACATAGCTTTTCTGACTTTACTGTAAAAAAATCAATGCCTTCATTTTATTCAAAAGTACCTTTGCTCTAGTCTTAATGAATGGCATCTTGTTCTTAGCTGAGCTATTTGTGTAAATAATGAATTGGATAGTTGTTTGTATTGACTTTGACTATATGTGTAAATGGTAATCATATCGCCCCTTAGATGTTGTCACTCCCATTCACCTATGACCCCTTCTTCTCTTTGGTCTACATGCCTTTCGCTACCTGCTCTGCCATCTTACCTGTGCTCGATCTTCATGCCTCGTGCCTCTGAGTCTCAGCTGCTGATTTTCAGCATTTCCAGATTTCCCGTGTACCGAGTTTTAGCATGTCTTGACCTTGCTTCTTGTCTGCTGATCTGAGATTCTCATTCCTCTGACCTTGACCCGGCTTGTCTCATCCCTTGGATCTCCACATTTTTAGTTTCAACCTTTGTTGTCTACAGCAGATTCTGGCTTGCAAGAACCTTCAGCTTCCTTCATCCTGTGAGTCCTGTGTTTGCTGTATCCTATTTGTCTTCTACTCACACCTCAGGCCTTCCAACTGGTCGAGGACGGCGTTGCCCGTTCTCCGAATACTGCCTGGTACCTCCGACTATTTGAGGATGTGACTAGGCCTTGCTTGATTCCCTTCCTCCTGTCTGTCCAAATTGTCGAGGGCGTCATAGGTCATAGCTTCTGAGACCTCCACCTCGGGCCTATCCAACAAGTCATGGTTTGGGGAGTCGAAGACTTCTTTCCACAACTTCACCTCCGAGCCCCAGGAGTCAAATACTATTCCTCCAACTTCCCCTCCAAGCCCCGGGAGTCTGATACTATTTCTCTGACTTCACCTCCGAGCCCCATGAGTCATATACTTTCTCTGATCTTCCTCTTAGAGCCCCGGGAGTCGACTTCTTATTCTACGATTTCTTCCTGAGCTATCTTCTCAACTATCTTCAGAGACTTGCTGTAGAGATGAACTCTGTCCTTTACCTCCAGCATTAGGATCCAGATATTCCCTCTATTTCATACTGCTAAAGTACCTAACTTGACAGTAAGATCGAGCCGAGATGGATACAGCGGAGGTATCACACATACAGTCCAGACAGGAATTACAGGACCAAATAATATCCGCTCACACTTCATACCTCCAATCCCTTGACCATAAGCTAGACACTATCCTGGACATGTTGCATTCCACTTCTGTTATGGCACCACCCCAGATCCCTCCTGTTCCTGCTCCAACTGGGGGTGCTGCTCTCAGTTCTCCTATTCAAAAACCACCCAAAATTCCATTGCCTGAGCACTTGACAGGGTTTCCTGCTGATTGCAGGGGATTTTTAAATCAGTTTCAGCTTCACTTTAGAACTCTGCCTCAGACATTTGGTACCCATGTCTCCAGGGTTGCCTTTATTATCTCCCTTCTAAAAGATGAAGCACTAGCTTGGGCTTCACCCCTTGTTGAGAAGAATTGCCTTCATTGCAGATTTCCGGACTGTGTTTGATGTCCCTGGGCACAGAGCTAATGCAGAGGCCATATTGCTGAAGCATGCAAGAACAACAACAAGAAAAGGATCGCCCACGACGTTACAGAAGTAGCAATTGACCTCCGAGTACTGCCTCTTCTGAAAACACCTTTCCTTGGGAAGAACCCATGGGAGTGGGATCAGTCACTAAACCCACTGACAAAGAAAAAACTCAGAGAAGAACACAAGGATTTTATTGTGGCTTACTGGGACAAATGCTTCGCCAGTGTCCAACTAGACTGGGAAACTTCCGGGCTTAAGGGTTCAAGGAGACGCTTCCTTAAGTCAAAATTCAAACTGCAGTCTGACCAGCCCTAGTCGTTTGATGGTTCCTATCCAGTTCCAATGGTTAGAATGCTTAGTCTCCACTAAAGCCTTTGTGGACTCAGGCTCTGCCGGCATCTTTATTGATAAGGACTTTGCGTCACACCTCCAGATTCCTTTAAGACTTAAGCCAGAACCTCTTTTGGTGTCTGCCATTGATGGCAACCCTTTAGGTCATGGTTTAGTAACCACCATTCCATTACAACTCACTATGGGAATTTTGCATTCAGAGACAGTTACATTTGATATAATTTCCTGTCCTGTTGCTCCAGTGATCCTGGGTCTTCCATGGTTGTCTCTACAACCCTACAATCAGTTGGAGGAATTACCAGATAACTGCCTGGAGTCCTTTGTGTCATAACACTTGCCTGACTAAGGTTAATCCTCCCTGTCAAGAACTGGGTAACATCTCTCTGCTTCAGAATTCCATTCCTGAGCCATACAGAGATTTTGTGGATGTATTTTCTAAGCAAGGATCTGCTACTGTTCCACAGCACAGATCCTATGACTGCCCTATAGACTTACTTCCAGGACAGTTTCACCCAGAGGCAAAGCCTTTCCACTAGCAAATGCCTAGCAAATGGCTTCATCAGACATTCAACATCTCCTGCCGGAGCAGGATTTTTCTTCATATCCAAGAAAGAAGGATCTCTCAGGTCCTGTACTGACTATAGGGGACTGAATAAAATTACTATACAAAAACATTATCCACTGCCTCTAATTCCTGAATTATTTCATGCCTTAAAAGATGCTAAGATCTTTACTAAGCTGGCTCTGTGTGGGGCTTACAATATGCATCAGAGAGAGTGACAAGTGGAAAACAGCCTTCAACACCAGGAACGGCCACTACGAGTACCTCGTCATGCCATTCGGACTTTGTAATGCCCCAGCAGTTTTTCAGCACTTCGTTATGAGATATTTCAAGACATTTTACTCTCATTTGTCGTAGTTTATCTAGACAACATACTGATTTTTTCTTTATCCTTAGAAAAGCATTGAGAGCACGTTCGAATAGTCCTTTAACGATTGAGGGAGGACCAATTGTTTATCAAAGCAGAGAAATGCATCTTTGAAGTCACTCAGTTGCCATTTCTGGGTTATGTCATCTCAGATACTGGACTCAAAATGGACCCTTCTAAGGTGGAGGCTGTGAACAACTGACCACAACTCATGACCCCGAGAGCTGTGCAGCGGTTCCTTGGATTTGCGAACTATTATAGACGGTTCATACATAATTTTTCATCCTTGGCAGCACCGATTGTGGCTTTCACCAAAAAGGGGGACCAATCCTAAGTTGTGCTTGCCTGAAGCCAAAAGGGCCTTTGCCAGGATGAAACATTTCACTTCGGCACCACTCTGGAGATATGCCGATCCTACCCAGCCTTTTGTTGTCAAGTTTGACGCATCCAAGTTGGGTGCGGGAGCCGTTCTATCACAAACAGATGAGGAGTCCATCTGACTATATCCCTGTTCTTACTTCTCCAAACAATTTTCATCTTCAGAGAAGAACTATGATGCTGGGAACAGAGACTTACTCTTTTCAATTCTGAGTTGGAGTCACCACCAGAACCCATTATCTCAGCCAAGCATTTTATCGCCAGTCTCTCTTTCTCCATCCTTCAAAGAATCAAATCTCTTCAACACCATTTTTCAGGGATCATGAAAGGCAAACCGACGCATTTGCTGTTTGTTTCTAAGAAGTATTGTTGCCTCTTCCTTTGAGGGTTTCATCAGTCTCCCATGTTTGGTCATCCAGGAGCACTTCGGAATTTGGAGTTCCTTCTCTGCAGTTTTTGGTGGCCCATGCTCAAGCAAGATGTTGACACCTTTGTCAAGTCCTGCAACCACTGCACTCAGGACAAGTCTTCCCATCAGAAGCCAGCAGGTCTGATGCATCCTCTGACTACTCCCAGCACTCCTTGGACTCATCTCACCATGGATTTTGTTACAGATTAACCGGTCTCATAATGTTGTACAACGATCCTTGTTGTTGTTGACCGGTTCTCTAAACAGGCCCATTTCGTTCCTCTCAAGGGTTTGCCCACGGCTCCTTACAAAGCATAGTGCTCATCAGGGCAGATGCATTAAGGCAAGATAAAGAGGTAATAAAGCAGAAATGACTTCACCAGTGATATCCCTTATCCCTCTTATACAGCTTTGGAAATCTTAGTGCATTGGCTCTATAGAATAACATAGGAACTGGAAAAGTGATATGACTAGAGATGTCATCTCTGCTTTATCACCTCTTTATCATGCCTTAGTGCATAATAACGCCCCTCCACTTTTCTTCTGAACATACGACCCTATGTGCATGTTTAAGAAAAGTTACTAAAATTCAGATTCATAAAGGAGTAAAGGCAAATTTATAAATGTGTTCCTATTAAGAACATTTGCTAATGAGATTTTTTTGTATACTTTTATATTGCTTATATGCTGTAAGTCCTACAAATCAGTGTTTCCTCAGGGATTGTGACACACAAGTGTAAGTCATACAATCAGAGTTTCTTCAGGGTTTGTGTCTAACAAGTCTATGTCCTACAAATTAATGTTTTCTCAGGGATGGGGCCTCTAACAACAAGTCAAGTCTCACAAATTATCTTCTGCAACATACTCTGTCCTTTCAAGTATCAGTCTGCCCCAATCACAGCTTATGCTAAACAAGTCAAGTCCTACAAATCATCCTTTACAACATACAGTATGCTGTTGTGTATCAGTCTGCCCCAGTCACAGGTTGTGCTAAACAAGTGTAAGTCCTACAAATCAATGTTTCCTCAGGGCTAGGGCCTCTAACAACAAGTCAAGTCCCACAAATTATCCTCTGCAACATACTCTGTCCTGTCAAGTATTAATCTGCCCCAATCACAGCTTGTGCTAAACAAGTATAAGTCCTACAAATCAATGTTTCCTCAGGGCTAGGGCCTCTAACAACAAGTCAAGTCCTACAAATCAATGTTTCCTCAGGGCTTGGGCTTAATAAGACTAAGTCCTACAAATAAATGTTTTGTCAGTGCTTGGGCCTCTAACAACAAGTCTAAGTCCTACAAATCAATGTTTCCTCATGGATACAGCCTCTAACAACAAGTTAAGATCTACAAATCATCCTCTACAACATACTCTATACTGCCAAGTATCAGTCTACCCCAGTCACAGCTTATGTCAGGGGGTCCCTGTCTCTCTCACATTATGTGCCAATTTATTATTTTAGTTTTTATTTTATGTATTTATGTATTTTTTATTATTTATTCCCCCAGTCTCAGTCAACACATTCCCTGTTCAAATGATTCTTTCCCCAGACTCCACCAACACAGGCATCCTCACACCCCTTTAATACTATGTCTGTGGGAAATAGAAAAAAATGTGCTATGTGTTGTGTGTAAATTGAGTCTTCCCATTGATTTCAATGCAATGAGCTAGGTGAAAAAAATGGAAAAACAGCACTTTTCTCTGGAAATTTCCCACTAAGCTGGAAGTGGCAGTTTTCATCTATTTCAGTATTGTGGGGAAAACTCTTGCCCATCTCTACATCTTAGTGCATAGGCTCTATATTATAATATAGGAACTGGAGAAGTGATATCACTGGAAAAGTCATCTCAGCTGTATCACCTCTTTATCACACCTAAGTGCATCTCCCCCAGTATGTAAAGTGGAATTGGCATACTTTATGTATTGAACTGTGAAAGCAGAAATAGTGAAACAATGGGGGAGATGCACTAAGATGTGATATAGAGGTGATATAGATGAGATGACTTTTCCAGTGATATCACTTTTCCAAGTTCTGTGTTTTCTATGTGTCTTATGCACTAAGATTTCTCAAGCTGGAGAGATATTAGTGTATAAGTTCCAAAGAGTAATGTAGAAATTGAGAAGTGATTTCAGTGGAGAAGTTATCACCTCTTTATCACTGCTTTTTTTTAAACACCTTTATGCATAACCCCAATGTAGCATTATCATTGCAGCAAAAAGCCTTCCTCAAGTCTATTAAACAGCATACACATAACACAGTACCGCAGGGAGAGTGTTAAATTGTATCACTATTTCTGTTTTCATAATACCTGACAGAAAGCTTGTTAAAGACAAATATAAAATTAACTTTACCATAAATGTATAAAATACGTGAAAAAAAAATATATAGACAATTTAAGGTTACATTTTAAGCATGAGACAAACATCTTTACTGCCACTTTAAGGGTCTTGTTCATGATGCTGGAGGGATACAGTCATGGAGTAAACCACCTGCAACATTGGATCAAAACAAATATACTGTAATCCCCCTGCTTAAATTTTTTTTTTTATGTAATTACCGATAAATCCTTTTCTCTTAGTACACATGGGACACAGAAACCATTTGTAAAGTGTCCTCCCACTGCAGGTAGGGCACTACTGTAGGTTCCCACCTTACTCCACTTTACCCCTATGAGACATGTTCAGTTTTAATGCATATCAAATGCAGAAAAAATAAGTAAAGAAATAGGGCAAGAAGGTGGTCACCTGACCCAGGGAACTCAAACACCCCTGACTGGAACTAAAAAAAAATATTTTTTCTCAAGGAAGGAAGAACAATGTCCCACATAAAATAAGAAAACAGAATGTATCAGTAAGTACACAAAATGGCTTGCACCAACTGATTTAAAGCTGGGTGTGTCTGCTGATGGAAACTCCAACATCATAGCTGCCCTGTGAATGTCTGATATCATGCATGTGCTCTGCTCCACCCATAGTCTCAGTTTAGTAGTCTCTCACTTTCTGAAATAATCTGAAACAATCAGATAAATTCTATCACCTACACAATCTGTACCTATGTTAGTTAGTCCTAGCCACAATGTATTATATTCCAGATGAAGATGGAGGTCCCTACCAGGTGGAATTCCACATTATTTTTCCTCAGACCTTAAAATAAGTGTCTTATTTTGAAAGAAGCACTAGAAGCATTCTGATTTTAATTATTAACCATTACTTAGTCATTAAAATGTTCTTAATAAATGATAAGTTTAAGTTTTGAATTAACCCCTTAAGGACCAGCGGTCCCGGGGTGTGCCGTCCCTTAAGGACCACATAGGAAACTTTGACGTGCCGTCCCACGTGACTGATCAGGTGGGGCGGCACGTCAAACGGGGCACTGGAAGAGATTGCTCCGGTCTTGGAGCTATCAACTTCAGTGCCTGGTATTACTCACCGCGCTCCTACAGGACGTGCCAGGACCTTAAGTGCCGGACCAGCGTGACGGTCCTGCCACGTCAATGGTCCTTAAGGGGTTAAGGAGAATTTTAGGATCCTTTTTCTCTTTTTTGCCAGTGCTAGACTTACTCCTCTATGGTATTTTAAATTAATAGAATATATATATGTGTGTGTGTATATATATAGTACTGTGCAAAAGTCTTAGGCAGGTGTGAAAATATGCTGTAAAGTAAGAATGCTTTCAAAAATAGACATTACTAGTTTACTAGTTGAACAGCCCATGTACACAGGCCACTCCTTCCTGGGTCTACACCACCTCAGGTGTCCCTATTCCCATTTACAAACACATCCACTGTGCAACTGCTTCTTCCCTCAACTGGAAGGAACTTTGATCACAGCTACTTGCATCTTCTCAGCCAGTCACACAAAATTTTGGGGTGTTTGGGGTATGTCTCCTATGCACCCTTCACACGACCCCAGACTCCCTTAACACAAAGAACATCCAGCAGATAGGAACTTGAATCACAGCTGCCTGTATCTTCTCAGTCACACAAAATAATGGAGTATTTGGTATTAGGGATGGTGAAAAATTTCCCACGAAAAGTGCTGATTTTCCGTTTTTTTCTGCTTTTTTCGCCTAGCTCATTCCATTGAAATCAATAGGAACATAGAGGTTACACACAACACATAGCAAATATTATTTTATTTCACAAAGGCATAGTATAAAAGGGGCATGAGGGTGCCTGTGTTGGTGGGGTGTGGGGAAAGAATCAGTTGAACAGGGGATGATTTTTGGGGGGGTTGTTTACTGGGATTGGGGGGCAGTTAATAATAAATCCTAAATAAAATAAAATAAAAACCATAAGACATGGTATAAAAGGGGTCTGAGGTGGGTGCCTGTGTTGGTGAATGAATGAATCATTTGAACAGAGAATTTGTTATGGGGGGGTTCTTGACTACTTTTGGGGGGGGTAGTTAATAAAAAAATAAATCAATAAAATAAAATAAGAAATTTGTATGTAAAGTGATAGAGACAGGAACCCCTGACATAAGCTGCTACTGTGGTGGGCTGATACTTGACTTGACAGAGTATTTTGTAGAGGACGATTTCTTTGATTTGTTGTTAGAGGCCTTTGTAGGACTTAGACTTATTAGAGGCCCAAGCCCTGAAGAAACATTGATTTGTAGGACTTAAGCTTGTTTGGCACAAGCCCTAAGGAAACATTGATTTGTAGGACTTAGGCTTGTTAGAAACAAACCTCCCAAAAACTGTTCATTTTTTTTGCAGGACTATTTTTTTTTTTCTTTTAATTATTTTAATTTTTTTTTTTCAAAACACAAGCCCTGAGACTAATGCCAGCAGGTCATGTTGGCCAGTGGTCACTGTCAAATGTCCTCCTGAGTCCTGAGCTGCAACTGCTTCTCCAGTGATGTGCCTGAGGCACTAGCAGCAAAATAAGTAGCCCCCAGTCTATGTGGAGAAAAGAACAAGTTGGCCATTAAATCTTCTCCACCTTCCCCTCCTCCAAAATCATCATAAGTGTGTTTTTTTTCCTTGAGAGCAGAAACAGTGGGTCTCATCAGTAACTGCAATGTGTACAGTGTGTGTGTGGTAAATAACATCTGGGGGCATAACTGTATCCAAACACCATGACATCCGAAACCAAGTAATGCTGCTGTCACTGTAACCCTTTTCCAGACCCGCTAAGGACATACGACAACTTGTTGACAGTTTATTACTAATAATGAACCCTCCTTTTCAGCACCTTAACATATTCTGCAGGATGGAATCTCCTCAGATGCTACATGATGCACTGACTGCGATTCTCCTCCACCACACTGGCATGTGTGGTCAGTGCACCATGCAGTGTGCAATGGGTAGAGATGAACTGCCACATCCTAACAACAACAGAGTGGCTATTATTTGGTGGGGGAGGTAATGAATGAGGTATATTGGCAGAAGATGTAGTTACTCTGGAAGGTGATGGAGAGCTAGTTGTTTCCCTCATCCTGGAACTTCCAGTTTCTGCCTGAGTTGTTCTATTCCTCCTCCTCTTTGATCTCCGCCTCACCTCTTGTTGCCTTTCTGGAGAGTCAGGGACACCAAAACCGGTGCTTGATATTTGTGGTGGGTGTTTGTCTTTTACATGTTTGAAGTTAATGTCATGGTGTCTGTGTTTCATGTGTGATATCAGGGCGCTTGTGCCAAGGTGTGTTCCCTCCTTTCCTCTTTTTACTGACTTGTCACAAATTGTTCACAGTGCCATTGTTGATGACTACACTGTGCCTACCCCAATAGAAAAATAGTCCCACATCCATGATGACTTCAGAGGGAAGGGAACAGATGAAGAAGAATGGCCTCTTTCTTCTTGTCCTCCATATTCCCCTTCATTGTCTGTCACAGAGGATAATGTTGCTGTTGTTGCTGCTACTACCTCAGATTCAGCACTGCAACTAGGATCAGGAGTAATGCTACTGCTGGCAAGTGGAACCTGTCCTAGTCCCGCATCACTTGTTGACCCCATTCCCGCTGTGTCCACGGTGGTCTGTGGCACACTAGCCTGCTCCTCAGCATCCTGCTGCCCTTGCATCTCAGCATCAGAAGGAATTAGCAGTTGCAAATTCCTCTAATTCCAAAATGTCATTGCTAGTGGTGGTGGTGATGCCCATCCTAATCCCTGTCTCCCATTCCTTCTCAGTTTCTGCTAAAAAGGCCATCAATGTCTCTTCCACCCCAGCTTCTCCAGTATCATCACCATCGTGACCTCCACTAGTCCCTTCATGCTGCTGCTCTATTCCAGACATCTCACTGCTACTTGGAGGAGCTGACGAGCAATGTGACAGAGGGTCCCCTAATGTCACACTTGCCATTTCCTTTCGACCTGAAGAAGAAGGCAGACTAACAGCAGCAGCAGCAGGCACAGGCAGCTGATCTGTGCTCCTGCTGGTCATGGTGGAATTAATTATGAGCCTGCTCTCCTACCCCAACACCAGTTCTGGACTCTTCAGGATCATGTTCCATCTGGACATTGTAGTGAAAGGAAGGGGGGACTCCCAGTCCCAGGGTCAGAGGAATGGTGTGGGCTCCCTTGACTGCTAGTCTGCATGCTGTCAAATGTTTCCCCTACCACTCCGGCTGCTTCACCATTACTGCTACTACTACTAACACCAACCACATCAAGTTCAGCTGCAGAGTCTTCCTCCTCAGTCTCACAGTCACTAGTAATATCAGGATATTGTTGATTACTGCCTCCTTCACTCCTAATGCTAACAAGCTGCTGGACCTTATTAGCAGTAGTACTAGCACTGGCAGGACTGCTTGGGAATGGCAAGTGTGATTTAGGGACCCTTGATGTAACACTTGGCATCATTTTCTCCTTCCCCCCTGAGTACTTCAAGAAACACTAACAGCAAGCAAAGTATTGATGGCAGTAGGTTCAGCACTGGCAGCAGGTTCAGCACTGGCAGCAGGTACAACACTAGTGGCTGCAGGTACAGCAATGTTGGCACTGGCAGCAGGGGCAGCATGTCTGGTAGCAGGTACAACACTAGTGGCTGCAGGTACAGCAATGGTGGTACTAGCAGCAGGGGCAGCGCATCTTGCAGCAGGCACAGGCAGCTGACCTGTCCTACTCTCAGTAGTATTATCCTTTTCTCCCTCCCTTCCCATTCCCTTTTCTCCCTTCCTTCCCATTCCCTTTTCTCCCTCCCTTCTCATTAAATTCCCCAAGATCCCTTGACGTCATTTTGGGTTGCTGGACATCATCGGTTCAGTACTGTTAGTCACTTCTTCCTCCTCCTCCGACTCAGTGGACACATAATAAGTGTCCTTCCAGTTCCTCCTTTTATTATTTTTAAACTTTCTCATAGTTATAGCAGTCACTATTAGCCTCTCCTGCCTCAATTTTTCTAAAATATCACAGCAGAACAGCACAGCACGTCTGTCTCACTCTGTAGTTACTTCTATTGTATCTGCCTTCAGCGAAAACATCACGTTTTTATAGTGGAAGTGCGAAAACAATGTAAATCAATGGGCGAAAACTTTCAGCCATTGAAAAAATGGCAAAAGATTTTGGCCAATGGGCAAAAGAAGCAAAAATTTTAATCTTCAGTTTTTAAGCGGATTTTCCCGCGTAAAAGAGAATAACAAAGTACTTTTCGTGAAATTTCTCGCAGGAACATGGCAACAACTTTTGCCCATCCACATTTTTGTATAAATGTCCTTTGTTCTGTTCACTCACCTCCCAGACTCACCTAACACAGAGATAATAGCCAACTGGAAGGAACTTGGATCATAACTGCCTATATCTTCCAAATAGTCAAACAAGATATTTGGGTACTTTTGGTAAATCTCCATTGCTCTCACTACACATACACAAACAAGAACGCACTTTCCTAACAGAGATAACAGCCAGATCAGGAAAGAATTTGGATCACAGCTGTGTTCTCGGCCACACAACGTTTTTGGCTATCTGGTATGAATCTCCTTTGCTCCCTTCTCACATCCCTAGACTTCCCTAATACAGAGATAACTGCCAGGTTCAGAAGGAACTTAGATCACAGCTGCCAGTCTCTTTCAACCAATATTTTGAGGTATTTTGGGTAAACCTCCTTTCTCCCTTCATTCTCCCACATAGTCCACCAGACTCCACTAATAAGCAGAACAAATTACCTACCCACATGACTCCCTAAACTACATTTCAACTTTGCTTCATTTGCCTATCCTAACTAGCTAATAACTGCTGCCTTCTCTAAATCTCACAAACACATAGGACACCCCTTTTATACAATCCTTGCGGTAAAAGAAGGCTATCTTTCCACATGGTGCGAAAATTCAGCCTTACCATTGATTTCAATGCAATGAGTTAAATCTGTACTTTTTGCTAAAAAATTCCTGATTGACATTTAAAAAAAAAAAAAAAAAAAAAAAAAATCCTGATTGACGGGAAGTGCTATTTTTCGCCTCTTGCTTTTGAGAAGAAAAGTTTTGCGTTTCCCTAGTGAGTAAATTATTAGAGTTTTGAAACTTTATAAGAAAAACCAGAGACGTAGGAAACGTTAAGTTATTTGTAGTATATGAGTCCATATTTTCTTGAATTTCTGAGAAGTCCCTATAAATTTATATAAAACTTTATAGTGCTGAGCTTTGAAATTGACAATATTCAAGCATTTTTATGGGATGGGGATTGATGTGGATCCCCACCATTGTTAAAATAGTTATTGCCATTTTTTAATGTTTCATACAACAGTTGTTTATCCATTGTGGGTCAATTTTGTCTGAGACGATTGATAACAAGTCCAGTTTAGAGAACCATGGAATCTGTCTGCTCTTCACCTCAGAGTGAGGAACACTCTTGAACCAAAGTTCTGCTTCACCATGTAGTGCTTACAGCTGGTTGGGGATGATGGGAGTTATTGTTCCCAAGAGCTGGAGGTCTGGCAATTGACTACAACTAACCTACATTATCATTTTCCACCAGAAGCGTGCAATAAATTGATGAGAAGGAATAATTATGAAAATGATTTAATGATGGAGGAGAAAGGTGAAAAGTCTTCTTTAAGTAAAAGTGGAGCAATTCTGCAGAAAACCATATATACCATCAGATAAAAATAAAATCTAAGTTTAAATTAATGAGAATGTTTAAGCCATTTAAAAGCATGGAGGTCTAAAACACATTATTGCCATAAGCTCTACAACCTTACAGCTATAAGTCCATAGCTTCATTAGAGTTTAAAGGGATAGTAAAACTTAAGTATTACTAATCCCTATAGTAAAGTCCTTTAAACCTTTATGGTTTAAGAGCTGATCGCTCCTAAAGTTGCCCTCTACCTCTCCCTTCCCCGAAGTCAGCTTTGTAGATGACTGAAGGGAAATCCGGTCTTAAATCATCAGGCGGCTCTGCAGCAGAGCCGCGATCGGGTTCATTAAAAAAATGTTTTTCACAAAAACGGTCTTCTACGTGTGCTTGCAAACCAAGCACACGTAGAAGACCATTTCAGTGAAAGTTTTCTTTTTTATTAATGAGATTGCGACTGTGCTGGAGAGCCGCCTGAAAGTCGTACGACTTCCTTCCCTGCAGTCAGCTAGAACACTGACTTCGGGGAAGGGGGAGGGAGAGGGCAACTTTAGGAGCGATCATCTCTCAAACCATAAAGGTTTGAAAGATGAAACTGGGGGCAATACATGTTTTTTTTAAAGGACTTTACTATAGGGATTAGTAATACTTAAGTATTACTATCCCTTTAAGTACTTTGTGCATAGCAACATTTTTTAATCACTTTGAGTGCTAGATGGGTGCACAACACATTGCAAAGCAATAAGTTGTGCACCCCTCTAGTGCTTAAAGGGTTAATATGGAATAATGTACTACATATAGCACATGTCTATGCGATTTGCCCAACATTGTATTATTTCCAACAAAATCGTTGCTTCCAGTGCACTGTTTCAAAATTGTGGTTAAAATAGAAATTATCCTTTAATTAAACAGTGCTTTGGACACCTTTAGAACATTCAAGGGGTTAATAGCCCCATATAAATCTCTGAAAATATAGTGAATTTGTATTTGTTCACTAAGGTGCAGTGGGGTTGTTTGAGAATTGTGCTGCTTTTGCTTAGCACATCGGCCTCAGTATGGCAATAATACTGTTTATTGAACTGAATCCGCGAACAGAAAGCCAACAAGCTGTCTTGTGCAGAGTTATGAGGAGATATGTGGGAGGGTGATGCTTAGACTGTATGGTAGATACAAGGGACTCAAAATTGCAATCAATCATTTCTGAAAGACATGACACCATTACATAAGAGCATAGAATAGTACAGGGCTTTCAAATAAACAAGGTATTGTAAGGAACTGTAAGTGGTCTGCAGTAACATTTGCCTACAGACAAAAAAAAAAATCACAGAAGCTAGAATTCAGTTCAGACTTTGCTTCATAATCACGGACAGTTATGATGACATATTGTCTGCTGCAGTTTGAATCCCAGCTGGCCAGAGGGCAGACTATCTAATTTTTACAGTTTGAGTGCCAGGGGGATATAGAATGCATTGTGCTTTTAGTAGTTTACTTCCTGTCTTTGCATCTTTGCATGGTTCTGCTGGTGCCTTGCAATAACCCTCAGCTTTTGGAGTATCATTTTAGAGAGAGACATAAGAACGAAAAATAGTACACAGACAAAGTTATTTTCAATGCATTGACAACATCTCTATCAACTAAGGCAGAGGATGGAGGATGTCTGCAGGAAATGGGAGCGGTAGTCCACAACAAATGGAAGGCCTCAGTAAAATAAAATAGATATATGCTAAATTAATTTCCATAAAATAATAAATAAATATGGGCATATTAAACTCTAGTGGTTCTTAATTTTTTCATATATTGACTTACCTAGGTAGCTGTCCTTTATGCAACAGTCAGGTTTGTCTGTCTGTCTGTCTATCTATCCATCTAGTAGAGTGGCTTTCAACCAGGGTGCAGTGGCATTTTGTTCTAGCATTTTGTTACTACTGGTGTTGATCCCATTCCCTTTCAGCTGCCTAATCATCCTGCTGCTTAAACAGCAGCATCAAGAAAAGCTGTCACAAATTCCACATCTACATCAGGGCATTTGATAATGGCCAGTGGCCACTGGCCAACAGGAAAGCACGGGGCTTGTGCTTTAAAAAAATAAAATAAAATAAATAAATAAAAAAACATATACTACAAAAAAAAAATAACAGCAATATTTGTGGATTTGTTTCTAATAAGTCTAAGCCCTACAAATCAATGTTACCTTAGGGGTTGTGCCAAACAAGCCTAAGTCCTACAAATCACTGTTTCTTTAAGGCCTGTGCCTCTAATAAGTCTAAGTCCTACACACCAATATTTCCTCAGGGCTTGTAGTACGGTTTTCTGACACTCAGAGCAAGGTTAAAAATAAAAAAGTTTTATTGAGGTTAAGTTAAGGAACAGAGCCCCTGGGGGCCAGAACAGGTTATAACAGGTATAGACAAGTAATGGCTGTAGTACAGGCCCAATGTAGCAGGAGCAAATAGCACTCAACAGAATCAATGGAGGAACAAGGGTTAATGCCCAAAGCAATTTGATCAGTCTCTGTGGTGGATATAAACAGTCCCAGTGGTAGTGCAATAGGAAGGTGCAGTATGTGACTGAACTGGATCACTCTCAGATAGCTGTATAGTTATGTGCCCAATGTTACAGAAAGGACAGACTAGAGCTAGAGCCAATCACACCACTAGGGTGCAATAACGGAGGAGAGCCACTGCTGGAGCTAATGGAACCAGAGCCAGGGATGCCCCTTAGGTATGGCAATGGAGGGGACACTGCATATGCCAATGGGACCAGAGCCAAGAGCACCCCTTGGGTACCGCAACAGGGGAGACACTGCACAAGCGGTATATCGGGAGCCAATGCACTGCCTAGTGCGATACGATAGTAGAACACTGTGAGCAATTGGAGACCAGAGCCAAGATACCCTTACGGTGCCGTAACAGAGCAACACACTGCAAGAGATAACGGTATGCCCAATAGCACCACGCGGTGCAACAACTGCAAGGAAGGAGCATCGTAGTTGGAGTACTGCTCTGCTATTGTCAACAGATAGGCTCGGTGATGGAGGCAACAAGCTCATCAAGTGTTAAATGGCTCAGATAGAACGGCAGCAAGCTTGGCAAGTGTACTGAGACAGGCTCACTATCGGAGGCAACAAGCACAGCAAGTGTATCTGACAGGCTCGGAAACGGAGGCAACAGCTCAGCAAGTATACTCAGACTGGCTCGGTAACGGAGGCAACAGCTCAGCAGCGGAGAAGTGATCAGTCGGGGCAATACTACCCGCACACTTCAGAATGTCGCCGGCAGGCGATCGAAATCTTGCAGGATCACAGGAACCAGGTCAATCACGGAGCAGGAACGTCAGCCGGAACCGGGTCAATCACGGAGCAGGAACGTCAGCCAGAACCGGGTCAATCACAGAGCAGGAACGTCAGCCGGATCCGGGTCAATCACGGAGCAGGAACAGCAGAATAGTCAGACGGGCCAAGTCGGTACACAGGAACGCAGGAACACAGCAACAATGGCGCAGGATCAGGAACACCACAAAAGGGCACCTGACAGGTGCCATAGGCCCAGTATATAAAGGGACACCCTGGGCGGGCCAATCGACCTCCTCCAATGGACGAGCACCACCACAAAGAGTGACAGGGAATCACGGGGACCGTGATAGCTTGGGCCTCTAACAACAAATCTAATTTATCATCCTCTACAAAATAATCTATCAAGTGAAGTATCAGTCCACCCCAGTGGCAGCTTAAGTCAGGGGGTTCCTGTCTGTCACTTTACATACAAATTTCTTATATTTCTTAATTATTAACTGTCTCCCCAATACCAGTCAAGTAATCCCCCCAAAACAAATTCCCTGTTCAACTTATTATTTTCCCAGACTCCACACACCAACACAGGCACCCTCCTCAGACCCTTTTTATACCATGTCTTATGGGGTTTTTTAATTGTATTTAGGATTTATTTTTTATTAACCCCCCCAATCCCAATAAACTATCACGGTGCCCGTGCTATTCGGCGACATTCTGTCAGTCTACACTCCTGCTTTACACCTATTTACTGAACTGTGATTGTCCCACCCAGTATTGTCCTTAAATACTGGGTTCTGGCACATCTCTGGTGCCCTTTCATGGTGTTCCTGTACCAGCGCTTGTTCCTGATTATTGTGTGCTCTTAGTGTATCAGCCTGGCCTGCCTGACTACTCTGCATCTCATCTCCTGCTTGTGCACTGACCCGGACTGCCTGACCATTCTGCTTCTCATCTCCTGTGTACCGACCCGGCTTGACTGACATTCCTGCTCCGTGTACCGACTTGGATTGGCTGACATTCCTGCTCCGTGTACCTACCCGGCCTGTCTGACCTTCCTGCTCCATGTACCGACCCGGCCTGGCCGACATTCCTGCTCCGTGTGATCCCGCCCGGTTGGGTTGCTGCTTCCTTGCATGCCCTGACCGGTCTCCGGTTGAGGGTGGTGCTCCTCTCTCACTGTCTGTTAACAGCTATGCAGTTTGGTCTCGGTTGCCTCTGTGTCGCCCCGACGACATTCCTATTGGCCGGTCTTACTATCCATTCCCGGTTGGGTGCCTCCCAGGGTGAGTTGCTCAGTTTCCGTTACAATTACAGCAGTGCTCAGTTGCTCAGTCTCCATTACTGCCACAGCAGTCTCCAGTCGCCTAGTCTCCTTTACTGCTACGGCAGAGCTCAAGTGGCTTAGTCTCTGTTACTGCTACGGCAGAGCTCAAGTGGCTTAGTCTCTGTTACTGCTACGGCAGTGCCCCTGTGGCTCAGATTCCATTATTACCACAACAGATCCTTAGTTGCTCAGTCTCCGTTTATGACACAGCAGTATCCAAGTGCATAGTCTCCGTTTATGCTACTGCAGTATCCAATTGCCTATTATCCACTGCTGCTATGGCAGCGCTCTCATGGCTTGGTCTCCGTTACTGCTACAGCAGTGCTCTAGTTGCCTGGTCTCCGTTACTGCTACGGCAGTGTCAGTGTCACTCAGTCTCTGTTACTGCTGTGGCAGTGTCCATGTGGCCTAGTCTCTGTTACTGCTCCAGCAGTGCTCAAGTTGCTCAGCCTCCGTTACTGCTAAGGCAGTCCATCATTGCCTGGTATACTTATTCTTGGGTGTTACTCGTACTTAAGCTCTCAACCCTATGTGAGCTCCTTAAAAGGCCTTACCACACATGGGACTGTTTACACTCGCTGTCTGCTATTAACCCATGCAGTACTGATACACTGGGACTCTTACAAGATCTGCCTGACCTGTGTCAGTATAATGTGTTATGGACTCTTTACTTATACTGGACCTGTGTGGGCTTACCTATATATAACCTGTCTTGTGGCTGTACTATATTAAGTGTATAGTACAGGACCTGTGAGGGTTATTGTGATCTTAATTGTTTAATAAAATTGTGTTTTATCCAAACCTGCTGTGACTGTGTGTCAAACAAATAGTTACATAAACCCCTCAAAAAATCAACCCCTGTTCAACTGATTCTTTCTCCACACCCCACCAACACAGACACCCTCATGCCCTTTTTATACTATGCTTTTGGGAAACAAAATAATATTTTTTATGTGTTGTGTGTAAATTTAATGTTCCTATTGATTTCAGTGGAATGAGCTAGGAGAAAAAAAGTGGAAAAAATTCACTTTTCACTGGAAATTATTCACCAAGGAAGAAAGTGCCATTATTCATCGATTTCAGTTTGAGGCGAAAATTTTCTCCCATCTCTAATTATATGCTTGTGATTGTCAGGAATTTAATCTGTTGCTAAGAAATTTATTTTACTGTTTATTTATCTAGAGAGTATACATGTTGAAAACAGCAGATAAACAGTTAAAGGGATAGTAATACTTTGTTTTATCTTTATTTTATTTTGTAGGCATTAAAAAAACATGAAGAACGATATAAATCTTATCTCTCAAACCTTTATGGTTTAAGAGATATTCACAAGCAAAGTATCCCCCCCCTGTTCAGCCAGATCAGAAGGGAGGTGCCCAGGTAGACTGCAGAGAGGGACAATCTTCAATTAAAGGGATAGTAATACCTGAAAATAAGTTTATTTTATATTGTAGCCCTTAAAAAACCATGAAAGATGATATAAGTCTTATCTCCCAAACCTTTATGGTTTGGGAGATATTCATATGTAAAATATAGTATAGTTCACTTTTCCTTGCTGTTTCAGCCAAGTCTGCCATCTAGTGGACAGATTTGGAATTCGGTCCACATAGCAACCGGCAGCTCTTTAGCAGTGCCGAGATCACGATCTTTGAAAAGAACTACTTCATTGGAACAGTGTACAAAGTGTGCCTGGCTTGAAAGCACACTTTGTAGACCATTCCAATGAAGAAATTATTTTTAAAGATCATGATCTCAGCATTTCTGGAGAGGCACTGCTGGTCAAGCGACTGGATTAGTGTTGAGCGAGCGTGCTCGGCCGATGCTCGGATCGGCTCGAGCATCGCTCTGCTCGGCACATGGCGGTACTCGTCGAGTACCGCCATGTGCTCGCCCGCCATGTTCGGGTGGCGGGGATCTGTGCCGGAAGAGGCACAGATCCGAAGACGCTCCGCTGGACCACCAGGGACTGGAGGTACGGGGGCATTGCGGAGATGAAGGGGGCATTGCGGAGATGAAGGGGGACATTGTGGAAGAGGGGCATAGACTCTATGCCCCTCTTCCACAATGTCCCCCTTCATCTCCGCTATGCCCGTCTTCCACAATGTCCCCCTTCATCTCCGCTATGCCCCTCTTCCACAATGTGCCCCTTCATCTCCGCTATGCCCCTCTTCCACAATGTCCCCCTTCATCTCCTCTATGGCATAGAGGAGATGAAGGGGGACATTGTGGAAGAGGGGCATAGCGGAGATGAAGGGGCACATTGTGGAAGAGGGGCATAGCGGAGATGAAGGGGGACATTGTGGAAGACGGGCATAGCGGAGATGAAGGGGGCATAGCGGAGATGAAGGGGGACATTGCGGAGATGAAGGGGGCATTTGGAGATGAAGGGGGCATAGCGGAGATGAAGGGGGGCATTGACCAGGCACCCTCCCCTCATCAGAGCAGGGGGTGCCTGGTGTAATGCTCGTGTCGCCCCATTATATGCAATGGGGCTCGGGTGCTCGGCCGAGCACTCGAGCCTCAGGGGGTGCTCGGTCAGAGCACCCGAGCACCCGAGCATCGGGGTGCTCGCTCAACACTAGACTGGATTCCAAATCTGAAGGGTGGAGCAATGACATCACTCCAGGGGAAACTTTACTTCTGAATATCTCCCGAACCATAAAGGTTTGGGAGATAAGACTTATATCATTTTTCATGTTTTTTTAAGGGCTACAATATAAAATAAACGTATTTTCAGGTATTACTATCCCTTTAAGATGAGGGAAAAAGCTGAAAAACCTGTCAAGGGGGGGCAGGGCTTTCATTGTTCTCATAGGAAGAAGATTGTCCCCTTCTGTTATCTGTCTGGTCTATGGACTGCATTCCACATCTGAGAAGAGATGGCTTACACTAGGTAAAAGGGGCGGGAGTGGAAACTTTGCTTGTGAATAGCTCTTAAATCATAAAGGTTTGAGAGATAAGACTTATATAGTTCGTCATGTTTTTTTAATGCCTACAAAATAAAATAAAGATAAAATGAAGTATTACTATCCCTTTAAATTCTATTTATCTAATCTGGAACACTTTATTTTCCAGATTATTTTCTAATTTCTACAAATAATTTTGCATGTGGTTTGGTGACATTTTTCCATAGTGGGAAAATCTAACAAAACAAAAGACCAATCACTTTAAATTTAACATAGCTATATACAGGGTGGGGCCAGTATTCATATACACTGCAACCATTAACAACTAGCATTTTACAATTAATGCTTGCGATGCTGCTGTGTTCAAATACTGCTAACCATAGCCTCTGGGTACATATTTGTAAGGAATGAATATAAATATGCTGGGATTTTCATATTTCTATAGTGTTTGATATATTTTACCCTATTTCAGTTTCATATATAGCCTAATATACGTGTTGTATTTGCACTGATTAGAATTCTATATATTACATTTTATTTTATATTGAAATAAAATTGTATATTTTTGCATAAATCTGAGTAATTGATTTTAATCAATTTATTTACTTTGAAGCAGCATATCAAACCTAATTTGTGAAATGATCTCAGATTAATTAATTTAGTATTATATATATTTTTATGCGAGGTGTACAAAATTGTATTGGTCTCCTGTATTCTGTTCTTGCTTGTATTGCTAGCAGAGTCAAGTATAGAGTTTCCTTTTGTATTCCACAACAACATGGCAGAAGAACTCTGTAGCTTAAATGTTTTGATAACATGACTAGTGGAGGTTGTAGGGGTTTCTGCAGTGGCATGTTTGGGCACTCCCCTAGATCAAGGTCACAGGTTTTAGTTCAATGAACAAAATCTTAGCACACTCCCTGACACTCTAACATCAGTTCAGTTATGCGCCCCAAAGTCACTGGAACTTTTAGAAATGCTTCTGCTGCTGCAAGTTGTAGCACCTCTGACATGTTGATGGTGTGTCTCCAAATAAGACTTGTGGTTGCGCTACAGATGGAATCTCAATGAGGAGGTACCTACTTGTGAGCATGTTTCCTGATCTGGCAGTGACAATGCCAAGCTGCAGTTATTTTTCAAGGATTGCTGTGTCAGAATTGTACAACCAGGTGGTTAATGTGGTAAGCAAAGGGCTGTAAACCTCACACAGAAATAAAATTCACCAGAATGTCGACAAATAACCAGAGTACACACTATATGACTCACTGGATTTTCCTCCCACCAGTGGGCAACAATAGCTTGCAGCATCAGGTCACAGGTAATAATCTTGCCTCTGGTAGTATTATTAAAGGACAACAACAGTAGCTGGTACCATCTGCACACCATTTTGTGCATGCAGAATTTTGAGACACCCATAAAGTTATAGATATTTTAATTAAACTAAATAAAGTGATAGAGGAATTCTTTGTTCCCATCTCCTTGAAATCTGTTTTTGTATTTGCTGATAATTTCTCCAACATGAAAGCTGCCTTGATAATTGGTGATATAGTGTGTCTGTCTGTCATGCTCTATCTAAGCTCCATAGAATAACTTAGGGACTATAGACTCTATCTCACTGGAGAAGTTATCTGCTCTATATCACATGTTTATCACACCTTAGTGCATCTTCCCCTAGTTCTTCTTAATTCATAAGCCATAATGAATGACAAAATCATGAGACTGGTTGTATCACCCCCATAAGAATATTAAAATGGATATATTTTGCAATTACCAATAGTGCCAGTATTATTTATAATATTTACTGTTATATAGCTTTTAGACAAATATAAAAATCTTTCCACATAATTATTTTTTACTGCTAAGTTTTGTTATAACAGAGATCATTTTTATAAATGTTTTTGTGCTTTTTTTTAGCTTTATTCATACAGATGTGCTTTTAACTGTAAATATGTTAATTGGAAATACAGACTCGTAGATATATTGGAATGCTTCAGATCACTATGAATGTATTCATCCATATATATGTCAAAGTTTTCCACTAAAAAGTTTTACATTGTATATTGTAGTTGTTGCAATATAAGACAGTGCTTTATTTTTACAGTGGTCCTGAGGATTAAGCTACATAGATCACTAAAATGAAAAACAATTAAACACTGAGAAACATGATAAATAGTGTTGAGCGAGCATGCTCGGCCGATGCTCGGATCGGCTCGAGCATCGCTCTGCTCGGCACATGGCGGTACTCGTACGAGTACCGCATGTGCTCGCCCGCCATGTTCGGGTCTCCTCCCCGCACGTTTCGCGGCTGCTGCGCAGCAAATAAACTTGCAGGGAGGCTCTGACATCATTGTAATGCCAGCAGCCATGTTGGCTGCTGGCATTACACTGATTGGCTGGCCAGAACCCGTGGTCGGGTGCTGTATAGCACCTGACCAGCGAGTTCGGCTCAGTCTTAGCCAGGGAGAGATGAGGATAGGAAGGGAAAGTCAGTGTAGGGAGAAGACAAGCAAATTTGTGAAAAAAAAGACCCAAAAGTCCTTTTTAGGACTACTGTGTGTGGGGGCAGCAGTTTATTTTGTGTGGGGGGAAAAAAACAAAAAAAAAAAAAAAAATTCATATATTCTGTTTAGTGTGCAAAGTTGCAGATTAGAGCACATTCTGTTTAGTGTGCAAAGTTGCAGATTAGAGCACATTCTGTTTAGTGTGCAAAGTTGCAGATTAGAGCACATTCTGTTAAGTCTTCAAACTGTAAAATATCAAAGTCACATATTCCATTCAGTGTGCTTCGCCGCAGTTTAGCAGCACATTCTGTGTACTGTGCAGAGTTGCAGAATAGGAAGAAATACTGTTAAGTCTTCAAACTAAAATATCAAAGTCACATATTCCATTCAGTGTGCGTCACCGCAGTTTAGCAGCACATTCTGTGTACTGTGCAGAGTTGCAGAATAGGAAGAAATACTGTTAAGTCTTCAAACTAAAATATCAAAGTCACATATTCCATTCAGTGTGCTTCGCCGCAGTTTAGCAGCACATTCTGTGTACTGTGCAGAGTTGCAGAATAGGAAGAAATACTGTTAAGTCTTCAAACTAAAATATCAAAGTCACATATTCCATTCAGTGTGCTTCGCCGCAGTTTAGCAGCACATTCTGTGTACTGTGCAGAGTTGCAGAATAGGAAGAAATACTGTTAAGTCTTCAAACTAAAATATCAAAGTCACATATTCCATTCAGTGTGCTTCGCCGCAGTTTAGCAGCACATTCTGTGTACTGTGCAGAGTTGCAGAATAGGAAGAAATACTGTTAAGTCTTCAAACTAAAATATCAAAGTCACATATTCCATTCAGTGTGCGTCGCCGCAGTTTAGCAGCACATTCTGTGTACTGTGCAGAGTTGCAGAATAGGAAGAAATACTGTTAAGTCTTCAAACTAAAATATCAAAGTCACATATTCCATTCAGTGTGCTTCGCCGCAGTTTAGCAGCATATTCTGTGTACTCTGCACAGTTGCAGAATAGGAAGAAATACTGTTAAGTCTTCAAACTAAAATATCAAAGTCACATATTCCATTCAGTGTGCTTCGCCGCAGTTTAGCAGCATATTCTGTGTACTCTGCACAGTTGCAGAATAGGAAGAAATACTGTTAAGTCTTCAAACTAAAATATCAAAGTCACATATTCCATTCAGTGTGCTTCGCCGCAGTTTAGCAGCATATTCTGTGTACTCTGCACAGTTGCAGAATAGGAAGAAATACTGTTAAGTCTTCAAACTAAAATATCAAAGTCACATATTCCATTCAGTGTGCTTCGCCGCAGTTTAGCAGCATATTCTGTGTACTCTGCACAGTTGCAGAATAGGAAGAAATACTGTTAAGTCTTCAAAGTAAAATATCAAAGTCACATATTCCATTCAGTGTGCATCGCCGCAGTTTAGCAGCATATTCTGTGTACTCTGCACAGTTGCAGAATAGGAAGAAATACTGTTAAGTCTTCAAACTAAAATATCAAAGTCACATATTCCATTCAGTGTGCTTCGTCGCAGTTTAGCAGCATATTCTGTGTACTCTGCACAGTTGCAGAATAGGAAGAAATACTGTTAAGTCTTCAAACTAAAATATCAAAGTCACATATTCCATTCAGTGTGCGTCACCGCAGTTTAGCAGCATATTCTGTGTACTCTGCACAGTTGCAGAATAGGAAGAAATACTGTTAAGTCTTCAAACTAAAATATCAAAGTCACATATTCCATTCAGTGTGCGTCACCGCAGTTTAGCAGCATATTCTGTGTACTCTGCACAGTTGCAGAATAGGAAGAAATACTGTTAAGTCTTCAAACTGAAATATCAAAGTCACATATTCCATTCAGTGTGCTTCGCCGCAGTTTAGCAGCACATTCTGTGTACTGTGCAGAGTTGCAGAATAGGAAGAAATACTGTTAAGTCTTCAAACTAAAATATCAAAGTCACATATTCCATTCAGTGTGCTTCGCTGCAGTTTAGCAGCACATTCTGTGTACTGTGCAGAGTTGCAGAATAGGAAGAAATACTGTTAAGTCTTCAAACTACAATATCAAAGTCACATATTCCATTCAGTGTGCTTCGCCGCAGTTTAGCAGCACATTCTGTGTACTGTGCAGAGTTGCAGAATAGGAAGAAATACTGTTAAGTCTTCAAACTAAAATATCAAAGTCACATATTCCATTCAGTGTGCTTCGCCGCAGTTTAGCAGCACATTCTGTGTACTGTGCAGAGTTGCAGAATAGGAAGAAATACTGTTAAGTCTTCAAACTAAAATATCAAAGTCACATATTCCATTCAGTGTGCGTCACCGCAGTTTAGCAGCACATTCTGTGTACTGTGCAGAGTTGCAGAATAGGAAGAAATACTGTTAAGTCTTCAAACTAAAATATCAAAGTCACATATTCCATTCAGTGTGCTTCGCCGCAGTTTAGCAGCATATTCTGTGTACTCTGCACAGTTGCAGAATAGGAAGAAATACTGTTAAGTCTTCAAACTAAAATATCAAAGTCACATATTCCATTCAGTGTGCTTCGCCGCAGTTTAGCAGCACATTCTGTGTACTGTGCAGAGTTGCAGAATAGGAAGAAATACTGTTAAGTCTTCAAACTAAAATATCAAAGTCACATATTCCATTCAGTGTGCGTCACCGCAGTTTAGCAGCACATTCTGTGTACTGTGCAGAGTTGCAGAATAGGAAGAAATACTGTTAAGTCTTCAAACTAAAATATCAAAGTCACATATTCCATTCAGTGTGCTTCGCCGCAGTTTAGCAGCATATTCTGTGTACTCTGCACAGTTGCAGAATAGGAAGAAATACTGTTAAGTCTTCAAACTAAAATATCAAAGTCACATATTCCATTCAGTGTGCTTCGCCGCAGTTTAGCAGCATATTCTGTGTACTCTGCACAGTTGCAGATTTGCAGCACACATTCCGTGTAAGATGAAGAAGGCGGGTAAAAAGGGACGGGGAAGTGGACGTGATCCTGATAGTTCAGGGCGCGGGTCAGGACGCGGAGAAACTGTGCCTGGTGCCAGAGCACAAGAAAGAAAGACATCCACCATACCTAGCTTCATGTCTCATTTTACAGGGCGTCGCAGGACATCACTCTCGAGGTCCGACCACTGACAACAGGTGATCGGTTGGATGTCAGCTGATACTGCTTCCAGTCGGTTAAGCACCACCCTGTCTTCCACCAAGTCCACTCTCAGTAGCCAAGAGTCTGGTCAACATAATCCTCACTCTGATCATCCTTCCTCCCACCATAGACGGTCTGGTCAAAGAAGTGATCCCACACTGGGATATAGTGAGGAGCTTGTCTCATCACCAATCCTTCATTTGACCCTCTCTCCAAGCACGCTTGCAGAGAAACATGACATCTTATGCCCTGATTCACAACCTCTAGAGGGTACCCAATCACAAGAAGATGACAGATGTGAACGGCATTTAAGGTCAAAGGAAGTAGTGGATGATGATGATGATGAGACACAGTTGCCATTAAATCAACCACTATTACTGTCTCAAGACCTTGTTGAGGAGGATGATATACAGTTGTCAATGACTGAGTATGTGGTGGGATCAAGACATGAGGAGGATGATCAGAGTGAGGAAGTGGAGGAGGACTTGGTGGACGATGAGGTGACTGACCCCACCTGGGAAGGTGTAGAGCCGAGCGATGACAGCAGTCCTGAGGGTGAGCCATCTGCAGCACCGCAACAGGCTGGAAGAGGCAGTGGTGTGGCTACAGAAAGAAGGCGGACCGCACCAAACCGGCCCGCAAATGTTCCACGGAGCACCCCCTTGCGTAAATCTCCCTTGCCAAGGGGTAGGTGTTCCGCGGTATGGCGTTTTTTTAAGGAAAGTGCGGACGACAAAAGAATTGTAGTTTGCAACCTGTGCCACACCAGAATGAGCCGAGGCATGAACACTAGAAACCTCACCACCACCAGCATGATCCGACACATGGCATCCAAGCACCGTAATAAGTGGGAGGAACGCCCGGATCGCCAATCTGTGTCTGCAGGCCACACCACTGCCTCCTCTTCCCCTGTTTTCGGTGCCGGCCAATCGCCTGTCGAAGGCACAGGCTCGCATACCTCCCGCCCTGCACCTGTACCATCTGAAGCACCATCAGCGACCACATCCACTTCCCTGTCCCAGCGCAGCGTCCAAATGTTGTTACCCCAGGCATTTGAGCGCAAGCGAAAATACCCAGCCACCCACCCACAGGCCATAGCACTAACCTCACACCTTTCCAAATTACTGGCCATCGAAATGCTGCCATTTAGGCTTGTGGAGACTGAGTCCTTCCGCAGCCTGATGGCAGCAGCTGTCCCTCGGTACGCGGTCCCCAACCGCCACTACTTTTCCCGGTGTGCCATCCCCGCATTACACCACCATGTGTCCCGTAACATCACCCGTGCCCTGACCAACGCAGTTACTGGGAAGGTCCACTTAACGACTGACACATGGACAAGTGCTTGTGGCCAGGGACGCTACATTTCCCTGACGGCACACTGGGTGAATGTCGTGGAGGCTGGGAGCGACTCGGACCCTGGGATGGCACGGGTGCTACCCACGCCGAGGATTGCGGGCCCTACCTCCATCAGGGTTTCCGCCAGCACCTACGTTATTGGCTCCTCCTCCTCCGTTTCCACCTCCGAATTCTCTGCACGCAGCGCCACTCCCCCATCAGCCGGTAGCTGGAAGCAGTGTAGCACTGCAGTGGGGAAGCGTCAACAGGCCGTGCTGAAGCTGATCTGCCTTGGGGACAAACAGCACACGGCCTCAGAGCTGTTGCAGGGGATTAGTCACCAGACCGAGCAGTGGCTCTCGCCACTCAACCTGCAACCAGGCATGGTTGTGTGTGATAATGGGCGTAACTTGGTGGCGGCTTTGGAGCTCGGCAAGCTCACACACGTACCATGCCTAGCGCATGTATTTAATTTAGTGGTTCAGCGATTTCTAAAAACCTACCCCAATGTGCATGATCTCTTGACCAAGGTGCGCCGCGTGTGTGCACATTTCCGTAAGTCATCTACAGCTTCAGCCGGCCTGTTGAAGCTGCAGCAGCGCTTACAATTGCCAGCTCACCGGCTGCTGTGTGACGTGAGCACGCGCTGGAACTCCACCTTCCACATGTTGGCCCGGCATTGTGAGCAGCAGAGGGCAGTAGTGGAGTACCAGCTGTTACACGGTCGTCGCCTCTCCGTTCAACTTCCTGTAATCAGAAGTGAGGAGTGGGAATGGATGTCAGACCTCTGTGAGGTTTTACGCAATTTTGAGGAATCGACACAGATGGTGAGCGGCGATAACGCTATTATCAGTGTAACCATCCCACTTCTGTGTCTACTGAAACGCTCGCTGCTCACAATTAAAACTGACGCTTTGCATGTGGAAGAGGTGGAAATGCGGGAGGAAGAGCTTACACAAGGTGATAGCCAGAGCACCCTCACTTCGTCTTCTCAGCGACAATTGGAGGAGGAGGAGGAGGAGGAGGAAGACACGGTTGCCTCCGCTACAGAGGGTAGCCATGGAACTTTAGTTCCATCTCTTCAGCGTGGGTGGGCAGAAGAGGAGGAAGAGGATGAGGAGATTGAGAGTAATCCTCCTGGTGAGGACAGCGAAATCTTGCCTGTTGGTACTCTGGCACACATGGCTGACTTTATGTTAGGCTGCCTTTCCCGTGACCCACGCGTTATACGCATTTTAGACAACACGGATTACTGGGTGTTCACCCTTCTGGACCCCCGCTACAAAGAGAATTTCTCATCTCTCATTCCTCCGGTGGAGAGGACAAGCAAAATGGTGCAATACCAGAAGGTTCTTGTTGAAAAATTGCTCCAAAATTTTCCATCTGACAACGCTGGCGGCAGAGTACGTGCTACCTTGGCCAACCGAGAAGGGGAGAAAAGGGGAGCACACAGCAGTTCCGACAAAGGCAGGGCAACACTCTCCAAGGCGTGGGACACCTTCATGACACCCCGCCAGCACCCTCACCCTGATGCGCAGCCTAGTGTCACAAGGAGGGAAAAGTTTTGGAAGATGGTGAAGGAGTACGTAGCAGACCGTGTCAGCGTCCTCAATGATCCCTCTGTGCCTTACAACTACTGGGTGTCCAAGCTGGACACGTGGTATGAACTGGCACTCTACGCCTTGGAGGTGCTGGCCTGCCCTGCCGCCAGCGTTCTGTCTGAGCGGGTATTTAGTGCTGCTGGTGGCATCATAACAGATAAGCGTATCCTCCTTTCCACCGACAATGCTGATAGGTTGACACTTATAAAAATGAACAAGGCCTGGATTTCCCCTGACTTCTCCACTCCACTGGAGGAAAGCCCCGGGGGAACATAAACTCACTTTATATATGTTATTTACAATGATGGGAATACTCTGTATTCCCATTCACCCCTTCCACCCAAAAAACGGGTATATGGTTGACTCTTAATCTTCTCATCCTCCTCCTCCTCTTCCATATGCCCTGTGATATAATTTTTATATAGGGCCAGCTCACCAGCGGGCCCTGTGATATAATTTTTATATAGGGCCAGCTCACCAGCGGGCCCTGTTTGACAATTTTTATATAGGTCAGCTCACCAGCGGGCCTTCTCATATAATGTTTTATTGGGTCAGCTCTCTAGCGGGCCCTCTCATATAATGTTTTATAGCGTCAGCTCACTAGCGGGCCATCGCATATAATGTTTAGGATGGTCAGCTCCGCAGCAGACCCTCACCCATAATGTTTTAGATGGTCGGCTCAGCGCACGTTTCCCTCTTAATCATGGCCCCAGTTCAGAAAAATCGAGGACATTTTTGGGAGAATTTGCTTTTGCGCACGTTTCCCTCTTAATCATGGCCTCAGTTCAGAAAAATCAAGGAAATTTTTGGGAGAATTTGCCTCTGCGCACGTTTCCCTCTTAATCATGGCCTCAGTTCAGAAAAATCGAGGAAATTTTTGGGAGAATTTGCAGATGATATACAAGTAAATATACAGCAAATACTGTTTGGTAACAATTTTTCGCCTAAAGTCGTTTTTATTTTCCTTTTTGTGTGTTTTACGGTCAGTCTGTAAAAATGGCGTACTACGGGCGAAAGATCATTCCCAGCAGCGATGTTGGAGTCCAAGATGCATCCAGACATCCTCCCTATGCTGTCCCTGAACCATTTCTGTGGTGTTTCCATCTTTTTCTGCCCTTTTCCTATGGACCAGGCACCCTCCCCTCATCAGAGCAGGGGGTGCCTGGTGTAATGCTCGAGTCCTCCCATTGACTTCAATGGGGCTCGGGTGCTCGGCCGAGCACTCGAGCCTCCGGGGGTGCTCGGTCAGAGCACCCGAACACCCGAGCATTGGGGTGCTCGCTCATCACTAATGATAAAGTACTTGATCAAGGACATTGTTAAGATGGTTCCTATATTAATTGAAATATTAAGTTGGAAAGCCAAACAATATAACACCTGTTATAACCCACCTTCTTGATGTTTCACAATTAAATAATGCCTTTGTATGAATAAATATTTAAAGCAATAGTAATGTTTCACAAAAACAGCAGCTCCAATTAATCTTCATAGTGTTTGAGCCTTAGAAAGTGTTCTTTCAATATTGTCAGACTTGTAGTTCAAGAGTAATTGGATAATAAAGTTTCCCCTTCCCACCCCTTTTACCTAGTGTAAGCAATCTCTTCTCAAATGTGGATCCGGTCCATAGACCAGACAGAAAACAGAAGGGGACAATCTTCTTCCTATGAGAACAATGAAAGCCCTGCCCCCCTTGACAAGCTTTTCAGATTTTTCCCTTATCTTAATTGAAGATTGTCCCTCTCTGCAATCTACCTGGGCACCTCCCTTCTGCTCTGGCTGAGCAGTGTTACATCAGTAAAAGGGGCGGGAGGGGGATACTTTGTCATTGAATTACTCTTGAACTACAACTCTGACAGAATTGAAATAAAACTCTCCAAAGTCCAAATACTATGATGATTAATTAGAGCAGCTTTTATTATGAAACATTACTATCCTTTTAAGAATAATAATTATATTTATTTCATATTTAAAAAAGTGAATATGGAGAAAATGTAGCATGTGGTATTTTATGTGGTTGAAGGTCTTCCTGCCTAAAGAATCAGTCTTGCTGCCACCTCTGCTGACTCTGCATTATTAGCTGACTGCCTATTGCTCCTTATAAATAAAATAACCCACAACACATTATGCCAAATATACAGATAGCAACCCTTTTGACCAATGATTATGTAAAGCTACAAGAGATACCAGAAAAATTATCCCTTCTTAAAACTAACTTAAAAAAACAAAACAAAGAAACACCTATTATGGTATGAAAAAAAAGGCTGCACATTTCGTAAGGATGAACATGTTCCCAAGGATAAAAAGTCAAACCCATTTTTAATCATACGTGGGGATGAGTTAAACAATTCTATAAGTTTGAAATGAACATAAAACACTTAATTTTTTCACGTGTAAAACATCCATTCACATGAAGCTTCCAGAAACATCAGCCAGTAGATGCAAGGGATGATCAGATGAACAGCAGATTAACAGAGATTAAAGGGATAGTAATGTTTAATAATAAAAGCAGCTCTAAATAATCATCATAGTATTTGGACTTTGGAGAGTGTTATTTAAATTCTGTCAGAGTTGTAGTTCAAGAGTAATTCAATAACAAAGTATCCCCCTCCCGCCCCTTTTACTGATGTAACACTGCTCAGCCAGAGCAGAAGGGAGGTGCCCAGGGAGACTGCAGAGAGGGACAGTCTTCAATTAAGATAAGGGAAAAACCTGAAAAACTTGTCAAGGGGGGCAGGGCTTTCATTGTTCTCATAGGAAGAAGATTGTCCCCTTCTGTTATCTGTCTGGTCTATGGACTGGATTCCACATCTGAGAAGAGATGGCTTACACTAGGTAAAAGGGGCGGGAGGGGAAACTTTGCTTGTGAATATCTCTCAAACCATAAAGGTTTGAGAGATAAGACTTATATCATTCTTCATGTTTTTTTAATGCCTACAAAATAAAATAAAGATAAAAGGAAGTATTGCTATCCCTTTAAGTACCATTCACACACATACAGTATAACTTACCATGTATTGCCAACATTTCTGCCACAAGCGAAACTGCCATCACCAAGCATATTATTTTACAGATTGTTATGGCTACATCAAAAATATATTCATTTGGCTCAATGTCCATCACCTCAACCAAGGATGTAGCCATCTGACATATTATAGAAATGTAAACAAACATATTAAAAGCACTGACAAAAGACCTAATCATATACTGCACTAGTGGAATACTAGATAAACTAGTAAGGTAAGCAAAATGAAGAACATTATCACTCATCTCAATGGATAATAGTAAAGGTATAAGAGACTGTTTGTACTACTATTCATACAAAGTCCTACAAATACAATGCATGTTGACACAAAGATCATAAATAATTAAGTGATCTGAGCCTTTAGAAACTAATTTTCTTAGGGTATAAATCCAGTATATACCTCAGCATGACACTGTCCTTCTGGTCAGCACCCCTAGTAAGTTTCTTCACTATTTCAAATGCAAAATACTTGAAGTCACAAAAATGATGTTTAATTTGTATTAAGTACCAGGCCACTTGTGAAACTGTCTGCTCCTTCTTGCTCAAGGCACAGTTTAATCCTTGCGTAATGGCTGCATTGACATTAAATGAATGCCTTTATGTGGGCATATGAGCAATCACATATTATAGGATCTCCTTTCAGGAATACGTGAGATTGTACATGAGTAATTGATGATCTCTTTATGGGGTATACTGTAAGTGAGAAGGAGTTACTGGAGTTATATGATGGTTTGAATTGACTTAATAGCCCTATTAAATTCACTATTAATTTCAGTACTAGTAATATTAACTATTTGGATGAGTCTATCACTATGAAAACACTAAACACATCCATATGTGAACAAGAGTGAATGAAATAGGTTTCTACAGGCATTCAGTAAACACCCTATAAAACTGAAGAGAAGATTACAGAATTAAATATTGTTACAGGTCAAACTAAACACCACTAATCAATCAGTCTTTGACCAAATGAGTCGAAGTGAGCAAGTATTTAATCTCTAGGGACAATAACATTAAAGCATATGTGAGGAATATTGCTATGGTCAATGACATGAACTGTAAAGTTTTACTGGTGGATAAATGAGTACATAATATGGATAATTTACAGGATGATAAATGTGTGATCACTACTATATATTGCGACATAACTAACAAACTTAAAGGGATAGTAATGTTTCATAATAAAAGCAGCTCTAATTAATCATCATAGTATTTGGACTTTGGAGAGTGTTATTTCAATTCTGTCAGAGTTGTAGTTCAAGAGTAATTCAATGACAAAGTATCCCCCTCCCGCCCCTTTTACTGATGTAACACTGTTCAGCCAGATCAGAAGGGAGGTGCCCAGGTAGACTGCAGAGAGGGATAATCTTCAATTAAGATAAGGGAAAAACCTGAAAAACTTGTCAAGGGGGCAGGACTTTCATTGTTCTCATAGGAAGAAGATTGTCCCTGCTGTTATCTGTTTGGTCTAACAACCACATTCCAAATCTGAGAAGAGATGGCTTACACTAGGTTAAAGGGGCGGGAGGGGAAACTTTGCTTGTGAATATATTTCAAACCATAAAGGTTTGACAGATAAGACTTATATCGTTCTTCATGTTTTTTTAATGTCTACAAAATAAAATAAAGATAAAATGAAGTATTACCATCCCTTTAAAAATTCCTTACCGCTGATACCACAAGCCATGGATTGGATACAAGAGAGGAAAAAAGCATCAGAGATGAGCCTATAGCATCTGACTAGGTTATTGCATATAAGCAGACACTTTCTTGGACCTCAACACAAAACAGAAAAAAAATTAATGTGTGGGCTGTGTGACTTGTAGGCTTATGATCACATGGATACATTTTATTGTTCCCAATAATTAATCCCACTGCTACCTCTCTAGAAAATCTGATTCTCAACAAGCCATGCTTTGCATACAAGAGAGGAAAAAGCATTACAGATGGATTTGTGGTATATTACCAAGTTCATAAAAACAAGTTGATTTTGTCTTGGACCTCAAAACCAAAAAGGAATATATACATTTATGGCATTAAATGTGACATTAAGACTTATGATCACAAAAATGAGCTGCATTGTGCTCAATAATGGATATATCTGGAAAATACGTGTCAACAGTTTGTGCAATAAGGAGAGGAATGTCTTACCAGTGTCCCACCATTCCATATGATTTAAAAAAATGTTGGGAACCAATGGTGTTTTCCATTTGAAATAGTGAAGCATTTGCTTAGGGGTTGAGACCATAAGAGCCAGCTGTCACACAGAGTAATGTACTGTATTGATACCCTAGAAACATGTGTTGCTAAGGGTTTGAATGGACAGTTCAGCTTACTGATTTATTTATGATCTTTGTATTAACATTTTTTAATGTGAAGGGTGTTGTGTGAACAGTGACACTAAAGGACTCATCCATTTTCGCTTGTCCACAGAGATACAGTGGGTGATCATGTTCCCATTTCTTAACTTGGTGACAGACAAGAGATCTTAAAATTGCTGCAGTAATTTTATGTATCATTACAACAAAACGTAACCTATACCCATTAATGGTAAGAAAAGTGCTTATATGCTGTTTTAATATGAAAAATACTGCACAGATACATAAAGATTTTTGGCCATGAAAAGTATGATTTGGTAACCTAAAGAGGTGTAATTCTAGTGTGAATTAATATTAATATTTCAATGGCCTGAAATTGTACATTGGCGCTGTTGCTACACCTTTCTATGGAGGTTTATGGTCAGCTGACCAGAGCTGTCCATAGGATGGTGTAGCAACAGCGTCACTGTAACATTTCAGACCATTATACTTCACCTAAAAAAATTCAAGTTTGAGCTGCAATAACTATTGAATAAAACACTTTTCAGCTGTGAGAGTACCCTTATTTTACTTAGGAGCATAAACCTTACATTATATATATTTTTTATATTAAGTGTTGCTATCCCTTTAAATCATGTGGTCAGATGGACAGGAATGAAAGAGACTGTTCTAGACATAGAACACGCTAATGTGGCTGCTTTTCCCAATGGATAGTAAGAGAAGGAATGGAAAACTACAATGAAACTTAAATTGATCCCACACGTATTCCTCTATTTGGGAGCCTTAAAGAGATAGTAATGTTTCAAAATAAAAGCAACTCCAGTTAATCTTCATAGTATTTGGGTCATATAGAGTGTTATTTCAATACTGTCACAGTTGTAGTTCAAGATTATTATTATTATTCTTTATTTATATAGCGCCAACTAATTCCGCAGCGCTGTACAATTGGGAATAGACATACAGAGGTATTAAATAGTACAATCAGATGTGGAGAACAGGAGGATCAGAGGGCCCTGCTCGTGAGAGCTTACAGTCTAGAGGAAGGTAGGTTTGATACAGAAGGAGTAAGTGCTATTGCGTTTAAGTGCCTCCTGCCACATGAACTGCCAGTCAGTGGGTGGGAGTGAGAAGTGCTGTTGAGTGCAGTAGTCCGTGCAAGGGGTGAATCTTGGTGATGATGTTTATGGAGGCAGTTGATAGGCCTCCCTGAAGAGGTGAGTCTTCAGGGAGCGTCTGAAGATTTGAAGGCTGGGGGAGAGTCTGATGGGGCGGGGGAGGGAATTCCACAGCTCAGGTGCAGCACGGGAGAAGTCTTGTAGGCGGGAGTGGGAGGATGTGATAAGAGCTGTGGAGAGCAGAAGGTCATGTGCAGAGCGAAGATGGCGGGCGGGAGTATATTTGGAAATGAGAGATGAGATATAGGGTGGAGCAGTGTTAGTGAGGGCTCTAAAAGTTAGCACCAGAGTTTTGAATTTTACTCTGTATGCTAACGGGAGCCAGTGTAGGGACTGACAGAGGGGTGTGGTGTTACAGAAGCGATGAGTGAGGTAGATTAGTCTTGCAGCAGAGTTCATTATGGACTGTAGAGGGGTTAGTTGGGCGAGAGGAAAGCCAATTAGTAATGAGTTACAGTAGTCAAGACGGGACATGATGAGTGTTTGGATTAGAATTTTGGTAGTGTCTTCTGTGAGAAAGGGTCGAATTCTAGAGATGTTGCGGAGGTGGAGGCGGCATGAGTTGGAGATTGACTGGATGTGAGGAATGAAGGATAGGGCGGAGTCAAATGTGACCCCCAGGCAGTGTGCTGTAGGGGTTGGTGTGATGGAAGTGTTGTTAACGGTGAGGGAAATATGTGGGATAAGGCTGGTTGTAGATGGAGGGAAGAGAATTAGTTCAGTTTTGCCAAGGTTAAGTTTGAGTTGATGGGAGGACATCCAGGAAGACACAGCAGACAGACAGTCAGACACTCGGGACAGGAGGGAAGGGGAGAGGTCTGGGGAGGAAAGATATATTTGGGTGTCATCAGCATAGAGATGATGGTGAAACCCAAAGGAGTTTATTAGTTTTCCAAGGGAAGCAGTGTAGATTGAGAAGAGCAAGGGTCCCAGTACTGATCCTTGAGGCACACCAACAGACAGTGGGAGGGGTGGGGAAGTGGAGCCGGAGTAGGAAACACTGAAGGAGCGGTTGCAGAGATAAGATGAAAACCAGGAGATTGCAGTGTCGCAGAGACCTAGGGAGTGGAGGGCTTGGAGGAGGAGTGGGTGATCAACTGTGTCAAAGGCAGCTGACAGGTCCAAAAGAATGAGTAGGGAGTAGTGGCCTTTTGACTTGGCTGAGAGCAAGTCATTGGCCACTTTAGTGAGGGCAGTCTCAGTGGAGTGATGAGGGCGGAATCCAGATTGCAAGGGATCTAGCAGGGAATGGGAGCAGAGGAATTTAGTGAGCCGGTTATATGCAAGGCGCTCGAGAAGCTTGAAGGCGAACGGGAGTAGGGAAATTGGCCGGTAATTTGACAGTGAGTTTGGGTCCAGGGAGGGTTTTTTTAGGATGGGAGTGATTAGTGCGTGTTTGAAAGAGGATGGGAAGGTGCCGGTTGACAAAGAGAGGTTGAATAATTGAGTAAGGATTGGAGTTAGTAGAGGGGAGAGTTCTTGGGTGAGCTGAGATGGGATTGGGTCGAGAGGGCATGTTGTTAGGTTTGAGCGAGTGAGGAGAAGGGAGACTTCATCCTCAGTGACAGGTGGGAAGTAGCTTAGTGTGTATGTGGGAGAGGCGACAGGGCTGGGCTGGCTGGGTGGGGGTGGTAGTGATGAAATGTCATGTCTGATAGATTCAATCTTGTTCTTGAAGTGGTTGGCGAGATCTTGGGCAGAGAAGTTAGTGGAAGGTGTATGTGTTGGTGGGTTTAGAAGAGATGTGAAGGTTGAGAAAAGGCGTTTGGGGTTGGAGGAAAGATTAGAAATTAGAGAGGAGAAGAATGACTGTTTAGCCAGGGAGAGGGCAGAGCTATACGAACGGAGAATGAATTTGTAGTGTGTGAAGTCAGCTGTGGAGCGCGATTTCCTCCAGTGCCTTTCAGCAGTGCGTGAGCACCTTTGGAGGTATCGCGTTAGTCTTGTGTGCCAGGGTTGTAGTGGGGTTGTGCATGGGTGGCGTGGAGTTGCAGGTGCAGCGATGTCAAGGGCTGAAGTGAGAGTGCTGTTGTAGAGAGCAGTAGTTTTGTCTGGGCAAGTAAGTGTGAGGATGGGGTTGAGAAGAGGCTGCAGGGAGGTGGAAAATTGTTGCTTGTCAAGAGTATGCAGATTTCTCCGCATGCGCTTGATTGTGGCGGGGGTGATGGGTTTGCGTGGTATGATGAGGTTACCGGTGAGGAGGTGGTGGTCAGAGAGGGGAAAGGGGACATTAAAGAAGTTGGAGACCGAGCAGAGGTTAGTGAAGATCAAGTCGAGGGAGTGACCATCACTGTGTGTGGGAGAGCTGGTCCACTGCGATAAGCCTAAGGAGGTTGTTAAGGAGAGGAGTTTGAGGGCAGGGGGGGTGTTGTGATTATCTATAGGGATGTTGAAGTCACCCATGATGAGAGTAGGGACATCAGAGGACATGAAGTGAGGGAGCCAGGAGGTGAAGTGATCAAGGAATTGTGCAGTGGGACCAGGTGGCCTGTATATGACAGCGACACGCAGGGGGAAGGGAGAGAAGAGGCGAAGTGTGTGAGCTTCAAATGTAGGGAAGGAGAGAGAGGGAACAGTGGGGAGTACCTGAAATATATGGATAGGGGGCAGCAGGATGCCTACTCCCCCTCCATGTCTGTTGCCAGGCCTCGGTGTGTGTGTGAATTGAAGGCCTCCATATGAGAGTGCGGCAGTGGAGGCAGTGTCTGATGATGTGAGCCAAGTTTCAGTGATGGCAAGGAGGTTTAGGGAGTGAGAAATGAACAGATCGTGAACAGCTGTTAGTTTGTTACACACAGAGCGGGCGTTCCAGAGACCAAAACAAAAGGGGGGGGAGGAGGTTAGGTGACGGGGTACGGTTATTAGGTTGTGAGTGTTCAAGAGTAATTGAATGATAAAATATCCCTCTTCCACCCCTTTTACCTAGTGTAATCCATCTCCCCTCAGATGTGGAATATGGTCCTGGGACCAGACAATCTTCTTACTGTGAGAACAATGAAAACCCTGCCCCTTTACAAGTTTTTCAGTTTTCTTCCCTTATGCAAATTGAATATTGTCCGTTTCTGTGAACTATGCGGACAGTTTTACTGCTTTGAGGTGAGCAGTGTTACACTAGGTAAAAGGGGGGATACTTTATCATGCAATTACTCTTGAACTACAACTCTGGCAGTATTGAAATAATACTCTCCATGGCCCTAATACTATGAAGATTAATTGGAACTGCTTTTATTGTGAAACATTACTATCCCTTTAATTTACAATTTTACCAGGGAGCTCAAATGTTCTTAAAACTTCCCTGCATAATGTATAAAAATGTCCTCTAATTCTGCATCCATTTTGATCTAGAGAATTCTCCAACATATTGCAAAGAAATGCACTGGAAACTTCTCTAGCACCTAAGGGAATAACTTACCTCAAAAAATATAAAAGTCATGCTGCTCTTGTGTTGTGGATCTAGACAAGAAGGATGCTCATTGTTCCTTAACAATAGGAAGACTTTTTTATTAGGAGTAGAAAATAACTTGGATGATGTAAGAAGCTGTATACAGTGTGCTATGAGATACTGACAGGTAACAGAATGTCAGATGTTTCTTTCACTAAAATAAGAAGACAAGATAGATAGATAGATAGATAGATAGATAGATAGATAGATAGAAAATCTGAAGATCTTGCTCATACAGATGAGTGCTAAGGAGTCTTCTGGTAGAATAGATAGAAAAACTAGCTTGTGAATCTGATAAATTAGTTACTAAAACCAAATTTAAGTGTAAATTTATAGAAAACCACCTTAGCCCACTGTTTGCTTCACTCATGCACACCTAGTATACTTATGTTTAACACCTTGGGTGCCAGTTTTCTCCTTTTCTCCAGTGCAAAATTGTCCTACCTGTCATCTATTCCAACACATTTTTTACCTATGTTTCCTGTGATGCAACATTTCCCAGCACAATATTACTTCTTCTGAGGGCTGCAATGGAGAAATAAGCAACATACACCATGAAACATTTGTTAGCATACAGAATGCATTTGTCCTTTGCCCACAACATTAACTTCCTGCTTAAGCGACACTGGCACATATTCATGATGATGTCAAGTGATAAAAAAGTAAAAATAAAGTACAACCTACAATATGGCAGATGTGTATGGTAGTGGTGGTGGGGGGACTAGTGTGGTGTGATTGGTGGGACCTTAACAAATTGCATCCACCCCAGGAGAAGAGGGATCATCATCATTTATTGCAAACGCTGTGGCAATCATTGCTGCAGTCAGATTTTGAACAAACTCTTTACTCCCACATCCCTGCACTGCTCCACCTTTCCTCCTCCCCTCTCCCTCCCCATCCACTGTCTCCTTGTGCATTTGCTGGACATTACTCACCTACTGTGTGTGTTTTTACTCTCTACAGTACACAGTTGATGAAGTGTGATTTCTTGCCTTAGCCATTAACAAAATTCTCAGTGTCGTCTGCTGTCTATCAAGTCTGCCTCAGTCACAGAGCTCACATCAGGCTCCCAGTAAGCTGTCTAATATATTTATTTGTTTAATTATTTATATATTCATTCCCTATATTATTTATTTATCTATTTATTTATTTATTTTTTAAATTTTCCACCCTTTCTTAACACAGTCAGTAATATATATCTATATATATATATATATATATATATATATATATATATATATCTAAAAAACAAAATCAGCATCTTATTTCCCAGACTTCCCCATCACAAAACAAAATCAGCAAGCAAACTGCACCCCGAATTTTGGGGTATTTGGGGAGAACCTCCTTCCTCCCTTCCTCTCCCCCAGAGTGCCCCCAGACTTCCCAAATACAGTGAACAAATGTCCTACCTAAAAGACTCTCTAAACTAAGCTTCAATTCCCCTTTATTTGCCTACCTTCTCTAGCTCAAAAACATGCTGCTCTCTCCTCTCACAAACATAGAATTCAAGAAATAGCCCATTTAGATCAATGAGTACATTATTTCTCACTTGTAGTGAGCATGGTTTGTTCCATAATTGCTCTGGCTTGCTCTTATTCATAAGAAGGCCATAGTATTATCTAGCAATGTTCTATATTTCATCCAGAGATAACTATGAGGTATTGTAATGTATAAAGAACATTACTCAAATGTTACAGCAATTTTAAAAGAACTCTAATAAGAAAATAAAGAGGGCTGTAATATGCACCTGGAAGTCAAGTAATGAAGATATTGGTACTCACTCTAGTAGAACACCGGTGAGGTTCCTTCCATCCACCTGCGTATGGCAGCAAGGGAAATGTAGCTTGCCCCTGATCGAACTAACAAACATAAAACAGGATCTGTAGCTAGATAAAATTGTATATGTATTTTGTATATTTAAAAAAAAAATCTTTGATTATCACACAAATGTTTATTAGAGATATGTAGTCTTAATTTTTAAAAAAATATATATTTTTATTAATCCTTAAGAACCAGTGGTCCGGGGTAGTGCCGTTTCCTTAAAGACCTCTTTGATGGTTGTCTGTGCACTGCCATATGTGACCGATGATGTGTACCATCGTGCTAAACGGGGGTCTGTGAGAGACTGCTCTGGTCTTGGAGTGGCCAATTGCAGACCTTGTTTGTGCTTCTAGTGCTGCCGCAGGAGCTCTGCGAGTACAAAATACGTGACACGCCAGGACCGTCACCTGTCCCTTAAGGGGAAAAAATGGTAATGGTCCAGGCACGTCACCGGTCGTTAAGGTGTTAAATATATACTATTTTATCTAGCTACAGATCCTGTTTTATGTCTGTTAGCTCAATCAGGGGCAAGCTATGTTTCCCCTGCTGCTATATAACAGTGGAAGGAAGGAACCTCACCGGCTTTCTATTAGTGTGAATACCGATGTCTTCAATTCTTGACTTCCAGATGCATATTATAGCACCCTCCTTCTGCTTTATTTGTTTGTTGGTCTCTGCCCTTTTTTTCTTTTAAGGGACTACAGCATCTCCATAACTGGCTGCTTCTTGAGATCTGCGTGGAAGCAGTTATAATATTCTCCACATGCTGATATGCTACTTGTATATGTAGTATACTCTCCTTGTGAGTATATTGTATGAAGTATCCTTGTGGAATTATTCTCTGTTATAACCCTATGAGGTGCACACTCTCTAAGAAAATATACATTAAACCTCTGAGTGCCAGAGAGGTGGCAATGAAAGGGTTAATGCTGATTTACTAATTAGAACAATTCTGGAGAAAACCAATTGCACAATAGGTGAGAAATAAATATTCCCGAAATTCCAATTTTAAAAGGTGTTTAACTGCTTGAATGCTAGAGGTTTAAAATGCATTGCTTTCGAATGTTTGAGAACTCTCACATTTAAAAGGCTTCATTTACATTTTAGTACACAGTTAATTAGGTTAAAATGACATAAAAGAGTACCACAACAGAATTTTGTTTTTCTCTCTCACTCTGTGTCTCTCATATAGGATTCCACCTTCTCTTCTCTATAACACTTTGCATGGTGTGAAGTTCTGAGAATTCTCACCACCATAGAAACATAGGTGGAAAATGGGACCATTCCTGTGGGAAAATCTGTGATATTATCAAGAAGGTAGAAACTCTATAGTTTCACTGTGGGCAGGACTTTACATGTAAAAAGAGGTAAATTGTACATTTTCCTTGGATATTCCCTTGAAAGCAAAATGGGAGTTTTCGCCATTCCTTACTCTTTAATATTCAGGAATTTAAAAGCCCCATAAAAATTAGTGGGCATATTTATTGTTCCCTATTATACCATAGGTTTGTTCCAGAATTGCATCACATTGCTTTAGTACAACAGCCTGAAAACTCTCTCATTCTCACACACATATTTACACAAACATTCACACACACACACATATTTACACAGACATGCACAAACACATACACATATTTATACAAACATGCACACACATATACCAGGACAAGCTGAGAACATTGGCAATTGGCTAAATTAAATCTCTTCGTATATAATCAATAGATTTTTCATGAACAATTTGCAGATATATAAACTTTTAAGATGAAAATGGAAGATGTCACAGCATTGTTCTTAAGAGTCATGAAGAATAGCATTGTTCTTGAGAATTCTGAATAATAAGATACTAATTAGAGCTTTTGTAAAGTAAGTTTCCAACTCAAGCAAAGTTTTATTAATTTGTAACTTCTGGGAATTACACATAGATTACAGTTCTAAATCAAGAAAGTGTCATTATGTATGTGTAAAATTGCAGTTTTATGTCAGAATAAAAACAGTAAGATTTTCCTAATATATGATTTACTAAGGTAAAGTTTCTTACAGTACAAGTGCTTTTTCTAACATACTGCAAACCGCACATTAAATCACATTAAGTACTCAAATGAGTCCATCATGTTGTCGATCAGTTGGTTCAGGTCTTTAAAGAGATAGTATTACGTCAAAATTACTACCCCTCATATTGTAGTCCTTAATAAACTGAGTTAAATGACACCAGCGGCATCTCTCAAACTTTTATGGTTTAAGAGATAGCCGCTTTCAAAGTTTCCTCTCCCTTGCTGTCAGCGTTCTGCTGCCAGCAGGGGAATCCAGTCTCTGAATCAAGAGGAGACTCTTCAGCAGAGCCGATATCTCGTTATGGAAGAAAAAATGATTAATTGAAACAGTCTTCTACGTGTGCTTGGTAACCAAGCACATGTAGAAGGCTGTTTCAATGAATCATTTTTCCTTCCATAACGAGATATTGGCTCTGTTTAAGAGCCTCTGCCTGTCCCGGGACCGGATTCTCCTGCTGGCAGCAGAACGCTGACAGCAGGGAAGAGGAAACTTTGAAATCGACTATCTCTTAAACCATAAAGGTTTCAGAGATGCCGCTGGTGTCATTTAACTCAGTTTATTAAGGGCTACAATATGAGGGATAGTAATTTTGAAGTAATACTATCCCTTTAAAAATAGTGATATTAAAAGGAAAAAAAATCATTGCAACTGAACTTCCATGTTCCAAGCAAATATATAGAAAATGGATACATTTATGTGTACTGTGCCTGCCTAATGTCTATGTACTAAACTTATCTTGCAAAAGAACTACCACTTTGCATGGATTGTCCTAAAAAAGTTAAAAGCATTTGAAAATACGGCAGTTCCTCTGCATTTGGAGCACAATTCTGTCTTTTCCTACTCATGTTTTGGGAATGGCATGCAGGCTGGCAATCCAGTATATACTAAAGGAATCTCTGTATATAAGCATGTGAGTTGTCAGTGTGCATTTAACCCTATGAGTGCCAGAGGGGTGTGCAAATCATTGTGAAACAATGCACTGCCTACCCCTCTAGCATCCAAAGGATTAATAGAAATCAGTACACTGTGCCTTGTGTTTAAAAGAATACATCAGCAATTCTTCTGCAAACCAACTGCACCATAGAGAATTAATGCAACATTCCATTTAGTTAAAGGGATAGTAATGTTTCATAATAAAAGCAGCTCTAATTAATCATCATAGTATTTGGACTTTGGAGAGTGTTATTTCAATTCTGTTAGAGTTGTAGTTCAAGAGTAATTCAATGATAAAGTACCCCCCTCCCGCCCCTCCCACAGAAGGGAGGTGCCCAGGTAGACTGCAGAGAGGGACAATCTTCAATTAAGATAAGGGAAAAACCTGAAAAGCTTGTCAAGGGGGGCAGGGATTTCATTGCTCTCATAGTTAGAAGATTGTCCCCTGCTGTTATCTGTCTGGTCTATGGACTGGATTCCACATCTGAGAAGAGATGGCTTACACTAGGTAAAAGGGGTGGGAGGGGAAACTCTGCTTGTGAATATCTCTCAGACCATAAAGGTTTGAGAGATAAGACTTATATCATTCTTCATGTTTTTTTAATGCCTACAAAATAAAATAAAGTTAAAACGAAGTACTACTGTCCCTTTAAAAGAGACTTTTCAACCCTTTGAACGTGAAAGAGGTTCCCAATACACTGAACATGTCTATTTATATCAATGAGAGGTTTTATTTGTAGGGATGGGTGAAAATATTTGCCTCAAACTGAAATCACAGAATAATGGCACTTCACGCTTGGCAATAAAATAAAAGTGAAGTTTTCCTGCTTTTTCCAGCTTTTTTCACCAGCTCATTGCATTGCAATCAATGGGAAGAAAACATTTTCTCCACCACAGGAAAGTTTTCTCTAGTTTTCTACAGCCATATAAAAGGCTGTCAGGCTCTCACAGCAGCCATTCTGTGTTTGTGAGAGGAGAGAGCAACAGGTGTTTGAGCTGGAGAAGATAAAGGAATTAAAGTTTAGTTTAGGGAATGTTTTAGGTAGGATGTTTGTTCCCTGCATTAGGAGAGTCAGTGCGGTACTCTGGGGAGAAGAAGGGAGGAAGGAGGTTGATCCCAAATACCCTAACATTCCACATGACTTTCTGGGAAGACACAGGCAGCTGGGGACCAGTTTGCTTGCTGATCTTGATGTTATTGTCTCTGTGCTGGGGAAGTCTGGGGACAAATGTTGTTGATTTTGTTTTTCAGTTATGTTTTTTGGACAGGCTGTGACAGTGATAATAAGGTGAACAACTTAAAATAAAATTAAATTAAAATAAAATAAATAAAAAAATAAGAAAGAATAAATATATAAGCAAATAACTAAATACATTAGATGACAGACAGCTTACTTGGCTTAGGCAAGACATCAAGCATACACCATCAGTTGTGTTGCGTAATTTCCAGCAAACGCACAAGGGGCAGAGGGAAGGGGAAGGCTGAAGCATTGTAGGGATGTGAGAGTAAAGTAGTAGTTCAAAAACTGACTGCAGCAATGGTTGCTGCAGTGTATGCAATAAATGATGATGATCCCTCTACTCCAAGAGAGGGTGCAGTTTGTCAAGGTACCAGCAAAACTTTCAGCACCCCCAGTGCCAGTACAAATAAAGAACCATGTAAGAACCCTGAAGATGACAGTAGCGAACTTTGCTACAGTAAAAGTAAAAAGAAATTGTTTGAGAGCTCTAAAAGCTTAGAGGAAGTTAAGGGTAGTGGGCAAGAATTCTCAGGTGATGTGAATGCTGCTGAGGTTTACCTAATGATGACTGATGATGATGCAGATCTAGAATGTATCCCTCCAGCATCCTCCTCTTGTTCAGATACAGGCAAAGGTGAGAGTGAGGATGATGATGACATGGTATTGAGAAGGAGCACTGTGCCTGTCTAAAAACTGTTTGAGAAAACCATTGGAAAGTTTGACCCTGTACAAGCACAGATGTCAAAACGTACACAGTGACCTATCAGCAGCATCATCACCTCTTCAAAGTCCAAGTCCCACTCAACTACAAACACCTGTGTTGAGTACCCAGCAGCTGCAACAACAACAACAACAGCACCACAGGTTATTAACATCCACAATGTTAGATATGACAAGTGCCTCTTTTGCTGCTGTAAGTGCTGCACTTTCTACACCTAGTATGAGTGCCAGTAGAATTGCATCAACATCTAGCTCCAGTAGTAGTAGAAGAAGCAGCAGCACCTCAGGAACCCCTCATTCCATGAAGTCCACAGTATGGAGATACTTCACTCAGGATCCTCAAGCTAAGCATGTTGCTATATGTTTTCTGTGCAAAAAGCACATGAGAAGGGGGAAAGCAGGCTCACACCTAGGTGCCTCCTCTATGAGATCCCACCTGAAGCACAACCACAGGTCTGACTGGGAGACACACTGTCAGCAGGCCAAAGGTGCCACAACTAGCAGCAGCAGAAGCACTTTAAAATGTTCCCAGGGCTCTAGGGCAGAAAAAAAGAGGTAGTGAAGTTATTTATACGTAAGAGAGTGTGCTACTACCAGTGTCAACAGTTAGTTCAGTCCAAATAACACCTATGGCTCCTGCTGCAGAGGAGTATGATGACTCTGGCTTTGCTGTAGGAGATGGCAAGAGTCATAGACTGCCCACACATTCTGCCTTTACTGCCACCATCTCGTCTAGTCATGTTATTAAAGCAATAAAGTTCCAGAGTTCTTCTGCCATGTCCTGCCAACCCACACTGGCTGAGTCCCTAGGAAGGAGTCAAAAACTTCACAAAAACAATCCCAAACTACTTCTGTGGAATGGCAAGGTTGCCAAGATGTTGGCAATGGACATGCTGCTGTATTCTTTTGTAGAAAACCGAGGTTTTAGAGAACCGATGCCATGTGTAGCTCCACACTGGAATATCCCATGCCGCAGTTATTTTTTCCAGATGATTGTGCCTAACTTGTACAAGCAGGTGGTTAGTGTGGTGGGCAAAGGGCTGAAAAGTGCTTATGGCAAGAAAATCCACCTGACAACAGATATGTGGACAAGTGGGCAGAGCACAGACTATATGACTGTGACTGCTCCCTCCCAGCACCAACAGCAGGATAGCCCATACCATTGTCAATCCACCTTGTGCATGCAGAGTTTTGAGAGACAATCCCACAAAGCTGTAGATGATTTAAGTAAGCTAGAGCAGGCATAGCACTAGTGGCAGCAGGGGCAGCAATGGTGACACCAGGGGCAGTACATCTAGCAGCAGGCATAGGCAGCTGACCTGCTCTCACTAGTACTACCCTTTTTTCCATCCCTTCCCATTCCCTTTTCTCTATCCCTTAACATTAAATTCCCCAAGATCCCTAGGGGTGATTTAGGGGGACTAGACAGCATTGGTTCAGTAGTGCTCAATTCCTCCTCCTCCTCAGACTTAGTGGACACATAAGGGTCCTTCCATTTCCTCCTTTTAATGTTTTTAAACCTGTTGATAATGATAGCAGTCATTATGAGCCTATCCTGCCTCAATTTTTCCAAAAAGATCACAGCAGAACAGCACGTTCACCTCCCTCTGTAGCTGCTTATATTGTGTTCGCCTTCCGGAAATAAGTCCCATTTTTATAGCAAAATGGCGAAAACCACGTAAATCAATGAGACGAAACTTCTTAGCCATTGAAAAAAATGGCAAATAATATTGGCCAATGGGTGAAAAATGTGAAAATTTTAATTGGTAATTTTAAAGTGGATTTTCTCATAAAAAAGTGGACAACAAATTTTGCACGGGAACACGGCAATAGATTTCGCCCACCTCATGTCAATAATCTGAAAAGGAGGATAGCGATTTGACACAAACATGACAATAGTAAAAACAATATACAAAGACAAATCACATCATACCAGCCAGTCCCCCACTACAATACACATCTGCCACATTGTAGGTTGTAATTTATTTTTGTTATTACTTGACATCATCACCATGGGCCTTGGAGAGTGGTTGTAGTTCAAGAGTAATTGAATAATAAAGTATCCCCCTCCTGCTGCTTTTACCTGGTGTAAGCTACCTCCCCGCAGATGTTGAATCTGGTCCTGTGACAATCTTCTTACTGTGAGCATAAGGAAAACCCAGACTCCCTTGACAGGTTTTTCCCTTATGCTCACTGAAGATTGTACCTCTCTGAGATCCATCCGGACAGTCTTGCTGCTATGAGGTGAGCAGTGTTAAAAGAGGCAGGAAGTTGATACTTTATCATGCAATTTCTCTTGAACTACAACTCTCTCAGTAGTGAAATAACACTCTCCATGGTCCAAATACTATGAAGATTAATTGGAGCTGCTTTTATTTTGAAACATTACTATCCCTTTAAGTGGGAAGTAAGTGTTATGGGCAAAGGACAAATGCACTCTGCATGCTGACACATTTTTCAAGGCATTTGTGCCTGTAGGACTTGCAACTTTGACTATCAGATACTTATTTCTCCACTACAGCCCTCAGAAGAAGTAATTTTGTAGTGGGAAATGTAGTACCCTTAGGAAATTTAGGCAAAAAATTTGGTAATATAGGTGATATCACTATTAACCCTATCTAGAGAACAAGAACTGGTAGTTTAAGCAAATAACACAACTTTCAACTAATTGGCATCTCCACTGAACAAGGGTGTATAATGCACATTCCTATGGCACTGAAAGGATTGAGGGAGTGATTATGTTTGTGGTGCTGAAGTACGAGCAGATCCCCTCCTCTCCCCCATTGAGCTAGTGGGGAGCAGAAAGGATGCACTCAAACTTCAGGGCTGTCAGACTGGTACAGATGTATAAGGGAGGACATCCTTTCCACATCACCAGCAGTTCATCAACCCTGTATGCTAAGGGGAATATTTTCCCACATCCTTTTGCATCAATAATTCTTAGTGCATATGGCGACATGTGTCTTTATCACCAAGGAGATGTGTTCACCTAACCGCCAAATGCACAGCGCCACAGCATCAAACCTCAATGCATCTACCCCCAGTAATATACTTGACGAACTATAATATTGTTTCTTCCCCCTAAATCCCACTGAGACAGCACTAGCTGTCAATGATTTACTGTTGGTGAATCTAAAGGTCAATTCTCCCTTCAAATTCTGCTTGCCCTTTTCTATAGCCTTTGACACTATTGGTCACCAATTCCTATTTGACACAGTTCTGTCTTGATGCATACAGACAGGGGCGGATTGTAGGGGAATACCAGCCCGGGCATTTTTTAACCCTCTGAGTGCCAAAGGGGTAGGGAATGCCCCTCTGGCACTCAAAGGGTTAAAGCAGCTCACTAGCTGCACCGACGTCCCTATCGTAGCCCCCTTGTGGTCCCTGTGCAGCATCGAAGGCTGTCACAGAGAGTGTCTGTGCCGGTGGCAACACAGACCTCTCTTTCAAAATATCGTGGGACGGTGAGGTGAGATGCTCTGATCTCCCCCACCGGCCCATGATCTAGCGGCCCACCGGGGGATGCCCGATCCCCCGATAGGCCAATCCGCCCATGCATACAGATATTACCTATGTAACCATTCCATATCTGTTTCTTTTACAGGTGATTCGTCCTCACCCCAACCTTTTTAGTTGGAGTCCCCCTTATAGCCTCCCTTCTAGCTAAAAAACAACTCTTCTCTTTTAAAGTGCATAGACTATTATGGTTTTTATGGCGTCCAGCTCTGTATCAGCCACGGCACGTGCAGTCTCTACTGCACATCACTGCCCCGCTACCAGCTGGCAGTGGCACTGTGGCCTGTGTAACGGCCTCTTCAACTAGTATCCAAATATTCCATTATCCAGTCTGCACTATTTACATGACCCTTGACTAGGCTGACCACATTTCCATTCTGCCATTCCGGGACATGTCGTCACCCTAGTCCTGCGGCTGAGGCTCCCACCAGCGCTGACCATCTTTCTAAGGCTGACACAGAGTAAGAGTTCCCAGTGTGTCAGCCTCAGAAAGATGGTCAGCGCTGGTAGGAGCCTCAGCCGGGGGTCTCACTTGCAGCGCCAGCATACCTGCTCCATCCCAGCTGTCTCCAATGCACCAGTCCAGCCAGCCAATAAAATGTATTTGCAATATGGTCTTCATTGGCTGACTCAGCCAGCCAATGAGCACCATATATCAAATAAATTTAATTGGCTGGCTGGACTGGTGCATGTTGCTCCATTCCAGGACTCTTTGTTGTCCTAGTGGGGGGTGACCTGGAATGCGGGACACAGACCCCCAACAAGGGACAGTCCCGGGCATTCCGGGATGAGTGGTCACCCTAACTTTGACTGTCATCAACCTTCAAAACCTCCTTTCACTCACATCAACAAGACTTTTCCCAAGCTGTACCCCCAGCCGAGGAACTCACTTATATGCCATATCAGACTTTGACCCAACTTTATTATTTTCAAGAGCACTTTGAAAACATTCCTCTTCAAACATGCCTTTTCCCAAACTCCTTACTTCCTTCACTGTCTTCCACTTTTCAGCTTGCTTAACTTTACTCTCCCTTTCAACTAGTGTCTCTTATATTTCATCACCCTGTATATTTTAAGCTCTTAAGAGCAGGGCCCTCACTACAATTTATTTTGAACAGGCTCTGTATGTCATTGGAAAATGTTGTCTATAACTAAATCTTTATTGTAATCTATTTAGTACAATTCAAGATCATTGTAGAGTGTTAGATCAATTATTGTCGCACTTGTACTTGGAAACAATTAGGAAAACAATATGACTACAGATGTGTAACTTTAATCATTGGATCATTAACCTTAACAATGTCAATGTGTTCTTACTATCAAATTCAGTTAAATGATAGCCCAAGGTAATAGTTAAAAGAACACTTTACATTGAGAAACATGCTAATGGTTTATTTAGTTGTAAATGCTGTGTGAAGGATTTTGGTAGAAAACAATACAGTGAATACAGAATGCAATGTGAAAAAAGCAAATGGAAAACAGGAAAATGGACAGCTTAATAATAGAATCCCTAATTGCACTAAGAATGCTAATTTTCCAAATACCATGGCTTCAAATGACTGTTTGACAGTATCACTAGCAAGAATACAATGCCAGGAGCATTGGAGAGAACAGTGGTTAGAAAGTTTAACATCTCATTGCTCATTTACTGGTATTTTATGGAGATCAACAAAAGTAAACATTGCTGTTTGCACTGTACATTGGCTGCATAAGACATGACAACAGTGGTTAATAGCAAAGAAATGCTTGACAGTTCTTCTCTATGCATTTTAATTTCATCTCATGTTGATGCCAATGTACCCATGTATGCAATGTACCCTTGTATGCAATGCAGTGCTAATATACTAAGAAATTGATGCAATTATGGGACAAACCAAGTGCACCATGGTGAACCAATAAAATGAAGGGTATTAAAACAGGTCATTTAATCCTTTGAGTGCCAGAGGGGTTTACACCACATTGCTTTGAATTGTGTTGCATACCCTTCTGGCACTCAAGGGAGTATCTCTTTGAAAATTTATGGGATCTTGTTATTTTTGCACCAAATGGTGCAGTTGGAATGCTGTAGAATTGCTCCAATTTTTTGTTTATACAGCTTGCCCAGTCTATCCATGTATAGAAAATGTGTGTCTTCTTGAACAGTGGATCTCACGCTAAGTTTAGATTAACTGATATAGAAAGCATTCAACAGAAAAATAGTTTGTAATAGCAGAAGGGTGGTCAAAGCTATGCAGGCTGGGAGTGATGAAATATCATACATATATATTTAATATGGAAACTATGGTGACTCTTGGGTGCTAAACAGGTATTCAACTCATTGTTCAGTAATGTGATAGAAGCCTCTCCTGCAAAAAAGGTATTAAGAGATTTGACTTTTAAACCTCCATTGAAATCTGAATAAAAAATAAAAAGTTCTACCAAAGCAAAAAGTAGGACAATCACTGTTCTAGAACTTAATTTAAAGAAGATGGTGGGCGAAAAGATCCCATGTGTTCCTGTAAAAAATAAAAATGTGCAAAAAACACATGGTTGTCTGCTTTTTCTCTGTAAAATCCACCTTAACCCTTTGAGTGCCAGAGTGGTACAGAATGCATTGCTTTGCAATGCATTCCGTACCACTCTGGCACTCAAAGGGTTAAACAAATCCCTTAAAATATTCAACTTACTGTCAAAATGTTTTTTTTTCAATGGCTACAAAGTTCACAGTGAAATAAGAGCAGCGGAGCTCAGACTGTTGGCTAAGAGGATGAGAAGCCATCTAACAAAAAAAATGAGGAGATGGTAGGACCATGATGCATCCAGCGAGTCATAGGAGGAGGATGTGACCACCACCAGCATAGAAGGACCTGGAGCCCTGATTCCCCAGACCCAATGATGTCCAGTCCCCTGACAGTGTCATTTTCAGCAAAGGCACAGGAAGAAGTAGGTAGAAGTGTATGAAGGACAGGTCAGCTACCTGTACCTGCTGCTACCTCTGCCAATGTGCCTTCTGATACTCAGGAGAAGATGATAGCAAATGTGACATTAGGGGACACGCTTTATCCTCAAGCAGTCCAACTACTACCACAAAGCAGCTAAAAAGCAGGAAAAACTGCACTTTCGCAGGAAATTTTTCACCCAGAGGAAAATGCCATTTTCAGTTTGAGGCAAAAATGTTTGCCCATCCCTAACCACAATCACACAGTAGCATTTGCCAGTGGCCAGTGGTACTAGGCCAGTATGGCATTTTTTTCTCAGGGCTTGTTCTTTACATATACTACATATACTACAGGAGCCTATAAAATATGTTTGGGGGTTTGTTTCTAACAAGCCTAAGTCCTACAAATCACTGTTTCCTCAGGGCTTGTGCATCTAACAAACCTGAGTCCAACAAATCAATGATTCCTCAGGGCTTGTGCCTCTAACAAACCTTAGTCCAACCAATCATAACTGATTCCTTGGGGCTTGTGTCTCTAACAAACCAAAGTCCTGTCAGAGACATTTCCATGATGGGGAGGAAATGGTTAATTTTTCTTTTAAACCAAATTCTCTAAAAATCTGTGTTTTAAAATGTTTTTAAATTACATCATGTAACAGAGACAATGAGCCTCTCTTACTCAATGGAGAGGGGGAAATCTCAAAAGTGTAAAACAGAGACATGCTCCCCTATGGGAAAATCTAGTAAGGTGACATATTTATGTGACGTAGGGTCAAGGTTCACATTCCAAATTTTTGTAAGAACCCAGACCAGGTATCATTTTAGGTGTGAATTTTAATGTAGAATAATGGTGCCATCTATAGATTTCATAGTGTTTTTACTAATGCTTTGGAATTTTTCCATACTTTATTCTGATGTCACTGCACAATGAGATGTCTCTTTAACAAGAGTAGATTTTGATAAGAGGAATTTCATATTATAAATATGCAAGTTTAGAGAGAAAAAGGGGCTTTTTCCTCTTGAGTCTTGGCTGTTTTTTTTCCTATTTGTTCCTGGCTGTTCAGTTCCTGCTTTATACCTGGATGCCTGCTAAAGAAATCCTAAGAAATCCACACTTATTGGACTGGTAACAATATATCTTTCATTATTTAAATTCTGCAAAATTCAGAATTGAATATATATTTCTTCTATATTTGAAGAAACTTAAATTTTCTTATAATTTGTCTTAATTGGACTGACCAACCATTTGTGATCAATTATAACAAGCTATATTAGCTACAGAAACTCTGAAATTAAGCAGAATGTATTTATTATTGGTAAATTGTTATATTTTGCCAGATAAGTGTAATATAGTTTAATAGCTTGGTTTATATATTAGTTAATATAATTCTTGGTATTTCTAGAATAATATATTGTGTTTCTGGAAAGGTTATATAGCTAATATTTGATCTGGGGAATTCTTTGAATTAATGTATTAACCCTTTAACTGCTATTTGTCTATTTACTTTGAGTTGTTTCTTGGATTTATTTGTGTTGGTTTTGGATCTAAACTTTTGTACAGTGAAAAGTTTTAAACTCTCACTAAACAAAAGAAGCTGCCATCTTAGGTGTGGCATCCTATTTAATGGATTAACCCTTGAAGTACCCTATAGGTTTTACATAGGATTGCTATAGTCATGTTTATGATATATGTTGCATGAAGTTTGGTTTACTGTCTAGACATATATTATTAGATTGATTCTAAGTATATTCTTGGTATAATCTATGATTGAATATATTAATTGCAATTTATATGTTTTATTCAGAAGGTATGCAGTATTTGAAATCCATACATAATTAAATTATAGTGATCTCTATCTGGGATTTTATTTCAGTTAGTCTCTAAATTTGATTATTATATATGGTACAAGGAAAATTGTCAGAGGACCTGGCTTAACATATTAAAGTTGACTCATCTGACAATATACCTTAAACCTCAATTAGCATAGTTTATACAGTTTCTGGGGCAGAAGGTATTCATATACACTGCTGCCAACTGTATTTTATTAATGGTAAGGATCAATTATGCTTTTCTATGCTGCTGAATGCAATTATTGTTATTTAATACCCTGAATATATGTGTGGTTAACCCTTTAAGTGCTGGTAATCCTAATGGTGATAATTGTGGTTTGAGTTACTATATATCTATTGCAATTTCTGATCACTCATTTATATCATTGTTGTTTACACTTTTTATATATATGGTATATTGTACTTAAATAAATTATATATGTTTTTGCACAAATATGCGGGATTGATTATTTTAATCAATTCTTTACTGTGAAGTAGCGTGTCAATACCTAGTATTGTGTAAAGTTCTCAAAATTATTTAATATTGTCATTTATCTATTTATGTGAAGATATCCAACCTGATTGTTTCTCTTGTTTTAACCCTTTGGATACCTTCAACATTATTCATTCGACAGTCTTATAAAGCAATGTTTCCTCAGAGCTTGGACCTAACAAGACTAAGTCATACAGATCAGTGTTTCCTAAGGACTTGAGCCAAAAAGTCTTAGTCCTAAAAATCAATGTTCCCTCAGGGCTTGGGCTTCTAACAGCAAGTCTTAGTCCTAAAAAGCAATGTTTCCTCAGGGTTTAGGCCTCTAACAACAAGTCTAAGTCCTACAAATTAATATTTGCTTAGGGCTGCTGCCTAACAATTTATGTCTTACTGTCACTATGGAGGGAGTCGGGACCTACATAGTACTGGCACTGATTCAGTTGCTTGGGAGCGCTGCTGAGGAGTAAGGCTTGGGATCGGTAATGGCTTGCCAAGTACTCCCTTGCTGCAGCCGAAGCTGAGCAAAGGTGCTGGTTGGACTCGTGAAACCAGATTGTTCTATCCCAGTTGAGCCAGGATGGGAATACACTGGGATCCGTGGAGAACTATGGCCGATATGCCAGAACGAAACTGGGCCAGAAACTAGAACTAAGGATGGTCAGTAGGATAGCCAAGCGCAGGTGCCGAGAGTCACACAGTTGCATGGTCAATAGGGTCACTGGGTCAATTGCCAGGGGGTCAAGCAGTGCTGTGGTCAGTAGGGTTCCCTGGTCAGATATTAGAAGTCAAAAAGTGTGTGGTCTGTGGAGTAACAGGGGTCTAAAGCCAGGAATCAGTTAATATAAGCCATAGACAGCTGGATAGCCAGATCAGGTACCAGAAGTCAAGCAGTGCGAGGTCAGTGGAGTAACAGGGTTCTAAAGCCAGGAATCAGTAAATATAAGCCATGGACAGTTGGATAGGTGGGTCAGGTACCAGAGTTCAAAACACTGCGAAGGCAGGAACAAAGGCAAAATTGTACTAGCTCTAGGGACTGGCATCAGCCAAATTGAGCATGTCATTTAAAAGGAAGAGAGAGCCAATGAGAGGACCAGCCTGTGGGGGCACGACGCAAGAAAGAAAACAATAGGTTCCTGGCTGGCCAATAGGAAGCCAGGAAAAATGGAGGCCTGCCTGCACCGCTGGGAGAGAGAATCAGAGCGCACGCATTCACCAAAAGACCCACTCATGCACACTGGGATGTGGAAGTGTTATTTTCCACACTACACATTCATAACAATATCAAGAACAATGCAGAGTTGCAGTAAACTGTGTTTATCCTCTTGAGGACCAGGGGGTGGACAACACATTGCTTTATAATACATTGTTTAACCTTCTGGTCCATACCTTCTGGTCCTATACAAGTTTACCTCATTGTCATCCTCATATAGCTATAAGCTTTAATGGTTGTTTTTCGTAAAATGTATGCTGTGGTGAAATTGATATTAAAAATGAGCTGTGGCCTTCCTTCCGGGCAGACTGCGGTTACAACTCTGCACCACAGCCTGTCAGTCTTCTTCAGTTCCCTCCCCAAGTATTATCGTGTTCCAGCCAGCTTACTTGAGAAATCCTCTGTCATCGAAAGGAGGATGGAATGCGACAATACTTGGGGAGAGAACAGAAGAAGACTTACAAACTGCGGTGCAGAACTGTAACCCCAGTCTGTCCAGAAATAAGGCCACGTCTCATTTTTAATAATGTAAATTTCATCATAGCATGAATTTAAAAAAATAAATAAATAAATAAATTGATTAAAGCTTATGACTACATGAGGATAACAATGAGGTAAACTTGAATAGGGGTGATAGTTTACCTTTAATTTAAACATTTTATGAGTTATTGTGTAATTGGAGGGAGGCATTTGTTTGTCTGACTTTTATAGATACTATTTGCCTTGGCCTGGTCTAACACTGAAACTCAGTTTCAGTTCCTTGCTCTGGAGAAAGCCGTTCTCTGTGAGAACTGTTGTTTGCCACCGATGCTGACTATGAGTCAAGCGATGAGTACCACTGTTACCACCATGGCTGATGGAGTGTGTAGGGCATGGGAGAGGTGCAGGCGGTAGCGTGTTAGATGGGTCATGACCCGTACGCCTCATTATGGACTAACATAACCCTAAAACATCTATATGGACTGGACTTTGTATTCACCTGTACCAGATACAAAATTATGATATTACACATTTATTTTGATGGTAGCTTGAAACCATTTGAGCAGCTCCACAGGGAGTTTGGTATCCCTCATCATTTTTCCTATTCGTATCTCCATTTGCCTCATGCTCTTCAGATTCAGTGGGGGTGGGCAGGTGGACATCATTGAGCATCTCCACTTACTCTCTTCTGCATTGGCTAAATGGAGCAAAGATCGGTGTCCTTTATTTACAGGTGGCTTGACCCTCGCACCCCAAACTGGGATCTCCCTTCGAGGCAGAGATTGGAAGGGGAACCTGGATGCAATGAAGGAGTTGGAGTGGTCCATGGGCAAGTCTAGTCCACATGGGACATCTTTGCATGGTCAACATCAGCTCATCCAACTGAAACTTCTTCACAGGGCATACTTTAACTCAGTAAGACTATATAAGATGGGTACAAGGGATAACAACCTATGTGACATGCAATTTGTGGAGATTTGATTTCTCATTTTTAGCTCAACCCCTCTCTCTAGATTCCATGCTGGTGCACCAGGGGTGCTGGGAGGACAGTGGCCCCCTTGGGTGGAGAGAGACTTACCATTCACCCGACCTTTTTTTTTCTTCATTGTTGTTGGGAGTTGTGTTTGCACAATGTAAAACATTTTTCAAGGACTCTTTGGGATTATCAATTTCCAAGTTACCTCTATGTTTTGTCATCTTCCATACATGCCTGGAATGGTACTGTGTTCATTTCATAGTTATGTTTCATGCATTGTCTTGTTCTGTGCCGTATCTCATGGCTGCCCTTAATAAAAATATTTAAAAAAATGGTTGGGTTATTAGTACATTACAAAGTGAAGTTGTCACCATAAATTCAAGTTTGCATACTGGAAAACTTAATTATAAACTGCTTATGTATCATGTTTGCCAAGGGACCAGCAACTGGAAATGTAATAGATACTTGATACCTTTATTTTACTATAGTGAGCACTCTGAATAAAATAACATATGATAATGTGGTTTCATATATTATTAAGCTCTGTCCTGTACTGAGAGATTTCTACTGGGTGTCATGTGCAGACATAACTGCTGGCATTTTTTTCAAACCGAAGAAGGCAAATTTCATGAGCCTGTTTAACCCTTAATGGAACAGAATGGTGTGCAACATATGCAACATACTGAGAAGTATTGCACTGCAGACCCCTCTGGTTCTTAAATTAAATTTAAAATGGGCAGTGTCAAGTCTGAGGTCCGGTGTATGGATATGTCCTGATTTCTTTTCATAGGAATTTTTTCACAAAAACACACAATTGTTCTTTTTTTTTGCCAAAGTTCTTGTCAATACAAAATCCATTAAAATATTTGCCTTTTCACTGCCTATGTTTTCTATGGCCATGAAGATTACTGCTACAATACTATAAAACCTGAAACTTCACTCCATGTTGCAAGGATTAGATAGTAGTCAGATAGGTTGTGGAAAGTGATATTAGGGAGAGAGATGAAAAGAAAATAGTGTGTAGTAGTGATGTAGTAGTATAAATAGTAGTTAGTACCTGTATTACTGCTGTTGCTTATCCTATATAATAATTCCCTAAAATGTGTGTAACGCTGCAGTCATGCGCAGTAGAGACTGCTGCGCGTGCTGCAGTCATGCACAGTAGAGACTGCAACTGCCGCGGCTGATACACAGCAGGGCGCTCCGAAGGTGCGTCCTGCTCTATGTCAGCCGCAGCGTGGGCAGTCTCTACTGCACATGATTGACTGTGTAACGCCGCAGTCATGCGCAATAGAGACTGCTGCGCGTGCTGCAGTCATGCACAGTAGAGACTGCAACTGCCGCGGCTGATACAGAACAGGTGCTCCGAAAGGCAGTCTCTACTGCACCTGATTGACTGTGTAACACCGCAGTCATGCACAGTAGAGACTGCTGAGCGTGCTGCAGTCATGCACAGTAGAGACTGCAACTACCGTTGCTGATACAGAGCAGGACGTCCTGCTCTACGTCAGCTGCGGCGCGGGCAGTCTCTACTGCACATGATTGCCCCGCGACCGGCTGCCAGTGGCACTGTGGCCCATGTAACGGGCTCCTCAACTAGTTGTAATATATTTAGAATAAGTAAGATAAAGCCCATTTTAAGTTAATGGGAATTTGGGGAATTTTATTTGTCTACTATGAAGTAATTAGGTTGCTCCAGACCTTTTCTAATTCTCCCTAGTATATTAGCCTCAGTATGTAACTGTAAGAACCTTTTTAGAGTTAAATACAATTACCCTAACCTCTAACCTCTAAAACAACTCTATGGGAATTATTTGGTTATCTATCACATATGCCAATTGCTAAGATGACCTGCAATATGAACTCTTGGTTTGACCAATCTTTTATCTTGCTCTTTAATCCATTTTCAGACAATTTACCTTGGCACTCAAACATGAGGGCAAGTGCCGCATAATTAAGTTGCCTTAGAGTGTTATTGAGTGAAGTATGTGAAATTTCCCCTAGCGACAGGAATTAATAAGATTTATAGATTTGCATTATGGATTGTGGCTGATAGAGATACACTTAAAGGTAACACTTAAGGGGAGGACACTAATACAGATATGGAGTACCCAATGGACCTTAATTCCCAATTCCATTACTGTGCAACATAATCAATAGCAAGAAAAGGGGAGTGAGAGTGAATAAAAATAGCATTGCTAAAGTGACCGTAAAGGGAAAAGGGGAAATTATATCAGAGTAGCACAAAACAAGTAAACCCATGCAGATGTCAATGATCAGACACTTAACTGATTAAAAAAGTGGGCAAAGTGATTTGTTCATTTAAGGTTATTTTTATTAATTGTTATTAGGATAATTCTATACTACTTAAAGGTAAATTATCGTGTGTTTACTAAACCTGCTCCAGTGACAGATTTAATAAAAGCTTGGACCTGTGTCACCCATTTGGAAATCAGAATCTGACCCACTTGTCTCACTATGATCTGAAACTAAATCCAGAAGTCAGCGGCTCACAGACACCAACTTGTCCAGTTGCTAATGCTACTGGAAGTCTTTCAGTTCAGAATCCATAACAGGATCAGAGAAGCAGAACTGGGGGTCTCTTTTTAAACCCCAGTTAAGCTCCTTCACTGATCCACCGCACAATGGAACCCTGGTTTCCTCACAAGTTTTCTTCCAGAGCAGAGGAGCTACTGAGGGTCAATATCATCATGTTAGTGAATTTCACTTTAAAGGGATAGTAATACTTCATCTTAACTTTATTTTATTTTGTAGGCATTAAAAAAACATGAAGAATGATATAAGTCTTATCTCTCAAACCTTTATGGTTTAAGAGATATTCACAAACAAAGTATTCCCCCCTGTTCAACCAGATCAGAAGGGAGGTGCCCAGGTACACTGCAGAGATGGACAATCTTCAATTAAGATAAGGGAAAAACCTGAAAAACTTGTCCAGGGGGGAAGGGCTTTCATTGTTTTCATACAAAGAAAATTGTCCCCTTCTGTTATCTGTCTGGTCATACAACCTGATCCACATCTGAGAAGAGATGGCTTACACTAGGAAAAAGGGGCGGGGAGGGGAACTTTGCTTGTGAATATCTCATAAACCATAAAGGATTGAGAGATAAGACTTATATCATTCTTCATGTTTCTTTAATGCCTACAAAATAAAATAAAGTTAAAACGAAGTATTACTATCCCTTTAAAATAAACAGTTCTGAAGAATTCGGAAACGGCAATGTCTTTTTAAGGACAAAATGAGGAGACATTTTTGCTCATTTCCTGTTTCATGGTATGTAATAAGAGAGTAATGTTATAAAACATATATATGTTGACTCATTTTTATATGTGTCTTAAGCTTCATTCACACAGCCATTTTAGTTAATGGTAGAAGTGTTCATAATTAACAAACTTCAAAGCAGGCAAAGCATGCAAAAAGTTATCTTTCACAGTTATTGTACTATACATTTTTTGACATGTAGATACCTAAAGGTATGTAAAATCAGATTAAATTTTAGAGAATTCTACAATAATGATGAAGAACAATAGCAATTCTGATGAAAAAAAACTGCACCATAAGGGACAATTACAATTATCAATTCTTAAACTGGGACATTTAATCCCTTCAATGTCAGCAAAGTCTCCAATGCAATTTATTGGAAATCATGAGTCATAGAATATGACTCTATATAGTGACAGGAACAGCACCAGAGGCGGATTGCAGGGGAATACCAGCCCGGGCATTGTTTTAACCCTTTGAGTGCCAAAGGGGTACAGAATGCATTGCTTTACAATGCATTTTGTACCCCTCTGGCACTCAAAGGGTTAAAACAACCCACTAGCTGCACCGACGTCCCTATCTTTGTGGTCCCTGTGAGGCATGGGAGAGCAGGCGCCAGAATATGACATAACAAGGAACGCAAAGGCTGTCACAGAGAGTGCTGTGGCAACACAGACCTCTCCTTCAAAATATCGTGGGATGGTGAGGTGAGATCCTCTGATCTCCCTCACCGGCCCATGATCTAGCGGCCCACCGGGGGATGCCCGATCCCCTGATAGGACAATCCGCCCATGAACAGCACCACCTAGTTACCATGATAAAAAATTGCAGTATGATGTGAAGAACAAAAAAATGAATCATTAGATTTAAATAGAACAGAGAATATACATGTAAAAGCAGAAATGGCTTTCCAAAACCTAAAGTGCAATATAGGATCAATTATTCATTATACTAGTTGAAGAGCCCATTACACGGGCCACAGTGCTACTGCCACCCGGTCACGGTGCAGTCATGCACAGTAGAGACTGCCCACACCACAGCTGGTCCAGCTCTGTATCAGCCGTGGCGCGGGCAGTCTCTACTGCGCATGATTGCAGTACGCGCAGCAGTCTCTACTGCACATGACTTTGTCATTACACACGTTTTAGTGAATTATTATATAGGATAGTGATATAAGAAATCTACACAAATGCTGCACTGCCCACAACACTGTATTTAAAGGATAGTAATGTTTCATAATAAAAGCAGCTCTAATTAATCTTCATAGTATTTGGATTTTGGAGAGTGTTATTTCAATTCTGTCGGAGATGTAGTTCAAGAGTAATTCAATGACAAAGAATTTCCCTCCCGCCCCTTTTACTAATGTAACACGGCTCAGCCAGAGCAGAAGGGAGGTGCCCAGGTAGACTGCAGAGAGGGACAAAGTTCAATTAAGATAAGGGAAAAACCTGAAAAACTTGTTAAAGGGGGCAGGGATTTCATTGTTCTCATAGGAAGAACATTGTCCCCTTCTGTTATCTGTCTGGTCTATGGACTGCATTCCACATCTGAGAAGAGATGGATTACACCAGGTAAAAGGGGCGGGAGGGGAAACTTTGCTTGTGGCTATCTCTCAAACCATAAAGGTTTGAGAGATAAGACTTATATCGTTCTTCATTTTTTTTTAATGCCTACAAAATAAAATAAAGTTAAAACGAAGTATTACTATCCCTTTAAACTAATGCATTTTCAAAGACCAATAGGAACATTTTAGCAAATATATTAAATGTGTGCATTGAATACCTCTCTGTCACTCAAAGGGTTAATATAGTTATTGATTGCTGACTAGTTATGTTTTGTAATTTTATCTCAATAAATTGCTATGCTCAATTGCTTGTGGTTGTTATCATTATCGTTGTGACATTAATCCTATTAATACTGATATCATTTTAATGGTCTGCTTGTAGAGATGAAACACAGTAGCTGTAGTTTTTTTCCCAATATTGGCTGGCTATCATCCTCATTTTTTTTTTTGTTTTTTTTTATTCCACAGACGTTTTTTTTATATCTAAGGAGAGATATTATACATAACAGAGCTATACAAGTCACTCCATGAGATGGCTGGAGAGGCTGCTATTTGTGAAATGGTTTAAAGGGATATTAATACTTAGTTTTAACTTTATTTTATTTTGTAGGCATTAAAAAAACATGAAGAACGATATAAGTCTTATCTCTCAAACCTTTACGGTTTGAGAGATATTCACAAGCAAAGTTTCCCCTCCCACCCCTTTTACCTAGTGTAAGCCATCTCTTCTCAGATGTGGAATGCAGTCCATAGACCAGACAGATAACAGCAGGGGACAATCTTCTTCCTATGAGAACAATGAAAGCCCTGCCCCCCCTTGACAAGTTTTTCAGGTTTTTCCCTTATCTTAATTGAAGATTGTCCCTCTCTGCAATCTACCTGGGCACCTCCCTTCTGATCTGGGGCTGAGCAGTGTTACATCAGTAAAAGGGGAGGGAGGGGGGATACTTTATCATTGAATTACTCTTGAACTACAACTCTGACAGAACTGAAATAACACTCTCCAAAGTCCAAAGACTATGATGATTAATTAGAGCTGCTTTTATTTTGAAACATTACTATACCTTTAAAACTGTATTTTTAGCTGAATGTACTTCATGACATGCCTAGAAATGATAACATGAAGAACATTGTCAAATGACAAACATGAGAGGCACAGAGTCATTGTCCTTGCTAGTTGTGCAAGAATGCTGTTCCAATTAGTGCAGGTGGATTCAAGAACACAAAACCAATCAGTCTTCAGGAAGTAATTCGCAATGCCACACCACTGCTTGTGGTCATGTGCCACCCCTTATCAACAGAGTACACTCCAAACCACTGACTACAGAAGCTGGTTCAGCTGTGTCAGCTCAAATCATTATCTTACATGTATGTCAGTCTCCAGGTAAGATGACTTTGCCAATGTGTAGCACTACTGTAATCACACGGAACCAGGGATAATTGGGCTAAGGCTAATAACACTGGGGTAAGGAATAGTCCCACGAGATATTCCATGAAAACCACATGGCTCTCCACTTTTTCACTTTAAATCCAACAAACCCCTTAAAATGTTCTTTTTTTCCTACTCTAAAAAAATGTTTTAACTCTATTTTTCATGGATACAAACTTTCCGCCTGTTTATGTACGTGTAAATCATATTTTCACGCCAAAAACGTTCCAAATAGTGAAACAGAAAACTAAGCAGCTAGAGAGCTACAGAGGGTGTCTGGTGATTTTGAAGCTATTTATTTAGTGAAATAAAAGCAGCAGATGCTCAGACTGTTGGCTAACAGTATGAGCACCCATCTGATAAAGAAAAGTAGGAGCTGGAAGGACTATGATGCATTAAGTGAGTCAGAGGAGGTGGAGGAAGTGACCACCACCAGCATGGAAAAGTCTGGGAGCCATGATTCTCCATGATGCCCAGTCTCCAGACATTGTCCTTTGGGATCTGGGGAAAATTTGTGAGCAAGGGTTGCAGTGTGAGCAGCACAGGTCAGTTGCCTGTGCCTGCTACTACTGCTGTCAGTGTGCCTTCTGATATTGAGAAGGAGATGATAAAAAGTGTGGCAGCAGAGGACTAAGCATGGTTGAAAATTTTCGCCTCATACCAATATTGGCAAAAAATGGCACTTCCTGCTCAGTGAATAATTTCCCTTGAAAGTTTCCGAATTTTTTTTACCTAACTCATTCAAGAAACATTTTTCCCCACCACATAAAAGTTTTCTATACTATTCCTGCAGGCATGTAAAAGGGTGTCAGGCTCTCACAGCAGCCATTCTGTGTTTGTGAGAGAAGAAGGCAGCATGTTTTTGAGTTAGAGAAAATAGGCAGATAAAGGGGAATCGAAGCTTAGTTTAGGAACTCTTTTATGTAGAACATTTTCGTCTGTAATAGATGAGTCTGGGGGCAATCTGGCGGAGAAGAAAGGATGAAGGAGGTTGACCCTAAATACCCCAAAATTCAGTGTGACTAACTGGCAAGACACATGCAGATGGGGTCCGATTTGCTTGCTGATCTTGCTCCTGTTGTCTCTATGCCGGGGAAGTCTGGGGAAAGAAATTGTTGAATTTGTTTTTACTTATACTTTTTTGGACAGACTGTGTTAAGATAGGGTGGACAACTTAAGAAAAATAATAACAATAAAAACATTTATATAAACTAAAATAAATAAAATATAAATAAATTATATATATATATATATATATATATATATATATCCTATATAATAATTCGCTAAATCGTGTGTAACGCGCGACATGCGCAGTAGACACTGCTGCGCGTGCTGCAGTCATACGTAGTAGAGACTGTCCGCGCCACGGCCGATACAGAGTTGGGCGCTCCGAAGGAGCATCCAGCTCTGTATCAGCCGTGGCGCGGGCAGTCTCCACTGCGTGTGACTGCCCCGCGACCGGATGGCAGTGGCACTGTGGCCTTTGTAATGGGCTGTTCAACTAGTATTTATATATATATATATATATATATATATATATATATAAAATAAAAGCGCTTGTATTGGGTTAGTACCCTATTTTGATAAAAGAAATATTATAAAAAAATATGATATATAGAGGACAATATGGAACTTTCAAAAGAGTTTCAAATCAGAAGGTACCAGTTCTTTAAAATAATTATTCAGTTTGTGGTCTTGCTAGGTGGTATGGACAATTAATTATTTCTGTAGGATCCCACTTTTGCTTATACAGACGCAGCCCTTTTTCCTTTATGCACCAGTGGTTGTGCTTGTCGCCACGGATCTCCGGAGCAACAACAATAGGAATAGAAGAACAAGAACAGGGCACGAAGCCATCTAAGAATGGATCTGCTTATTTTCGAATCACTGTACACCATTTTGGATAGACTCACCAGAACTTGATATTCAAAATGCCTATAGCGTTCTCTCTTTTGATTCTCCTCCAAGATATTTCCAACTCAGTACTTTTCAAAGTTATATTAATAATATTTTATTTAGTAGACAAAAAATAAAGTAAAAACCTCATAAATCTTATAAATATACTAAAACAATCATAGAAGTTCATTAGATATAGTATTCCACTTGCCAGCAGCAGCAACACATATACCAGACATGGTAGGGTTAGTTATGGTGCTGTTACTTCCTCAGGAGCATCACTGTAGCTAGTCATGGCAAGTGGACTTCATCATCCATCAACCATATTACTGCGGTTGTTTATCCCATTCCCCTTCAGATGCCTAATAATCCTGCTGCTTAAACAACTCAGCAGCATCAGCAAGAACAGCAGGTAATTTGACAATGGCTAGTGGCCACTGGCCAACAGGACATCACATGTTGGTGCTAGGTCAGTAGGGAATGTATTTTTCCCCCTCAGGACCTGTGCTTTAAAAAAAAAAAAAAAAATCATAGTCCTGCAAAAAAATAAACAATATTTGTTTCTAACAAACCTGAGTCCTGCAAATCAATGTTTCCTTTGGGCTTGTGCCAAAGAAGCTTAAGTCCTACAAATCAATGTTTCTTCAGGACTTGTGCCTCTAATAAGTCTATGTCCAGCAAATCAATGTTTCCTCTGGGCTTGGGCCTCTAACAACAAATCTAACAAATCATCCTCTAAAAAATACTCTATCAAGTGAAGTATCAGTCCACCCCAGTGACTTCTTATGTCAGGGGGTTCCTGTATCTATCACTTTACATACAAATTTCTTATTTTATTTTATTGATTTATTTTTTTATTAACTGTCCACCCCCAATACCAATCTATAACCCCCCGAAACAAATTCCCTGTTCAACTGATACATTCCGCAGACTCCATCCACCAACACAGACCCCTCCTCAAACCCCTTTTATACCATGTCATATGTGGGTTTTTATTTGCATTTAGGATTTATTTTGTATTAACTGTTCAACTGATTCTTTCCCCACACTCCACCAACACAGACACCCTCATGCCCATTTTATACTATGCCTTTGGGAAATAAAATAATATATGCTATGTGCTGTGTATAACTTAAATGTTCCCATTGATTTCAATGGAATGAGCTAGGAGAAAAAAGCGATAAAAAGCGGAAAAATCGACACTTTACATGAGAAATTATTCGCGAAGAGGAAAGTGCCATTATTCGCCAATTTCAGTTTGAGGCGAAAATGTTGTTTATGCAGAGATGTGTATACTTTAATTACAGCTAAAAAAGAGATTAGGGGAGGGGGGTTATACAGCACCAAGAGTTAAATGGGCACCATGAAAAAAGCCTCAAAATGATGCCCATAATTTTAGTCATCTCAATAATGGATGGGACAAGAAAGGCTTTTCAGATAACCAAGACCTAAATCTGAGAAGTAGCTTAACATTTGAAGGACCAGTTTGCAAACACAAGCAACAGGTCTTGCACAGAGATTTTTATAACCTCAGATTAACATGAAAGTTAATCTCATTTTTCTGTGAGGAAGTGGTTTGTCTCTAGCCAATGGAGAGATCAGGAATCTCAGACTACCTAGAGAACTCCTGCAGACTTTTCTACATTTGCACTTCATTTCTACACTCTTTTCTGACATAACTGCCTGCAAAGACAGTATAACTCATGTGCTCAGAAATCTTGTTATTGGTTTTACAGCCCCCTCTCACTAGCCAGAGTTCTGTTGTCATGAATCCAAACAAAAAAAACCCTCAGAAATCCCCAATTAAAACTGGGAATTAAAGATGCTGGCCACAAAGCTAGACTTTCCACCTCAGTTGAGCCAGTAATGGGCCAGGATAAATACACAGAGATCTTGATAAAAGTTGGTTCCCAGACTGAAAAATTTAGTGTGGAGTACAGAGTGAAGAACCAGATGGACTGACATAGCTAAAGCAGAAGTCATTATCAAATCAGGCATAGGGTATATGAACCGCGAGAGGGGCAATGACCTAAAGCAACCTCATCGGTAAAGAGGGGAACAAAGTAGGTATTTGCCAGTGATGACATAAGAAGTCTGGGCTATGACTAATGATTTTCCAGGAAGGATGAGATACTAAGCATCATCCACCCACAATGGTGTACTTGGCCTGGGTAGGTGAACAACCAGAGAGGGTACAAATATAAGTATAAAAAACAGGTCACAGCAGAGGAAGATGTAGTATGACTATCAAGGATCAGTCTAGGTTAAGAGAAGCACAGAGAGGAGACATCTAAAAGCATTATCTTTATTCAGGTTCCATTGACATAAGTAAAAATGCATTTACACGATACCACACAAGGCTACAGAGCTCACAGTTTACCAAGCCCAGCTTAGCTTCCTGCTGCATTGCCCTAATGCTTGATTCAGATTTGGAGGAGTTCTTTTAAACATCAGGAAAAAAGCCTTTTTAACTTCTCAGAGTTTGCTGAGAACAAACTACAACTAGAAATCTTGAAGAATGGGGGTGTGGAAGATCAAGGAAGTGGAACTAAATAAGAGGCCCATGATCAATATATCTGATAAAGGTTATCTTAGAACTCAACAAAAAGGCGAGTTCGAGATGGTCACTTTGGTGAGATACATATGCTCAAATTTTCAAACATAATTTTACTCAGATACAGTATTGGCCAGTGAGGAGTCACATATTCCAACTGACCCATAAATAAGCACAAAAACAATACTGAGATCAAGGATATGTAAAAGTTAGATATTTGAAAACTTAATTTAAAACTGCCAATGTGTCATGTTAACTAAAAGTCCAGCAGATATCTAATTTAGGAAATACTGACACTTTTATTTCTGGGAAAAGTGAAAGTCTCCTGCTGCAGAACAGAGCTTAATCAGCATATATTTTGTCACTGAAAACATTAATTAGCATATGAAATGTCACTGGTACTGCATGGGTTCCACAATTAGCATACATTAGCATACATTAGCATATGGTACAAGTATGGGTCATGGATAGTGTTATTTTAATACTGTCAGAGTTGTAGTTCAGGAGTAATTGAATGAAAAAGTATCTCCCTCCTGTCTTTTTACCTAGTGTAAGCCGCCTCTCCTCAGATGTGGAATCTGGTCACTTGTCCAGGCAGATCACAGAAAGGGACAATCTTCTTACTCTGAGCATAAGGAAAACCCTGCCCCCCTTGACAGGTTTTTCCTTATGCTCACTGAAGATTGTCCCTCTGTGTGATCCATCTGGACAGTCTTGCTGCTCTGATTTGAGCAGTGTTACATCAGTAAAAGGGGCGGAGGGGGATACTTTATCATTCAATTACTCTTGAACTACAACTCTGACAGTATTGAAATGACACTCTCCATGGCCCAAATACTATGAAGATTAATTGGAGCTGCTTTTATTGTGAAACATTACTATCCCTTTAATGAAGTTTTCAAATAAGCAAACTTTAATCAAGGCGGCAAGTCCATGTAAGAGTGGTCAGTCAACACATGCCAAGGTCTACAGGACTTTTCATCAGGAAATCAGACCATAATAATAAAGAAAACTGGTTGGCACACCTCAAGTGATATAGAGGACAAGAAGACTCCAAATCATCCAATAAAATAAAGGATGAGTCTTAATCAACCAATGGTGATATGATTACCATTTACAAATACATTCAAGGTCAATACAAACAACTATCCAATGAATTATTTATGCAAAGAGCTGAGCTAAGAACAAGAGGTCATCCATTAAGACTTAAGGAAAGGTGCTTTCAACTAAAACACAGGCAGGGATTCTTTACAGTAAGGGCGGTAAGGCTATGGAATTCTTTGCCTCGGGATGTTGTGCTTGCAGATAATGTAACTGCATTCAAAAAAGCAATGGATGCCTATCTAGCACAGAACAATATTGACAGTTATGACAGATGGCTTCAAAGCAAATAGGATATTGATCCAGGGAGCTATTTGACACACACACACACACACACACACACACACACACACACACACCTACATTGGAAATTACTCCAGAGGGCTTTTTTGTTGCCTTCCTCTGGATCAACAGGGGTGTTATTGGCATGGGCTGGACTTGATGGATGCATGTCTTTTTTCAGCCTTATCTACTATGTTACTATGTTACAATGGTATAATTATAGATATAGACATAGATTAAACAACCAAACAACATCTTAAAAGAAAATGGTCTGGACTTTCCTTATTCAAACCAATATTAATAGTCCATAGTGGGGACTTAGAAGGAATGTCCCAATTTAAATCAATGGGAATTTTAGGAATGGTTACCTCATCCTCATGGCCCAGTTAGTTTGTTCCAGAATATCACCACTTCGGTATCTTTAACATTCAGAATTGCACCTCTTTTTGTCACTTCATAAAAAAAAGTTTAAATGATAAAATATGGTGAATACTGTGACAAGGCAAATCTTCCCACCAGCAAATACATGGTTAATATGCATGTATAACTTGTCAGACGTCAAAGTGTAGCTTGTCAATGCCCTGTATTATATGGTTTCCATGACTGTATCCGTTGGGAGAGCAGCTGTTCTTGATTTGTTTTCTGCCTGGGCATGCTGAGGAGTTAACAAGATATCCTTTTCTACCTGAGATAGCCAAGAAATGTGTGCAGCGTGTTTAGGAAATATCTGCCTGGATGAACACTGCTTTTTTTGTTTGGCTATAAACTCCTAATCTCTGATTTACCCTGGAATTGTTGAGCTAATATGTTTTGTCTGTGCTCACTGCTTAATGTCCAAACAAAATGGGAAGCTATTACTATTGTTATTATTATTAATACAATGTACAAAAAAAGAGAATATACAAACAAACACCACAACATACAATTTGGTGGCTTAATTAGTCATTAGAGGGCTCTGGTGCAAACTTTTTTTTAAGCCCCCTAACACAAAATTTTTAACTGGGACATAATTACAACCTGTTGGTCCATGAAAATGATGGTGCACCATTGCACTCCTTGTAGTTATGCATCTCACAGATATGTATAAATCAAAACAAATGGATAGAAGGCCTTGCTTATTAGAGCTTACAATCTAGATACTTATTTTAGATACAGAAAGGAAACACCAAAACATATAAAGAAACAATCAAACAAAACATAGAATTGTGGTTAGCTCCTATTTTTTTCCATTTAATATGAAACTGTCACCAAACATAACCTCCCACCCCAAATCAATTACGTATATATTCAATACTTCATAGAGGCCATTTCACGTATTTTTGCACTGTAGGTGAAATCATGAGCCAAATGTTGAGCAGAGATGAGAGAGAGTGCAGCCATCTTTCCTCAGTTTAATGGGATTGACAGCACTCTCCCTGTCATTTGGCTTCCCCTTTTCCTCCGATATTGTATCTAAACAACTGCTTGCAAGCATCATTGGCATGAAGGAGCAAGCCGGGCATTGAATACACTGTGGAAAGCTTATCAATGCTTTTTACGGTGTATTCATTGCCCGGCTTGCTCCAACATGTCGATGCTACATGCAGGCAGCTGTGCAGACACACTACAGGAGGAAAAGGGGAAGGTGGTGGGGGGGGGCATATAATGCCACTGGAGGACTGTCTGTGCCCCAGAAAAGCTTATTTTCTTTGTGACTATTTTTAAAAAACTGAGCAATTAAAAAAATGCAGACATTTTATTGTTTTTTTTGCTTCCGTTTTCCTATGGAAGCAATATGTAGACATCTGATAGTTCCCCTTTAAGCCATCTGTTATATCACAAGTTTAGTAAATAGTCAAACATATAGTCATATTAAGAGAAAGTAAAAAGAAATAAACAAAAAAAAACACACAGAAATGTATTTTCAGCACTGTACAAAGATGTTTTGGTGAAGCAAATTATGTAACAGCTTTAATTGCTTTATTACCCAATGAAGAGCAGCAATGTACTGATATCAGTGTTTTATTTTGATTATTGAAAATACCTTCATATTTTATCACCTTCACCAGCACGATAAAGTACATAATATTTTGTAATATAACACATGACAAAAACTTGTTTCCTATTTGTATTGTGTATTTTTTATGCCATGTATTAAATAGAACTTTTTATTATAAAATAAAATAATTTTCCTGTGTATTTTATTGGCTAATTCCAAAAGATGTAGCACAAATCACTTCTTTATTTAGTATATGCAAAGTACAACTACTACTATCTCCACTGTACAGCACTGAGCAATATATATGTAAATGTCGCACTACAGAGAAACACAGCTTTTTTCTTGATATCATTTTAAGTAATTCTGTTGCTCGATGTGGCTATCTAAGTACATGTGTGTAAGCACCAGCTGCATGCGCTCACAATGGAATCTGAGAGGTGTATTTTGTGAGAGCAGATAATGAACCATCACATCTTTTGCTACCATGTGGATATTTGTAACATTCATTAAAAGAGAACGAAAAAGATAAAACAATGTTGGCTAACTTTTTACTGACATATTTATAACTGGATAATAATAATATTCCATCATATCCCTCACATGCTCTGCACTCTCTGGTCCTTTAACCTCTATTACTGTAATTTGATTGAAAGTATTCTCACTTGCTGCTCCCTGCCTCTGGAACTCCCTACGAGTCAGCATTTGCTAAATCTCAACCTTCAACAACTTCAAATTCAAGATAAAAGAATTGCATTTAAATGTAGCACAACTATAATATGTAAACCTTATCTCATAAGCACTATTAGATTTGTCATACGTGTGATAAATTGCACATCCTCCTGTACTTGATTGTATCTGAATGTCACCCATCCCATATTTAGATTGTAAGTCCTATAGGGAAGGGAACTCCTATCCCAATGAATACATACCTAGTTTACCCCTTATGAAAAGGTCTGTATAACTACTTAAATACTGCACTTACTATATTCCTCCTATTTTAAATGTAAACAGTAAATAGCTAAGTACACCTGTTGGAACGATATAAATAAAAATATACATGCACACCTACTAATTATAATAATAATTCTGATGTTCCACAGTTATTGACAAAAAGCAATGAAAGGTGACAAAAAGAACAACGTGGCTTCTGTGCTTCCACCCAAACTTCCAGGCAGAAGGGGTTGAGACCAGGGAAAGTCTGCTCATGTCACCACCAGTAGCATGTTCACTGGTGATGTGAGAGGCTTTCCATGATCCTGTTTACTTCTACTGGTTGGGGTAGGGGTGAAGTAGGAGATCATGTTGCTATCCTATGTCACCAATATTGATCTCCCAGCAAGATCGACTGAGAGGTCAATAACGGGTAAAATGGGTCCTGATATCCTCCCATGGGGTCTGTTCAGTAATGATTAAAGGTATAGTAATGCTTAATTGTATGTTTATTGAATATTGCAGGCATTAAAAAAATATTAATAATGATGTAAGTCTTATCTCTCAAATCTTTATGGTTTGAGGGATATACCTTGCTAAAGTTAACTCTTCTTGGCTGTTTGAACGAAGTCAGCATTCTAGTTGACAGCTGCAGGATCTGGTCATTTGACCAGATGGGAGCTCTTCAGCAGAACTGAAATCATGCAATCTAAACATTAATACTTCATTGGAACAGTCTACAAAGTCTGCTTGCAAACCTTTCCTGACTGTTCCAATGAAGTATTAATGTTTAGATTGCATGATTTCGGCTCTGCTGAAAAGCCCCCATCCAGTCAAATGACCGGATCCTGCAGCTGTCAGCTAGAGAGTTAACTTCATTGTTATTAATATTTTTTTAATGCCTACGATATTCAATAAATGTAAAATTAAGCATTACTATCCCTTTAAAAAAAAAATATCCCTGTTGCTTCAAATCCCCCATCAGTGTGGTATGAATAAAAATATTGAAAAAGAAACTCAGACCCTTTTTCTCATACAAGCAGTAGCTAATGAATACACCTGGAAATTCAATAGTTTTCACAGATTTCAGTACATTTGAATGGATGGGAATGTAAAAAAGCCAATTAGCATCACCTTCTGGAAACATTTGTGCACACTAGGCTATGGGTAGGAAGGCAAGTGACCCCTCATTCGATGTAATGTGTTATCTCCTTTCCAAAATTGTATGCTTTCTCTAACTTTGTTTAATTTTTTAGTTATTACAACCATTTTAGTATTTAGTATCATGTTTGAAAAAGTTAAAAAAGAGGTTGTAGTAGGTGTAGTTTTGTGCTTCTAGCACCCCCTTAAGTATGTCATCTCATACTAATGGTATCTAATTTGTCTCCATAGAGCAATAGCTAATGAATACAATAGGAAATTCAATTGTTTATAAGATTTTAGTACATTTGAAGTGGTTGCAATTTAACAAATTCCAATATTTTTCCTTTAGCTCTCCCTTCTGTAAACATTTGTGCTCACCAGACTAATCATAGAAATGCAAGTGATCCCTCTTTTGATGCAGTAGGATATCTATTTTCTGGAAATATATAGATTTATATTGTTATTCAGCTGTTTTAGGGCAGTTTTACCATGTAACCACTAGAATGTGCAATATTGGTTCATAAAGCTGAAAAATGCCACTTTGCGCTCTCGGTAATTAGGTGTTACAACTTACCTTGACTTCAGTATCATCTTCAGGCGCGAGGCTTCAAGCATGCTGCAGGCCTCTGTTTTATCTGTTTGCTTCCTGTAGTCTCCTCCTACCAACTTCCTACTTCCTCTGTCTGAGCTGCTCCTCCTACTTCCTGTGGAAGGGTTTAAAGGGCAGACTGAGGCCTGACTCAGTTGCCCTTGCGTTGTTGTTCATAGCAGTTCTGTTACCTTGGGCTCCGTGTATGAGCTGGCTAGTCTTACATCCATTCTAGTGCTGACCTTTGGCTCTGTCTGACTATTCTTTTGACTAATCCCTAATAGTGGACATCCAATCTGGTGCAGACTTGTGGCTATACATTTATAGTATTTTTGCACTTGGGAAACTCATGGCTTTTTCAAATAATTGAAACTTTCACAATCAAGATATAGTTTTTGATATATAGTATTTGATTTTAGCATAATAAGTAATTGTTTACTTTTCTTGTAATTATTACATCATAGCTTTTCACAATGCAAGCTTTACTTCATTTGAGGCAACATGAAAATGTTAAATTAATTCTGAAAAAAAGATAGTTTTCCATTTGTAACTAGAAAGTTACTAGCGTAAATCAAGCTTAAACAGATGGATAGCAAAAATGCTTGAAAATGTGTCAGGCTTCAGGGTACAGGAAATGTCCCAAGCCTCTGGCACTGAAGGGTTAAAAAAGCAAGTTATTTACTGAAGAAATATATTGTTATTGATCTGCAACTGGGACATAGTAATGACCTCTCCCCTTCCCTCTTGTCCCGAGTGTCTGACTGTCTGTCCGCTGTGTCTTTCTGGATGTCCTCCCATCAACTCAAACATAACCTTGGCAAAACTGAACTAATCATCTTCCCTCCCACCACACCAGACTTACCCCAGATATTACCCTCACCATCAACAACACTACCATCACACCGACCCCTACAGCTCACTGTCTGGGGGTCGCATTTGACTCTGCCCTATCCTTCATTCCTCACATCCAGTCACTCTCCAAATCATGCCTCCTCCACCTCCGCAACATCTCTAGAATCTGACCCTTTCTCACACATGACACTACCAAAATTCTAATCCAAACACTCATCATGTCCCGTCTTGACTACAGTAACTCTTTACTAATTGGCCTTCCTCTCACCCGACTAACCCCACTACAGTCCATAATGAACTCTGCTGCAAGACTAATCTACCTCACTCATCGCTTCTCTGACACCAAACCCCTCTGTCAATCCCTATACTGGCTCCCATCAGCATACAGAATTAAATTCAAAATTCTGGTGCTTACTTATAGAGCCCTCACTAACACCGCACCACACTATATTTCATCTCTCATCTCCAAATACACTCCCTCTCGCCATCTTCGCTCTGCACACGACCTTCTTCTCTCCACAGCTCTTATCACATCCTCCCACTCCCACCTACAGGACTTCTCTTCTCTTCAGGGAAGCCTATCAACTGCCTCCATAAACAATATCACTAAGATTCACCCCTTGCACGGACTACTGCACTCAATGGCACTTCTCACTCCCACCCACTGACCGGCAGTTCATGTGGCAGGAGGCACTTACATCCAATAGCACTTACTCCTTCTGTGTCATACCTACCTTCATCTAGACTGTAAGCTCTCACCAGCAGGGACCTCTGATCCTTCTGTTCTCCACATTTGATTGAATTATTTAATACCTCTGTATGTCTACTCCCTACTGTAAAGCACTGCGGAATTTGTTGGCGCTATATAAATAAAGACTATTAATAATAGTAATAACATTAGTTTAATGGCTATTTCAGCAAAACTGTGTTATAGATCATGGTTTGGCATCCTTTGGAACTTCTTGGGGGGGATTCACTAAACAGTGATAAAGAGGTGATAAAGTGGAGATGACTTCTCTAGTGATATCACTTCTCCAATTCCTATATTATTCTATAGAGCCTATTCATTATGATCTCCAAAGTAGAAGAAATCTTAGTGCATATGCTCCATAGAATAACATAGGAACTGGAGAAGTGATAAACTGAAGAAGCCATAACCACTTTATTATATACTAGTTGAAGAGCTCGTGTACATGGGTCACAGTGCTGGCCAATTGCGGTGCAGTCATAGACAGTAGAAACTGCCAGTGACGCAGCTGACTTTGGTGGACAGAGAGGACCACGGTCTGAATTCGGAGCGCCCCACTCCATATCAGCCGCATCATGGAAAGTCTCTACTGCACATGACTGCGTTTTGAAAAACTTTTAGTGAATTATTATATAGGATTTATTACATTTTTATCACCACTCAATGAATCTTCCCTCTGCTGTTGGAGGCTCCAAATCCCATCACCCCCAACCAGCCATTGGCTGGTGGCAAAGATGGAGTGTGTAGTCTCCAACAGCTGGAGCTCCAAACATTGGCTCACTTTGATATAGATGGACTCTAGATACTGAGTAGCAGACAAGGCTAAAACAGATACGGTTTATCCAAATCTTCAGTAACTGAGTATATTTTGGCCTGACAGTACAGAAACATTTGAAAGTACTCAGCTGATTATGCTATGCAGTACTAATATGCTCTTTATTGCTTTTAACCCTTTGAGTGCCTCTCTGGCACTCAAAAGCATTAAATGTATTTTAGGGATAGTAATACTTCAAAATTACTATCCCTTATATTGAAGCCCTTTAAAAACTGAATTAAATGCCACCAGTGGCATCTCTCAAACCTTTATGGTTTGCAAGATAGCAGCTTTTAAATTTCGCTCTCCCCTGATGTCATCTTTCTTGCTGCAGCAGGGAAATCCGGTCCCGGGACCGGCGGAGGCTCTTCAGCAGAGCCGAGATCTCATTATGGAAGACAAGATCCTTCACTAAAACGGACTTATACGTGTGCTTGGTTACCAAGCACACGTAGAAGACAGTTTTAGTGAAGGATCGTTTCTTCTATAACGAGATCTGGCTCTGCTGAAGAGCCTCTGCTTGATTCAATGAACGGATTCCCCTGCTGCAGCAAGAACGCTGATGTCAGGGGAGAGGTAGGGGAGAGCGAAGTTTAAAAGCGGCTATCTCTCAAACCATAAAGGTTTGAGAGATGCCACTGGTGGAATTTAATTCAGTTTTTTAAGGGCTTCAATATAAGGGATAGTAATTTTGAAGTATTACTGTCCCTTTTAGAAAGTGAAGCCTTCTTCCAGCAGTGTGAGTTTATAAATGAGCATTGCTGAAAATCAAACATTTGTTTTCAAGAAATAAAATGTTTGGTCTCTAGGGGTTTATTTATCTACAGTAAAAAGGGAAAATATTATTGATGCGTGAGACCTTTCAATATTCACAAAAAAAAAAGATTTTCTGTATGTTGCTGGAAATTAAATAATTACATTTTACATCTCTTGATAATATAAAAAAATCAAACACATTTGTAAGTGATTTACAGTTATGAAAGCAAACTCTAAATGGAATAAATTAAGTATTCCTTGTATAATTTATGTTTTCTTTGTACAATTTATGTTTACATCTGTAAATGCTAAAAAGGGAGGCTATGCATATACCCTCTAAGAATTACTAATGGATGTAAGTAGTGTGATTTTTTATGTCTTGTACTTTGACCACTTTATTTGTAATGGAATTAGAAGTAATTCATGAATGCTATTTGTATTCTGCTGCACACTAAAGAAACATAATCTTATAACATAAAGAGGTAGAAAGCGTTGCTCACTGTGAGCAGTAACCGCACATGGTCAGTAGAGAGTCTCTACTGTGCATGTGTGGTTTCGCACACAAGGAGCTTTGCTGTGAGCCGTCTGGAGCTCCCCGTTAAGGATCAGCGTGTTCGGCAAGTCTCTACTGCACATGACTGCAGTCATGCGCAGTAGAGACTCGCCGAACGTGCTGACCCGCTCCAGACAACTCATGTCATGTCTCTGCTCCCGGCTCCGGGGCAGCAGCTGGGGCAGCTGGGTGCACTTTAGCTCGTGTTTACCGCCTTCCGTACTAGTATGATAATAATTTAGTGCAAGGAGGGCAAATCTTATCCTTATGATCTACCAACAGTTTATGTGCTTGGGCACAAATGGATCAGTTAAAATGACTGGGGAATTGATTGATTCAAATGTAGGGGTGGGCGAAAAAGTGAGAAAAATTTCCAGTATGACTTTTTGTGAAAAACGGCTGATTTTTTTATTTATTCATGAAAGTTTTCTTTTTTCCTCCAGTGTAAAATGTTCCTCCTTTTCGCCTGTTTCAGCAATTTTTTTGCCTATTCTAACACATTATTGTCCTATTCTAACACATTTTTTGTCTATTCAACACATTTTCTCCTAATCCAACACATTTTTTTCTATTTCAATACATTTTTTCCTATGTTTAATATGGTGCAACGTTTCTCAGCACAATATTACTTCTTCTGAGGGCTGTAGTGGAGAAATAAGTAGCTGGAAGTCAAAGATGTGAGTCCTACGGCAACATATACCTTGAAAAATGTGTTAGAATGTAGAGTACATTTGTTCTTTGCCCACAACACTTACTTCCTGCTTAAGTGACATTGACACATATTTATGATGATGTAAAGTGATTAAAAAAAAAATAAAGTACAACCTACAATGTGGCAGATGTATATGATAATGGTGGTGGGGGACTGGCGTGGTGTGATTGGTGGGACCTTAACAAACTTCATTCACCCCGGGAGGAGAAAGATCATCATTTGTTGCACATGCTGCAGCAACAATTGCTGCAGTCAGTTTTTGCACTAACACTTTACTCCCATGCCCTTGTACTTCCTCCACCTTTCCCCCTCATTCGTGTGCATTTGCTGGACATTACTCAACTACTATGTGTATTTTTACTCTCTACAGTACACAGCTGATGGAGCGTGATGTCTTGCCTTGGCCCTCAACACAATTCTCAATGTCGTCTGCTGTCTATCAAGTTTGCCTCAGGCACAGAGCTCGCAGTCAGCTGTATAATATATTTATTTGTTTAATTATTTATGGGTTTTTTTTATTTATTTATTTTAAGTTGTCCATCACATCTTATCACAGTTAGTCCCCCAAAAAATATAAATATAACTAAAAAACAAAATCAACAACTTCTTTTCCCAGACTTCCCCAGCACAGAGACAATAAAAGTAAAATCAGCAATTTGGACCCCAACTGCCTGTGTCTTGCCAGTCATTCACACCAAATTCAAAGTCACACCAATACGAGCACAGCAGTCACAAATACTGCAATGTCAACATAGCATTTGTTAGTGGCCACTGGCTACCATAAAATGACCTGCTGGCACTTAGCCAGCAGAGCATCATTTTTTTTGTCTTAGGGCTTGTTCTAACCTAGCCAGAGGCCTACACAAACCAATTTATAACAAGCCTAAGTCCTACAAATCAATGTTTCCTCAATGCTTGTGCCTCTAACAAGTCGAAATCCTACAAATCAATGTTCACTCAGGCTTGTGCCTCTAACAAGTCTAAGCCCTACACATCAATGTTTCCTCAGGGCTTGTGCCTCTAAAAAGTCTAAGTCCTACAAATAAATGATTCCTCTGGGCTTGTGCCAAACAAGTCTAAGTCCTACATGTCAATTTTCCCTTAAGGCTTGTGTTTGGCTAACCTGAGTTCTGCACAGTGCACAGCACACACACACATATTTTTCAGACTTCCTTAAGCCTGCTGCTATGCTGCCTAAAACCTAAATTGAATGTAGCACATGTGTATGGTGGTTGTTGAACTTTTGGTGGGATTTTGACAAACTGCATGCTCTACAGGAGGAGGAGAGGGATCACCTTCAATTTTTGCACATGCTGCAGCAACCATGACTACAGTAAATTTCTGGACTACCACTTTACTCATACATTCCTGCACTGTTCCTAATCCTTTCACCCTTTCCAAACCCTTGTGTGTTTGCCTGACATTACTCAACTACTGTGTGTGTTTCTGTAAAGTACAACATTGCCTTCTACAAAATACTCTATCTCTTCAAGTATCAGTCTGCCCCAGTCACAGCTTACATCATAGTCCCTGTCTCTGCTACCTTAAGTACCAATTTTTTATTTCATTTTTTTTCATTTATTTATTCATTTTTATTAAATGGATAGTAATGGTTGCTTTTAATAAAGCTGAATATTGTAGATAATAAAAAAATAAATAAATTGCTGTAAGTTCGGTCTCACAAACATTCAAACATATATAGTTAGAGATATATGCATTTCTAAAGTTCCCCTCTCCCACCCCTTTCATGGACGTCAGCACTAAAGCTGACAGCATGAGATCCTGGTCGCAGGACCTGACGGTGGCTCTTCAGCAGAGCCGAAATAACGCTATCTAGAAAGAAATATTGTAACGGTACGCAAAGTATTTGCCTAGTTTGCAAGCACACATTGTAGACCATTCCAATGAAGTGTTTCTTTCTAGATAGCTCTATTTTTGCTCTGCTGGAAAACCGCCTTCCGGTCAAATGACCAGAATCTCAATCTGTCAGCTAGAGCATTGACATCTGTGAAAGGGGTGGGAGGGGGGAACTTTAGAAGCTTATATCTCTCAATCTATACATGTTTGAGAGACCGGACTTACATCAATTCATTTTTTTTTTTAATATCTACAATATTCAGCTTTGTTAAAAGCAACCATTACTATCCATTTCATGAAAACTAGATCATGTCAGACTAATTTACTTGCATTTTATGAAAGAGTAAGTAGTAATTTGGACAGGGGAATTGCTGTACATATAGTATACTTGGATTTTTCAAAAGCCTTTGATACAGTGCCTCCCAACAGGTTATTGCATAAATGAATAGGCTTCGTATCACGGTGCCCGTGATTGCTGCAGTTCCCTGTCTGTCACCAGTAGGGGGCTTCTATTGGCTGTCTGCAGTTAGCCCGCCTCTTGTTGCCTATTTAAACCTGGATTGGGCACCCTTTGAGTGCCCTTTCGTGTTGTTTCTGACCTTCTTGCTATCACTATGCTAGTGATAGCTGGGCCTCTGTTCCAGTGTTCCTGAGTTCCTGATCTCCTGTGTTCCTGGGTTCCTGATCTCTACTGTTCCAGTGTTTCCTGGATGCTGAGTTACTCCAGTCCTGGTTCCGGCCTAGTCTCTGGTGTTGCAGTTACTGCTGAACTTCTTCTATGCTGTTTCCTGACCTGACTGATGGTTGCTGGTTCCTGTCATCTCATCACCTGTCTTCAGTATCCTGGCGACCTTCTGCCTGGTCGCGTTGGTGACATTGCTACTATTCTGTGTCGGTCCCAGCGTGCGGACGCTGGTTTGCTCCTTAGCCTTGCGGTTATACAAACTCACTTGTTACACCAGTGTGCGGTCACTGGTTTGCTCCAAAGCCTATCAGCTCTACATAGCTGTGTTGGTCCCAGCGTGCGGACGCTGGTTTGCTCCTAAGCCTTGCGGCCATACAAACTCACTTGTTACACCAGTGTGCGGTCACTGGTTTGCTCCAAAGCCTATCAGCTATACAAATCTGTGTTGGTCCCAGCGTGCGGACGCTGGTTTGCTCCTAAGCCTTGCGGCCATACAAACTCACTTGTTACACCAGTGTGCAGTCACTGGTTTGCTCCAAAGCCTATCAGCTCTACATAGCTGTGTTGGTCCCAGCGTGCGGACGCTGGTTTGCTCCTAAGCCTTGCGGCCATACAAACTCACTTGTTACACCAGTGTGCGGTCACTGGTTTGCTCCAAAGCCTATCAGCTATACAAATCTGTGTTGGTCCCAGCGTGCGGACGCTGGTTTGCTCCTAAGCCTTGCGGCTATACAAGCTCGCTTGTTACACCAGTGTGCGGTCACTGGTTTGCTCCAAAGCCTATCAGCTATACAAATCTGTGTTGGTCCCAGCGTGCGGACGCTGGTTTGCTCCTAAGCCTTGCGGCTATACAAGCTCGCTTGTTACACCAGTGTGCGGTCACTGGTTTGCTCCAAAGCCTATCAGCTATACAAATCTGTGTTGGTCCCAGCGTGCGGACGCTGGTTTGCTCCTAAGCCTTGCTGCTTAACGATTCTGCTAATTTGCCAGTTTCATCTGACTGCTGCTACTATCTCTGGGCTGCCCTGCCCGGTATTGGTAAGGCCGGTAGAACCTTTTGCCACATTCCATCTGAGGTTGCCTTACCCGGTATTGGCAGGGCCGGTAGAGCCGACATTGTGTATCTATTGAGGCTGCCTTGCCCGGTAATTTGGTAAGGCCGGTAGAACCGTTATGCTATTCCATCTGCAGGTTGCCTTACCCGGTAATGGCAAGGCCGGTAGAGCCTATAGACTGTCCTGTCCGGTATATTGACAGGACCGGTAGAGTCTGCCTTCTGTCTGTGCTATATCCTGTATATATATATATGTATGTTATTGCCATCCTAAGTTATCAATTTATTATTTCAATAAAATTGATTTTTTTTTACCTAAAACTTGTGTCTGAGAGTCATAATAAACCGTGACAGTACGAAAGGGCCATGACCTCAGACAGCAAGGGTGAAGGTAACGCACAGAATATCCATTGGAGGATGGATGTGCTCGAGCAACGTTTGGATCAGTTGGCAGTTGCAATCCAAACGATCCTTGAACGCACGGTACTCACTGACAAATCGAGTTCTAGCCCGGTGGTCTCGCCAAGTCAGACACCGGAAAGTGATACCAGGCCCCTAGAGGGTACTGTTAAAGGTTTAACGGCTTCTGCACCCTTGCCGCTAAGATATGATGGTGACCCTAGTCTCTGCAGAGGGTTCATCAACCAACTTGAAATCTTTATGGAATTGACGGCACACGCATTTCCCAATGATCGTAGTAAAGTGGGGTTCACGATATCACTGCTCACTGGCAGAGCATTGGCCTGGGCTAACCCCTTGTGGGAGAATGCTAAACCTTGTACTAAGAACTTCAGAGAATTTGTGCAATCCTTTCGAAGAGTGTTTGAGCCTCCTGGTAGAACCAACTCTGCTGCCAAACGCCTTATGGAGATACAACAGGGCAGGTGTACAGTGGGCGACTATGCCATCGAATTCCGCACATTGGCAGCAGAGGTAGGTTGGAATAACGAGGCATTATTGGCAGCTTTTTCTCAAGGCCTGAATGACCACATTAAAGACGAAATTGCTGCTAAAGATCTACCTATTGATCTAGATGATTACATTGAGTATGTTATGATAATTGACTCCAGAATACGTGAGAGATCAATTGCCAGAGATCGTAAAATACGATCAAAAGATAATGAGCCTAGTAGCATATTTTGCCCACCCATCCCTCCCTTGGCATTGAAGTCTAGTGAACCTGTACGGGAAACAAGCGAACCTATGCAAATAGGCTTCACTAGACTAACCAAGGCAGAGAGACTTTATCGCAAGAAGCAAGGGTTGTGTTTATACTGCGGTAAAAAAGGGCACTTGCTAAATTCCTGTCCGGTACGTCCGGGAAACGCACACACCTAGGGTACCTTGGGGGACAGGCCCTAGGTGGTGTACAATCGTCCCCAGTGTCGGGCATAACGAAACCCACCATTCAGGTGGTATTGTCTTGGGCACAACGATCTGTGGAGGTTTTGGCCTTGGTTGACTCTGGTGCAGCAGGGTATTTTATGGATAATACCTTTGCTGACTTGCACGGAGTTCCACGCATTGAAAGAGAAAACCCCTTGACTATCGAAGCGATTGATGGTAGACCTTTAGAACCGCCTCAGGTTTTATTTGAAACTATGCCACTGTCTATGACTATTGGGGCACTTCACAGAGAAGAGCAGCAGTTTCAACTGATTAATTCTCCGCACCACGCGGTAATATTGGGATTTCCGTGGTTACAGTTACATAACCCACAATTTGATTGGAAAAAGTGTGAAATTGCTGCTTGGTCCCAGTTTTGTATGGACAAGTGCGTCATCCAGCCTATTAAGGTCCTATGCACCTCATCTGCTATACCGGATGTGTACCAACAGTTTGGCGATGTTTTTAGCAAAGGAGAGGCTAGTATGCTACCCCAGCATAGACCTTATGATTGTTGCATTGAATTGCAGCCTGGAGTAGTACCTCCTAAAGGACGCACTTATCCATTATCTTGTGAAGAAAATAAGGCTATGGAGGACTACATTTCTGATGCCCTTGCTAGAGGGATCATACGAAAATCTACCTCTCCAGCTGGGGCTGGGTTCTTTTTCGTAAAAAAGAAAAATGGCGAATTAAGACCATGCATTGACTACCGGGGCCTGAATAAACTAATGGCAAAAAATGCATACCCAATACCACTCATCACCGAGCTTTTTGACAGGCTTAAGGGCGCTTCGATTTTTACCAAATTGGACCTACGGGCCGCTTACAATCTGGTTCGCATTCGAGCAGGTGATGAGTGGAAAACTGCCTTTAATACTCGAGCTGGGCACTACGAGTATCTAGTAATGCCATTTGGTCTGTGTAATGCACCCGCAGTTTTCCAGGAACTGATAAACGATGTTCTGAGAGATATGTTACAGACATGTGTTGTGGTTTACCTTGATGATATACTGATTTACTCCCAAGACATGGCACAGCACATCAAGGATGTATCTGCAGTATTGCTACGACTCCGTGAGAACAAATTATTTTGTAAATTGGAAAAATGTGAGTTTCATAGAACCAGTGTGCCATTCTTGGGGTTCATAATTGGCAATGATGGCATTGCCATGGACAAAGATAAGTTGTCAGCTGTCCTACAATGGCCAAAACCCAAGGGCCTTAAAGCCATACAGCGTTTCCTGGGTTTCGCTAACTATTATAGGAGGTTTATTAAGAACTTTTCTTCCATTGTCAAACCTCTGTCCGATCTTACGCACAAGGGTGCTAATCCTTCTTGTTGGCCGGTATCTGCTGAGAAAGCCTTTGAAAATTTGAAGCTGGCATTTGCTGCGGCTCCTGTGTTATCCCACCCCAATCCTCTACTTCCATTTACGTTAGAGGTTGATGCCTCAGATATTGGGGTCGGGGCAGTACTTTCGCAACGACACGATAAAGGTGGAACTCTCAGACCTTGTGGATTTTTCTCTAAAAAGTTGACTGTCACTCAAAGCCACTATGAGATAGGTGACAGAGAATTATTGGCCATTATCCTCGCTCTTAAGGAATGGCGTCATTTGCTTGAAGGTACTAAGAATCCTGTCTTAATCCTAACGGATCATAAAAATCTGACGTATCTCTCGGAGGCCAAGAGATTGTCCTCCCGTCAGGCCAGGTGGGCACTGTTCCTGTCTCGATTTAATTTCATTGTATCATATTTACCGGGGTCAAAGAATATCAGGGCTGATGCACTGTCAAGACAATTTGAGGCCGACAGTGACAGAGTGGAAACACCAGCACCTATCATCCAACCTGATAGAATACTGGCTACTATACGCACGAGTATCACTTCTCCCTTAGGGGAGGAGATCCTGGCCTCTCAGGGGTCCGCTCCCCATGAAACCCCAGTGGGCAAATGTTTTGTCGCTGAACCATTTCGTACTAGGCTGCTCGAAACCTACCATTCCTCTAAGGCTGCGGGACATATTGGTAGAGACCAATTGTTATGGTCCCTTTCTCAGTTATTTTGGTGGCCTTCCATGAGAAACGATTGTGCCGAATTTACGAATGCCTGTGCCACCTGCGCCCGCGCTAAGACCCCGAGACATCTCCCAGTGGGCTTGCTTCAACCGGTGCCTAATGGCGAACGCCCCTGGTCTCATGTTTCCATTGATTTTATGGGAGAATTGCCTATGTCTAAGGGGTACTCTTTTATATTCATGGTGGTGGACAGGTTTTCTAAAATGGCTCATTTCGTGCCCCTCCGTGGCCTTCCTTCAGCTAAGGAATTGGCAATGGTATTCGCCAGAGAAGTATTTCGGTTGCATGGAGTGCCTAGGGTACTGGTGTCTGACAGGGGGAGCCAGTTTGTGTCTAGATTTTGGAGGGCATTTTGCCAACAGATGGGCATACAGCTGTCCTTCTCTTCTGCCTACCATCCCCAGACCAATGGAGCCGCTGAACGAGCTAATCAGGGATTGGAACAATTTCTCCGTTGTTTCGTGACTGACCATCATGATAATTGGTCCGACTTGTTGCCTTGGGCAGAGTTCGCCAGGAACTGTGCGGTCAATTCTTCATCTGGGAGCTCTCCGTTTCTGATTAATTATGGGTTCCAGCCCTGTTTGCTTCCAGATTCTTTTCAGACACAACAGATTCCAGCTCTGGATGAGCATATCGAGCAACTCCGTTCCACATGGGCACAAGTTCAAAGGGCACTTGGTCAGTCATTTCAGCGTCATCAGCGCCATGCTAATCGCAGAAGGCTTCCAGCGGTTTCCTTTCAGGTTGGGGATAGAGTATGGCTTTCCTCCAGAAATCTCAAGCTGCAGGTTCCGTCTAATAAGTTGGCTCCCCGGTTTATTGGTCCATACAGAGTTATTCGCAAAATTAACCCTGTTTCCTATGCACTAGACCTACCTGCATCCATGCGTATCCATAATGTGTTCCATGTGTCTCTTCTTAAGCCTCTGGTTTGCAATCGCTATACTACCACACCTGTGGTGCCAGGACCTGTTGAGGTCGAGGGCCAGGAGGAGTACGAGGTTCAGAGCATTATTGATTCCCGTAGGCTTAGAGGAGGGGTACAGTACCTGGTACATTGGAAAGGGTACGGTCCTGAGGATCGTTCATGGGTGGATAGTAAGGACCTTCATGCACCTAGGCTAACTAGGATCTTTCATGCCAAGTACCCACAGAAACCTAAACCCTATTCTAGGAGAGGGGGTCTTTGAGAGGGGGGTACTATCACGGTGCCCGTGATTGCTGCAGTTCCCTGTCTGTCACCAGTAGGGGGCTTCTATTGGCTGTCTGCAGTTAGCCCGCCTCTTGTTGCCTATTTAAACCTGGATTGGGCACCCTTTGAGTGCCCTTTCGTGTTGTTTCTGACCTTCTTGCTATCACTATGCTAGTGATAGCTGGGCCTCTGTTCCAGTGTTCCTGAGTTCCTGATCTCCTGTGTTCCTGGGTTCCTGATCTCTACTGTTCCAGTGTTTCCTGGATGCTGAGTTACTCCAGTCCTGGTTCCGGCCTAGTCTCTGGTGTTGCAGTTACTGCTGAACTTCTTCTATGCTGTTTCCTGACCTGACTGATGGTTGCTGGTTCCTGTCATCTCATCACCTGTCTTCAGTATCCTGGCGACCTTCTGCCTGGTCGCGTTGGTGACATTGCTACTATTCTGTGTTGGTCCCAGCGTGCGGACGCTGGTTTGCTCCTTAGCCTTGCGGTTATACAAACTCACTTGTTACACCAGTGTGCGGTCACTGGTTTGCTCCAAAGCCTATCAGCTCTACATAGCTGTGTTGGTCCCAGCGTGCGGACGCTGGTTTGCTCCTAAGCCTTGCGGCCATACAAACTCACTTGTTACACCAGTGTGCGGTCACTGGTTTGCTCCAAAGCCTATCAGCTATACAAATCTGTGTTGGTCCCAGCGTGCGGACGCTGGTTTGCTCCTAAGCCTTGCGGCCATACAAACTCACTTGTTACACCAGTGTGCAGTCACTGGTTTGCTCCAAAGCCTATCAGCTCTACATAGCTGTGTTGGTCCCAGCGTGCGGACGCTGGTTTGCTCCTAAGCCTTGCGGCCATACAAACTCACTTGTTACACCAGTGTGCGGTCACTGGTTTGCTCCAAAGCCTATCAGCTATACAAATCTGTGTTGGTCCCAGCGTGCGGACGCTGGTTTGCTCCTAAGCCTTGCGGCTATACAAGCTCGCTTGTTACACCAGTGTGCGGTCACTGGTTTGCTCCAAAGCCTATCAGCTATACAAATCTGTGTTGGTCCCAGCGTGCGGACGCTGGTTTGCTCCTAAGCCTTGCGGCTATACTACTCTCTTGTTACTCCAGTGTGCGGTCACTGGTTTGCTCGCAAAGCCTTACGGCTATACTATTCAGTGTTGTTCCCAGCGTGCGGACGCTGGTTTGCTCCAAAGCCTTGCTGCTTAACGATTCTGCTAATTTGCCAGTTTCATCTGACTGCTGCTACTATCTCTGGGCTGCCCTGCCCGGTATTGGTAAGGCCGGTAGAACCTTTTGCCACATTCCATCTGAGGTTGCCTTACCCGGTATTGGCAGGGCCGGTAGAGCCGACATTGTGTATCTATTGAGGCTGCCTTGCCCGGTAATTTGGTAAGGCCGGTAGAACCGTTATGCTATTCCATCTGCAGGTTGCCTTACCCGGTAATGGCAAGGCCGGTAGAGCCTATAGACTGTCCTGTCCGGTATATTGACAGGACCGGTAGAGTCTGCCTTCTGTCTGTGCTATATCCTGTATATATATATATATATGTATGTTATTGCCATCCTAAGTTATCAATTTATTATTTCAATAAAATTGATTTTTTTTACCTAAAACTTGTGTCTGAGAGTCATAATAAACCGTGACACTTCGGTTTGAGCGGTGTTATCTGTACATGGATTGAGAACTGGTTAAATGATAGATGGCAGAGAGTTGTTGTAAACAGAACTTTTTCAGATTGGTCTAGGGTTATAAGTGGGATTCCGCAGGGTTCAGTCCTGGGACCAATGCTTTTTAATTTGTTTACTAATGATCTAGAAGTGGAGATTGAAAGTAACATCTCAATCTTTGCTGATAACACTAAGCTATGTAAGGAAATACATACAGAGCTGGATGTTTTTTCTTTTTAGAAGGATTTAGATAAACTGAGTGAATGGGCAGAAAAGTGGCAGATGACATTTAATGTAGATAAATGTAAGGTTATGCATTTGGGCTGTAGATTCAAACTTGCTACATATACTCTAAATGGGAAACAACTTGGTCAATCTTCATTAGAGAAAGATTTAGGAGTACTGATACACAATAGACTTCACAGCAGTGTCCAGAGTCACTCAGCTGCTGCAAGAGCAAATAGGGTTCTATCCTGCATAAAAAGAGGTGTAGATGCAAGGGATGCTAATATTATCCTTCCTCTGTATAAATCCTTGGTTAGGCCTCATCTAGAATAGAGTACAGTTTAGGACATCAGTTCTTAAAAGACATTATTTAACTGGAAAAGGTACAGAGACGTGCAACAAAACTATTAAAGGGATCAGAGGATCTGAGTTATAAAAAGAGACTAGCCAAACTGGGTTTGTTTACATTAGAGAAGAGACATCTAAGAGGTGATATGATTACCATTTACATATATATTCAAGGTCAATACAAAGAACTATCCAATGAATTATTTATGCAAAGAGCTGAGCTAAGAACAAGAGGTCATTCATTAAGACTAGGGGAAAGGTGCTTTCAACTAAAACAAAGGCAGGGATTCTTTACAGTAAGGGCAGTAAAGCTATGGAATTATTTGCTTTGGCATGTTGTACTTGCAGATAATGCAACTGCTTTAAAAAAAGCAGTGGATGCCTATCTAGCACAGAACAATATTGAAAATTATGACAGATGGCTTCAAAGCAGATAGGATGTTTATCCAGGGAAATATCTGACTGCCATTTGGAGTCGGGAAGGAATTTTTTTTTTACCCACTTGGGGCTAAATTAGAAATTGCTCCAGAGGATTTTTTGCCTTCCTCTGGATCAACAGGGGTGTTTTTGGCATGGGCTGGACTTGATGGACACATGTCTTTTTTCAGCCTCATCAACTATGTTACTATACTAAACACCCTATGGAACTGATTCTTTCCCCACACTCTACCAACACAGACATAACAGCCAGATCAGGATGAAACTTGGATTACGGCTGCTTGTTTCGTCCCAGTCAGTCCCATAGAATGTTGAGATATTTAGGGTAATTCTCCTTTGCTCTCTTTTAACACCCCCAGACACATTCCCTGTTGAACTGATTCTTTCCCCACACTCTACCAACACAGAAATAACAGCCAGATCAGAAAGAAACTTGGAATATGGCTGCCTGTGTCAGTGATGTTTTAATGGTGCTATATCTGGGGTCAACATTCTATCCCCCAGAGTGACCCCAGACTCCCTAATGCAGAGAACAAATTTCCTGCCTACAAGATGCCCTAAATTAAGCTTCAACTCCTTTTTATTAGCCTGTCTTCACTAAATTATACATATTTTGCTGTCTCTTCCTCTCACAAACACATAATGGAATGCTGTGGGAATCTGACCTTTTATACTATGATTTTGAGGAAATAAGGGAAATTTGCCAATAGTGGATAGAAATTCAGTCTTTCCATTGATTTCAGTGTAATGAGTTATGCGAAAAAGCAGAACAAGTTCACTTTTTGTGGGAAATTTGCTGCTAGGCAGGAAGTATCATTTTTCTCCTGTTTCTCTTTTGAGGTTAAAACTAAGCATCACCATGAGAAGAAAATCTATAATCATCTTCCTCACCACTTCTCTACCACCTGTGGTTACAAACATGGAGGGAAGAAGATGAAGCCTATGCTATTCTGCCTGCTGCTGTGACATATCATCATCATTGGTGGCACTAGTAACTAAAGGCAATTCAGCAGTAGGATCTAAACTAGCAGATAACTCTATTAATTCATAGTACTAGGGGTGGTGGTGACATCCAGTCCTGCTAGATCTCTCTTCCAATCTTCAATTGTCACCTCTCATACTTGTTCCACAATCTATAACACCCTGTGGCATATAATCACCACCACCAATCTCTCCCTCATCCTGATTCCCCATTGATTTCAATGTAACCAGTTACGCAAACAAAAGGAGAACAGCAACACTATTCAGAGGAAATTCCTGCTAGGCGGGAATTGCAATTTTCTTATATTTCTCTTTAGAGGTGAATACATTCACCCATCCATATTCCCTACAAATATCATATTTTGGGTTCTGTGTCCAGTAGCCACGTGGAACATCACTAAATTTCAAACAATGTTATTTAGTTATTTATATATATATAGAAAGAAGCGCTCTCTTAATTAGAGTGCAAAGAGGTAGATAGAAAATGAGACTAAGGGCTCGATTCAAATGTTGGCGTTAAAACCAACGTGAAGAAAAAAACTGCCTTCGCTTGTTAAGCAAGACCAGGTAACGTGAGATTCAAATCTTCCTTACCTAGAAAGCCTAACGAACGATAACCAACAAAATACACGTTAACCTTAAACCTGGTCGCATAGAAAATCTTACCTAAAAACACACGATAAAAATGTTACCTAGCACCACAGCCAATCAAAGCACTGCAAAGTATCAAGTTCAGTCAGAAAATCCAAAACCCACGTCGACAGTTCTGAACAGCTTTCTCTGCGCTTCCCTACCCAGCCACTAGGGGAACACAGAGAAGGCTTTCAGCACCATGGACAGCTTTGAATGCCATAGGGATGTGCACTGCTCACCCCTGTGGCATTCAAAGGGTTAAAATCAATAAAACTAGTACACCAAGCACTACACAATGCCCCCTTCCACTTCCCCCCCCTTAGTATGTCACATATATTGCATATATGGGACATACTAACCCCATCCACATCCACCTCATGGACTTCCATGTAGTGGACAAACCTGTCTTTTATTCCACAATTAACCCTTTGAGTACCAGAGAGGTAGGAAAGTGTTGCTTAGCATGTTTCCTACCCCTCTGGTACCCAAAGGGTTAATAGGCAACGTATGGACTACATACCTTGCCTATATATATGTGTGTGTGTTTTAAACTTTTTTTAATTAAAATACTATGATTAGACAGTTTAACTTAGATCTCATTCATTGTTAACCCCCTACCTCCTGTGTCCCATTGCTATTAGTACTTTTGCTCCACTCTTCTTAGCAAAAGTACTAAAAACAAAGGGACACAGTAAGTAGGGCATCATGAATGGTTGAGATCTAAGTTAACCCTTTGAGTGCCAGAGTGGTTCGCAACGCATTGCAAAGCAATGCGTTGAGTACCACTCTGGCACTCAAAGGGTTAACATACAACTGAGGGAGCAGCCTGCACTGTGAATGCAGCGCTTCCCTCAGCTTTATTTATACATTCTTTATTTTTTATTATTTATTTATTATTCTTATTTATTTTTTCTTATTATTTATTTATTATTTATTATTTATCCCCTTGCTGTGGGCGGCTGTGAAGCCCGCAGCATAATAAAACACTGGTGCATAGAGAGGCATTGGAGAAAGCGGGAGGAGGGGACAGAGACATTGGAGGAAGCGGGTGGTAGGCTTGTATTTGCTGCCCGCTTCCTCCAATACCTCTCCTCTCGCGGTGGCATTGTGCCCAGCTGCCTGGCGTCGCGTTGTACAACGCCTTGTGCAAAGGGACGATTTGCACAAGGCGACGCCAGGCAGCTGGGCACAATGCCACCACATCCCTATGGCATTCAAAGCTGTCCATGGTGCTGAAAGCCTTCTCTGTGTTCCCCTAGTGGCTGGGTAGGGAAAAGCACAGAGAATGTTGTTCAGAACTGGAGACGATGGTTTTCTACTCTGAGTTGTGTGCTGTTCTCCAAAAAAAATAGTTAGATTTCTGGAGAGAAATGTTGCAATTTAACGCGAGTTAGCCCTAACTCCAACATTTGAATAGCTTTTGGCGTCGTTTGTACATTATCCTCTATGGGTGAGATCTTGCTGTTCTAGCGACGGGCGATGTCTGTTTCAGAACTGGCGTCGCTTGTTTCTAGTAGAACATTTGCATTGCTCAATTGCCGTTAAAACCAGCGCCTCCAGTTTTTTCTGGCGACGCCAACATTTGGATCGAGCCCTAAGAGTGTATCGAGAATAATGAGAAGTAAGGGAGTGGATAGGTGTTATTATATAAATGTCACCGGCTGATGTTAGTGATACCTAAATGATCAGAATGTAGTATGTATCCAGAGAGGTTAAAGGTAAATAAACACCGAACAGACGTCTGTTGGGATGGGTAAATAGCCAGATAGTCTAATTAGCTGTATCTAATACTGTCAATTAATCCATATCCGCTAATGTGAATAGCGGTGAGGTTTAAGATAATCCCGTCAATGATTTTCGGGGCATCAGTTGCCCTTCCTCAGGAACGCCAAGTTTTTTGGTTAAAAAAATTTTTGTTCCTGAGGAAGGGGAATTGCTGCCCCGAAACACTTAGATGATTTTATCCAAGTGAATCACCTGATTTAAGACCTGTATACCTTAAACAAACTACAATTCCAGATAAGAAAGAACTGACTCTTCCGAATTTACAAGCGTGTCTCCATCACATCGCACTGCGCACCAGACTGGACGAACAGCTGGGAGAATTGCAACTTAGAAGATAGGAGAACACCATAGTGATTCCCCACAAAGACCACCAAACATGCAATAACTAAAGAAGGCTTCTGGTAAGCATTTTAGTACTATCGGGTGTGTCTATATACTTCTCATTAAACTTCTCTGTTGCGTTAAGACTCTGGTCCGATTTCCAACCGAACTCAGAGGCGTACTCTCCCTGAGACCAGTAGGGTGAGACGACCTCAGGAGCAACAGTATTCTCAGACTCACACTAAACTTGGAATTGATATCTGGACATTTAGTTTCTTTATTAGATACTGCTGCCTAGATACTTAGTATCTATTATCAGTTTTCTGATTTTAATCTACACCTACGCCTGCTAATTTACATATACCTATTACAAATCCTGCCCAGTTAGGGGAATATACAGTATGACTGTTGTTTTATAGTATCATCTTATATAATCCTTATTGTTTACCTTAGTTTTATTTATCTATTCTAGAATATTATTCTGATATTTTATGTCATGTTTTTATAGTTTCTTATTATTTCCTGTCCAAACTAATAAATCTATATTGTACTTACAGATTATTTTTAGAGCCAGGCCATGTATTAGTTACACGGGCCACAGTGCCACTGCCAGCCGGTCGCAGGGCAGTCATACACAGTAGAGACTGCCCGTGCCGTGGCTGATACAGAGCTGGACGTTTGTTACAGTTTTTAGGACACTCAGACCAGTAGGTAAAATAAAACACAGTTTATTAAATAAGAAATAATGCAAACAATTACCTTCTACAGGTGACAGCAATGATTGCACCGTATATACAAATGTACTCAAATGCCCAAATACAGAAACAGGGAGCACACTATATAATAATACAGATAATAGCAAGATGGACACAAATGGGTTAATTGGAACAATCAGTCCATCTGAGCTGTGGGGTTTGGCACGCCCAAAATGGTGAAGTGAGGTACTGTGTAGATGTGAACAGCACAGAGTTCATAAGATGGTAAGGTAATAGATGTTCAGTGACCAGCAAACGCCTAAGCAGAACAGTGACCCAATATAGTCCCCACGGGCGTACCTAATGAGACAACTGATACTGCAGGTGCAAGAGTATGTAGCCCCCACGGGCGTAAACGGAGAATAGCCTGAAATGCAAGAGCTGGCGTTTAGCCCCCACGGGCGTATAACTGGAGACCAACAGTGAGCGTAACTTGAGCCAATAGCCCCCACGGGCGTATACCTTCAGAACCTGCCAGAGCTTGGAGCCTACCCCTTGCTTCCTCTCAGAACCAATAGCTGCAATAGAGACCTCCAGTAACCAACGTAATACTGAGAGCCAAAGGCGCCCAACCGGACTGACAAGAAGTGACTACTCTGCAGTTGTATCATACGAGTCGCCGTCCACGCTAGCGGCCAACTCAGCAGACGTAGCACAGTAACGTAAAGGCTCTATACCAGGGAATGGAGGCTCTGCTGGAGAGAGGCGGCACTGCAGGGGTTAAAAGGTACGTTTAACAATCGAAGGCTCAGTATTATGAATAAGCTCTGCAAGCGTACGGAGGCTCAGTAAAGGGAGCACAGCTCTGCAATTCAGCACGGGACTCTGCACAGGACAAAGGCAATACTGGAATGAAATGGTCACACTGATACTGGCACTCAGCACGGCAGGAGTAAGAATGTCGCGGCGGCGACAACAGGAACACTCAGGTCGCTGGAACAGGACGTAGTCGATCACGGAGCAGGAAGTCAGCCAGGCCGGGTCGTAGCATGTAGGAGATTCTTAGACAAGCCGGTACAAACACGATCAGGAACGTCAGCCAAGCCGGGTCAGATAACAGAGGTGGTTCGCAGACAAGCCGGGTCAAACACACTCAGGAACACTGGAGCGTAGTCAGGACAGGCCAAGTCGGTACACAGGAATCTGGAACAGGAACACAGCAACAGCAAGACTGGCTCAGAAACACCACGAAAGGGAATCTGACAGTTGTCATGGTTAGGTATAAAAAGGTCACCAGGGGGCGGGCCAAACCAACTCAGCGAATCAAAGTATACCACAGATGAGAGTGACAGGAGGATCACAGGCACTGTGGTAACGTTCCCTTTGGAGCATCCAGCTCTGTATCAGTTGCAGCGTGGGCAGTCTTTACTGTGCATGACTGCAGCATGCTCAGCAGTCTCTACTGTGTATCACTGCATCGTTACACACGTCTTAACAAATTATTATATAGGATAATACTACACTTAGGTCTTTGGTGCACTGTCACCCCTCCTTTTCAATGTTATTTAGTTGTATTTTCTCTTGAAATAAGCATAGTGAACTATCCTCAATCTAAGAAAAGTATGACTATCAGATGCATTTATTTTCTGACTGCTTAATAGTTTGGACTTATATAACTAGTACCAAATAGCATTAAGCACATTTTAAATCAATACTATGTTTACACCATGTGTACTAGAGAGGTTACAAAACATGATAACACAATACTGTGGAAACCTCTCCAGCATCCAAAGGATTAAACCCTTAACAACCCTTGACGGTTATAGCACATCATGGGCAGATCTGACTTAACGACTCATGACGTGCTATGACCATCATGAAATTCTGGGCTCCCCCCGCAGCTGTACGCGATTTGGGGGAGTCTGGAACTGGAAACAAAGAAAAAAGGTCAGTGGTCCTTAAGTGCCGTCCTTGTGTGCTCACAGACGGTCCTTAAGGGGTTAAAGGGTTATTCAGGGATTTCAGTTTAAACGAAAGATTTCCACCATAGCAAAAAAGTTTGGGAACCACTGTTCCCGATAATTACACTAGAGTCTGCCATTAGCTGATTAAAAAAAAAAATATATACTGCAGTTTGATAGAGGCCTTCAAAAACAGTAAAAAAATTTTAATTCTTGCAAAAACATTTTCAGCTTCTACCGTTAAGGTACTAGTGTCCCTTTATGTCCCCACATAAGGATAGTAATCAGATTAAAACAAACAACAAACCTGCGCTCCTCCAGTCAGTATGTTTTACTTTAGACACATTTTAACATGTTATTAGTCATTGAACTTACACTGCACTATTGACAATAAGTTATTTTTCTTTTTTAGCCGGTCTGGAAGACAGATCAATTGTGCTACATGTATGGCAAGCACAGCTGTCCTCAAAGATTTGGATTAATTTGTTTTATACTAGGTTCTCAAAGGAAAATAAAATAGGTCACCATGTAATGGTGTAGTTCAGCCTAGCTCCAAAGTAACCCAATGAAAAATTGTTGATGTCTGGCCATTGATGAATTAGTTGGTACACTGACAACATGTAACAGAATTTGTTTAATGTCTTCCATTGTGGTATTGTTAGGTTTACATTAGTCAGTGTATTTGTATCTCACTAAGATCTGCAGGCAAGAGTGAAAATTGAATCTCAGGATTCTGTGGATTATAAAAGTGGACACTTTCTACTTCAGCTATGCACAAAGTTATGTTACTTACTACAGCAATGGTAAAACTATATAAATACATGTTAGTTACTACAGCACAGGTAAAACTACACAAAGCTAAATTAGAAACTGCTAATTTATTTCTATGGCACAAATTACCTTTCCTCAGGGCTAAAAACAAACTTCAGGTGTATAAGGAACTGTATTTGGATACATTTTTATAACAAAACTATACAGCCTCCCCCTCACCCCATTCAATCAATCAGAAGCTACAAAACCAAAAAATCAGCAATTTTCCAATTACTAAGTATGAAAACTGGCAGTGGGAATAATGGTATCAATTTGCGCCTCTCATTCTAACCAGTTATGCAGTACTCACAGAACCTTACTCGCCACAGATGCAACAGGATGTAAATAAACACATTTATGTCCAATAACACAATTTGAAAACACATAATTGAACATATAAGTATATAAATTGTATACAAATTAATAACTTTGTTCCTTCAACCCATATCAGCCATTCCCCAAGATATCTGAGTGTGAGGCCCTTACCTCATACACCACCAATCAGCAGACACACCCAGCAAGCATCATGACATACCACTGATATTGGAAGAGAGTATCCACTGTACCACGTGGGATAAATACAAATTCCATTCATTAGCATTGATTTAAAGGGATAGTAATACTTCGTTTTATCTTTATTTTATTTTGTAGGCATTAAAAAAACATGAAGAACGATATAAGTCTTATCTCTCAAACCTTTATGGTTTAAGAGATATTCACAAGCAAAGTATCCCACCCCCTGTTCAACCAGATCAGAAGGGAGGTGCCCAGGTAGACTGCAGAGAGGGACAATCTTCAATTAAGATAAGGGAAAAAGCTGAAAAGCTTGTCAAGGGGGGCAGGGCTTTCATTGTTCTCATAGGAAGAAGATTGTCCCCTGCTGTTATCTGTCTGATCTTACAACCAGATTCACATCTGAGAAGAGATGGCTTACACTAGGTAAAAGGGGCAGGAGGGGAAACTTTGCTTGTGAATATCTCTTAAACCATAAAGGTTTGAGAGATAAGACTTATATCATTCTTTATGTTTTTTTAATGCCTACAAAATAAAATAAAGTTAAAACGAAGTATTACTATCCCTTTAAGAGGGGGTTTTGAAAGCCAGAGAGGTATCCATTAAATAACAACCCAACTCAATGGAAGCCCCAGTAGCATTCATGGTTTTAAATGCCCAATTTCAAGCAGTGCAAATTAATGGAATTTGTATTTGTCACCCATGGTGCTGTTGGCTTGCCTCAGGACCTTGTTCCAGTTCTTTTTAGTGCATTAGCATCATTGTATATTTCCTAGACTAGCAGACAGTTATGTCACAACAATACAAACTTTCTACCACAGTATTCACATTTAAAAATCATCATTGGCATTTATGGATGAAAACAGTCACATTTTTATAACAGACACCACTTACCATGGTATACAAAATTACTTTGGAAAAAAATCACAGGCTAATATTCATATCTGTACACTTTATGAGTACATTGATTTGTAGCAATCCACAATAACAGATAATACATTCCTGTCGAAGTGTCCTTCACTCTCAGTATCCATTATATGCCGTGTTTTCATCCGGTGACAGAACAGTAGTGATATTTCTTATTATCTTTTCTGAAATATGAAAGCATGAATAAAAATGTAGACCAGACAATTACAGTAAATATAAACCACTGAAGGAAAACTATAGTATAAGAAAAGTTTTCATATTTTGTTATAAGTTGGAACATTGTGAATAAAGGATATTTTCTATTTTTCACTTACAATTACTAAGCTATTTTGCAGTGCATAAACCACAGGCTGTGTAAGGAACTATGGCCATGCTAAGGCTCATGCCAAAGTTACCTAAAAGACTTGTTTTAGCAGAATAGACAAATGTTTAGTTATTTTTTTTCTTTCTTCAAGAAAATATCTGTACTGGGAGGAATAAAACCAAAAATGGTGCATTCATTTGAACACCTGTATGCTAAATTACCCAGCAATAAGAAGCAGATTAGACTCCTGCTTAGAATTCATTTGTTATTTGAAAGCTTTAAAGAAAGCATTCACAAAGCAGAACACCAGTTCATGCAAAGTACATTGAAGTATGTATGTATGTATATCAAATATAAACATTATTCTGAGTTTGTGTAATTATAATGAACATCCCCTTAGGAAGTTCGAATTTGACCTCTTTCTAAGACCCACAGAAAAAAAAAATAAAATAAAAAAATTATATCCTATATAATAATTCTCTAGGATGTTTGTCACGATGCAGTCATGCACAGTAGAGACTGCCCGCGTTCCGGCAGTCTCTACTGTGCATGATTGCATCGCGTGAGCGAGGCGACACAAGACTGCATCGTGTGGAGCAGTGAGGAAAGCAATGCGTTGCTTACCCCTCTGGCACTCAAAGGGTTAACATTACCCGAACCTTGGCCCGTGTACACGGGCTTTTACACTAGTGTGTATATATATATATATATATATATATATATATATATATATATATATAACAAAAATCAAAATGGTGGAAAGCACTCACTCTTCCAACAAGCCTTAGGCCCAGGTGCACAATCCTAATAGATAATAGAAGATTCAAAGATAGGGCAGCACCAGTGGGACTATACTAAATAAATATTTATTGGCAAAATTATAACAAACAGGTTAGGACAAGATAGACAACAGATCCTTAGGTTGTATTGTCTCTGGCAGGCCCTGTATGCATAAGTTACATCTGCGGCCTCTATTATCGAGGTCATCCAATTTATTAGTGAGGAGAGCAATGGTTTCATCTTGTTGGGAGAGCAATTGCTCAAAATTATGCTGCTGTTGCAGGATGTCATCTCTATCATGTTTGATCGTAGTCATATGTTGCCCAAGCTGCGTCAAGTCATTCTGTAGTCCAGAGATCTCGTCTCACATTGCTGTCTTGAGCTCTATGACAGGCATCTTGAGATCCTCTTTTGCTGGTAAGAATTGGAGTGCATCCCTGGTAAGGACTCTGTCGCTGTCAATCCCTGAAGAGCAGGCAATCGATTCCCAATCCTTAGGTATACCCCCCAGGATCAACCTCAGGAGCAATCCCCTATTACCAGAGTCTGCAGGAGTTAAACCCTTTAAACCAGTATCAAGATCGAAAGACTAGGGGAAAATTCAGCTTTAAGTTTGGAGTCCTGCTTGCAAGTATTTATATGCCTATCCAGGCAGCAAAACGCCTCTTCCTCCATGTAAGCTTGGTGTATAGCATTTGGCATATACAGTCTGATGAATTGCTTATAGCATTTGGCAAATTGCATATAGCGTTTGGTGTATAGCATTTGGCAAATTGCATATAGTGTTTGGTGTATAGCATTTGGCAAATTGCGTATAGAGTTTGGCAAATTGTTTTTGGCATAAAATTGAGTATAGTGTTTGGCATATTGCATATAGTGTTTGGTGAATTGCATTTGGCATATACAGTTTTAATGAATTGTTTTTAGCATTTGGCGAACTGTGTATAGAATTTGGTGAATTGCATATAGCATTTGGCATATACCATTTGATGAATTGCATATTGTGTTTGATGAATTGCGTATACCGTTTGGTGTATTACATTTGGCGGATAGTGCTTGGTGTAAAGAGTTTGGTATATACATTTGATGAATTGCATATAGCGTTTGGTGAATTGTGTGTAGTCTTTGGCATACAGCTTTTGGTGTATATCGTTTGGCAAATTTCGTATTGCCTTTGGAGTACAGCATTTAGCGTACAGCGTTTGACAAACTGTGTATAGAGTTTGACATATTACTTATAGAGTTTGGCGAACTGTGTATAGCATTTGACGCATTGCATTTGGTATATACCGTTTGATGAATTGAGTATAGCGTTTGAATTATTGTGTATAGCTTTAGGCGTATAGTGTATAGCATTTGGCATATTGTGTTTGGCATATAACGTTTGGAGAATAGTGTATCGTGTATAACATTTAGTGTATTGTGTATAGCATTTTTCATATTGCGTATAGCATATAGCGTTTGTCTTATTGCATTTGTCATATAGTGTTTGGCGTATTGCATATAGCATTTCGCATATTGAGTATAGCGTGTAGCATATTGTGTTTGGTGTATATATCACTTTGCATATAGCAGTTTGCACCTGGCGTATAGTGTTTGATGTATGGCGTAAATAGCTTTGGTTATAGCATTTGGTGTTTACGTAGTGCTTGGGTATATAGCATACAGAATATAGCTTTTGGCGTATTGAATTCTGTGTTTGGCCTTTCATGTATAGTGTGTGGTGTACTGGGTATATAGTTGTGCATTGTATGTATAGTGTTTCATGTATGGGATAGCGTTGTGCGTATTGTTTGTAGCATTTGGAGTATTGCATATATATATATATATATATATATATATATATATATGTGGGGTGTGTGGGTGGTGTGTGTATGTATTTGTGGTTTGTGTGCATATGTTGTATGAGTGTGTGTCTGTATTTGTTGCATGTGTGTATATATTGTGTGTTGCGAGTGTATGTATGTATATCTTTTTTTATATGGCACCACACAGTGTACGCAGCGTCTTACAACAGACATATGTTACAATAAATAAGAGGGGATAAAATAAGCGCCACATTCATAGAAACAATAGGAGAGAGGCCTCTGCACCAAGGAGCTTACAGTCTAAATGGGTAATAGGAGACAGACAACAGGGTATGAGGGTGTCAAGTGCTGAGTGTGTGGTGTATATTTTGTGTGTGTGTTGTGTGGCTAGGCATGTATGTATATTGTGTGTTCATTGTAGCCCTGCGTCTCCATGCAGAAAAATCACACCCACATGGTTGGACCAATAGGACAGGCAGTACAGAGGATATTTTAATAATTCCTGCTTACTGCCGCCCCTGGGTGTGTTTGCCAGAGACACATAAATCTTTAGAAGTTAATGAACCTTTAGCTTGCTTTATGAGATCAAGTATATGAATTTGAAGCATCAAATCTGTTCACACTCTTTGCAAATATGAATCTCAGATTTACGAACAGGGGAACGTCTTTTCACCTGCATGTGTTGTCCCATTTCCATGTTTAATACACATAACTAAACTGAACCTTGTATTGTGCAGAGCAAGTTAAATCCCTCTTCGCCATAATAGCTCCATTAACCCAATGGAAATGTCAAGTGTCGCATTAACAGTCTTTGTAGTAATAGAACTTAATTGAGTACAGGTTTCAAGATAAAAGAGTTCCTTAGCTGCAAATCAGTTTTGAAATAGGAGTAGTGCATTGACCTTGCAAAATCTTATATGTTAGGAAGATAATTAGCTAGTTCATAGCATACCTTGAGGACAACTGGGAGGCTGATGTTTTAAACAGAACTGGAGTCATTCCGGGGAAAACAACTAGCTCAAAGGGGACTACTAAATATTCCCATTGATTATAACCCTTTGAGTGCCAGAGGGGTATCCAATGCACTGCTTCGCAATTTGATGGATACCATTCTGGCAATCAAAGGGTTAAAGAGCTTGGCTTTTATCCATTTGCTTGCTGGAAAAGTCTCATAACACATCGATTCACAATACATGGGAGACTTCAATCATTAACCCTTTGAGTGCCAGAGGGGTACGCAACACATTTCAAAGCAATGCGTTGCGTACCCCTCTGGCACTCAAAGGGTTAAAGAGGTTAAAACTCCCACTTAAATTTGTGTGAATCTTGGGATTTGTTTTATTGGTTCATTAATAACACAACTATAATTGAACAACCTGCCTTTAAAAATATATTAATTAAAGGACAATATTATTCAATGCATGAATGGATATTCAGAAGCTCATTTAGATGATCAGCCCATTATTTATTGTGAGTGCTGGCATGTGGAGGTCTCTCAATGTTCTTCAAAAGATCCAGGCATAGAAAGAATACTTGAAATCCAAAATACAGGAAGGACTGTCCCAGCACTCAATCATGATTAAAAAATGTTCTGCTTTATTATTTTCACAACAAAAAGCACAAAACATATAAAATATTTCTTCCCACTACTTACGAAGAGGGATAGGTGTAAGTTTTCTCCTTAAAAGAGAAACAGGAGAAAAATTGCACTTTTTTGTGTAAATTGCATTTTTTTTGGCTTTTTTCACTTAGTTTATTGCAATGAAATCAAAGGCAAGACTTAATTTGTCCACAACACGTGGCAAGTTACCCTTCTTTTCCCTCATGTACAGCATAAAAGGGATGTCAGGTAAGGTTCCTAGAGCATGTCATTGTGTGTTTGTAAGAGTAAGACAAAGTAGAAGATTTTTGAGCTAGAGAAGACAGGCTAATAAAAAAGCAGCGGAGGTCAGACAAGCCAGGTCAAGGTTTCAGAGAGCAGAAATACACTGTATCTAACTGAACTAGCTCGTGTAACTGGCAAAGACTGAGGTGGCTGACCAGGGATTTATACAATAACCCTCCAATAGGAGGAGGAGGCAGTTCCAAGTCCTAATGGGCTACTAGACCAAGCCCAATCAGGGCAGACATGAACAGAATGCCCAAATGGACTTATAGCATGTCCAATGGGCAAGACACAAGCCACACTCCCATTGGGCTATGAAACTGCACCCAATGGGAGAGAAGTAGAAGCAGCTGATAACCACTTTAACGTCCTCACACAGCAGACACTAAAACTGAAACACTAATGTACAGTATAAAAGGGATGTCAGGTAAGATTCCTACAGCATGCCATTGTGTGTTTGTGAGAGGAAGACAAAGTAGAAGATTTTTGAGTTAGAGAAAACAGGCTAATAAAACAGAGTTAAAGCTTAGTTAAGGGAGTCTTGTAGGCAGGAAATCTGTTCTCTGTATTAGGGGAGCCCGTGGGACTCTGGGGGACCGGAAAAGAGAAAGGAGGTTGACCCCAAATACCCCTAAATTCTGTGTGACTAATAGAAGACACAGGCAGCTGTGATCCAAGTTTCTTCCTGATCTGACTGTTATCTCTGTCCTTGATGAAAGGGTGTGAAAGGGGATCAAAGGAGGTTTACCCCAAATACCCCAAGAATTTATGTGAGTATACACAAGTAACTGTGATCCAAGTTTCTTCCTGGCCTGATTATTATTTATTTATTTATTTATTTATTTATTTATTTATTTATTTATTTATTTATTTGATAGGTAGAGGGGACAGTTAAGTAAAAAAATATTAGATTACATAGACAGGGACCCTGCAGATAGACTGAAAATAGATGCGATATAATATTTTGTAGATGGCCAAGGCAAGCCATCATGCACAGTCAGTTTTATTGTACACTTTATAATAAAAACACATAGAATAGTTAAATAATGTCTAGAGAATGTACAAAGGGTAGAGGGAGGTTGAAAAGATTAGGAGCAGTACAGAGACATGTGAGTAAAGTGGTAGTCCAAAAACCGAGTTCATCCTTGGTTGCTGCAGCATGTGCAATAAATGATGGTGATCCCTCACTGTCAAGACTTGGTTGAGCTGCTCTACTCTGCTGCTTGATTCTGCTGTCTGAGCTAATCTAGTTCTCTGATATTCATTACTGCTGCCTTCCCTTTCCTGGATCAGGCTGAATCAGCTGACCTCTCTATGTTTGCTCACCTGACTGCTATCAGTCAACCCTCCCGGGGTATTTAAAGCAGCTTGGCTCACTTCCTGATTGCTCTTGTATCTGATTCTGGTTGCAAGAGTGTTATCCTGAGTTACTGATTATCTGTGCATGACCTGGCTTCCCCTGACATCCTTTCTGGCTCCTGACTCCTGGATTGTTACTGACATTGTTGATCTCTGTATACCTGACCCCAGCTTGGCTGAGTCTTGGTTCTTTGTTTGCTTTTGTTATTTTAATAAAGGTGGTTTGCATCTTACATTTTTGTGTCTGTCTGGTTCCTGGTCCCTAACACTCACCTCCTGAGGAGGATGCAGTTTCCAACAAAACATTCCACCACCAGCATCAGTACTATTAATAAACCCTCTAAAAACACTGAAGATGACAATGTGTCACATTCCAGTGTCGATAGCATAGTGCACGAAGGTATAGTATTTCAACCAACAGCTGCATCTGAGTGAGACAAACAAGCACAAAAACACCTGTCCGACAAGTAGTAGCATACCTTATGAAAATCCATCAAAGAGGAAAAGTAAAAAGAAATAGTTTAAGACCGCTAAATGCTAGAAGAGTTTAGTGTGGAAAAAGTGGCTGGAAATGCTAAGGATGACCTAATTACTGAGAATGATGATGATGTACATCTAAAATATACTCCTCCAGCATTTTCCTCTTCTTCAGATGACGTTAAGAGTGAAAGAGATGATAAGATAGCTGGAAAGTTAGTTAAAAGCCAAAGGCCCAATCTTCCACCACTGAAAAGGAGCACAGTGCCTGTCTATAAACATTCTGAGAAAACAGCTGGAGAGTCTGACCCTGGAAAAGCAAAGATGGCAAAAAATACACATCCTGTCAGTCATCAACAGCATTGTTACCCTGATTCAAAGTCCAAGTCCCACTCAGACACATGCACTGCTAATGTTGAGTAACCAGGAGCAACAACACAGGTTATCAACACCCACAGCATTAGCTATGCTAAGTGCCTCTGTTGTTGTTGGAAGGGCATCACCTGTGACAGCTGGTAGAAGTACAATTGCAACAAAATGTATCCCCAATAGTAGTAGCAGCCCCTCAGAAATCCTGCAGTGTATGAAGTCCACAGGATGAAGGTAATTCACTCACAATCCAAAAGCTAAGCATGTTGCTATCTGTTGTCTGTGTAAGAAGCATGTCAACAGGGAGGAAAGCAGGCTGACACCTAGGCACCTGAAGTGCAACCATAGGTCTGACTGGGAGACACTCCATCAAGAGGTCAGAGTTGTCACAACTAGCAGCAGCAGAAGGATTGCTAAATTTTTCCAGGGCTCTAAGGTACATAATAGAAGTGCTGTAGATGTGTCAGAGTGTGCCAGAATTTTCTGCTCCTGCTGCAGACAAGTTTGACTCTGAGTTTTGGTTTGAAGATGACAAGAGTCATAGAATGCCAACACATACTTCCACCACCCCTACCACCTCCACTAGTCATGTCTTTCAAGTAATAGAGTTACATAGTTGCACTATGTACTGCCATCCCACACTTATTAGGTTTTTAGAAAGAAGTCAAAACCAGCACAGAAATAATGCAAAATTATGTCTGTGGAATAGTAAACTTGCCAACATTTTGACAATTGACATGCTGCCCTTTTCTTCTGCTGAAAACAGAGGCTTTAAAGAACTGATATCATATGCAGGGATGGACCAAAAAGTCAGAGATATTTCCCTCAGGACTCTTGGCAAAAAATTATTTCACACTTTTTTCATGAAACTGACTGCCCATAGACAATACATAAAATGTTCTCCTTTTCACAAATGCCAATAATTTACCCACAAGAACTTTTCCATATTTTTCCTATGTTTTCTATGACTGCAAGATTTCCGCCACTTTTACTCCTTCTGAGGGCTGAAGAGGAGAAATAAATAGCTGACAGTAAAAGCTGAGTCTTACAGCAACATATGCCTTGAGAAAATTGTTAGCAGGCTGAGTGCCTTTGCCCACAATTCCCACTTTGAAAAATAACTGCCACTTTTTCATGCAACACATGATATCAGTTCTTTAAAGCCTCTGTTTTCAATAAAAGAAAAGGTCAGCATGTCAACTGCCAACATTTCGGCAAGTTTACTATTCCATGTACTTTTGCATTATTTTGTGCAGGTTTTGACTTCTAATAACTTAGTAGATGTGGGATGACAATAGTAGAAGAATTGTATATTGTGTGTTTATTGCTTTAAAGCCTTTTGGAGGCAGTAGAAATTGTAGCGGTATGTGTAGGCACTCTATGACTCTTATCATCTCCAAAAACAAACCCAGAGCCATACTCCTCTGCAGCAGGAGCAGACAATATTAGCACACTCTCTGACAACAACATTTCTATGATGTACTCCAGAGCCCCGGGAATGTTTAGGAGTACTTCTGTTGCTGCTAGTTATGCCACCTCTGACCTTTTGTTGGTGTGCCTCCCTGTCAGACCTGTGGTTGCTCTTCAGGTGGGAACTCATTGAGGAGGTGCTTAAGTGTGAGCCTATTTTCCACTCCTCACATGCTTCTTACATAGACAACAGATAGGAACATGCTAAGATTTTGAATTCTGATTGAAGTATATCCATACTGTGGACTTAATAGTCTGCAAGGGTCATGAGAAGCTGCTACTACTACTATTATTTGGGCTAAATGTTGCTGAAATTGTACTACTACTAGGTGTTACAGGTGCTGCATTTCCAAGAGCAGCAGGTGCACTCATCAAAGATAATACTGTGGATTCTGTTAATCTGTGTTGGTCCTCGTTACTCAATACTATTAGTGTGTGTTTGGCAGAGTGGGACTTAGACTTGGAAGTGGTGATGATGCTGATGATGACTCACAGGTAGGGGTGTGTTCCAGCAAAAAAAATCATTGAAAATCACATTTGTCCTCTTTTTGTGGGAAAATCCACTTTAAATGAAGCCATTAAAATTTTCACGGTTTTCACTTATTGCCAAAATGTTTTTGCTATTATTTTCAATGGCTACAAATTTTCTGCCCCATTACTTATATGTACTTTGCACTCAAAATGTGACATTTTCAAGAAGTGAAACAGAATACAGGCAGCTGGTGTTTTAGTGCTTTATTTATAAAAATTAAGGCAGAAGAGGATCATACTATGTGCTATCACTATGAACAAAAGAACTACAAAGAAGAAGAGGAGCAGGTAGGACCATTGTGCATCCAGTGAGTTTGAGGAGGAGGAAGACGTGACTACATCTTCTAAGAAAATCAATCAATAAATTCTCTCTTTGGGACTGGTTAAATTATCAGTAGAGGAACAATTCCTTATTATATCTCTAAAACTTATGATATAACATATTTTTCTTCTCTTTTCAGCCAGGAATATTGATATATTTTACATTTTCTATCATCTCCAAGAATAAGGCATAGTGTCTGATGCTTTTGGACCCAGAGTCTGTGTTGACTTTTTGCTCTAGTACATATTACATTTTTTGATTTGTTGTGTAGCTTGGTGGTATTCTCTTTATGCATATCTGCATATTACAAGCCAGCCATTGTTAGCTTGTTTTACCTAACACATACTATGTAATATGTATTCTCTTTGAGCCTATCAGCAGGTGGGGGCTTGTCGATAAGCCACACTGTATAACTATTACATAACTGACATGCCTTGAATGAAGGGTATATAAACCTAGTTTGCAATCCATTTGTTTTCCCTGAGGAAGCCATTAGTTTAAACGGAGAAAAGTGGCAGGCTATGGAGATTTACTATAATTGGGTTTAGTGCTATATTTTCAATTTTGATCGTACGTGTTCCGGGGATAGCCATACTAGGCCATTCACTGAGTGGTAGACGTTTTAACAGCTTAATCAGCAAAGACCAGTTTGGAAATGCATAAATCGATCAATCTACACACAGACAACTGTTTTGACCTTCTGGGTCTCATCAGTGTGAAGCTCATTGACTGACTCATGCAAGTAAATAGGGTAAAAGGCATAATGCAAAATCATCAACAAGGGATTAAAAGAATTAATACAACTATGGTGGCGCACAAATGAAACAGAGAGGTATAACAAATACTCAGCAGCCGGACCTAGAACCACTACTCCATCAGTTCATAAACCAATATATACCAAAAAATAATCTGGCGCTTCGAGCATTTGTGGGAACTTCGTTGTGCAAATATTCACAGAAAAATGCAGAATGATAATAAAAAATCCTTTTAATCCAATGTTCAAAACAGTGATAAATTAAAAACAAAAGAGAAACAATCTCAATTTTCTAAGGCACATAAAGGTACAAATAAAATCACAAAACCTTATTATAATAATCTGAGTCACTTCAAACACTCCCTCTGTTATAATGCCGCAGATAAACACCTAAAAAATGAAGGAATGAAACTCTGGGGCACCCCAAACACCAAAATCGTTACGATGCCACAGATCTATCCCTTATAATATTCTTAAACATATAGAAAGCCACCACGGTCTACACATTCACCGCATGGCAATCATAAATGTGATACAAAATACCATAAAATCATCAAATTGCCCCTAGCAGAAAAAATCTCCCACTAACTTTCCCTCTCTATATACCGGTATATACAAAAAATGAAAACATAAAGTCCAAAAAATATGAGCAGAGTAGAGATACAAAATATAATCCAAGGAAGAGTATCGGCGCTACAAAGTAGCAATAGAAGGAGAATATCCTTATCGCTGTATTTGATATTCTGGTTAAAAGCGTAATTGCGCATGGCAAAAACAACAATCCATATCCCTTTCTTAATCCCACACCGTTATCTGGTGTATGGCAAATCCACTCCGTCTCCCAGCCTAATCGCCTTCCGTTACTTGACAACCGGCTCACATCTACTTTTAACGGCAGTGGACGTTACGAAAATTGGGATATTCATACACAACACACAGTTCACATTTGTTGCTTCATCGTATGCCCTTATGACTAGTTACACTTATCTGATGTCCTTAAAAACTTGCTTCAACATACAGCTGGACCGCCTCTCCTTGCTGAGTACTCGGTCTTCATCCCTTTACCTCACAGCGTTTCTGCCGATCTACTCAACAATCAGTTGGCATTTTGTCACCGGTCATATTTTAAATCTCCTCTCTTCCGCTTCCGTCAAATCTAACGGTGGCTCACTATTCCATCTCCAACTTTTTATTAAAAATCGGGCTTTCACTCCAACAACACGCCAACTGATTGTTGAGTAGATCGGCAGAAACGCTGTGAGGTTAATGGATGAAGACCCAGTACTCAGCAAGGAGAGGCGGTCCAGCTGTATGTTGAAGCAAGTTTTTAAGGACATCAGATAAGTGTAACTAGTCATAAGGGCATACGATGAAGCAACAAATGTGAACTGTGTGTTGTGTATGAATATCCCGATTTTCGTAACGTCCACTGCCGTAAAAAGTAGATGTGAGCCGGTTGTCAAGTAACGGAAGGCGATTAGGCTGGGAGACGGAGTGGATTTGCCATACACCAGATAACGGTGTGGGATTAAGAAAGGGATATGGATTGTTGTTTTTGCCATGCGCAATTACGCTTTTAACCAGAATATCAAATACAGCGATAAGGATATTCTCCTTCTATTGCTACTTTGTAGCGCCGATACTCTTCCTTGGATTATATTTTGTATCTCTACTCTGCTCATATTTTTTGGACTTTATCTTTTCATTTTTTGTATATACCGGTATATAGAGAGGGAAAGTTAGTGGGAGATTTTTTCTGCTAGGGGCAATTTGATGATTTTATGGTATTTTGTATCACATTTATGATTGCCATGCGGTGAATGTGTAGACCGTGGTGGCTTTCTATATGTTTTAGAATATTATAAGGGATAGATCTGTGGCATCGTAACGATTTTGGTGTTTGGGGTGCCCCAGAGTTTCATTCCTTCATTTTTTAGGTGTTTATCTGCGGCATTATAACAGAGGGAGTGTTTGAAGTGACTCAGATTATTATAATAAGGTTTTGTGATTTTATTTGTACCTTTATGTGCCTTAGAAAATTGAGATTGTTTCTCTTTTGTTTTTAATTTATCACTGTTTTGAACATTGGATTAAAAGGATTTTTTATTATCATTCTGCATTTTTCTGTGAATATTTGCACAACGAAGTTCCCACAAATGCTCGAAGCGCCAGATTATTTTTTGGTATATAAGGGATTAAAAGAATCATAATCAATGGGATGTTTTATCTGCCTCTGACGTACAGTGGGTTTGTCACAGAATAGCTCATCTTCTTAGTACATCCGTGTCACTATGTTTCACATCTAAACAACCTTGGGCATTCCAGACAGGACCTAACTAATACAAACAGTTTAGAGTACTTATCATCTTAATTTTCCACTGTGCTGACAGTCACTCATTCATGAAAAGGTTAGTACTGTCTTTACTGATAAACATTTTTCACAAATAAAGAAGCTCTGATTAATCTTCATTGTATTTGGGCCGTGGAGAGCATTAGACTTGTGCACGGACAAAATTTTCGGTAAAATTCGAATTCGGACGAATTTTTTTTTTCTAATTCGGAAGATCTTAATTTCGGACCGGGCCTATTCGATTCGGACGAAATTCTGATCCATTCCGAATTATTCGGCCGAATTTAACATGGGTTAAATTAAAGCAGTGCGCCTCCATGCACGCTGCTATCATTATTTGCAGACAGGGTGTGCATTTAGAAAAAGATCCATCCCAAAAACGGACATTGTCGTACATTGAAAGTCTGTGCATGTCACCTCTACTCTAGCATGGGATGCCAGTCACAATGCAAACGTCGAACATCGAAAACCCATGCCTGTCATTCAGTTTAGCATGTTCGAACATCGATACCCCATGCCTGTCCTTCAATCTAGCATATGTTTGAACATCGAAACCTCATGCCTGTCATTCAATTTAGCATATGTTCGACATCGAAAACCCATGCCTGTCACATCCTACTCAACATAAGTGGTCGACTCGAACATGGACAAACTACATGTCACATTCTATGTTAGTACATGGGTAAAGATTAAGGTTTCATTTTCTGGTACCAGCCTCCTACCCTACTGTCCCTCTTTAGTACCCAAATTCCTCTCTCTCGTTTTCCTATCCTGATTTCCCCTCATATCAGATAACTCTATGTGTATATACATTGTAGAGTTTCATACTACATCAAGAATAAACATCAATGATTGTAATGTGATAGATGTAATGTGTTAACCCTTTGAGTGCCAGAGTGGTACGCAATGCATTGCAAAGCAATGCGTTGCATACCACTCTGGCATTCAAAGTGTTAAAAAGAAAAATTGAGACATTCTGTTGTGAACAAACTGCAACACAGGAGAGAAATAAAAAAAAAATGCTTGACATCTATACTAAAGAGGGGTCCACAGCATTGTCTTAGTATAGCAATATCACCGTTTTCCGTGAGTGTGCAATACAGGGCTCTACGATAATTGCTGGGCATTTCCCAATGTCATAATCAGGGGATGATGGGAGTTGTATTCTAACTACTGTTAGGAAACACATAAGTGATGCACATTCATCTCCCACCTAGAAATTATTTACACACGAGGCAACTCCCCCAAGTAATACCTATCCCCTTTCCAAGTGAAAGGACTTCCAGAAAGGCTTCAGATCTCTTAGTGACTCACATGTTATTGCCAGTCAGCGGGACCCGGAGAGTAGGAGGGGGTGATGCTATGGCTGCACGGCACGGTGCTCTTAGTTGGTCACTTGTCGCAATGTTGAAGCCAGCACCTTCTGGGTGGAGACACCTCACAGCAATCCTGTTCAGGACACATCATGCACTGTTGTGCACTCATACTAGGGATCCCAAATGTTTAGACTCATTTCGTACAGGGGGCACCCTCCTGTATTTGTAAAACCTCTCTAGCAAATCTGGGATGGTAGACCTATTTACTCAAGTCTTGACTTTAGGTGGGCGATAAACAATATAAAATAAGCATAATGTTTCACTATCACATAATTCACGTCACTGAAGCAGCCAGCAGGCATCGCCACTGAGTGAGCATAGGGCTGCCCGGCTGCTGACAGTCACACTGATGGGATGGGACACCCTGCAACACAGAAATGGCGGAAGAGCACAAAATAAACATGCTATGGGACGGTAAATTGCCGCCCCTGTCAAAGTGCCGCCTGGGTCCATGGACCCACTGGGACCCATGTAAGGGCCGGCCCTGTATTCGAACAAATACCTAATATTTTTTTATATTTTGCACAGGAACAAATATTACTTGCTCTTGCAGTGGCAATAACTGGAACTAATGCTGGCTGCCTACCTATGCCTAGCCTAATGCTACCTGCCTGCCTACACAACAACTGTACACTCTCTAATCTCTTCTCTCTCTGAGCTCCAACAACCCAATGAGGAAATGCAGGCTGTCTGTCTGTGTGACTGTGTCATTAGTCCAACCCCCATCATGAAACGAAGAAGGCTATTCGAATACAGACAAAAGAGGGAAGTAGTGCATGAAACGGAGAATGGAATTGGACTAGAGACATGGAGGGAAAATTATGGAGGGAAAGTAATTGAGCGCGCACAGGAAGTACAAAAAAGTCCTGGTCAAAAGTAGTCAAAACTTTTGGAAATGTGTCGATTGCCGAAACTTCCGAAAGTTTCGACGAATTTCGGACCTGGGCTGTTCGGAGTCGGATCATTTTTTCCGAATGACCCTTGAGTTTCGGATTGGCCGAATGTCTCCGAATGACCCCATTTTCGACGAAATCCGAATGTCTCCGAATGAATTCGCACATGTCTAGAGAGCATTATTTCAATACTGTCAGAGTTGTAGTTCAAGAGTAAATGAATGATAAAGTACCCCCTCCTACTCCTTTACTGATGTAACACTGCTCACCTCAGAGCAGCAAGGCTGTCTGGATGGATAGCAGAGAGGGACAATCTTCAGTGAGCATAAGGAAAAACCTGTCAAAGAGGGGCAGGGTTTTCCTTATGCTCACAGTAAGAAGATTGTCCCTTGCTGTGATCTGTCCAGTCAGAGGCAGAGGGGAGGCAGCTTGCTGGAAGGGGTGGGAGGGAGTTACTTTATCATTCAATTACTCTTGAACTACAACTCTGACAGTTTTGAAATAACAGTCTCCATGGCCCAAATACTATGAAAATTAATTGGAGCTGCTTTTTTTTGTGAAACATTATTATCACTTTAAAGACCATAGTCAATTGAGTATAAATTTTATGAAGAGCAAAACAAACTACTTTACTCATTTAGACATATCAAATAATAACTAATTCATGGAAATTGTTCATGTTGCTGTTTTGTCCATGTTTTGCAACTGTTTTGCCCTGGATTGCTATTTTATCATTTAAAGGGATAGTAATACTTCGTTTTAACTTTATTTTATTTTGTAGGCATTAAAAAAACATGAAGAATGATATAAGTCTTATCTCTCAAACCTTTATGGTTTATGAGATATTCACAAGCAAAGTTCCCCTCCCCGCCCCTTTTACCTAGTGTAAGCCATCTCTTCTCAGATGTGAGTCTGGTTGTATGACAGTACAGATAACAGAAGGGGACAATTTTCTTTGTATGAAAACAATGAAAGCCCTTCCCCCCTTGACAAGTTTTTCAGCTTTTTCCATTATCTTAATTGAAGATTGTCCCTCTCTGCAGTCTACCTGGGCATCTCCCTTCTGATCTGGTTGAACAGGGGGGGGATACTTTGTTTGTGAATATCTCTTAAACCATAAAGGTTTCAGAGATAAGACTTATATCATTCTTCATGTTTTTTTAATGCCTACAAAATAAAATAAAGTTAAAATTAAGTATTACTATCCCTTTAAGGACCAGAGGGGTGTGCAATGCATTGTCCATCCTCTGATCCCAAAGAGTTAACAAATACATCCATGTTTTATTTTGCTTCAATATTTTATTATTGCAAGCATAAGGTATTACTTGAACAGAAACATGTCATACCCCCTCTATCCCTACTAGATTTGTTCTGAATTTCTAGACTAAAGTATTCTCAGAGCACATGTGGAGACTCTCATTATACAAAGAGAGAGGAGGGAAGGTACAGCCAACTGCATTCATCGCAAATAATAATAATAAATGAACTTTATGCCTGAACTTGACAGAAAATCACTACATATGAAATTATAATGGCAATCTGAGAAAGAAAAACCTAAATATGCGGAATCTAATTGCTCTTGTTACTGTAGAAGTAAAAATTGAATATCAACTTGTTACAGAGGAAATGTGAAAACTAAAACAACAAGTGATTAATCTCTTACCTGAGCAACCCTTGGGGTCTTTTCTGTTGGATATGTTTTTGTCTTTACAGCGTTACATGAAAACATCAATAAAAGAATCTAAATTCATCTATGACCCATGGGCTTTGACTCTTGAAAAATCTTTACATGGACTGTCAAATCAAATCATCCACCTAGAAAAAATATACAAGGAAAAAAGTGTCAAAGTTTGAGATCCCAAGATGGTTTGGAAAAGAAAGGAAAGGAAAAGGAGTCTGCAACATAAGTAATTCAAGTTTGTTGCTGGACTACAACTAGCTACTAAGATAAATTAGAGCAATTTTGCAGCATGCCAATTTCGTTAAAGGGAGGGGGGTGAAAATTCCTCAAGAATAATAATTAATATTAATGGTAACGCATAAGCACTCACAACACTTCAAAAAAGTTGACAGTTCAAAATGGCTTGTGACCCTCTGCTTGTTTTTGCTATATTACGATTGTGTACTACCTTACTTATATTTTAATAAATTGCATTTAACTATACCGTACTGACTCCTGAACATCTCTGGGGAAACCGTGACAGTCCTTTACCCATAACACTAACGTCCTGCTTAAGTGCACAACTTACAATGTGGCAGATGGGTATGTTGGTGGTGGTGGGGGGACTAGCATGGTGTGATTTATTAGTGTATATATATATATATATATATATATATATATATATATGTATATGTATATCATTGATACATATTACTTATTGGTCATAGCAGGGGTCTCAAGTGTGGTAGATGGTAATAATACTTCTTCACATCCCTCCTCCTCCTCATCTGTGATGCTATTAATATATTTGGCCTGTCTTTCTCTGTCATCATGTGTGGTTTCTGCTGCCTGAAACTCAGATGGTAGGAGATGTTGGTTACTTTTTAAGAATGTTGCTGCTTGATAACCGTGTCCTGCGGTCATTGACAATATAACAAGCTGCACTGAAAACCTGCTCAGACCCAAAGCTTCCTGGACAACAACTAAGGTTTGCACTGCAGTACGTGTCAATGCTGGCCACACACACTACTTTGTTTGCCAGTAGTCCATGGGGTCATTGTTTCTGCCTACAACGTAGCTGTCCTGCAAGTATGCAGAAACCATCTCACATGCAGTGGGACCACTTCTAGGAGCTACATGGTGTTGCTTCATGTCAGTTACCAACCCATTGTCAGGGAGCAAGTCACAAAGGGATGTGCCTCCACCACCACCACCAATGCTGGGTTTTTGCCACCCCTGCTGAGACCCATGAATTGCCCGTTGTTCAGATGTTCTGGTTGATGATGTTGATGCTTCTGCTGGTCAAAATGCTTATCGGCCTTCTTTTCCTGTCTAGATGTTTTGTTGTGCCCTAACATTCTTCCTCTCATCCTCCTCAATATTCATTTGCAGAATCTGATTCCTCAGAGAGTTGTGGCTGATCGTCATGACTCCTTGTTATAACAAACTGCTGATAGCCACTTTGCTGGAAATTCTGAAATTTGTGTTTAAACCAGGGTCCAGCAAAGTGGCAAGAATGTATTCCTCATTTCCTTTAATGGACACAATGTGAGGATCTTGTTCAAAGTACACTAACATGTCATTTACCAGCTGGTGCATGTCTGTGTTGTCATTATGGCAAGATTCCTCAGTTATGCTCCTCATTTTTTTCTGCAATAAAAAAATCAGTGGTAGAATTTCCCTAATTCCTTCCCCAATGTGACTCACCAACATGGTTGCCTCCTCAAAGGGATTCATCAGCTCACAAACATTACACATTAGTTGCCATTGGCCAAGTAATAAAGAGGCTCCCTCCAAAGCCTTTCAGTTTTGCATGATGTACTCGCTAATGGCCTTTTTCTGCTTGTACAAACGCTCTAGCATGTACATGGTGGAATTCCACCTGGTAGGGACCTCCATTTTCAGCTGGTGATGGGGCAGGTTGTTACACTCTTGTGTGGAATATAGATCGTTGCATGCACAATAGGAGTAACTAAAATGGGCACAGATTTTGCGGACAGTAGTTTAGTCACAACTAAATTTAGCACATGGGCAAAGCTGTGATTCTGAAAGGTGCTGGAACAGATTTAAGTATGTTTTAAGTATGTTTTAGATGCTATTCTGCCCTTCTTAGGGGCATCTGGAATGACCAATAATGCACTGGATTTTTTGATGGATTGTAGAAATCTGACTACGTTGGAAGAAGACAAACTCTAAGCAGGTGATATGCATCCAAAGTGGCACTCATTTCCATGCATTGATGGACGCAAATGCTAAACGGTAAATATATAATTTTCCTCTGGCTGCCTTATTTAGTTAATTGAGAGGTGTTGCTTGTGGGAGGCAATTCTCACTTCTACATAGGAGTGTGAACTCGCACTTTGAGATATTTCCTCAGAAGCAACGCAACACTGCACTACATAAACCAGCTCCCTTGGAGCAGATTTAAACAAACGCTATTTCCACTACTTTTACTACAGTCTCATTGGACAATAATTATCAGATTGCTGCTGCCCCAATGGAGCAATGTTTAGCCAACAGCTGAAGTTTGTTAATGTTTAGCCAACAGCTGAGCAACATTTACAAGGTATTAATATGAGCTGCTCTTCCAATGGAACTAGAAAATGGTAACAGTGAAGAATATGGTCAAAGGACTCGCCTTGCTACATGAAGGTCCTTTTATTGTATAAATACACAGAAGTAGTAAGTAAAAATAATAAAAATGAATTGTCAAACTGCAGTGGGAGGACATAAAGCCATAAAGATGCAGAATATGGTCAGAACAAGTTAATTTTAGATTAAAGGATACTCATACTGGTTAAAGCAAATACTAAGGGGGAGATGTTCAAAAAGTCTTCATATTGAAAAACTTGTCGGATCGTGAGTTGGTGGTAAAAGAAGGATGATATTTTCATAAGTAAATCCGTCACGTTTGAAAATTCATCTAAAGTACTAAAAATGACGGTAAGAAGATTTTAAAAATTGTCTTTCAATTTGTCTTTGAAATGAACATTTTCAAAGAAACAAAAGACTTTTTTTGTCTTTGAAGCAAATTTTTCTTCTCCAAGTTTAGACCAAACGAATATTTTTTCTGAAAATACCTTACATTATGACGGAAGACTAAGCCACACCCACTTTTAAGACGGCTTTTTCCCTTTGACGGAGATGGCGGAATTGGATGCAAAAAATGACGGAAACATGTCTGAGAATTGATGGATCATGGTGTAAGAACTTTTTTATTCTGATTACAGACAATTTCAGTTACCACCACTTTCTGAACATCTCGCCCTAAGTCATTGCTGTGTCTTCATTACTTTAGCAGATTTATTTTTCTTATTTGATTGTTTTTCTTCAAGAATGACAATGTTACTATGTAGACTATGTAATCCTGTGTCTGTGACTCCCAGGTTTTCAGAGGCTATAAAAGCATCAGCTCTAATTGGCTGCAAAACAGCTTGAGCTCAATTTATCAGAAACATGTTAAGTTATTATCATGATTAGGTATACTGCAGCTTTAACACCTAATGTAAGGGACTATATCAGTGAAGGTTGCAGTGAGAATATAGAGGCCATGTTGATTGATATACACACTGGGTGTATACATAATAAAAAGAGTTTGATGGAAATTTCCTACAAGCCACCTAATATTGGGAGTTTGCAAATGAAAATGAGTCTCTAAATTGAATGATAATGGGAGATTTTAACTACCCTGAAATTAACTGGACAAGTAAGGATTTCAACACAGCAGATAGAATTAATTTTATAAGTATGCTTAATGTGAATGTCATGATTCAGCTAATGGAGGAGCCAACAAGAAATAAGGGCTTACTGTATTAAGTGATTGCAAACAATTTTGAAATTATAAACAATGTAAATGAAAGGGAACATTTGATCAGCACTGACCATCACACGGTATCCGTTGAAATATAAGAAACCTGATAACAAGGGTTCATCCAAGACATTCAATGTTAAAAAGGCTCATTTTAATAATGCTAAAAAGTAGTATTAGAATGCATTCAATGGGATGTATACTTCAAAGAAAAAATGCAGAAGAAAGACAGCGTTTGTTCATGGATAAATATACATCACTGTATACCACTGGGGAATAAATGCAAGAGGCACACTAAGACCAATGTGGCTTTACAAAGGTTTCCAAGGAAATGAAAAATAGGAAGTATGCTTTAAAAATACTAAATTCAGATGGGTCAGATGTGTGCAGGCTCCTTCGACCATCTTTAAGTTATAAAGCTTTTCCTGCTGAGTAAAACAAGGGCGCGTCCACTGCTGCCAGTTGCTTCTAAAATGTATTAGAGTTAAAAAATCAGGAAGTGAATTTACTCTACTTTTACTTCCTGATAGTTCTAACTGGCAGGAAGTGACTCAACAGTTCCTATCACCTTCTAAGGAGAACTTTCCTCTTCATTAGAATGTAACAGAATGACTAATTAGAATTTGACCACTAGAGGTCACGGCTAATGTAAAAAAAACACGGGTTTAACCTCTAATAACTCTGGAAATATGCATCTCTAGTATCACGGTGCCCGTGATTCCAGCGATATTTTGACATGTTTACTTCCTGGTGCCTTTTTATTGGCTGCGCTGTATAGATCCTCCCAGTGACAGCCTTTATATACCTTGGGCTGTCACTTATGGGTTGCCCTTTCATGGTGTATCCGTTGCCTAAGCGCTTGTTCCTTTCTCTATTGATACCAGTGTATGATCCGGACTGATTGACTACTCTGCCTGTTACCGTTCCTGCTCTGTTTACCGACCCGGATTGGCTGAAGTTCCTGCTTCCTGTTTTGACCTGGCCTGGCTGACGTTCCTGCTCTGTGTACCGACTGGCTTGTCTGGCGTTCCTGCTCCGTGTACCGAACTGGCGAGATTGGCGATCCTGCACTATGTACCAAAGCGGCGTGGCTGATGTTCCTGCTCCGTGTTCCGACCCGGCTGGGTGAAGTTCCTGTTCTGTTCCTGCTTGCTGATCCCTCTACGTTCACAGTTGGTCACGCTTCTGTAATCCGGCAGAGCTCCGGTACTCTGGTACCGCTTGGTAGTCCAGTCCGTGATCCATTCACTCATAGTGCCAGTGTTATCCTCCGAGCATTCCTATAAGAACCATGATTGCTAGGTCTGCCGCTCTTGGGTTAAGTTGGGCATCTCTAGTTACTCTCCCGTTACAGAACTTAGCATTCGTTAACCCCTTCGGGGGCGGTGCTGGGTATACGTATTGTGGTTGTAGTCTCCGTTGGGCGTACGTCTCCTTGGCACTAAGCACTGATTTACGTTATTGGTAGTCTCCGGTGGGCGTCCACTGTAGCAGCTTTCCTTCCTGGTTGCCTTGCCAGATACCTGCTGGCATATGTGTCGCATACTGTCCGTCGCTGTTGTTACTCTCAGCCTAGAGTATCACACTGGGCCTTCCATACATCAGGCCGAATCAGTCCGTGGCTTCACTGGTGTCTCTTGTCATAATTACACTGTATCAATTGTGATTTACCTGACCTGTGTCAGTATTGTATTTTGCTCTACATACTGAACCCGTGTGGGTTAATCATTCCTGTGTAACCTGTCCTGTGTCAGTTACCGATTCTCTGTATGCTGGACCCTCGAGGGTTACTGTTATTTATTGTGTGCAAATAAAATTGTATTTTTACCAACACCTTCTGTTTCTGAGTGTACTGAACCGTAACAGTAGGAAAGGGCCATGACCTCTAGGAGTCGGGAATACTTTTATCTTACTTAATAGGAAAAGCCCTACAAAATATATTTATTTCATAAAAAAGTTTACTGCTATTTTAAGCATCCAAGGAGTGTTAAGGTCATGTAAGCAAATGTGGATCAAAGGTTAGCCCAGTTATGTTGACAGAACTAATGATATATATGCATCTATTGTCTGCTGTTTGGCGGTCCTGAATTTGATGGATTAAGTAATAGTGGGACAATTCTAGGGCAAACCAACTTTACCTTAGGGAATAAATAAAATTATATGGGACACAAATGATGATTTTTCACTCCTTTGATGATTGCAGAGCAGTAAGGAGATCATGCTAGTATCCAAGGAACCCTCTGAGTGAGTAAGCATTAAATCAAAAACAATTCTGAGAAATTCTATTTGTTCCAATGAAGTAATTCTTTTTAAATAATGTGATTTTGGCTCTGCTGAAGAGCCTCCTCAAGTTGGCCGACTTGAATCTCCTGCTATCAGCTTTACAGTGTTAGGGACCAGGAACCAGACAGGCACAAATTGTAAAATGCAAAACACCTTTATTGAAATAACAAAAGCAAACAAAGCAAAATCGTGATATGGAAGCGTAAACAAAAAGACAAGCCAAGGACAGGAACCAAGACAGGTACTCAGCCAAGGAGGGGACAGGAATACGGAGATCAGTGATGTCAGGAACAAGGCCAAGAGTCAGGAACCAGAAGAGACGTCAGAGGAAGCCAGGTCATGCACAGATAGTCAGCAACTCAGGATAACGTGCTTACAGCCAGAATCAGACACAATGGCAATCAGAAAGTGAGCCAAGCTGCTTGAAAATACCCTGGGAGGGTTGGATGATAACAGTCAGGTGAGTAACACAGAGAGGTCAGCTGGTTCAGCCTGATCCAGGAAAGAGAAGACAGCAGTAATGGATAGCAGATGACTAGAGTAGCTCAGATAGCAGAATCAATCGGCAGAGTTAGAGCAGCTTAGCCAAACCTTGGCATACAGCTGACATCAGGAGAAGGGCATGGAGGGGGGAACTTTGAATGTATATATCTCTCAAACCATAGCAGTTTGAGAGATAGGATTTGTGCCATAGAGTTTTTTTTATCCTCTACAAAATGTTAAGCATTTTTTATGTGACATTACTGTCCCTTTAACTGCAAACAGCAGACTAGGCTGTAGCATGTTGCCTGAGATCATGTCTTGAGAATGCCGCATAGCTGAATACATAGTTGAATAGTTGGTGCAAGACAAGATGGCCAGAGGAGTAGAGGAGACCTCCCTAGCTTTCATGGGATTAAAATCCTTATTTAAATCAATGGAAAATTCATAGGATTTCTGGGCATAGTAAAGTCAGTTGGGGTTATTATTAGAAGATTTATTATATACTTCTATGAAGTAGATCCATACTGATAACTGTACTTGGCAGGCAAGGTAAAAATCTATAGGTACAATTTTCACACTATTCTGTATTGTGAAATTCAGAGCATATAAAAGAGGCTATTGTAAACTGACATTTATGTGTTTTCATATAATTCCTTACTGCATCTGATATCTTTATCTGCAAAATAGTTCTATTTTTCAATAATGTTGGTATATCATGCTTAAAGGAGTAGTACATTTTTTATGAAAAAAAAATATTGTAGGGCATTTAATTATGAGTAGAATAAGGGTACTCCTACTGCTGAGAGATGCATATTTCCAGAGTTATTACAGTTTAAACCTGTGTTTTTTTACATTAGCCGTGCCCACTGGTGGTCAAAGTCCAATTAGTTATTCTGTTATATTCTAACTGAGAAGAAAGTCAATGACATACAGTTCTCAATAGAATGTGATAGAAACTGCTGAGTCACTTCCTGTCAGTTAGAACTATCAGGAAGTAAACACTTCCTGATTATTTGAACTGGTTTTTCTTGAGAAAAACAACTGACAGCAGCGTGAGAAACCTTGTTTTACTCTGCAGGAAAAGCTCTATAAGATCCCGGTTTTCATTAAAAAAAGTATTCTGCTCTTTTAAGTAGTAAACAAAAGTCCTTTAACCCTTTGAGTGCCAGAGGGGTGTGCAACGAGTAGCAAAAAATAAATAGTTGTTATGTTTCCCCTGAACATTTGATTTTCGATGTTCATCCTGTAACAGTTGAAAAGAGAGCAACAATTACATTTTGCACATTTATAAAGAAATAGCAATACTCTGAAATACTTTTTTTTACATTTATGAACCCTTTGGATACTTTTCTGGCACTCAGAGGGTTAATATAAAAATGTATAAAAACAGAACAAGGTATTTCGTCAATTGTATACCAGAGAGATTTCTTATGCCTAGATCACACAGATGACTTTTGCAGGAACGTTGGAGGTAGGGTGATTACATTTCCATTAGTTCAAAGTGATGGTTGTGGTGGGCTACAGGAAAATGTATGCCATGCTCAAACCCGTAGACTAGTATCATAATCCACAGCAGTTCTTGTTTTATGTCTGGGTCAAAGCTCACTTCTCTCTCTAGCATTTAGAGCTATGTCTGGAAGCCATTTTCTTATAGCCCAGCAGAGGAATCACTTTGTGTCACAGTAGTCAACATACAGTTATCCTTCTAGTGCATTCAGAGACTTTATATTATCCCATAAGGGGGCTGCCCAAGACATGGGACTCACATTTAAAATCCAGGACTGTCCTGGGCAATTTGGGACACATGGTCACCCTAGAACATCGATAAAACTGGAATTATAAAGTGTCTGCAAAAGTGTGGCAAAGGGACATAAGGATATGTATAAACATTTAGCAACATTTTCACTATGTGCTAACTCCAGTCTGTCACTTTTTTCAAATGGTCTTGTCCAAATAAGAATTGTGTTGCAATGTATTTATAAAGAGATTTGCTAATTGTATCAAAAATAAAAAATAAAGGCAGTTCTAGTGACTAAAGGCCATATGTTCAAAGAAGTAGAAAAATATCTTTTGTCATTTGTAATGACATTTCAAAGTCATTGTTGTTGGGCTCAGTAATATTTGCATACCTCCCAACATTTCAAATTGTCTAGGTGGGACACTTGTTTTTTAGGGGATGTTACCGGAGGTGGGGCTGGTGGGCGGAGCATTACAGAAAATGTTTAGGCTATTTCTTGACCTATTGTGAAAACCAAATAAATGACTTATAAGAAGACCAAAGCATTTCATTTACACATACTAATTTATAATCACATATACTGACGTTTAAACAAACATTAATGTGAGTTTTATTGCTGTAGAGCAATATGATATACTTATATACATACCATAAAGTCTGATCTCCTAAAAAGAGGGACATCAGGGTGGGAAAGAGGGACAGAGCGATTTGGGTCTAAAAGAGGGACTGTCCCTCCTAAAGAGGGACACTTGGGAGGTATGTATTTGAGTTGGTTGTGAATGGAAACATGTCACTGAAGTACGATTTCTGACTGAAATTGTCATATGTAAGGACAAAAAATGTGACATTTCCTCCAATTTTTCTTAACGTACAAATACCTTTGTTTGCTCAACATTTTTTGTCATTATATACAACTAATTTTCTTTACCCCTCTATAATGCTGGCAAATTGTTTAGTCACACCCTTGCCCCTCCCCTTTGCCTGACAGTTCTGGAGCTGTGTCATACATGACGGACATTACGGGCTTTTTGTCCTATATTCTATACACAAGGTGGTTCATGCATACAATTACTTATTTTTGTCGATCATGAAACATTTTTGTCATTGTCCCTTTGAACATATGGCTTTAAATCTTAACGCCAAGTATAAACTTTTCTTAATGAAAGTGTATTGTGTCAGCTATGTATGCAAACAAATATTCCTAGTTGCTATTTCTCTCAGAATATTCTCAGAAAATTCTCAAATACTTTTTTTACTTGACTTTACTTCTCTATAAATATGACCGGATGTGAACTTTAGAGACAGTTCTTAAATGAATGGTAAGAATACTATTTCTAAATCTCCCCCATTGGCTCAAGGTGCATATTTATAAAAGCAAACTGGAGTTATTCTGAGGTAAACTAACAGCATCATAGAGGATAAATAAATATTCCTGTTATTTTAAAATGGGCTTTTAACCACTTGAATGCTAGAGAGGTCTCACCAGGGGCGGATTGTGGTGCAATACCAACCCGGGGGATTTTTTTAATTTAATTGGCTCACTATCTGGTATTCAAGTGCAATAAATACTGTACGCAATATATTATCAGTTAGTAATCACTTGTATGCCAGAGAGGTGTACAGTAATGCATTCTGCAATTAACCCATTGATTGTCCCAAAGGTGCACAACACATTGCACAGGAATATGTATCTCAATGAATAAGCCCTTGTATGCTAAAGATGAATAATTAATCAGTAATTAACATTTTTTTACCTTTCTGGCATACAATGGGTCAATTACTGATGAATTATGCCTCTCTAGCATACAAGGGGTTAAACAGTGAGGTATTGCACCTATGAGGAATTCAGTGGGTTAATAGAAGAATAAAACAGTGCTGAAATCCTCTCTGGCATGCAAATGGTTAATAACTGATTATTTATAACTATCTAAAGAATACAGGGGGTTAAAGGGTTAACAGATCATAAATTAAGCTTCTCTAATAACAATACAGTTAGTTAAGAAAAATGAATACCATTTGGAACTGCCAGGTGGCTGGGACCAAGAAACTTTGCCTGAACCAGGACACACTGCCGTCAGAGCAGGGGCGGCTAAGTCAGCCTTGGGGGCGGGACAGATATAGAGAACAGGACCCCGTCTTCACTGCTACTCAGCTCTGGTGAGTTGTGCCTCACATCCACAAAGTTGTGGACTGGAGAGGTGAGATCATATGATCTCCCTACCGTCCCATAACTGGGTGGCCCACCGGGGGATGCTCAATCCCCCGACAGGACAATGCGCCCCTGGGTCTCACTTTCCAATGCATTGCTAAGAAAATGGGAGACATCTCTAAAATTCAAGGGGTTGAAAAGCTCAAAAGAGCATTAGGAATTTATCCCCTATGGTGCAGTTGGTTTTCTCCAGACTAACTCCAGTTGTTTTTTTATAAATATGCAACTTTTCCACCAAAGTTTGCAGCAACACAAAGCTACAACACAAAATACTTGCAGCTGGAAAAGTCACATGTGTTCTACACCAGAGAAAACAACAGTGTCTATTCTGTGAAACTTGTTATTTCAACAAAGTTGTTGAAACAAAGCCACCCATGTCAATTAAGTCTAACTCATTGCAAAGATTTCTGTACCACTCAATAGTTTTGTAGAAAAGTTATTTTATAAAAAAAAGTCAATGTTTATTTTTAACTTCAGACTTTGTTTGTTTTGTTCTGTGACATCTTTACATTCTGACAGACATATCTAATGATCATTTTTCCATCTTTCTTGTACATCTATGTTTTTCCGAAGAGCATGCATTCATTGTAAAGTCAACTATGGAAAAAATAGTTTGCAGTTTCTGGATTTTATACTTGAATTTTTACCATATTTAAAGCGGAACTTTCACGTTATATGAACTTTACGTTTGTTAGTATGTTTCCCCAATGGGTACCAAAAATGTATAGCAATTAATATATAAATTGATATAAGTTGTAAAAAAGTACCTTGTATGTAAACTTAACGTTCTTGGAGATCGTGGCCATCTTTGCTTTTAAGAGTATATGCGCATGCGTTAGCTCTCACTGTGTCTGTCAATCACAGTGGAGTGAACTTTCAATTTGCACTAGCGCTATGCCCCCACGATATTCCAGATGTGCCACTCTTGCATGTCTAGCTGCTTTTGTGAATACAAGGATTTATGTAACTGGCTTAAATAGTGCGACCGAGTTCCATGAACCTGCTCGCACTATACTAGCAGGACCTGAACACGTACAATGCATGGAGCGGGACAGGTCACGTGATTTAAAGGGTAATTCTTTTACATGTCCTGTGGGAGTGGCTTGGTTACCTTAAGGTAACGAGCAGTACAGATTTTGCCGTGGAAGACATTCAGAGGTACAAACTTCTATGCTATCTTGCGAGACTTAGATCAATTTATGAACCGTTTGAAACACATAGCGATAGAGGATTCATGTATAAGAAAAGATAGAGACCCACTCATGCGGACATGAAAGTTCCCCTTTAACTATTAGACTTTAAAGGGGTAATAATACTTACAATTTACTAATCCCAATATTGTAGGTATAAAAAAGAAATGAATTGCCCCCAGTGCCGTCTCTCTAACCTTTATGGTTTGATAAATAATCACTCGCAAAGTTCCCCCCTCCCTTCCCTTTCCCTGAAATCAGCGTTCTAGCTGACTGCAGGGGAATCTTGTCGTAAGACCATCCGGCAGCTCTGCAGCAGAGCCAAGATCGCATTAATAACAAATAAATTCTTCACTGAAATGGTCTTCTACATGTGCTTGGTTTGCAAGCACACGTAGAAGACCTTTTCAGTGAAAGATTTCTTTTTTATTAACGTAATCTCAGATCTGCTGCAGAGCCGCCAGATGGTCGTACAACAGGATTCCCCTGCAGTCAGCTAGAATGCTGATTTCAGGGAAAGGGAAGGGGGGAACTTTGCGAGTGATTACCTCTCAAACCATAAAGGTTAGAGAGATGGCACTGGAGACAATTCATTTCTTTTTTTATGCCTACAATATGGGGATTAGTAAATTTTAAGTATTACTATCCCTGCCATAACGGCTGAAAATGATATAATCATTACAATGTATTTTCACTTTCCTGCACAGCATCTTTTTGGACTTAAAGGATATGTTGGATACTCGTTTTTTTCAAAAACTCCTTTGATTATCTCAGCTGATTATTGCTAGACTTTGGGTTTCAACACTCCTCCATAGTTGTTTTCTTCTTAGCAAAAGCCGATCCTTTAAGACCTGTGCCATTATCTCAGCTTGTTAATGCCGCTATTTTACTCTTCTTCACTTATCTTTTAGTTTTTTGTACAGAGATGATATTTTTTTTCTTTTTTCTTCTGACTGTAGCTCATCAAATGAATTCAGCCTTTGGCAGGCTGCAGGCAATTTTATTTCCACAGTCCTGCTCACCTCTTCTGACACACTGTAATGATGTGTGTTGAATCCTTTCTTTTGTTCATTACACAAGTATGAAAAAAAAAAGACCATGTCTTACAGTTTACAGAATGAAAGCAAAACCTGTTGCTTAGCAACAAATACAGATTTAAATGTGTAGGTGAAAATAATAAATAAAAAATCACTTACAAGGATCATAAGACATGGTTTAATGAACCTATTTATATCAGACTAGTTGAACACAGTGCCACAGTGTCACAGCCACCCGGTCGCGGGGCAGTCATGCGCAGTAGAGACTGTCCGCGCAACGGCTGATACAGAGCTGGACGATCCTTCGGAGCGCCCAGCTCTGTATCAGCTGTGGCGCGGGCAGTCTCTACTGTGCATGACTGCAGCACGCGCAGCAGTGTCTACTGCGCATGTTGCGCCATTACACACGATTTAGCGAATTATTATATAGGATTGTTGCTCAAAGGCTATTATGCCATAATCATTTGTATGTTTTACTGTGCAAAGCATGCAGAGTCGTAAATGCAAAATCACAATTAAATATCCCAACTGAATAAAAATATAGAGAAATATACACCTTTGTCCAGATATGATTTCTAAGATACAGTAAGCATCAAAAGAATAAGAGAGCAAAAACAATATTTCAGTGAAATGTGCTTTTGTTTTTAGAAGCATAAGCATGAAAATGCCTAACACAAAAAATTAAATAGTTTAGGTATTCATTTTATTTCTTCTAAAATAAGGAATTTAGATGCTGATTTAATAAGAAGAACTGTAGTTATTCTGAAACAAATAGAAGAAAAGACAGCGCACAAGAAAACTAAATGCAGCTTTTATTGAGGTACTAGTTGAACACTCCGATACACTGGCCACAGTGCCACTGCCGCCCGGTCGCGGGGCAGTCATGCGCAGTGGAGACTGCCCACACCATGGCTGATACAGAGCTGGACGCTCCTTCGGAGCGCCCAGCTCTGTATCAACTGCGGCGTGGGCATTCTCTACTGCGCATGACTGCAGCACGCGCAGCAATGTCTACTGCGCATGTCGCGACGTTACACGCGATTTAGCTAATTATTATATAGGCTGAAAAGTGAAACAAAGATAAAATTAATAATCACTGAGTAAGGGATATTCCCAATAAAATAAAGCATACAATAAAAGGAAATCCCCATAAAGGGCTATACTATAAAAAAAAAACTACACTAGTATTAAAGAAATGGGAAACCCAGCTGTATGGACAATCATATATAAAAAACCTAATTAAGGTCAGAATAAAAAGGCAAAAAAACACAAGGACAAATTTTGGTCAACTAATACACTATCAAGAATAGGGAGAACTGCAAAATATGAGATAAAATCAGCCCCAAAAATGTGTATTTGAGTGAGTTGGTTTGGAGGGCAAGACCAATGAATTGATGAAGTGGCAAAGACTGGTGTCTAATAGCCCATAATCAAATGGGGATGGTGATAAGAAAGTGGCATCTTCTCCAATCCCCTTTTGCTTGACTGCTAATTGGATTGAGTCCAGGTCAGAGTGTACATGCATCAAAGCCACCAATATTATCTCAAATTTTATGAAATGCTAGTATGTAGTCAATTAATCCATTATGATCATCAGATATCAACTTGTTCAATGCACATATAGATATACAGTATACATAATGTAATTCATTTAGTCTGCTCATCAGATCGCTACTTGTTTAATAGCACATCAGTAAATAAACTGTCAGTGGCAATCAGGTCCTGGGTGCTGCCTCTGATAGGTTCACTCAAGTCACCTCTGAAATTCTTGGGTTATAGTAGTACAAAGTCCTAGTTGTTCACCTAGTAGTTTTGCTCTTTGATCAAATCATTTCCGGGTTAATTGTTCCCCTTTCATCAGGATACTTAGTAGCAGAGAACGGCTAAAATGGCAGGTGTTCTATTTTAAGTGTCATCGACCAATCAAAAATTAGTTACTAGTTTGTATATACTAAATCATCCTTATTGGGTAAAACAGCTATTAGAACAATAAGTACAAGATGATAATTGGTACAATGTGCAAAGTGAACAAAATGACAATATATTAGACAATGTATCCTTCCCCGGGATAGAGCCCACTGAGTACAAACTAATGGAGCTCAGATTGAGATTGCACCATCAACCCTTATGTGGTTATGAGGCCGTTGTTATGTCATGGCTTTAATAATGTGAATGAGCTTGGATATATCTACTACGGGGCATGTAAGGATGAATATGGCTCCATAGACATCCCTTAAAATAATTCCTTATGCCCCCACTGGGTGCCGTTTCCCGACACTGAGAAGAATAAATTCCAGTACTAAGTAATGAGTCCCATCACATTCCCAGTGTATATATAATAAAAATAGAATATGTTGTGTGCACTCAAAAGGCTCACCTCAGGGATATATGAAAAATAAACACAAATTATAATAATAGCACGTAATTCTCAGTAAGCTAACAATAAAGTCCCCTAAATAGAAATAGTCAAAGTATTACTTTATATTGTTAAATAAGCTCCATTTTTATATAGTAAAATATTAAGATGCATGCAAGAGAACCTCCTTATAGATCGGTGTCCCACCTAATGGCATTGTACCTTTATTGCTGCATATTTAGTATGAAGTTCCAGTGCATCAATGTAAATTATCAAATTAGTGAATAATAAATAGAATGGCTACAATAGCATTTAATGAATAAGATGTGTCTCCCCCTACACAATATCAGTGCTTGCTAAGTATTTTTGGACAGGGGCACTGACACCATTTAGTATTACAATGTATAAATACTCGAGAGGGGGAAAAAGGAGACTTTTTTGGATAGAAGGATCAGTGTTGGGTTAAGTTCCCTCAAACGTTGAGCTGGAACAATCCTTTTAAATAGATTAAAACTAGTCTTGAATTATACATGCCTAGGGGGCTTGTAGTTGGTTTTTGGTGGGGGTTGGTGCAGATTTACAGATACCACAGGTCTAATTCTTCGTTAAGGCCTTCTGGTTCCAAAGTGTGTGCCTTAAATATTAGGCTTGTGCAATTCGATTTGTCCACATTCGGATTTTGGACGGATAAGGGTGATTCAAAACCATTCGGACATGGCGAAAATCTTAGAACCATTCGTTTTTAGAAGCCAAATCTGAAACATAACTGGGCAGAATTACATTACAATAGTCGGATATTCAAATGACGCTCTCCCCCGCATGCGCTGCTTTCCCTTCCTCTCTAGTCCAGTTAACTTCTTTGTTTCATGATATCTGCAGTCCAAGAAATTAGATTGTTTGTTTCATGATGGAGGGTGGACTAATGACATCACAGATGCCCAGACAGCTCCTGTATTTTCTGTTAGTGCTTATTGCGCTGTTGGAGCTGGGAGAGAGAAGAAGCAGATAGAGAGAGTGATTGTCCAGTTGTTGTGTAGGCAGGCAGATAGGCATAGGCAGGCAGCCAGCATTAGTGCCAGTTATTGCCACTGCAAGGGAGAGTCACCTTTGTTCCTGTGTAAAATATGAAAATTCAAATTAGGAGTTTGAATAATTTGTAGACTGACAAACACAATCTCACTGTTGTGTAGGGACTGGGAGACCATCTATCTTACTGCCACCGCAAGGGAGAATCATCAGTGCTCCAGTGTTAAATTTTAAAATTCAACTTAGGATTATGTTTGAGTCATTTGCAGAGTGACAGAATCTCACAGTTGTTTAGGGACTGGTATGCCAACTATCTTACTGCCACCGCAAAGGAGAATCATCAGTGCTTCAGTGTTAAATTGTAAAATTCAACTTAGGATTTTGTTTGTTGCAGAAAGGGCCTTGAGGAGGAGGGAGGGCCTGTGCCTTTACTGCGGTAAGGCAGGGCACCTACTGTGAACTTTCCCCATACATCCAGGAAACGACCGCACCTAAGGTCCTGTAGGGGACAGACCTTAGGTGGCGTCTCAGTGTCCCTGGATATTCATACGGATAAACCACTAGTCTCTGTTGGGCTCTCTTGGGGCAAAAGTTCCATTACTTCAGAGGCACTTATTGACTCTGGTGCAGTAGGCCTCTTCTTTGTCAGTGACTTCGCCCAGAAGCACTCCATTCCATTGCAGCTCCGTACCTCTCCACTTGCCCTCGAGGTGATTAATGGCAGACCCGTACAGCCGCCGCAGATCACCCACGAAACTTTGTCTATGGCTGTAGGGGCTCCCCATGAAATCTAAGAATTCCAGATTATCCACTCTCATCACTATCCTGTAATCCTGGGTTATACATGGTTGCGCAAACACAATCCCACACTCGATTGGGTAAAGGCTAAAGTCATGGCATGGTCACCCAACTGTTCCAAGACAAGCCTAGTAAAAGTGGGGAGAGTGCTAACCACATCCTCAGTCTCTTTGTTGTCTGAAGAGTACCAAGAGTTCCGTGATGTATTGGATAAGGGCGGGGCTGATGAGCTCCCGCCTCACCGCCCATAGGATTGTACCATTGAACTTCAACCGGGTGCCATACCTCCTCGAGGTCGAGTCTACCCTCTTTCTGTTGCGGAGAATAAGGTCATTATTATTATCCTTATTCTTTATTTATATAGCGCCAACTAATTCCGCAGCGCTGTACAAAAACTTCTTCCAAATGCTGAAAAATATTACTTTCTGACCGCAATGCAGTGATTAGATTTCTCGCTGTTTAAAGCCCTCTATATTATTTCAATGTATTTACCCCTAAATATCCCACTGCTAAAAATAAATATAAACTTAAATTACATCTAATTTATATGCCATCCATTCAACACCTCCCTTGACAGTATATTTCATAAACTGCCTGTCTGTCATGGACTCAAGAACGAGAACTGGACCAGTACTGTAGGTAACACAATCTTTATTAAGATATACAACGTACAGAATGAACGGCAACAGTAAGAACACAATACTATATAGATGACGTCAGGAAGAATAGTGCTGCTGTAGTGATACCGAACTGAGCACCAGAAGGCAAGCTGGAGATAAGCCGCCTCAGGTCCACACCTGAGGATCTACTTCATGTCCGCACCTGTACAGACAATGATCCTGAGTAAGGCTACTGCGCTACAGGTCCGTACCTGTATAGACAACGTTCATGAGTAGGCTAACTGCGTTACAGGTCTGCACCTGAAAACTGCAGTATATGGACAGAAGCAAGTAGAAGTCTGCCAGAGCCACCAAGAGCACCCAACAAATTATCCACTGGAGCATTGGTATGCTGGGTGCGCAGTGGACAACCCCAGGTAACACCAAAGTGGGTAGTCAGACAAGCTGGAATATACACAGAGCAAATCATAAACCAGAGCCGCAGGTCTGCACCAGATTGGTTATCGGACTAGCCAGGCTCATACACAGAGCGGGTAGTCTGACAGAGCCACAGGTCTGTACCAGGACGGATAGTCAGCCAGGCCAAAGGTCATACACAGAGGAGTTAGTCTACCAGAGATGCAGGTCCATACCAGAATGAATGTCAGCCAAGCCGGGGTCATACACAGAGCGAGTAGTCAGACAAACCAAAGGTTGGCACTAGAACGGGTAGTCAGGCAAACCAGGTAATGCACAAACACAAGCTAACTGCACTGGACACCACAAAAGGGCAACTGAGCATAGTGTCCAGGCAGTATTTAAGATTTAGGAACCAGGAAGAGGAGAAGTCAGAAAATATGTGCTGTACCTTTAAATGGAGTGCACGTCCATGCCTTTGGACGTGCGCCCATTATCTGTACAGACCCGAGCTGGAACCCAGCCCCAGAGCGAGCCACCAGTTCCATGCGGCTGGAGCCGCCAAACAACAGTGAAGCCGATGGGTCAAACTGCGGCTGGAGCCACCAGAGGAAGCCGCGGTCAGCTTGAGCAGCCGCCACAAGGTACGCTAACACTGTCATAACCTGTCTTTATTGTAAAAACACTTCTAATCATACAATATATTGTCCTATTATCTGGTCAGTCTGTTAAATTAAAGTTTTTGGTTTATATGATTATCAGATCTGTCCTACCACACTCCACTCCTTATCTCATGCAATATTCTAATTATAATTTTTTTTTCAGGGTGTATATAGTACCTATTCAGGCAAACTAATGTCTCAAAATTATTGGAACAATTTTTTTTCTAAAATTTTGAAAAATCTTAACTTGCTATTCATCCAGCCTTATTCAAAACAATTCATAATAGTGACGTTTGCGAATTCTCTTCTTATTTGGCACCATGTAGTCTCACCTTAGTTAATGGATTGTACAATATTTCTGTGAAACAATCCAGTCAACAATCCTACATTTCCCTTTACCTAACATGGATCTTGAGAGCATTAGTCATAATCATATAAACGGACCTCACAAGTAAACATGCCTTTGTGCCATGAAGGGAAGTAATTGGATATAAAAGACCATCTGTCTGCCATACAGAAATTGGATTAAAAAAGTCATACCCACATAGATACAGCATGTGATGCTTGTCACTGTCTGTATATTATTCAGGGGATTGAGTTTTCTTTTCAGAATGATACTCTTTTTTTAAGCACAGTTTCAGCTCTTATCTTTGTAGATAGCTCAGGCACTTTCTATCTCTCTCTCTTTCTCTCTCGCTCCATCACTTTTCCACTTTCCACTATTCACATCCATGATCCATTCGGAATTGATTCGGATGGACATTTTCACGCTTTTTTGCCTAACTCATTGCATTGAAATCAACGGGAAGACATTTTTTTCTCAACTGCATGAAAGTTTTCTCTGCTTTTCTACAGTCATATACAAGGGTGTTCGGTCTCACAGCAGCCATTCTGTGTTTGTGAGAGGAGAGAGCAACATGTTTTTGATCTAGAGAAGATAGACAAATAAAGGGGAATTGAATCTTAGTTTAGGGAGTCTTTTAGGTGGGACATTTGTTCTCTGTATTAGGGGAGTCTGGGGCACTCTGGAGGGGAAGAAGTGAGGAAGGAGGTTGACCCCAAATACCCCCACATTTTGTTGTGACTCATTGTCAAGACACAGGTAACTGGGGGTCCAAATTGCTTGAAGATTTTGCTTTTATTTTCTCTGTACTTGAGGAGTCTGGGGAAAGAAGTTGTTGATTTTGTTTTTTCGTTACATATTTTTTGGGACTGTCTATGGTAATTAGAAACAATTACAAAAAATTAAACAAATACATATATTAGACAGCTGACTGGGAGCCTGATGGGAGCTCTGTGACTGAGGCAGACTTGATAGACAGCAGACAACATGGAGAATTTTGTTGAGGGCCGCAAGACATCACACTCCATTAGCTGTGTACTGTAGAGAGTAAAAGCACACACAATAGTTGACTAATGTGCAGAAAATACGTAAGCATATGGGGAGAGTTGGAGCAGTGCAGGGACATGGGAGTAAAGTGGTAGTTCAAAAACTAACTGCAGCAATGATTGCTGTAGCATGTGCAATAAATGATGATTATCCCTCTCCTCTTGGGGTAGATGCAGTTTGTCAAGGTCCCACCTATAACACCACGCCAGTCCCCCAACCACTACTACCATACACATCTGCCACATTGTAGGTTGTACTTTATTTTTTTAATCACTTGACATCATCATGAATAAGTGCCAGTGTCACTTAAGCAGGAATTTAGTGTTGTGGGCAAAGGACAAATGCACTCTGCATGGTAACACATTTATAAAGGTATTTGTTGCTATAGGACTCACAGCTTTGACTTCCAGCTACTTATTTCTCCACTACAGCCCTCATAAGAAGTAATATTTTGCTGGGAAATGTTGCACCTTAGGAAACATAGGAGAAAATGTGTTGAATAGGTGAAAAATGTGGTGGAATAGGCAATAAATTTGCTGGAAATTTTTTCACGAAAAGTCATGTGGGAAATTTTTCTTACTTTTCGCCCACCCCTAATTATAAAAAAAAAGTTATGATTTTTAACTAGACCCCGATCGGCTCCTATAATTTATCTTGGTATGTGACTAGACCTCTGTCTCACATTTGGGATTTACATTTCATCAATTAGCTTTCAAAATGTAAATCCAAATATATAAAAAAAAATTAAAAAGAAATTAGAAGAATATTCATATTGCAGTTTTGTTAAGAAATCAGTAGATTGTTAATCTCCCAAATCTGTATATCCAAAACTATTTGGGTTGAATTCCAGGTTCTGGACAGGTAAAGCATTTAATATGTAAGACAAATGTCCTAGATTCTCCTACACTAAAATTAAATCTAATCACAAAAAAACTCATAAGTTTATTCATGAGTTCCTCATAGTATTATATGAAACTCTGGCATCTCTCATAACAATCTATTTTAAGTTTAATAGATGGGTGAAATAATTTGAAGGATGTATGAAAGTGACAAGTTGTGTGCCATATTATTTGCTATGAATGTGTGACTGTATAGCAAGCATCAATTCCGTACTTATGTGTGATGTTGTTGTGCAGATATTCTGCATCCATGTTTGCTAGAATTGAATTGGCGAGCAAGTGTTTTATCTGGTTGAGTTTTTTTTTGAGTAAGGATTTTTTTTGTATGAACATAGAGGTGTTATTGATAAGGGGTTGTAATATATTTCCAGGAAACAAGAGATCTTCTCAGTCAGTGTCCATACTTTCTATTATTGACATTCCAGGTTATCTTGATTTGTGGATTTTTAGAAGAATGTTCAAAGTCCCCACAACAGGGTTAATTGGTGCAAACTGCTTCAGTTCTGGTTGTGTATTATTTGGGAAGAATTTAATTATATTTTTGAGTTGTATTGTATAGTTTTTGGTTGGATATTGACTTTTTTTCATAAATGATTTTAAACTATTGTCTATTTCCTTCTGTTATGCAGTCCTTATGCAGTACTGATTGAGCGATAGATGAGAGTTGGTACCGTGTCAGCCATAGAATTACAGGAGGCAGATATAATTGTTGATACCTTTTATTGGCTAACTAAGAGGATTTAGAATGCAAGCTTTCAAGACCTTAGGTCTCTTCCTCAGGCATGTTATACAGATAAATATGAAAACATCTCTCTTAAATACAAGTAAACATTGCATTTTGTAGAATGGAAATCAGATAAGAGAACTCAACCCAGATCCAAATTCTTTGATCAGTCAATTGTAAATTGCACTCCTCCTCTGAGGCTTTAGAGGTATTTACAATGCTAGTGGGTCTGGTGGAAAGGTCAATCCATTAAGTGATAATGTGACAAGAATTCTCTGTCCTTATTCAAACCATTATGAATAGCATTAAACTTTAACATCAACTTAACCTCCCATACTTTTCTGTCCCTCTGAGTGCAGAACAGTCCTATCAATACAATTAACTTAATGTCCCTGATATGCTGTCTGACCCCTTCAGTCTTTTTGCACTGCCTGCTGATAGCCACAAATTCCCCATATATTCTCGCTGGCCACTGCAGCCTTGTTTCTCTGACCCCTGTAGCCACATGTCCCCAAATCCACTAGCTGGAGCAGTTTCACAGGCTCACTTACAAATTACATCCTGGTTGCAACCCAGAAGTACATGATAAGCAGTGAGCACATGGAGCGATACAACTTCCATACACCACTAGCTATGAAAACATTATGGCCTCCCCACTAGTAGGATGGGCAACACAATTTTGCACTTGGCCAAAGAGGCCCCCTCAGAAGCCCATGGCCCTGGGGTATGCTGGTGCACCCAAATATTAAAACAGCCCTATCATGCAACATATTTTGCTGCAATCAATTTCATCAAATTGTGTAAACAACACTGCCCAACACAATTTATACAACATTAAATGATCATATTCATGTGCATCAGCAAATATTGTATCTATGATACAATGAACTGAATGTAAAATGGCATGCTACACTGGTGAAACTGTCCTAAAGCTTACCCTAAGAATGAATCCATACAGATACTCAGTTAAGAATCAAAGTAATAAAATTAACCTCTATTGTTCATAAGTTGACACAGAGAAACCACATAACCTTAAAAAGAAAATACTCAGAGGGAAATTGAAGATACCCAAGTGAGAAAGAGATGGAAAATAAAGTTGATAAGATTTTTCAAACTCACTGGACTAAGTATGGACTTAAAGGGATAGTAATACTTAAAATGTAAAAAAAAAATATGTTGTAGGGTTTATCCCCCTGAGTAAAACAAGGGAACTCCCACTGCTGAAAGGTGTTTCATTCAAAAGTTATTAATTTTCAAAGTTGAATTTTTTAGGTGCAATATCACAGTGACCTGAAATTGTACAGTGGCGCTCTGGTCAGTTGACCATAAATCTCCATAGGATGGTGTAGCAACAGCGCCACATTTTTTTTTTTACATTTTAAGTATTACTATCCCTTTAAGGGGATAGTAAAGTCCCAAAAAACTATGTTCTAAATCGTAGCTGCATAAAAAAAACATTTAATGTGCTTAATCCTTTCTCTCAAACCGTTATGGTTTGAGATATGTAATAAAATAAAGACCTCTGCTCCCTCCCCCTTCTCATGCGTCCGCTGTACAGCGGACGTCATGAAATACTGCTTCCAGGACCAGACGGCGGCTCTTGAGGTGCGCTGTCATCTAGATGTCTAAGTATAATTACTTCAACGGTCTACAATGTGTGCTTGCAAGCCAGGCACAAGTTGTAGATCATACTGATGAAGTAATTATACTTAGATATCTAGATGACAGCACTCCTGAAGAACCGCCTACAGTTTTGCGACCGGAATCTGCCTCTGACAGCTTTACAGCTCGTCAGGCAGAAAGAGGAAGGAACGGAGACCTTTATATTCTTATTTATCTCAAGCCATAATGGTTTGGGAGAAAGGATGAAGCACATTAAAGGGATAGTAATGTTTCATAATAAAAGCAGCTCTAATTAATCATCATAGTATTTGGACTTTGGAAAGTGTTATTTCAATTCTGTCAGAGTTGTACTTCCAGAGTAATTCAATGACAAAGTGTCCCCCTCCCGCCCCTTTTACTGATGTAACACCGTTCAGCCAAAGCAGAAGGGAGGTGCCCAGGTAGACTGCAGAGAAGGACAATCTTCAATGAAGATAAGGGAAAAACCTGAAAAGCTTGTCAAGGGGGGGCAGGGCTTTCATTGTTCTCATAGGAAGAAGATTGTCCCCTTCTGTTATCTGTCTGGTCTATGGACTGGATTCCACATCTGAGAAGAGATGGCTTACACTAGGTAAAAGGGGCGGGGAGGGGAAACTTTGCTTGTGATTATCTCTCAAACCATAAAGATTTGAGAGATAAGACTTATATCATTCTTCATGTTTTTTTAATGCCTACAAAATAAAATAAAGTTAAAACGAAGTATTACTATCCCTTTAAGTGTTGTTTTAGTGCAGCTACCATTTAAAACATACTTTTTTTGGGAACTTTACTATCTCTTTAAGATTTATCTCACATTAACAAAACTTGATATGTTATTTTTTTTTAGTTGTTACATCTTCATTTAAAAAAACAAACAAACAAAAAATATATATGCATGTGTATAATGACATTTTCTCTATCTCCTCTCCTTGCCTGTCATCTACTCCCTTTCTCCATATTCTTTTCGTCCTACCCTGACCTTCTTATTTTATGATCTTTAAACTGGTGTGATCTGTACATTATAAGTCTATATTTTCTTAACTCATATATTGCCTCTCACATCAAACATGGATATTGCCTCTCACATCAAACATGGATGTTTCATTTTGATAATTAGTATTGTTTTCCTCTTGATAAAGGAAGGTAATTAATCTCAAACACTTGTCCTAAAAACGTAATATTAGTCCAATAAAATTGTACAATTACAAACTCTTATTTTGCATATAAATTGCAGGTTTGTCTGTGGCCCCTTATTGGATATGTTTTTTTTTTGCTGCTGCTTGAGAAAAATAGCTCATTCAACTGTGCCCTTAAAATAACTGTATCTTAATACAATAACCCTTGAAAGACCATAAAGGTGTCCAGGACACCTTTTCTCAATATGTTACAAGCTCCTCCGATTCTTACAGGGAGGTGCTATCCATACTGCAGTCTTTAAAGGGATAGTAATGTTTCATAATAAAAACAGCTCTAATTAATCATCATAGTATTTGGACATTGGAGAGTTTTATTTCAATTCTGTCAGAGTTGTAGTTCAAGAGTAATTCAATGACAAAGTATCCCCCTCCCGCACCTTTTACTGATGTAACACTGCTCAGCCAGAGCAGAAGGGAGGTGCCCAGGCAGATTGCAGAGAGGGACAATCTTCAATTAAGATAAGGAAAAACCTGAAAAACGTGTCAAGGGGGGCAGGGCTTTCATTGTTCTCATAGGAAGAAGATTGTCCCCTTCTGTTATCTGTCTGGTCTATGGACTGCATTCCACATCTGAGAAGAGATGGCTTACACTAGGTAAAAGGGGCGGGAGGGTAAACTTTGCTTGTGAATATCTCTCAAACCATAAGGGTTTGCGAGATAAGACATATATCGTTCTTCATGTTTTTTTAATACCAATAAAATAAAGATAAAATGAAGTATTACTATCCCTTTAACCTCTATGTATTGTTTGTTGCAAATGAAGAACATGAAGAACGATATAAGTCTTATCTCTCAAACCTTCATGGTTTATGAGATATTCACAAGCAAAGTTTCCCCTCCCCCCCTTTTACCTAGTGTAAGCCATCTCTTCTCAGATGTGGAATCCAGTCCATAGACCAGACAGATAACAGAAGAGGACAATCTTCTTCCTATGAGAACAATGAAAGCCCTGCCCCCCTTGACAAGTTTTTCAGGTTTTTCCCTTATCTTAATTGAAGATTGTCCCTCTCTGCAGTCTACCTGGGCAGCTCCCTTCTGCCCTGGCTAAGAAATGTTACATCAGTAAAAGGGGCGGGAAGGGGACACTTTGCTTGTGAATATCTCTTAAACCATAAAGGTTTGAGAGATAAGACTTATATCATTCTTCATGTTTTTTTAATGCCTACAAAATAAAGTTAAAACGAAGTATTACTATCCCTTTAAATTGACCTACACTATATAATGTTTTGCAGTGCTTTGGAGCTGTCTGTAGTATCCAAAGGATTCCAAGAGTGTCGGGGGTGCATTGAGAACATGAATGCAGTCTTGTCCAAAAAGGAAAAATGTCATGTACAGCTGAGTAAAATTTTGTTTTGAAAGAAGTGAAAAACTCACTGATATCTGTAGGTCACTGATTATTATTATCTTTCCTTCTTTACATGACTGGCAGCTAGTCATTTTAGTTGATACACTTTGTAGTGACTTTAAACCAAGGGAACATTTGTCTTGAATTTCCTTCATATATTTGTGACAGTGCACTTTGGAACCTGATGTGCCAGATGGCCTGCTCTTCACATTGCCTTCTATTTTGTCATCTCCTTTTTATGTAATTTCATCAATTTGTGCTTACAGGTGAACAGGTTGCATTTCTAAACAGATACGATTTGAAATACTATTTAATTACAGGGCATGCCATTGCCTAAGCACCACAACAGCTGCATGTATACCAACACATTATTTTCAGTAAAGAGAATAAATTGTCTTTGTCATTGCAGTTTTAAATTATTTGTATTTGGTTAGTTTTATTTTTTACATCAGCAAAATACACCTTTTGTATGACCGTTACTAACCCCTGGCTTCCTTCAAGAGACACTAACACTTTCTAATAATAATAACAATAATAATTATAAACGTCCACTTATCTTAATCTAGTATAAAATCCTAATGGCAAATATGAATTAATTCTATCTGGACTGGTTGCCAAAAATTAATCTTTATTAATTACTATTGGATATCATGTTCATGAAGGAACATATGATTCTTTGTTGCAACCACTACCCCAAATCGTTCCACTGAAGTAAGCTTGCCTTCTGAAGAAGTTCAAGGGATAGTAATGTTTCATAATAAAAGCAGCTCTAATTAATCATCATAGTATTTGGTCCATGGAGACTGTTATTTCAATTCTGTCAGAGTTGTAGTTCAAGAGTAATTGAATGATAAAGTATCCCCCTCCCGCCCCTTTTTACTGATATAACACTGCTCAGCTCAGAGCAGCAGAGCAGGTCAGTTGCAGAGAGGGACAATCTTCAATTAAGATAAGGGGAAAGGCTGAAAAACTTGTCAAGGGGGGCAGGGTTTTGATTGTTCTCACGTAAGAAGATTGTCCCTTGCTGTTATCTGTCTGGTCAAGAAACCAGTTTCCACATCTGAGGTGAGCAGTGTTACACTAGGTAAAAGGGGCAGGAGGGGGTACTTTATCATTCAATTATTCTTGAACTACAACTATGACAGTATTGAAATAACACTATCTATGGCTCAAATATGATGCAGATTAATTGGAGCTGCTGTTTTTGTGAAACATTACTATCCCTTTAAACCCTTTGAGTGCCAGAGAGGTATGCCCTGCATTGTTTTGCAATGCCTAGGATGTCTTTCTGGCAATCAAAAAGTTAAGTGAGAGGTAATTGTAGACCAAGGGAAAGATGACCTAAGTCAGTGATTCACAGGGAACAGGACACAACAACAGGTCGGGATTTAATCCTATGAGTCCTAGCACTCAAAGAGCCAAGAATATCCCCGATTAAAAACAGAGCTATCAGCAAACATACAACCCCCCCCCATCCGAAATAATTTGCTTTTGGTCTTAATACTTAAAAAATGCCCTTTCCAATTATGAAAACACTGTCCACATCCTTTAACATGTGTTTACTTTGCTTCTCAGATGAGGGAAAGTGCTGCCATCTTAAACCTGTTGAGCATGATAGTCAGAGCTATCCCTGTCACTTGCCTGCTCATTTCCTCATTCATTGCCTCTATAGAGCTATCTGCAACAAACAGAGACATGAAGGAGCAAGCTAAACAACTAATACACATTAAAGGGATAGTAATACTTCATTTTAACTTTATTTTATTTTGTAGGCATTAAAAAAACATGAAGAATGATATAAGTCTTATCTCTGAAACCTTTATGGTTTAAGAGATATTCACAAACAAAGTATCCCCCCCTGTTCAACCAAATCAGAAGGGAGATGCCCAGGTAGACTGCAGAGAGGGACAATCTTCAATTAAGATAATGGAAAAAGCTGAAAAACTTATCAAGGGGGGAAGGGCTTTCATTGTTTTCATACAAAGAAAATTGTCCCCTTCTGTTATCTGTACTGTCATACAACCTGATCCACATCTGAGAAGAGATGTCTTACACTAGGTAAAAGGGGCGGGGAGGGGAACTTTGCTTGTGAATATCTCATAAACCATAAAGGTTTGAGCGATAAGACTTATATCATTCTTCATGTTTTTTTAATGCCTACAAAATAAAATAAAGTTAAAACGAAGTGTTACTATCCCTTTAAAAAGTAACATCTTATACTGATAGATCTAAGACGTTGCTTTTCAATGTGTATTCATTGTCTTGCATGCTCCTTCATGTTTCTGTTTGTTGCAGACAGCTCTGTAGACACACTGAATTGGACCTATGGCATTACAATTAGATGCCTGTACTATAGATTGTATTGCAGGCAAGCTCCAAGGTCATGTCAGCATTTAATATTAAAAGTGTATTTATTGAAAATGATATTATCTACCTCCAGTTGTTTTTGCTTCCATTTTCATACGGAAGAATGATGTCCTGACATGGTAGCTCCACTTTAAGCACACTTGGAGCAATCACAATACCTTAGCTACTGATTACCCACCTGTTAACAACAGTAGGGATGGGTGAAACTTTTCGCCTCAAACTGAAATTGGTGAAAAATGGCACTTTCCGGTGGGCAAATAATTTTCCATGAAAAGTGCAGTTTTTCCATCTTTTCCCACTTTTTTCACCCATTGAAATCAATAGGAACACTGAAGTTACACACAACACATAGCAAATATTATTTTATTTCCCAAAGGCATAGTATAAAAGGGGCATGAGGGTGCCTGTGTTGGTGGGGGTGTGGGGAAACAATCAGTTGAACGGGGATGATTTTTTGGGGGGTTGTTTACTGAGATTGTGGGGCAATTAATAAAAAATAAATCTTAAATAAAATTAAAAAAAAAAACCATCAGACATGGTATAAAAGGGGTCTGGGGAGGGTGCCTGTGTTGATGGGTGGAATCTGAGGAATGAATCAGTTGAACAGGGCTTTTGTTTTGGGGGATTCTTGACTGGTATTGGGGGACAGTCAATTTAAAAAATAAATAAATATATAAATAAATAAATTTGTATGTATAATGATAGACAGGAACCCTCTGACATAAGCTGCCACTTGACTTGATAGATTATTTTGTAGAGGATAATTTGTTAGATTTGTTGTTAGAGGCCCAAGCCCTAAGGAAACATTGATTTGTAGGACTTGGGTTTGTTAGAAACAATCCCCCCAAAATAGTATTTTTTTTGTAGGACTATGGGTTTTTTTTGTTTTGTGTTTTTCAAAGCACAAGTCCTGAAAAAAATGCCCTGCTGGCCTAGTGCCACAATTCAAGATCAATGAACAGTCTGGGCATCTTTTACAAACTCTGGTCTCTGTGGGAATATCAACATTGCACATCCCAGATATGAGATCTGAGCTGTTTCCCTAGTGTGTCTATCCTCGGGATACACCATTCTCTCTTATACCAATTGATAGCTATGTTCATGGAGTAGCGCCTGGTCCGATGGTGTCCCCTTCTACCCTCCTAACCTTCACAATCATCCCTTCTAATTTTCCTTCTCTATGCGGTCTCTCTTTTTCCTTTCTTACTCTTCACTTATGCTACACGGTCATCTTCCTTTCTACCTTATTTTTCATCCAATGAAATTGCTCAGGATTTACCTAATTATGGTTAAGTCAGTCTACGCTCCTCCTTTTGGAGTATATCAGAATGATTCTGTACCTAGTAATTTCTCACCTGTGTAGTCCATATGAACATCCCCTAGGGCAATGATCCAATTCCCGGCTTTGTTGTCCTCTACTAAGACCTTAAGTATTCTAATGTTACATGATATGCATATTACTATATTTCTCTTCTGTCATGCATACTTATTCTATACTTTGTTTCATCTATTTACTTCAATAAAATTTTAAAATAAAAAAATGCTTATGATGAAATATGATATGGTAATTAATTGATTGCACCAAAAAGATAACATCTATTACAATGAAGAAATCTCATTGTTGTAAAAATCATGCAAAGTTTTAGTTAGCAAAGAAAATGATTGAAAATTATAGTTGTTCTACTTGTAGGCCTTAGTAATTGTAATGTTTTGCTAGAAAATTATATGATTATTATCTAAATTTCATCAGGAGTAGGAGATAAGATAGATTTTGCAATCACTGAAAGAAATGGCATACCATAGATGAAAAGATCTGATATAAAAGGAAATCTTAGAAAAATACACTTTTATAACTTAAAAAAAGGTCTGCTTTTGGTTAGTAATTACATCATTTTAGTTAGTATGCATGAGGAACGTTTTGCTCAAGTTCTGAAACTAGTTTTTTTCTCACTCATATCATTGTTTTATGAATTTTATGAGGCTCCTATTAACTCTTTGAGTGGCAGAGGGGGTACACAACGCATTGCTCTGCCAGGAGTTGTATACCCCCCTGGCACACAAAGGGTTGCCTCCATTTCTTACATTCGCGGTGTTAAAGTAAAAATATTAGTCAAACTCTTATATGTGACAAAGAAAATATTAGGATACTTCAAAGTGGTTCTGTTTATAAATTAGATTTACTGAATATTTGCAAACTAATTCACTTTCCTTTTTCAAGCTGACATTTTGATTGCATGCTGTAAATCAAGCACAATATGTTCAAACTTGACAATCAGTTCAAGGCACCCAAAGTACCAATGGTGCCTCTATGTTACTTACCTCGAATTAGAGGTGGACAAAAAGTGAGAAAAATTTCCCACATGACTTTTCGAGAAAAAAAGGCCAATTTTTTTTTCTTTTTTGGGAAAGTTTTCACTTTTTTATCTAATGCAAAATGTTCCTCCTTTTTTTCTATTCCAGCAATTTTTTCACCTGTTCCAACACATTATTCTTCTATTCTAATACATTTTTCTCATAGTCTAACACATTTTTTTCCTATTCAGCACATTTTCTCCTATTGTATCACATTCTAACACATTTTTCTCCTATTCTCACACATTTATTCTCCTATTCCAACACATTTTTTTCCTATGTTTAATATTATGCAACATTCCCCAGCACAATATTACTTCTTCTGAGGGATGTAGTGGAGAAATAAGTAGCTGGAAGTCAAAGCTGTGAGTCCTACAGCAACAAATACTTTGAAAAATTGTTAGCATGTAGAGTGTCTTTGTCCTTTGCCCACAACACTTACTTCCTGCTTAAATGACACTGGCACAGATTCATGATGATATCAAATGATAAAAAAAAATAAAGGACAACCTACAATGTATCAGATGTGTATGGTAGTGGTGGTGGGGGACTGATGTGGTGTGATTGGTGGGACATTGACAAACTGCATCCACCCTGGGATCATCATCATTTATTGCACATGCTGCAGCAACAATCGCTGCAGTCCATTTTTTGTATTACCACTTTCCTCCCATCTACCTGCACTGCTCCACCATTCCACTTGTGCATTTGCTAGACATTACTTAACTACTGTGTGTCTTTCTACTCTCTACAGTACACAACTGATGGAGTGGGATGTCTTGCCTTGGCCCTTAAAATTCTCAATGTAGTCTGCTGTCTATCAAGTCTGCCTCAGTCACAGAGTTCCTAGTCAGCTGTCTAATATATTTATTTGTTTAATTATTTATGTTTTTATTTATTTATTTATTTTTAAGTTGTCCATCATATCTTATCACAGTTAGTCCCCCAAAAAATGTATATAACTAAAAAAAGTATTTTCCCAGACTTCCCCAGCACAGAGACAATAAAAGTAAAATCATTAAGCAATTTGGACCCCAGCTGCCTGTGTCTTGCCAGTCAGTCACATCATATTTGGGTCAACCTCCTTCCTCCCTTCTTCTCCCCCACTGTGCCTCCAGACTCCCCTACTACAAAAAACAAATGTCCTACCTAAATGACTCCCTAAAACTAACCATCAATTCCCCTATTTTTTTCCTATCTTCTGTAGCTCAAAACATGCTGCTCTCTCCTCTCACAAACACAGAATGGCATGCTGTAAGAGCTGCCTGGAACTAGTTTTGCTGGGACCTTGACAAACTGCATCCTCCTTGGAGTAGAGGGATCATCATCATTGATTGCACACACTGCAGCAACCATTGCTGCAGTCAGTTTTTGAACTACTACTTTACTCTCACGTCCCTGCACTGCTCCACCCCTCCCCCTTCCCCTTGTGCATTTGCTGGACATTACTGTATGGCAGGGCTGAAAATTTCAAGTCCTGAGCTACTAGCCAGGCCTGAAAAGTTACTCGCCACCATTTTCCATGCCTAGCCCCACCCATACCACCGCCTTTAACCCCACCCATCTCAAGTTCTCTTTGAATAGTAGCAATTGAGTTTTTCTGTAACGGACAAGCTAGCTGGTTTCAAATTAGACCACAAATCTTGGAGATCAGAAGTCTTACAGGAGGAACTTCTCCAAAAAGAGAAGTCCCATAAATGAGGTACTCATAGCAGGAGTTCAAATGTACCACAAATACATTTTATTGGTACAAAAAAAAATCACATATAAAGAGCACTTATTTTAAAAACAATTAAGAACACCTAAAAGTTAAGTAACCCCCAAAAAAACAGGTTGACGAAGCCTGTAATAGGTGATACTCGTTGGGATCTGTATCCGGAGGAGGTCTCCAGTTTGTCCCTGTGCTATTTCTCCCAACCCTGAGTATACCTTTGGCACATGATTTTTGGGGTTACTTTTGTGTTTAGAGGTGTTCACTTTTAGGTGATTATTTAGTTTGATGTGCATTATTATATGTGTCCTTTATATTATGCTCTCACTTGAGAAGGGTTCCAGGATTGTAGTTCTATACATCTGCTGACTTAATTATGTCATTTGAGTTGTTATAATTGACTCTTCGTGGACTGAGTCCACTGCTGCTGGTATTTGGGAGACTAGTATCTTAAACCTGGTATCACTGTTTTTTGCAGGTTTCAAACTGTTCTGACCTCCTCTGTGTTGTTCTTAATTATTTTTAGAATAATTCATCTTTATATGTGATTTATTTGTGGTTTGATTGTGTTTTGATGTCCCGAGTGCACCCCACCAGAATAGATGTGGATGTGGTGAGTGACAGACATTCACTCACAATCCATGCATGCGTTGCAGCTCTTCTGTCCCCTCTGTCTCACACGTGCCCCAACCAGCCAATGCATTTCATACTCCTCTGGCACTGGGGTCCCTGGTACACAAAGAGTTATCTCTACTGGCTTTGAAACAGTTTCAGATATTTATCTGACCTGTAGTTGCCCAAAAGTTGCCCACTGGCACTCAATGCTACTAAGTATAGAAGTACAATAATATAATAACACTGTCCACCTCCCCACACTGTCCAGCTGCCCCCACTGTCCATCTCCCCACACTGTCCAGCTCCCCACACTGTCCCCCTCATTCAACTCCACACACTGTCCACCTCCCACACTGTCCACCTCATTCACCTCGATATACTGTCCACCTCATCCACCTCCATGTACTGTCCACCTCATCCACTTCCACATACTGTCCACCTCCCCACACTGTCCAGCTCCCCACCCTGTCCCCCTCATTCAACTCCACACACTGTCCACCTCCCACACTGTCCACCTCCATATACTGTCCACCTCATCCACCTCCACGTACTGTCCACCTCCTCCACACACTGACACTGTCCACCTCCTCCACACACACTGACACTGTCCACCTCCTCCACACAAACTGATACTGTCACTGTCCATCAACACACTGCCCAACTCCCCACACTGTCCACCTTTCCATACTGTCCACCTCATTCACCTCCACACACTGTCCACTTCCTCCACACACACACACACACACACACACTGTTCACCACCTCCACACTGTTCCCCACCCCCCAGGTGAAACTACTGCTTTTTCTTCATGCTTTGACAACAAGAGCCTGCCCTGCATTATACTGCAACATCCAGTCTTTATGGTTCTTTACCTCAGTCAATCATCCGATTCAGACTGTTGTGCTATGGAGCGTGATGCTACCTGCGTCTGTTAATTGTTGCCCCTGGTCTTGTGCTCAGTAGCAGCTTAGTCCGCCTCCCATGCTGTCTGCTCCTTGTCTGCTGTTCCCGCTCCTCTTCATCAGTGACGTGAAAAAGAGTGACGCAGAAATGTGCCATCACCCTTCCTGCTCTGCCCACAGACTGTGACTTCCTTCCCACTTCCCAGCTATATGATGTAAATTGACAACGCAACGGGAACTCTCCCCCCCCCGCAACACCACTATACTCCCCAACCCACCTCCCAAATAACAGGCTGAGGCTGCAAAGAGTGGAGCCAGCATCCACTGTGTGACACAGCCCAGGGCCGGTAAATGAACTGGGTCATATGAGCTGGGTCACAGTCTGTATATATATTAAAAAAGTGCTGCATAGAGGATGGCGGCACGGGTGTCACCCGGTGCTGTGCGCATCCGCCGAACCCCCCCCCCCCCGTGACGCCACTGAGCCCTGTGAGATGTGAGCACAGTGAGTGGTGTCACTGACGCGGTTGAAAAAGCCACAGTGGGACCCATGTAAGGGCCAGCTCTGAACAGTCTTGAGTGCCCTGTCCGTGCTGCTTTCTCCAGGGGTGATATCCGGTAGGCAGTGTAAGTTGGATCATCACCCCGGGAGAAAACACCATGGACAGGGCACTCAAGCTATTATCGGAACGGAGTACAAAGGGTGAGTAAGGAATAAGGGTAGACACAGTACTTCAGTAAAAACAAAATTATTGTTTGAGGCTCAGTCTGAGAGTGGCGTCTGTGCAGTTGCAGTATTACTTGTTTGCTTATAATGGTGCTGGTGGCATTACATCTATAGTTAGGTTTTGTTATAATCTATTTAAGCCAGACTACAGCTCCCATTATCCTCAGAGAGAGAGAGAGACGGAGCAGCGCTCATCGACATATGTAGCTGATGCCATGATCAGATCCGGCTTGACTTTGACTCACCGCTCAGTAGTGCAGCGTGGCGGGTCACATGATGAACGTGATACGTCTGTCATTTTTAAATTCGACTCACCCTCACACAATTTCTACTCGCCAAATGCAAGCAGGCGAGTGGAAATTTTGAGCCCTGCTCTATGGTACACAACAAAACTGATGGAGCTGTATGATGTCTTGCCTAAGCACATTCAGCTGTCTGTCACTGTCACCTAATATATTTAGTTCTTCATTTTTTTTTATTTTTCCTTTTAATTTTTTTTGTCCACCCTATTGTTTTAAAAGTCTGTCCAAAAAAAAAAAATGTATTTTAAAAGTCAGAGATTCACAGCTAGAAACTAACCCGCAATCCAAATTTGCAGACTCTATAGGAATTATGTCCTTCCCAGGGTACAATCTCTTTTAGCCCACTAGTGCCTTTCACAGTGAGGAAATATCCTAAAGCTTATCATATTGGTCCTGTCACTACAGAAGTCCAACCACAAAATGCCAGACAATTAATCTCTGATCAAGAGAAGCAGCCAAACCCAGGTGTACATTTCTGCCTTGTTGGGCCTCATCAGTGAGGAGTAGCTGATCTCTCTAAGCACTGTGAGCAAGTGGTCCAATGCTGGATTCCCCCTATTACCATTGGGGTGACAAATCCCAAAGGTAATTTGCATACGTATGTTAAAAGTCAGAGCCCACTAGTGGGCTAAAAGAGATTGCACCCTGGGTAGACACCATTCCTACAGAGCATGCAAATTTGTACTGCAGGTTTGTTCCTAGTTGAGCATCTCTGACTTTTTAATATACAAAAAAACTGAAAAACAAAATCAGCAACTTCTTTCTACAGATTTCCCCACCCAGCACAAACACAATAACAACAAGATCAGCAAGCTAATAGGTCCCCAGCTGCCTGTGTCTTGCCAGTCAGTCACATGGAATTTTGTGGTATTATCTGGGATCAACCTCCTTCCTCCTTTCTTCTCCCCAGAGTGCCCCACTGACTCTCCTAATACAGGTAACAAAGGTCCTATCTAAAAGATTCCCTAAACCAGGGCTCAAAATTTGCACTCTCCACTAGCCAATGGCGAGTGAAAATTTAGCCCTGGCGAGTAGAAATTCAGCCCTGGTGGGTATGTTTTGGCTTGCAGTGGTGAGTAACTTTTCAGGTCTGGCTAGTAGCAAAGGACTTAAAATTATAAGCCCTGCCTAAACTAAACTTCAATCCCCCTGTCTTCTCTAGCTAAAACAAGGTGCTGCTCTCTCCTCTCATAAACACATAATGGCTGCTGTGAGAGCCTGAGACCCTTTTGTATGGCTGTAGAAAACTTTCATGTGGTGGAGAAAAAAATTTCTTCCCAATGGGTGAAAAAGGCAGGAAACAGCAGAAAATCTGCACTTTTCGTGGGAACTTTCTCACCAAGCAGAAAGTGCCATTATTCGCCGATTTCAGTTTGAGGAGAAAATCTTTGCCCATCCCTACCTGGAATGTCCTGAAGTCCTACAGTATACCTGTCATGGGGAGGTGACCATGTCAGACAGTCGGCTGATACCGACATCACACATACAGTATACCTGTCACGGGGAGGTGACCATGTCAGACAGTCAGCTGATACCGACATCACACATACAGTATACCTGTCATGGGGAGGTGACCATGTCAGACAGCCGACTGATACCGACATCACACATACAGTATACCTGTCATGGGGAGGTGACCATGTCAGACAGTCGGCTGATACCGACATCACACATACAGTATACCTGTCATGGGGAGGTGACCATGTCAGACAGCCGACTGATACCGACATCACACATACATGATTTTCAGACTTTCCCATAGATTTTCCATTCATTAGACATTGTGTAGACCATTACAACAGTCAGGTTAATAATGTGAATGACTGACATAGTGGCCACATAGGATACCAGGCAGAACACCACTGCTGTGTACTACAATGAATGTAGAAAGGTTTCAGCATGCTTCAACAGACTGCATCACTCATCGGATATACCAGTCCATGTGAGCAGGTAAATAAGAAAACAATTTTATTTTAGAATGGGCAACACTGTGACCACATGAGGAAATGGTTTTAAAGGAGTATTAATGTTTCACAATCAAATCAGATCCAATTAATCTTCATAGTATTTGGGCCATTGAGAGTGTTATTTCAATACTGTCAGAGCTGTAATTCAAGAGTAATTGAATGATAAAGTATCCCCCTCCCGCCCCTTTTACTGGTGTAACACTACTCAGCTCAGAGCAGCAAGGTGGTGTCCAGGTGGATCTCAGAGAGGAACAATCTTCAATTAGCATAAGGGAAAAACCTAAAAAATCTATCAAGGGGGTTAGGGTTTGCATTGATCTCACAGTAATATGATTGTCCCTTGCTGTGAGATGTCTGGTCCACTGATCAGATTCCACATGTGAGGGGAGGCAGCTTACACTAGGTAAAAGGGGCGGGAGGGGGAAACTTTATCATTCAATTACTCTTGAACTACAAATTTGACAGTTTTGAAATAACACTCTCTATGGCCCAAATACTATGAAGATTAATTGGAGCTGCTGTTTTTGTGAAACATTACTATCCCTTTAATGTATTTTGTGTGATAATTGCCTAAGATAAGTCATAACTCAACATTTTGTATCACGTGGTTTATTTGCTGCTTCTTATATGGATATTTTATCGTGCAATCATTTTAGGATTTCGATGACCTGTCATTTGGGAACATCTAGTGTGTGGGCAGGAATCATCAGTACTTGGGAGAAAACCACACCATAGAGCACAGTTCAGACTTTCAGAACCTACTTATCTTATACAGTTTTTCATTATATACTATACTGCATTTTTATAGGGAAATAATTTCTTATATTGTACTGTTCAAAAGGTACAATAGAAAAAAAGCACACTCATTGGATTACATATAAAGTATTGATTTATTGCATCGTTTAAACAGACAGTGGGAGTTATACCCTAAGATGTGATAATGCGGTGATAAAGCGAAGGGGACTTTTCCAGTGATATCTCTTCTCCAGTTCCTGAGTTATTATGTAGAACCAGTGTACTAAGATCTTCAAAGTTGGAGAAATCTTAGTGCATTGGTTCCATAGAATAAGACAGGAATTGGAGAAGTGATATCACTGGAGAAGTCATCTCCACTTTATCACCACTTTATCACACCCTAGTGCATCTCCTCCAGTGTTTCAGTCTGCTACATTTTTCTTTCTCCCATAGGGGGGGGGATTAATATTCTGTAAATCTCATTAATTTAAATGTGGCACTCTTTAAATCCTCAAGATGATGAGTTGGAGAGCTCTCTACCATTCAAGGGAATAAAATCTACATTTAAATTGATAGAAATCTTCATTTGAATGTGAATTAAATTTGAATATCCTTCTGATAAATTTTATTCTAATCTGGACTTTGAAGGTTAATTAGTGTGAACATAATACTCTGGGCTCTTTTTGTCAGATTATTTAGTATCAACACCTTTATCCCAACCCGAAAAACACAGTGCCATATATAGCACTGTTCTTCAAAAATATAATAACATATATCATAGAATAACTGCACATATTTTTCTAGGAAACAAGCCCTGATAATATGTTCCTTATCGGCGTGATTATGAAAGCCAGTTCAAGAGGTTTGAATATAAAGAACCTTGAGAAAATTCAGCATATCTGATGAAATGCATTGGGAGTAGCTTGTCAGCTAATGTCAGGCACTGAATGCTTGATTGACCTGTTGAGAGAACCAGTAGCTTCTTCCATGTGGCAGGCAGCTGAGCAACAGTGAAGGAACTATAAACTGCAGAGAGTTGAGTCTCCTTTTTTTTAGTATGTCTAGATTTTGCTTCTATCCAAAGTGCTTGCAATTCTTAAAGGGATAGTAATACTTTGTTTTATCTTTATTTTATTTTGTAGGCATTAAAAAAACATGAAGAACGATATAAGTCTTATCTCTCAAACCTTTATGGTTTAAGAGATATTCACAAGCAAAGTATCCCCCCCCCCGTTCAACCAGATCAGAAGGGAGGTGCCCAGGTAGACTGCAGAGAGGGACAATCTTCAATTAAGATAAGGGAAAAACCTGAAAAACTTGTCAAGGGGGGCAGGGCCTTCATTGTTCTCATAGGAAGAAGATTGTCCCCTGCTGTTATCTGTCTGGTCTATGGACTGGATTCCACATCTGAGAAGAGATGTCTTACACTAGGTGAAAGGGGCGGGAGGGGAAACTTTGCTTGTGAATATCTCTCAAACCGTAAAGGTTTGAGAGATAAGACTTATATCATTCTTCATGTTTTTTTAATGCCTACAAAATAAAATAAAGATAAAATGAAGTGTTACTATCGCTTTAAGTATGCTGACTTGCAGTTTTATGTGAGTGCAATTTAATTGTGTATTTTATGCATAGTACAAAAATTTTACACTATGTTTGCACTTTTTGCCTTTGTTCACATTATATTCAGACTCAGTATTGCTGAAAGACACAGGAGCAATTCTGGATCAGACCATCTGCACCAGAGGGGAAATATTACAATTCTTATTTATTTAAATGGGCCTTTAACTGCTTAAATTATAAAGTGGTCTACACTGCATTATTTTGCAATGTATCGGAGACCCCCTTAACATTCGCAGGTTAAAAGCCCCATTTACATCAACGGGAATTTTAGAAATTTGTATTCATGCCCAGTGGTGATGTTGGTTTACTCCAGAATTGTATCTCTTATTGAATTGTACTTATAGACCCTAAATAGCATTAAGAACCAAATTAAGGCTCTGTTGTAATATAATACACACTAGTTGAACAGCCCGTGTACATGGGCCATAATGCCAGGCAGCAAAGGCCGCGGTGCAGTCATGCTCAGTAGAGGCTTCTCGTGCCGCGGCTGATAAAGGAGCAGGGCGCTCTGAATTCTGACCGTAATTCTCTCTGCGCACCTTCGGTGCACAGAGAGGACTATGGTCTGAAATCGGAGTGCCCCGCTCCATTATCAGCCACGGCACAGGCAGTCTCTACTGAGCATGACTGCAGCACACCCAGCTGTCTGTTCTGTGCATGACAGCTTCTGACAAACATACATTAGCAAATTATTAGATAGGATTATTGGTAGGGTTAATTGGGGGCTTTCACCTAGACCCAGCCAGCTGTGGTGTTAGGCATCTATATGATAATGTCACATTCTCTTATTCACTAAAGTAGTAGTGAGAAAATATTACAGTTTTTTTACAAAGGGATGGGTACATATCTGGTGAGATGGCTCGGTTGGTTAATGCACCAGTTGTAGAAACTGTTTGAACCAAAAGGTCTCAGGTTCTAGTCCCAGCAGGAGCAACTCAGACTTTTACTTTTCCCAGGTATATAAAATGAATACCATTAAATTGGGTAATAATATATACACCCCCAGGACATCCTTGAAAACAAGAGACAATCTAAATGTATTCTTCCTGGTAAAATACTTTGATATTATTATTAAATTATGTATGAACAAGTTGTTTTGCGTATGACTAGCATATCTTAGGTTGTAAGAAACAGAGAACTGAAAAAAACACAATTGTGAAGCTAACAAGACGTACCTTAATGCCCATGTACAAAACATTTAAATATTATTATGTGTTAAACTTAAATTCACTCTATAGTAATGGCAAGTCAAGAATATCATTACACTAAAAAGAGGAAATCCCAGGTGTGATAGAGGACCCTCAGTATCATTCTGCACTTTATATAACAACACTCACATGGAATCATTTTGTTAGGTAACAAAATGATTTACCAGCTTATAGCATGAGGTGGATGTTAGACATGTTACCACTCAAGTGAAAGACACCTGAGAGACAAATACTTAACTCTTTGAGTGCCAGAGGGCACTTTGCAATGCGTTCCGTACCCCTCGGGCACTCAAAGGGTTAAAGATCACTTTTCTGAACAGTCATGACGTTCGCTGGCTAATATAACCCAGTCACCCCTCGGGTATCACTATTTTTTTGCATCTTAATTCCAAACAGATTTGAATCCTTTCAGTACAAGATGGTTGCCCAAATCATTGATTTTAAATGGGCATTGGGCATCCTTCTGGCACAGAAAGGGTTAAAGGCAAGTCAGCCAAAGTGTGAACGTAAAAACAACTTATAAAAAAATGCAGTAAAACCATCAACTTATTTTATATCCCGATCCTCTAGGTTTATTTAATTAGGAGCAAAGCATTGGACAGTCTCTAACATTTGATGAGTATCTATGAAAAAGATATGTAATGTTTGGAGTGCAATATATTACATTCAACATTTCATACCTTTGTAAGACTATAAAACTCAGTATTTTGCTTTTGTTTATGTTAATGTCAATTAAGTTGGTAAACATGGGGACAGCATTTTATGATTTTGCAAATTAAAGCTTTTACATAATGATATGCACAGTGTAATATGTGATTATGTGTGTTATATTAAATCGGTTCTCTAAAAATAATATCTTTTTGATTAGAGTGACAGATTGGAAGGTGGATCAAGCAGAGGGAGAGGAGTTAAGCTTTTGCAGAAAGTAAGAGTTCCTGTGTTACAGTACATTAGCAATCAAGTCAAAAAGATGAGCGGATATCTATTTTGGTTTGAAATAAAGTGACCAGAATGTCCAAATAACTTTTGTGTTTAATGAACAGATGGAGAAATGAGACTACTCCAGTAGCCTTGCAGTGTTTGAAGAACTTAATTGTAATTTGTAGTATATGTATTAGAACATCTAACAGCTTCTGCATTATTTTATCAATTTATGGGAATGAAAATCTATAATTTTTGTACAGGAAAAACATTGCAAATGAAAAAAAAACAATTAAATAATAACAAAAAAATATGTTATGTTATGGCCAGTGTTTTACTGAATTTTATAATTTGATATACATAGAAATAGCCCAAAAAGCATTGCACATTGTTATTTTGCTATGCCATTGTAGCAGAATGACCTTTGCATGACTCCCTTTTGCAAGACAGGTCTTCCTTGGCTCAACAGCTCATAGCTACCAAGCCAGGGGAAAAGGCTTATAGGCCTCAAAAGCACTCAACTGCCATAGACTCCACAGTGTCCCCATGTGCATCCAACCACTAAACTCACACTCATACAAGTCCCCATTTACCCCTCCAGTGCTAGTCGTCTTTTTTAGGCATTGGAGGGATGAAATGTCCAATAAGAGAAACATACAGTACCCCAAGACCCTCACAAACCTAACCTTGCCCACCATTAAACCCTCCATTGCTAGTTTTTCTGGAAAAGTATTGAAACCAATCAGCTCTGGCTGTACAAGGAAAGGAGTGGTTAAATTTGATAAACATTATTAATTTTTTAAAGTCCCAGTGACCTTAAGTAAATGTTTGGCAATATAATATTATCTACTCATATTTCAGGATAAAGTGTGTACAAAAAAATGAAGGAGGTCTTTGGACCCAAAAGCAACATTTTTAATTGAACAGGGCCCTGTTGTTCATTCCTGTATTTAATTAAATGAAAATAGAAATTGAAACTTTCACTTTACTTTTTAAAATCCAATTTAAATGGATAGTAATACTGAAAATATACTAATCCCCATATTGTAGGCATTAAAAAAAGAAATTAATTGCCCCTTTATGGTTTGAGAGATAATCACTCACAAAGTTCCCCCCTCCCCCCCCCCCTTTCCCTGAAGTCAGGGTTCTAGCTGACTGAAGGGGAATCCGGTCTTACGTTCATCAGGCGGCTCTGCAGTAGAGCCGAGATCATGTTAATAAAAAATAAATCCTTCACTGAAACAGTCTTCTAGGTGTGCTTGGTTTGCAAGCACATGTAGAAGACCGTTTCAGTGAAGGATTTATTTTTTAGTAACACAATCTCGGCTCTACTACAGAACAGCCTGATGGTCGTATGACAGGATTCCCCTGCAGTCTGCTAGAACGCTGACTTCAGGGAAAGGGGAGTGAGGAGGGAACTTTGCGAGCGATTATCTCTCAAACCATAAAGGTTTGAGAGATTGTACTGGGGGCAATTAATTTCTTTTATTAATGCTTAAAATATGGGGATTATTACATTTTAAGTATTACTATCCCTTTAAGGTTTATTGGCGTTTCCATAATAAAGCAATACAAAGAATGCAAAAATGAAAAGAACAACAACATGTCCGACTACAGTCTTTGGTCAGATATGTGTTAACATTAATAAATAAATAAATAAAAGGGTGGAAGAGAGGAGCAGGAAATGAGAGTAGGGAGGAGGGAAACTGGAGAAGGGGCAAGTGACATGCGAGGATTGAGGTTGTAAATAAGAGATATGAAGATGCCAGTCTGAGAAGATATATAAATGTTAGAAATGTGGAGAAATGCATGTTGGTGCAGGTGGGGGAACATTAAAAATGTGAGAAAAAAGGGAGTTTCTAGGGTCATTTCCCACAAAATCCAGATGACTATATATTTGTCTAGAGTACCGCACAGGCTGGCTGTGAGATGTTCCATGTGCTTCACATGAGAGAGTCTATGTAATATTAATTGTAGTTAAGGGTGGAAGGTGACTTCCAAAATTGTGCAATAAGACACCAGACTGTCAAGATATGTGTGATAAGTGTAACAGAGTTACATGGGAGGACTACCTATGTTCAAAAAAGCTTGACTCAAGGCACAAGTCCACCATATTTGGAAAATGTGTCGCTGAGTGCCGCAACTTCTCCAGCAGAGATATTAGGGTCAATAACATGTTGCTGAGTGGGAGTGTACCATCTGAGAATAATTTTGTATGCATTGTTTTAGTGGTAGTTCAAATTAAGGTTTTTGAAGCACCCTACCATTTTTAGTGAAAATAATATCAAAGTATTTTCCCATGAAGGATACACTGAGATTCCCTCTCATTTTTAAGTATTTCCTGAGGATGTAGATGTTATAATTACCCAATTAATCTACCTCAGAAGGAGGAAAGGCTGACCTGACCCTGCCAGGAATAGAACCTGTGACCCTGAGATGCTTTAACCAACTGAGCTATCTCACCAGTTACCATAAACAACATGAAATATACCCACATATTAAGGAAAAATAAAAGATTAACCTCAGAGATTCCATATCAAAATGAAAAATATATAATTTTGAAAGGCTGCAATATCAAGTTAACAAAAATGTGCACTTACCCACCTTCCACAGGAATTTCTATGAAAAGTACAAATGTTCTGTTTTTATTTCCACTGCATTGAACTGAATGTTCCGCCTCCCAGGTGGAGAGCTTCCCTCAAAGTATTTCCAATGTGCTAAAGTATAAGAGGGAATTGGTTTACTGCGGGTTGTCCATCTGTAAGAGAGATAGAGAAAGAGAGACACTGAATTATTGAAGCTAGCTAGTGTAGACAGAAAGCAGAGAGAGGGAACTGGTGTTGATTGATAGGAGTATTGGTAGTAGCCGCTACAAGTTGTGTTTTGGTGTTGTTGTGAAAGGAGAAAGGAGCATTAAAAAATAAATAAAATAAAAAAAATCCTTATAGTTGACAGAATTAGACAAGTGATCCTTCCCACCTGAGCTAGCTGGATGAGCCTGATACTCTACTGAGACCAAGTGACAGATACAGACATAACTACATCATACATTAAAAACAAGAAAAGCAGACAGGTACAAGTTCATCTTGACATACTCTGCTACATATACATTCAAACTCCTGCATACACAAGAACAAGTGGGACAAGATACTATAACTAACAAGTCTGTCCTATACTGTACTGAAAAAATCAATCCTTAGGAGAGAGGCAGAATTTTTATACTAGCTGCCGATGTAGTGGCAAACAGGCAAAGAGGAAGAGCTGGAGTTGCTTTAGGTGAGTATTGGTGTTATTTGCAGACAGTGACACTGACAGTGACAGACAAGGACAGATAAGGAAGTCAGTGGTGTGACTGCAGGGTTAATAATTTTACATAGGGAATGGCTGAATAATGCAATTTAGCTAATTCTTTTTAATCAGGCTTGTCCTGTTTGATACCTGACTGTTATTGTTATTGTACATCATATGCATGTGCTCTGTTGAGGTGCCATTGTAGTGTTATTCCTGTGCTCTCTCTCTAAGACTAATGTCTCCTATTTTTAATAGAGGAGCACCACTATGTCAGTGAGATAGTTCAGTGGTAAGTTCCCTGACTACAGAGCCTGTTCAAACTACAAGGTTGCAGGTTTGAATCCTGGCAGCTTCAACTCAGCCCTTCATCCTTCTGAGGTTGATAAATGAGTACCATTGATTGGGTAATAATAACATCTATTATTCAGCTACTGATTTGGTTAATTCCAAGAGTGTGTGCTCAAAATGCTTTGAGCCCCACAGGGAGAAAGATATAATACTAGTTATTACTATGGGGCTTTAGGAAAGGCACATGCAGTATATAATCACTTTACCTATTATTATGGAGCTTATTGAATTTGTGTAAAAAGGAAGACAACCTGGGCTGCTTCATACAAATTAAACATTGACCCTGTATAGAGCATATATTATGCTTATGTTTTAATTAGCTTGTTTCAAATAATATGGGTTTTGTTGCATAGTTTGGCCAAAACATGTTTAAGCTCGCTTACATCCCCAAGGTACCCCATTTTAAGTGAGTCCTATCTTATTACCATCATAATAGCTTATGAAAATGCTTTTTTTTATGACTTCTATTATGAAGAAGAAATTACAGTAATAATGAAATCAATGTGATAAAGAAGTTACAGCAATAAATATGCATAGTAATACCAAGAAGGTGTAACCAAGAAATAAGCACATAATTAATTAAAGAAATGAATTCCTCTGTAAAATGCTCTTAAGAAATAGAGACAGGAGAGAGAGAAAAAAAGAAAAGGGAGAAGATGCAAGAGGAGAGGAAAATATACACACCAGGTCATATTATAGAGGAAAAGAAGTGTGGCAGGAAGGGGAAAAGAGAAGGATAGGGAGTAAACAAAAAGAAATCAATGGGGGATGGCCAGTGACCTCTGGTTTGAGCCTCAACCACTGATACAATACTTCTGTATCTATGGAAAAGTAAAAGCTTGAGAAAGAACATCTTGTCTCTCATGTCGGGTTTTTTTTTTTTTTTTTAAAGATGCAACAGTTACAGCTTCATACAAAAGATAATTGACAAAATATGTACATAAAAATTGCAGATGATATGTAGCTAACAATTAAACATGGAAGGTATGTGATACAGGAGGTCTGCTAGATTCCAGATGCAAATGTAAGCATATAATGTTTGATCACAAATGTATATTAAAATTTAAAGTGAAAGGAAAAGTAATCAAGCATGTGTGTGCTTATATTGATAGGGGTCTTGCTTGAGAAACCATAGTGTAGTCTTGTGTTTCAGAAGTGGAGCTGATGGTACAAGAAGAGAAGCAAAAAATTGTTGAGTTGGGGAGAGGGGTCTCTTTTTTTCTGCCCAGGGCACCATAGGGTGGTCCAGAAGTCCAAGTTGTTAGAGAAAAAAATATATATGTATGTTCTTTAGTTAGTGCAGTCCTACCACTGAGCTGATAGATCAATCCTCTGGCCTAGTGAAGGAGTAAATGGACTCTCATAGACCAGTATCAGAGATCATGAAGGGATGAGAATTAGTGTATAGAAGCACTGCAAAGTGTTGTAGACCTCTCTGGCACTCAAAAGGTAATAACTCTTTTTCTCCATATTGACTTCTATCTCCTTCAACGCAGTGCTCTCCTGTTACCTCTGGTTTATGCTGGGCTCTTCTTCTGCCCCACGCTCTTCCTCCACACCTTCTCCCTGCCCCAAGCAGTGCTGAGACAAGACTGAGAGGCAGATCTGAGGGTATTCTTTTGAAAAGTCGCATTAAAAATATTGGTAGAATCCACATTAACCATGTTGCTCTGTTTAAAATGGCGACATGAGAATCTCGCGCTGCACAAAAGTGCAAGGTTTTCATGTCACCTCTTTAAACGTCGCTATTAAGACACATCCAGTAACGTCATACCCGGAATGATCCTTGCTTTTGCCTTGCTTGCTGCCCCCTAGCATCCACCCTATTGAGCATTGCAGTCACCCTGTGTTATTTATAGAGTGCCACCTGGCGTGAGAGGTGCCCACCAACCAGCCGGTGTCTCATGTAGGAACAAAATAAAAGAGCTAGGAGGCAGTGAGCAAGGCAAATACAAGGATCAGTCTGGGTATGACGTTACCGGACGTGTCTTAATCACTGTGAGAGAGAGAGACGGGCAGCGCACTGCAAGGTAAGGATGCCGGGAGTTGTGTTTTAATACGGTTATTCTGTCCTATATTTCTTCATGTCAGGAACATTTTTTTCTCTACTGTAATTACAGTAAATAGTGACGTTTAAAGAGGTGACACGAAAACCTCGTGCTTTTATGCAGTGCAAGATTCTCATGTCACCATTTTAAACAGGGCGACATGGTTAATGCGGTTTCTAGCAGCACAATATTTTTCAGGCAGCGTTTCAAAAGTGAACCAGACTTGAGAGGAGACTGAGATCATAAACTGCCTGGTCTACACTCTCTTCTCCCATGTGACACCAGATGGCAGCCTATAAAAGTATGAATTTCAGGAAAAACTTTGCATTCCTTTTTTCAAGAATCTTACCATCTGGTGAGTCCCAGACTATTGGTACTTTGGTATAGTATAGATTTTCAGTTCTGTCTTTGTGCCTTAAATTAAACTCATAGCTTCTTGTTGGGACCACAGGTTTCATTGCTTTAACCTTTTTTCTAATATTTACATTTATCTTTTTGGCTAATTTGGGTTCTATATAATAGTGGTCCATGAGGTTACATAAGCCACTTTAGGTATTAGTGAAACCTTAAACATAACTTGGTATTTACAGTATATCAAATTTTCTTGTATGTTTTTTTAATTATGTTTTGCCCTAAGAATCTGATTCTGTGCAATGCTGATACTAAAAACATTCTAGTGAAAATGCACTAATATATTGGTTTCATATATATGGTGTGTACATGTTTTTTTTTTAATAATTTTTTGGGGTGGAGGTCATATAAGTACATTTATATTCCTTTTATAATAATATTTCTCTGCACTTGTTCTGGGCTTTGTTCAATAAATTTAACATTTCACATATGTCTGCAAATGGGATTCAGGTCTCACTCTAACCGCCAATCAAATGTGTTTTATGACTTTTAGATTAATAAAAGTCTGTCTGCATCGTTGCCTGTAGAGTAACATTTTAATTAATACACTTTTAAATTGCTTCAATCCATAAATAAAGAATGGATTATTATGATGATATTAAGCTGATGGTAACATTAAGAAACCATTACTTACATTCTAATTTATATTATGGGAATTACTAAAAAATTCCATCAGGAAAAATTTTGCTCTTTGCCCATCCTTACATTGGAGATAGAGAAGAGGGATAGAGTACATTGAGGAGAATGAGGTTGGTGAAAACTATAGAGACAGAAGGAAGAAGTGGAATGCATAAGGAAAGAGTAGGGGAAGTAGAAGGAAGATAAATGAAAAGAGAGCATGGGAAAGCAGGAGAGGGAAGAGAGGGGGAGACCTTGTGAGGTTTTATTTCTCTTCTATGTCGTAGCTGGTTTTCTCCAGACGTCCTCCCCTTTTTGTTTTTGCATAAGGCATTATGTGTTAGTACAAAGGAACAGAATATTATCTCTTATCAGTTTTTTGCCGTTGCAAAATTATTCTTCATTATACCACTGGAAAAAAATGATTCACCTATGTTTCCTGTGCTACAACATTTCCATTTACAGAGCTGTGAGTCCTACAGCAACACATGCCTAGAAAATATGTTAACATGCAGAGTGCATTTGTCTTTTGCCCACAACACTAACTTCCTGCTTAAGTGAAACTGGAACATATTCATGATGATGTCAAGATGATGTCAAGAGATTTTATAAAAAAAAGTAGATCTGCCACATTCTAAGTTGTGTATATATATATATATATATATATATTGTGACAATGTCATAAGAATAATAGTAGAAGGAAGATATTTAGAACCCTACACAGTTTATACCCACTTTAGGTTTCAGAAAGAAAACTACATTTCCCAGCAGGTATCACTGCAGGTGAGGGATAGTTAGGAGCCACAAATAACCTTAACTGGGAAAAATGTTTTTTTAAAGGTCAGAGCGAGAAAGGCTCTGGTCTCTCTTTCTCCTTTGTTTGATTTCTCTGCTGACTGCAAGAGAGGAAAAGAACTACCTTAAAGGTAATCAAACTAGAACTGAAAGTTGTGTATTTAATGCTACCTTGAGATTTTGTTGTGGCTGGTAAGTGGGTTTAGCCACCCAGCGATAGTCAGGGATCGACTCTGTTTAAGTTAGTGCTCTGGTGAGAGCTAGGATTTATTTTTCTGTTGTTTACTTATTTTGAGTTGCTGTAAGAAAATACACAGTTTTGGACTATCCAATAAACATTGTTAAAGTGACTTCCAGATTCTGTTATTTATAGCCCTAGAAGAGTGTGCTAAGAATCCCTAAGGCTGTTAGTATTTATCACACTTGGTGGAGAATGCGGGTATAGCACTGAAGAGTCTGTGGGTTTTTAAGAAATGGAGGACATGCTAAAGGCTTTGCTGCAGGCAACCTCTATGCAACTGTAGGCCACTGCAGCACAACAGGAGACCAACCAGGTGCTGGCAGCACAAGTAACTGGGCAACAGAACATTATGCAGGAGGTGCAAGTTCTAACTGAACTGCTCCACTGCAGAGTTCCCAAGGCAATAATGGAATCGGAGCAAGTCATTTTCTCCAGAAATTGACAGAATCTGATGATGTGGAAGCATACCTCATGACATTTGAGAGGACTGCTGGGAGAGAACACTGGCCACATGAACAATGGGCTGGCCTAGTGACACCATTCTTGAGTGTGGAGCTCCAGAAAGTCTATTTTGATCTGGAGCCAAGCGAAGCTAGTGATTATTCCAAAAGAAGGCTGAAATATTGAGCCGTTTGGGTGTTACAGCAGCAGGTCATACTCAGAGGTTCCATTCTTGGACATTCCATCAGGAGAAAGCACCACGGTCACAGATGTATGACCTGATTCATCTAGCACGCAAGTGGTTGCAACCGGAGGTGAACTCAGCAGCACGCATGGTAGAACAGCTGGTGATGAACCATTTCATAAGGAGCCTACCTTCGTCCCTTCGCAAAGGGATCATTCAAGGAAACCCCTGCACTGCTGATGAGTTAACCGCTCTTGTTGAAAAACATCTGGTGGCTGTTGATCTGTTGGAAATTAATAACCCAGAGCAGATGCAGAATGGGAAAACAAAAGAGAGCAACAAAACTGGTAAGACTGTTCCTGGTTTTAAAGCTGTTGGGAAGTCATCTGGTACTGGAAAAAACTTTGAACTTAATGACTATCCAGATAGAAGAAATAGGAGAAAATGGTCATGTATATACAATGTATTCTGTTGCAGGGGTATCTCCCATGTCAACAGTTCCTTCTAAGGTCCCAAATTTATGTTGGGTAACAGTACAGGGCAGAAGGATTCAGGCATTGCTTGACTCTGGGAGTATGGTTACTCAGGTTTAGGGATGGGTGAAAGTTGTCACCGTGTTCCTGCGGGAAATTTCAAGAAAACCACGCTGTTATCCACTTTTTTGCTGGAAAATCTGCTTTAAAACTAGTGGTTAAAATTTTTGCATCTTTCGTCCATTGATTTTCGCACTTCCACTATAAAAACATGATGTTTTCGCTGAAGGCAGACACAATAGAAGTAGCTACAGAGCTAGAGATAGAAGTGTTGTTCTCTTGTGATATTTAGCAAAAATTGAGGCAGGAGAGGCTCATAGTGACTCCTATCACTATGAGCAGCAAAAAAGAGGAACTGGAAGGACCTTATTATGTGTCCACTGAGTCTGAGGAGGAAGAGGAAGTGACTCACAGTACTCAAATAATGCTGTCCAGTCCCCCTAAATCACCCCAAGGGATCTTGGGGAATTTAATAAGAAGGGAGAGAGAAAAGGAAATGGGAAGGAAGGGAGAAAAGGGAAGGAAGGGAGGAAAGGGAAGGAAGGGAGGATAGTTGAGAGCAGGACAGGTCAGCTGCCTGTGCCTGCTTCAAGATGTGCTGCGCCTGCTGCCAGTGCCACCATTTCTGTAACTGCAGCCACTAGTGTTGTACCTGTTGCCAGATGTGATGCCCCTGCTTCCAGTGCCACCATTTCTGATCCTGCAGCCACTAGTGTTGTACCTTTTGTCAGGCTTGCTGCCCCTGCTGTCAGTGCCACCATTTCTGATCCTGCAGCCACTATTGTTGTACCTGTTGCCAGATGTGCTACCCCTGTTGCCAGTGCCACCATTTCTGATCCTGCAGCCACTAGTGTTGTACCTGTTTCTAGTACAGAACCTGCTGCCAGTGCTGAACCTGCTGCTAGTACTTAACCTGCTGCCAGTGCTGAACCTGCTGTCACCAATACTTTGCCTGCTGCTAGTGTTTCTTGTTGTACTCGGGGGGGGAGGAGAAAACGATGCCAAGTGTGACAGCAAGGGACCCAAAATCAGTCCTGCCACTGCTAGTAGTACTGCTACTAAGGTCCAGCAGCTTGTTAGCCTTAGGAGTGAAGGAGCGGGTAATCAACAATATCCTGATATTACTAGTGACTGTGAGACTGAGGAGGAAGACTCTGCGACTGAACTTGATGTGGTTGGTGTTATTAGTAGCAGTAATGGTGAAGCAGCCGGAGTGCTAGGGGAAACATTTTACAGCATCCATACTAGTGGTCAAGGGAGGGATCCCACACCTTTCTTCTGACCCTGGGACTGGGATTCCTCTCCTTCTCTTCACTACAGTGTCCAGGTGGAACATGAACCTGAAGAGGCCAGAACTGGTGTTGGGGAAGGAGAGCAGGCTGAGAATTAATACAACTAACACCAGCAGGAGCACAGATCAGCTGTCTGTGCCTGCTGCTATTTCTGCTAGTGCTAGTCTGCCTTCTTCTTCAGGTCAAAAGGCAATGGCAAGTGTGACATTAGGGGACTCTCTGTCACATTGCTCGTCACCTCCTCCAAGCAGCAGTGAGATGTGTGGAATAGAGCAGCAGCAGCAACATGACAAGTGAAACAACTAGCTTGCCATCACCTTCTACATCTTCTGCTGATCCTCCTCGTTCATTACCTCCCCTGCCAAATGATAGCCACTCTGTTGATGTTAGGATGTGGCAGTTCATCTCTACCCATTGCACACTGTGTGGTGCACTGACCACACATGCCAGTGTGGTGGAGGAGAATCGCAATCAGTGCATTAAGCGGCATATGAGGAGATTCCATCCTGCAGAATATGCTAAGATGGTGGCAGGGAGGGTTCATCACTACTATTAAACTGTCAGCAAGTTGCTGACAGCAGCAGTACTTGGTTTCAGGTGTCATGGTGTTTGGATACAGTTGTGCCCCCAGATGTTATTTACCACACACATACTGTGCACATTGCAGTTGCTGAGGAGACCCACTGATCCTGCTCTCAAGGGAAAAAATATATTCCAATAACAACATACCCATGATGATTTTGGAGGAGAGGCAGATTTAATGGCCAACTTGTTCTTTTCTCCACAAATACTGGGGGCTACTTATTCTGCTGCTACTGCCTCAGGTACATCACTGGAGCCAGTTGTGGCAAATGGAACCTTCATCATCCATCTTCCAGGTTACTGCTATTGTTGATCCCATTCCCTTTCAGATGCCTAATCATCCCGCTGCTTAAACAACTCAGCAGCAGCAGTACGAACAGCAGTTGCAACTCATGGAGGACATTTGACAGTGACCACTGTCCAACATGACCTGCTGGCATTAGGCCAGCAGGGCATTGTTATTTTTTTCTCAGGGCTTGTGTTTTAATAAATAAATAAATACATAAAAACTAGTCCTACAAATCAATGTTTCTTCAGGGCTTGGGCCTCTAATAAGTCTAAGTCCTACAAAGGCCTCTAACAACAAATCAAACAAATCATCCTCTACAAAATACTCTATTAAATCAAGTATCAGTCCACCCCAGTGGCAGCTTATGTCAGGGGGTTCCTGTCTCTATCACTTTAAATACAAATGTCTTATTTTATTGACGTATTTTTTTATTAACTGTCCCCCCAATATCAGTCAAGAACCCCCCCAAAAAAAACAAATTCCCTGTTCAAATGATTCATTCATTCACCAACACAGGCACCCTCCTCAGACCCCTTTATACCATGTCTTAGGTTTTTACTTTATTTTATTTAGGATTTCTTTTTTATTAAGTGTCCACCAATCCCAGTAAACAACCCCCTAAAAATCATCCCCTGTTCAACTGATTCTTTCCCCACACCCCACCAACACAGGCACCCTCATGCCCCTTTTATACTGTGCCTTTTGGAAATAAAATATTATTTGCAATGTGTTGTGTGTAACTTCTATGTTCCCGTTAATTTCAATGGGCGAAAAAAGTGGAAGATCGGCACTTTTCGGTGAAATTTTTCAGTTTGAGGCGGAAAGTTTCGCTCATCCCTACTCAGGTTTCTAAAAACCTGATAAGTCCTGATAAGCTAAACAATTCTAAAGTAATTTAAATATTATGTGTTCATGGAGATAGGCATCAATATCCTACTGCTGAGTTGATGTTTGAAACAGAAACAGGTTTTTTTTTTCACATCAGGTGGGTGTAGTACCAAGTACTGCTCATAATATTGTCCTAGGTAGAGCCCTCATTTCTTGGATCTGTGGACTTCCACATATAATGATGCAAATGCTTTATCTGAAGAATTGTATGACCTATTTCCATTTACTGACTCGGTTTTTGAAAAGGAAAATTTTGAAATTGTAAAATTAAATGAAAATGACACACAATCAAGGGTAATGGTAGGAGATGAACCTGAACCAGAAATACAGTTTCAAGATCTAAATTTGAACAGTAGAAAGTTTGGGGCTGCACAGTGGAAAGACCCAACATTGGTAAAAGTAAGAGAAAATATTAAGGTTTTGAATGAGTCACAAATAAATCAAGATATACCCCTTAATTTCCCATATTTCAAGGTTGAAAATGAATTGTTGTATCATGTTGAGAAAAAAGGAACTGATGTGGTCGAGCAACCCACACTTGTACCATTATGTATAATTGATGTTCCCTTTAAAATAATTGGGATGGACTTGGCTGGCCCAGTAATAAAATAAGCAAGGGGCCATCAACATAGTCTAGTAACAGTAGATTATGCAACCCTCTATCCAGACGCCATACCCTTGAGAAACACCTCAGCAAAGTGTATAGCTAGGGAGTTAATGCATTTGTTTATCAGAGTTGGGATCCCTGAGGAGAGCCTTACAGATCAAAGTACCCCTTTCACGTAACATGTAACAAAATAATTATATAAGTTACTGCAGATAAAGCACTTAAGAACCTCTGTATACCACCCACAGACTGCTGGTCTGGTGGAAAGGTTTAACAAAATTTTAAAAAGTATATTACTGCAGGTGATAGACAAGGATGGGAAAAATTGGGACTTTCTCTTACCTTACCTAATGTTTTCCATTAGAGAGGTTCCCCAGGCATCTACAGGGTACTCCCTATTTGAATTGTTGTATGGCTGACACCCTAGGGGATTACTAGATATTGCAAAAGAGACTTGGGAAAATGAGTCTACTACGTACCGGAGTGTGATAGAGCATGTTTCCCAGATGCAGGACCGCATTAGAGCAGTTCTGCCAATAGTGCAGGAACAAATGAGGAAAGCCCAACAAAGACAGAGCCATAACTATAACAGGAATGCAAGAATTCTGACTTTTAAACTTGGTGATAGAGTATTGGTTCTTGTCCCTACTACCCCTGCTGCCACCATTGCTGCACCTCCTGTCACTAGTGCTGTGCCTGCTGTCAGAAGTGCTGCCCCGCTGCAACCAGTGCTGTGCCTGCTACCAGTGCTGAACCTGCTGCCACCAATACCGTGCCTACTGTCACACATGCTGCCCCTGCTGCAACCATTGCTGTGTCCCCTGCCAGTGCTGAACCTGCTGTTAGTGTATCTTGTAATACTCAAGAGGGGGGAGGAGAAGATTATGCCAAAGGTGAAAGCAGGGAACCCTAAGTCACACTTGCCATCCCCAAGCAGCGTCACTAGTCCTAGTACTACTACTATTAAGAAGGTCCAGCAGCTTGTTAGTGTTAGGAGTGAAGAAGGGGGTAATCATCATATTACTAGTGAGTGTGAAGAGGAAGACTCTGGGGCTGAACTTGATGTGGTTGGTGTTAGTTAGTAGTAGTAACAGTAATGATGAAGCAGCCGGTGGGACTAGTGTTAGGAGAGTGGTAGGGGAAGCATTTGACAGCATCCAGACTAGCAGTTAAGGGAGCCCACACTATTGCTCTGGCTCTGGGAGTCCTCACCTTTTCTTCACTACAGTGTTCAAGTGGAACATGATCCTGAAGAGGCCAAAACTGTGGCTGGGAGAGAGCAGGCGCAGAAATAATACCACCACCGCCAGCAGGAGCATAGATCTGCTGCCTGTGCCTGTTGCTACTGTTAATAATCTGCCTTCTTCAGGTCAAAAAGAAATGCCAAGTGTGACATTAGGGGAACATCTGTCACATTGCTTGTTACCTCCTCCAAGCAGCAGTGAGATGTCTGTAATTGAGCAGCAGCAGCAGCAAATAGGGACTAGAGGTGGTGGTGGTGATGATAATGTTAGAGAAGCTGGAGTGGAAGAGACATTGATGGTATTTTTATCAGAAACTGAGAAGGAATGAGAGACAGGGATGAGGATGGGCATCACCACCACTAGCAATGAGCTTTTGGAATTTGCGGAATTTGCATCTGCTCTGATGCCTTCTGCTGCTGAGTTGCAAGGGCAGCAGGATGCTGAGGAACAGGCTAATGTGCCACAGACAACTGTGAGCACAGTGGGAATGGGGTCAACAAGTGATGCTAGATTAGGACAGGTTCTACTTGCCAGTGGCAGCAATAATCTGAGTCCTGGTCCTAGTTGTAGTGCCGATTCTGAGGTTGTAGCAGAAACATCAGCAACATCATCCTCTGCCACAGACGGTGAAAGGGAATGTGGAGGACAAGAAGAAAGAGGCTATTCTTCTCCACCTGTTCCCTATCCCCTGAAGTAATGGGGAACAATTTTTCTCTTGGGGCAGGCACAGAGCAGTCATCACCAATGGCACTGTGCACAGTTTGTGACAAGTCAGTGAGAGGGGGAAAGGAGGGAACGCTCCTTGGCAAAACTGCCCTGACATCACTCATGAAAAACAGACACCATGACATTTATGTCACACATGTTAAAGACAAACACCCACCATAGAAATCAGGCACCACTGTATCACGGTCCCCGTGTCTTTCTGTCAATCTGACATGATGTACCTGTGCATTGGTGGAGACTGACTGGCCCGCCCAGGATGTGCCGTTATATGCTGGAGCGTGGGCAATTGTCAGTTGCCCTTTCGTGGTGTTCCTGTTGCTGCGCCTTGTTACCATATTCCAGTGTCTCCTGTGTACTGACCCGGCTAGTCTGACTCTGCTCCTGATTCTGCTCCGTGAATTGACCCGGTTCTGGCTGACGACCCTGCTCCGTGATTTGACCCGGCTCTGACTGACGACCCAGCTTCGTGAATTGACCCAGTTCTGGCTGACGACCCTGCTTTGTGAATTGACCCGGTTCTGGCTGACGACCCTGCTCTGTGATTGATTCCGGCCTGTCTGCTGTTCCAGTACTGCTCCGGTTCTGCCTGCTGTTCCGGTTGCCATTCCGGCCTGTCTGCTGTTCCGGTGCTGCTCCGGTCCTGCCTACTGTTCCGGTTGCTATGCCGGCCTGTCCGCTGTTCCAGTACTGTTCCGGTCTTGCCTACTGTTCCGGTGCTGTTCCAATCCGGCTCAGCTCTGGACATTGTGCTCTAGTATATCTACTTGAGAGTGTATTCAGTGCAGTTACTCCACTATCCTGCTATTGAGAGACTGTGTTCCAGAGACTGCTATTTATCCTGGGCGTTGGCCAATCTTGTATATCTCACCCATTTCATTTATTAACCCTTTGGGGGAATACTCCCTATCCATTCAAGCACCTATCATTATCATTGTGTGCATTCACTTTGTCATTATTGCCATTGTTGCTATTTCTGTGCTGGCCTCTAGGGGCCTTGTTTTATTTTCAATAAAACTGTGTTTTTACTTCATACCCTGGTCTGAGTGTCAGAAAACCGTAACACACTGTTACTGTGCCCCCTGACTCTCCAGACAGGCATCAAGAGGCGTGGCAGAGATCAAAGGGGATGAAGAATAGAGAAACACAGACAGAGACTAGATCACCATCACCATTACCTTCTTCCTCTAGGGTAACTACATCTTCTGCTAATCCACCTCTTTCACTGTTCCCTCCCCCACCAAATGATAGCCACACTGTTGATGTTAGGATGTGGTAGTTCCTCTCCACCCATTGCACACTGTGTGGTGCACTGACCACACATGCCAGTGTGGTAGAGGAGGATGGCAAGCAGGGCATCAAGCTGCATCTGAGGAGATTTCATCCCACAGAGTATGCTAAGATGGTGGCAGGGAGTGTTCATCATTACTATTAAAGTGTCAGCAAGTTGTCATGTGTCCTTAGCAGGGTCTGGACAAGGGGTATAGTGACAGCGGCAGTACTTGGGTTCTGGTGTCATGGTGTTTGGATACAGTTGTGCCCCCAGATGTTATTTGCCACACACTCACTGTGCACATTGCAGTTGCTAATGAGAGGCATAGTTCCTGCTCTCAAGGGAAACATTTCTATTCTAATAACAACACACCCATGATTTTGGAGGAGGGGCAGGTGGAGAAGAACATAGACGGTGGGCTACTTATTGTGCTGTTACTGCCTCAGGTGCATCACTGGAGATAGTCCTGGAAAGTGGAACTTTCATAATCCATCAGCTATGTTACTGCTGTTGTTATTGATCCCATTTCCTTTCAGCTGCCTAATCATCCTGCTGCTTAAACAACTCAGCAGCAGCAAGAACAGCAATTGCAAATTCTGCATCTACATCAGGGAATTTGACAATGGCCAGTGGCCACTGGCCAACAAGACACCACCTGCTTGCACTAGGCCAGTAGGGCATTTTTAATATTTTCTTAGGGCTTGTGCTTTAAAGAAAAAAAAAAGTAGTCCTACAAAAAATAATTTTGGGGGGTTGTTTCTAAACAGCCTAAGTCATACAAATCAATGTTTTTTCAGTGCTTGTTCCTCTAATAAGTCTAAGTCCTACAAATCAATGTTTCCTCAAGGCTTGGGCCTCTAACAACAAACCTAACAAGTCATCCTCTACAAAATACTCTATCAAGTCAAGTATCAGTCCACCCCAGTGGCAGCTTACATATAAATGTCTTATTTTATTTATTTATTTTTTTATTAACTGTCCCCCCAATACCAGTCAAGAACTCCCCAAAAACAAATTCTCTGTTCTACTGATTCATTCCCCAGACTCCACCCACTAACACAGACACCCTCCTCAGACCCCTTTTATACCATGTTTTAATGGGTTTTTAATTTGTATTTAGAATTTATTTTGTATTAACTGCCCCCCCCAATCCACTAATCAAACCTCCCCCCAAAAAACCCTATTCAACTGATTATTTCCCCACATTACATGAATACAGGCACCTTCATGCCCCTTTTATACTATGCCTTTGGGAAATTAAAAAAAAATGTTTGCTATGTGTTGTGTGAAATTTCAATGTTCCCATTGATTTCAATGGAATGAGCTAGGCAAAAAAAGCTGAAAAACTGCATTTTTTGCAGGAAATTATTATCCAAGCGGGAAGTGCCATTATTCACCGATTTCAGTTTGACATGAAAATGTTTGTCCATCCCTAATAGAAACCCTTCTTCACATCCCTCTTCCTCCTGCTCATCTGTGCTGCTATTAATACATTTAACCTGGCTTTCTCTGTCATGTATGGTTTCTGCTACCTGATACGCAAATACTATGAGATGTTTTTTTCACTTTTAAGAATGTTAGTCTCTCAACATTGCTGTATGATAACTGTGTCCTGCGGTCATTGACAATATAACCAGCCTCATTGAAAACCCTCTCAGACTCCATGCTTGCAGGAGGGTAGCTAAGGGTTTCCACTGCAGTTTGTGTCAGTGCTGGCCACACCCTGTGCTTTGTTTGCCAGTAATCCATGAGATCAATGTTTCTGCCTAGAACATAGTTATCCATGCAGTGGGACCACTTTTAGGAGCTACTCAGTTTTCCTGTTTGTCAGTTACCAACCCATAATCAATGAGGAAGTTCCAAACAGATGTGCCACCACCAGTGATGGATTTTTGCCTCCCCTGCTGAGACCCATGAATTGCCCTGTTTTCAGAATAGGATGTTCTGGTTGATAATGTAGGGTGCTCCTGCTGCTGCTGTTATTACTGTTTGAAATGCTTTGCTGTTTTTTTTTTCACTATGATATCTAGACATTTTTTGTGCACTCACTTTCTCCCTCTCATCCTTCACAATGCAACCCTCCATTCATGTTTCTACTGCTGCTAGTTGTGGCACTTATGATCAACTGATAGCATGTCTTCCAGTTAGACCTGTGGTTGTACTTCATGTGGGATCTCATAAAGGAGGTGCCTAGGTGTGAGCCTGCTTTCCACCTGCTCACATGCTTTTTGCACAGACAACAGATAGCAACATGCTTAGCTTTTGGATCCCATGAAAAGTATCTCCATACTGTAGACTTCATGGACTGAGGGGTTCTTGGGGGGCTGCTACTACTACTGGGGATATATATTGATGTAATTCTACAACCACTACTACTAGGTGTGAAAAGTGCAGCAGCAGCAGAGACACTCATCATAGCTAAGGTTGTGGATGTTAATAACCCATGTTGTTGTTGCTGCTGGTTACTCAACACAGGTGTGTGTATCTGAGTGGGCCTTGGACTTGGAAGTGGTGATGATGCTGATGATGACCGACAGGATGACTGTGTACTTTTTGTCATCTTTGCTTGTCCGGGGTCAGAGTTTTCAATGATTTTCTCAAATAATTTATAGACAGACACAATGCTCCTTTTCAGTGGTGGGCTATTGAGCCTTTGACTTTTTTCTAACTTTCTGGCCATGTCATCACCTTTCTCACTCTCAGCTTCATCTGTATCTGAACAAGAGGAGGATGCTGGAGGGATTTATTCTAGATCTACATCATCATCAGTCATCATTAGGCCATCCTCAGCATCGCCTGCTGCTTCTTGCCCATTACCCTTATATTCCTCTAAGCTTTTAGAGGTATCAAACAATTTCTTTTTACTTTTACTTTCACAAAGTATGTTACTATGTTGAGGACAAGTGTTTTTGGTGCTTGTTTGTCTCACTGTCAGATGCAACACAAACCCTAGAATGTGACTCATTTTCATCTTCAGTGTTATTCTTATATTGTGTTTTTGTACTGAAGCTGGGGGTGGCTGTGGAACTTTTTTATGGACCTTGACAAATTGCATTCTCTACAGGAGGAGAAGGACAATCATCGTTTATTGCACATGATGCAGTAACCATGGCAGCAGTCAGTTTTTGAACTACAATTTTATTACCATGTCCATGCACTGCTCCACCTCCCTCCATCCTTTGTGTATTTTCTGGACATACTCAACTATTGTGTGTGTTTTTCTCAAAGGTATTCAACACAACTGATGGAGTGTGATGATTTGTCTTAGCCCTCAATAAAATTTTCAGTGTTGCCTGCTGTCTATCAAATCTGCCTTAGCCACATACCTCATGTCAGGGTCCCAGTCAGCTGTCTGTCACCTAATTTATTTATTTAGTTTAGCTTTTTTTTAAGTTGTACACCCTATCTTATCACAGTCTGTCCCAAACACAAATATATAACTAAAAAACAAAATCAACAACTTCTATCTCTAGACTTTCCTAGCACAGATACAAAAACAGCAATGTCAGCAAGGAAATTGGACTGCAGCTGCCTGTGTCTTTCAAATCAAATCAGTCAGACAGAATGTTGGGGTATTGTGGGCCAACCTCCTTTTATTCCTTCTAACACCACCTAGACACATCCAACACAGAGATAAGGACAGCAAGACCAGCAAGGAAATTGCTTGGATCACAGCTGCCTTTTTCTTTCAAATCAAATCAGTTAGACAGAATGTTGGGGTATTTTGGGGTCAACCATCTTTTCTCCTTTCTCACAACTCAAGACTCCCCCATTCACACCATATTTTGGGGATTTTGGGGTCAACCTCTTTTCTCCCTTCTTCTCAGGCATTTTCTCTAGCTCAAACATTAGTTGCTCAACTTTCCTCTCACAAACTTAGAATGGAATGCTGTGAGAACCTGACACCCTTTTATATGCCTGCTGGAAAGGAAAAGTAAACCGACATGTGGTAGCGATTTCAATGCAATGAGCTAGGTGAAAAAAGCAGGAAATCTGCACTTTTCTCAGGAAATTTTCCACTGGGCGGGAAGTGTCATTTTTTGCAGATTTTTGTTTGAGGAGAAAATTTTAACCCATCCCTAATTATTATTATTATTATTATTATTATTAATAGTAGTAGTAGTAATAATAGTAGTAGTTATAGTTTTCATGAAAATGTGGATTAAAGCACAACTTAATACTGTTACTGATTTTATCGCTATAAGTCAAATTTCTGCAGCACCACTGTGCTCATTTATCAGCACAGATGCTATTTTCAAAGCAAAGCACCCTTGAAATAAAGTAAAACCATATAAAAATAGATATGGTTTATAGATAAATATTCATTATTCACTCTCCGCAACAGGGTACTACCAATATTTCAGAGATGTTTCTTTGATAATCCCTGATGTGTGATTCATGTATTTGTGATACATCAATTTATGGATGCACTTCTGGTTACAGATTTCGTAGGAGATGCTTTTCATATGAAAGGTAAGAGAAAATTAATCTTTCAGCTCTGAGAATCCAAGAGAGTTCTTCAACACATTGCTTCAAAATATGTTGATGACCTCTCTACTATTCAAAGTGGTAAACCCACCATTTAAATCAATCAAAGAAAAATGTTATTTGGCCTTTTTGGCTGAGTTGGTTGTCCCAGAATTGTTGATTCTTCTGAGTACATCTCCCTCAGTGGTTTGAGGTTGATTCTTGGTGTACTGGTGAAACATGGACATTTTGAGGTCTTGGTTTTGTCTTATGGCTCTTTCACACAGGTGATGGTCCCCTTGCATTCTATCCCTAATTCTGGAACAGGGGGCATGGAGGGAATGACTGTTGCCTGTCTCACGTGAGAAACAGCTTAGTATAATTTCTAGCCTCCACACAAGTCGGCCATGCATTGGAGGCAACAAGAAGCATCTCGGCTTGATATTTGGCTCACGTAAAGGTCTGTTGACTGCTCATAGACCACTGTGCAAATATTTCTGCACTCCTCTGTGCATTCATATAAGGTAAAAAATCACCCATGTGAAATGGACCATATCCCAGCAGCTTTCATGTTGGACTTGAAAAGAAAAACATAAGGTTATTATAGTCAATATAATGGTATATTTTTTTTTTAAACATAGATTTTTACTGAGATTTTTTCTATAACATCTCATGTAAAATTCACAGTCATGGAATACATAGAGCCTTCAAAACTTAATAGTAATTCGAAACTTTATGCAAACAGGAATTTAACTGATACTTTATTCCCATGCAAGTGTTCTCTGTTTCAGGTATTAGCATGAAATTCTATCTGTTTGACAGCTTTATTCTTGGCACATTTCCTTTGGTTGATTTATGTAATCTCTTCTAATTTGCTAAATTAATCTGAAACCAGCTGTTCTTACTATATTGCATTAATGCGGAATTTATCCAAGCTGTCTTCATCTGCACACAGTAACCAGTGCTTGAGCAGGGTAATCTTTAAGACATGCCCAATTAGCAGTCACATTGGACAGATGTTTTAGAAATTTTGCATTAAATAATAGAATACTTGAGTTTTACCAGTGGAGATCCATGGAGGCTTCTTAAAAGTGGACCACTCCAGTTAAAGGAATAGTAACCCTATATATTTTACTTTACATAGTATGCAAATACGTAATTAGTACAGTCAAATTGCCCAAACTTTTTTTAATTTATTTTCTTCATTTTCACCTATTTTTTACATCTCTGCCCTTGACAATGTGTTAAAGGAATAGTAATACTTCCTTTTATCTTTATTTTACTTTGTAGGCATTAAAAAAACATGAAGAACGATATGTCTTATCTCTCAAACCTTTATGGTTTGAGAAACATTCACAAGCAGTTTCCCCTCACTGACCAAATCGGTCAAGTCTGCCATCTAGCTGTCAGATTTGGAATCCGGTCCACAGATCAACTGGTGGCTCTTCAGCAGAGCCGAGATCGCAAGATATAAAAATAACTATTACATTGGAAGGATCTAAAAAGTGTGCTTGCAAACCAGGCACACTTTGTAGACTATTCGAATGAAGTAGTTCTTCTTATATCTCACAATCTCAGCTCTGCTGTAGAGCCACAGCCGGTCCATGGACCGGATTCCAAATCTGACAACTAGATGACAGACTTGACCATTCTGGTCAGTGAGGGGAAACTTTGCGTGTGAATATCTCTCAAAACATAAAGGTTTGAGACATAAGACTTATATAGTTCATGTTTTTTTAATGCCTAAAAAAATAAAATAAAGATAAAATGAAGTATTACTATCCCTTTAACTGGATCTGTTTTCAGAGAGCTTCCTGTCAGGGGAATAGTGATACAATGTAAAAAAAAATTAAAAAATAAAGCATACAAGGCAGTGGAGAAAGTTACTGAATATTTATTTTTATTTCCTGTCATTCTACTGACATTAATAGCTGCCCTACAACCATAATGTTCAATGACTCTTAATATTATTGTACTAACTCATCATGAATGGATGTTCATTGTGATGATTGTTACTAACTGTGCCATTCATTTTTCATCATCACTGGATATATTCTATATCATTAACATTCATTATACAGCTGATTATTATTGCTATTTATTTTTGATTACTTTATTTTTTTACTTTTTTCCCAGGTTTTTGTCTTTTGCCTATTTAGGTCCTTTCCTGTGTTGCTTGTTTTTTCTTTGTAACTAATCTATCATTTTTTCAATATTACCTGCCTAAAATGGTTATAACTACAGAAATGAAGAACACAGACAAAGCATGCCATTTTTTAACCCCTTAATGACACAGGACGTACATGTACGTCCTGTGTGGCTGTCACTTAGTGACAGAGGACGTACATGTACGTCCCGGAAATCCGGCTCCCCGCGCGGCTGCGCGCCGTTCGGGGACTCCGGATTATTTTAAAAAAATAAAAAAAAATGTTAGACGGACGTTAAGTGACGGCCGCGTCTGCACGCGGCCGTCACTAAGGGGTTAAAGAAGACAACCAGTCACAACAAATTAGGAGTTATTTGCTTTTCTATCCCATGGCTTCATTTTTTCACACAATGACTAAAGTTATGACACAAGTAGGCCTTCTTGCTCCACCTACTTCACCCGGAAGTTTGGAGAACTTCAGGTTGAGTAGGAGGGAAGAAAGGTAGTATTTTTCATCTATTGCAATGAGATTAGTGGACAATAAAGGGTGAGAGGGGGGTCATCAGCAGGTCAGGTTTTATTTGTTTTCTATTATGAAAGCCCTATACATGGGCTAAAGTGCACCCAGCTGCCCCGGTGCCGGGAGCAGAGACAGGACGTGAGCCGACCAGAAATGGGGACATTTAGCCAAGCCCATATGGTATACTGCTATGTCACTGAGTTGGTTAAATAAAACTAATTAATACACTGTTGTGTTCTGTATCTAATGTCTTCAGTATCTGCTACCATCATGAGTAAAATAGTACACTGTCAGTATGAGCTGTCAATCTGTGGTATGCTGAAAGGACATATATGTATATCAGACGTATAAATTTGGGCAGGATGTCATATTTTTTTAATAAGGCAAATGTGATTTCAAATAGCCCTACTATCCCCATTCAGATACAATAGATATAAAGCAAACATAAGCACCTCTGTTTGCAAGAGGAACATCTATTTTTATTTGGGATATTCTAACCTCACTAAAGGCAGGACCTTAAAGGCTGAAGATGCTCTTTTGGGCCCCCTTACCTCACCAATCAATACATTTTCACTTCCACAGTAGCCTCGTTTGGAAGAGAGACCTTTACTTTTTAAAATTAGAGACCATGTGGAGCACTTTCAGCCTCCCCTTGCCTTTTTTTCCACTTTTTTGATGTATAGTTAAACACATTTGTACTTCTATCAGATCAAATTTTCACCCATCATAAGTATACTTAAAAGTATCCTCATCTGAAAGACGAGCTTTATCTCTTCTAAACAATGTCACTTCTAAATCTGAACTTCTCATCAGATGGAAGTGATTCATTATGAGAGACTAGTTTAAAAGCTTGTGTACATGGGCCACAGTGCCACCCAGCAGTCTCGGCCGGTGCCCAGAGCCTCTCTGCTTATTGCCCGTGCTGCAGTCATGTGCAGTACAGACTGCCTGAATGTGCTGTGGCTGATATGGAGTGGGGCACTCCAAATTCAGACTGTAGTCCTCTCTGCGCACCTTCCTGGGACCAAGCGGCCCCAGGAAGGTGCGCAGAGAGGACTTCGGTCTTAATTCGGAGTGCCCCACTCTGTATCAGCCAAGGCGGGTTTGGGTAGTCCATACAGCACATGACTGCAGTGCGCGCATTCTCTACTGCGCATAACGGCTTCTGACTAACATCCTAGCGAACTATTATATAGGATGTTCTTCCATAAACCATAGCGTTGACTGAATCATGAAAATACAAATAATTTGATGCTTGTTGTTAAAATAGGGTAGTCAAAAGAAGTCAAAGGAAGCATAGACTAGCTATATGGGCATTATGTTAGAGAGTGCTTGTATGCTTAGTAGAGGTGTATGTGTCAAGGAAGTTAAACATACGGTATAGGTTTGTAGGGGGAGTTTGAAATGAGGTTGTGTAGGGGATGAAAAGAAGGCATGCTTTTGTGAGTGGGTTAAATAAAGGTGTGTAAAATGTTTGAAGATAGGTACTATATGTGGCAAAATGCATTTTTAGCACATTCTTCTGTTGTCAATTTAATGATTTCTTGCAATGACTGTTTTAAAGCCTACAAATGGGATTTAATGAAAAAGAATATTTTATGACAAAAGCAGTTTAAAAATAAATGATGCTTAAGCAGATAATCATTGCATGCTGAAATGTGGCGTGGTGGCTAGGAGGCATAATATCACAAGTTATAATAAAGAAAACCTGTTATCTTTTTAAAGAATTATGAACTAAATTACCATCATAATACCTCTGAGCATTTTTCATTTTATTTGGCACACAATGTCCTTTACTGACAAAATGTATTTGTAAAACAAAATACATTTACAAAATGATTTACATTTTTTAACCCCTCGGATGTTAGGTACAATAGTTCAAGATCAATAAAACAAAGCATGAACAATGTTCACCGTATGTACAAAGCTCCCTCAATCCAACAAACATCAGACTAAAAAAAACATGTCAATCGTGTACAAGAAATGAGCTTTATTGAACAATAAAAACAATTGCTTAAAAATGTTGGAAATTGTAAGACAAAACTAACAATAATGCCACTGTTATCATTTTCATTCAATTAATTACTTGTTAATGATGGTTATAGTTTAAAGAACTTTGACTCATTGAATCCACCCACACCATATGTGATGGAATGGTGATCACCCTGAGAATGAACACTGTATGTTTTCAGTGATCCTATTTGTCTTCACTATGTGTTCCTAGTCTTCCAACTATTAATATTCTCTATTGCATGTGTTGGCATTTTACTAGCATTGAAAAGGACAGCACGTATGTTTAGAGTATAGATCAGAGGTTCTCAACCTGTGCTCTCAGTGGCTATTAACAGGCCCAGATTTTAGAATTTCCACTGAGGGCATGGGTTGAGAACCACTGGTATAGAGTGATGATGCCATGGGGCCTAGCTAACACAATAATTTCAGTGTTATCAAATAGGTTCTGTAGATCAGTAGCTCAGCTCATGGAAAGTCAATTATCAACTGGGCAGATAAAGAGGTATAGAAAACCTATGTGAATTAAATGTGTGTTTCTTCCTCCATAAAGCAATCTATGCAAAATATATACTGTAAATGATAGCTGGGACATCAGATCCTGGGAAGGGGTAATAAGGCTAAGAAAGAAACTCAGTGAGAAGGATGAGAAGAAAGGATATAGAAGCAGGGATAGAACCTTTCTAGAATAGAGAGTGAACTGGGGCCAGTCTGGATTTTGAATTGCCCATGTGCTTGTTAAGGCAGGATGGGGGATGGAGGGACCAGCGTATGCCCTCAGCATGAAGGTTAGGGTAAGTGGACAATGAAGTGGCCAGGTCCTTCTTCCAGTTGTTTGCTGCAAGTCAAACTGTGGCAGCTACAGATACAGAAAGTACACTGATGTTCTCATGAAAAAGTTGGGGGTAATAAAACTCCAGTGGATGATCTCTTGGGACACTTTCTCCAAACACAGGACTACAAGGTACAAAAAAAGCTTCATGCAAACCAGGACCTGTTGAATGTACAGTGGGCTTTGTGCCCCATCCCTGCCACTATTGTGACTGTGTTCAAGCTTCAAAGTAAATCTAAAATGGCCTGAATATTAAGTGAAACCCCTTCCAATCTACAGTGTTAGACTGCTTCTGCTACTGCTAGTTGTGGTACCTCTGACCTGCTAATAGTGTGTCTCCCAGTCAGACCTGTGGGGGTGCTTCAGGTAGGATCTCATAGAGAAGGTGTCACTGCTTAGGCGTGAGCCTGCTTTCCCCTGTTCACATGCTTTTTGCACAGACAACGGATAGCAACAAGCTTAGCTTTTGGATCCTGAATGAAAAATCTCCATACTATGGACTAGGGATGGGTGAAAACTTCCACCTCAAACCGAAAATCTATGAAAAATGGCAGTTCCTGTTTGGCAAATGTGCCATTTTTCTGCTATTTTCACTCAGCTCATTGCATTGAAATGAGTGGGAGGAAACTTTTTTTCCCGCCACATGAAAGTTTTCTCTACTTTTCTACAGGCATATAAAAGGGTGTCAGGCTCTCACAGCAGCCATTCTGTGCTTGTGAGAGAAGAAAGCAGCATGTTTTTGTGCTAGAGGCCATAGGCAAATAAAGGGGAATTGAAGCTTAATTAAGGGAATCTTTTAGGAAGGACATTTATTCTCGGTATTAGGGGAATCTGGGGGCACTCTGGGGTAGAAGAAAATTCAGTGTGTCTGACTGGCAAAACACAGACAACTGGGGTACAATTTGTTTGCTGATCTTACTTTTATTGTCTCTGTACTGGGGAAGTCTGGGGAAAGAAGTTGTTTATTTTGTTTTTTTAGTTAAAGTTGGTCCCTTAATGCATCTTACTGCTAAAGCAGTCAATTGAATGGCAGATTCCACCATTTGTAGTATGTTTCTTCGGGGTCAAAATCTGGATCTTGAAAGTTTTGAGACTAAGTCCCTTATTAACTATCATGAAGAAAGGCCAAAACAATAAGAAAGGGAAAGGGATGCAGTCAAGACCATGAGTCATCATAACACTTATAGAACAATGCCCAGATTTTATGATACACCTTACATGAAATCAGCTTGTGAAGCTTCAGCATGGACATGATGACAGCTTCAGAAAAATCATGCTTCCTCAGAAGACTAACTTAAAGAGCCAAGCCATAAAACCTTGCCTCTGCCCATCATAGAGGACCCTGAGTCAAAGGGTCCAGAAGAAGATATATGGTTGGGCAACTGACATATTGATCAGATCCAAGACATACGACAGGTGAGGCCAGTAAGGAGTAATCAGGAAAGAGGAAACACATACAGCAGAGGAAACTGCCAAGGAAAGCCCATTATGTCCACAGTAAGAGCCAGAGGGTCCAGGGAAATGGAGTTTGACCAAGGTTCACTTAAGACCACAACTGGGAAACCCCAAACCTGAACTATGGCATTAAACACAGTCTGATTCAGTTCCCATCTTAGAAAGTCCACCACTACATTGTCTACACCTGGAATAGGAACAGCTGAGAAAGTGGGAACTTGAACTTCTTCCTAAGTGAGATTCAGACATACTTCTGACCATACAGATATACCTCTGGTTCCTCTTTGGTGGTTGACATAAACCACCTCCATTGGTTTGTTGGACTGGATCTGCACTAACAGATCCTGAAGTAACTGGGATCAAGGACCAAGTGAATCCCTGAAAGTTTCAATATATTGTTTGAAAGAAGACTCTTGCTGTTGGTAATAAAGCCCCTGGACCATCTAAGAGCTGAAAGAGGTTTCTCCAATCCAACAGTCTGGCATCTGTTGTCACTATGAACCGGACCAGTATGAGAAAAGGCAACCCAAGGTCAAGTGAGATTCCTGGCGTTCCCAGCAAAGGTCCACCCTTATCGGTGTCAATGGAGTCATCACAAGGAAGAGGTGACATTTCCTGAGACTATCCAGTAGACATCCTCATATAGACATGCACTATCACCGATGGGAAAGTTAAAGTCTGTGACACTGGCCACGCTAATGTATGAACCTTGTCCTCTTGTAGAAAAACATATTGTTAACGTGTGTCAAATCTCATGCCAAGAAAGACTAGAAGCAAGGTTGGCACCAGAGAACACTTTTTGAAATTGGTCACCAGTCATGCTGTTTCAGTATGGACAAGCACATCTTAAGATGTAGACACAAGTCCACAGCTTAAGGACTTTAACAAGTGATAGTCCAGATGAGGAGTAAAGGAGATGCCAAGTGAACAAGTATGGTCAGATAATGCATCCATAAGATTTGTGAAAACCCATGGCACCAAAGCCAACCTGCAACAAATGGCAGTGAACTGAAAAATGGCCATCCTGAAAGTTGAAGAAGAGAAGGAAACTCTAGTGATATGCAGAAAAATGCAGGTATGTGTCTTGTGTTCAGAGAAGTTAAAAACTCCCCATGACACATAATGGCAATTACAGAGTTGGGAAACACAAACTTGAACCACAGTTTAAGACTGAAACTACTGAGTCACTTCAGGTACAGGACTGAACAATAGCCAGCCTCCTTTTTCAGAATTATGAAGAGACCGGAATAGAATCCCATGAGTGACTCTTGAGGAGGAAATGGAACCAAGACCAGCATATCCACCAGGGTTTAAATTGCCTCTAGAAACTGAGGGACCCTGCACTTCATGACAGAGCTAAAGACTTACCAATGAATATGAGAGTGTCTAAAGAGAGCATCAATAAAATATGAATGGGTTTCAAGAATCTTAGAGATGGAGAGGATAAAATCATCTTTAGGAGCATGAGAGTGAACAGCTTCCAACAACTACTCGTCCCAAACAGCCAGGGTTCTTACCCACGCTAGGGTAAAGACTGGGTACAAGGTAGCCTAAGAGTCCAGAAAATTAACCATGAGAAGAGAATCCAGGCAATTGTTTGTCTGATCCTTGAATATAGCTATATCTGCAAAGTGTTGTGCTTACAGAGGAGAGAAATTGGGTGATCAACTGCTGGAGGAGTAGCCTACTGCTTCAAAGAATTAGAAAAAAAACCCATAGGACATGGTATAAAAGGGGTCTGAAGAGGTGCTTGTGTTGGTGGGTGGAGTCTGGGGAATTAATCAGTTGAACAGGGAATTTGTTTTTTGGGGGTGTCTTGACTGGTATCAGGGGACAGTTAATCAAAAATAAATAAAATAAAATAAGAAATTTGGATGTAAAGTGATAGAAACAGGAACCCCCTACCACTGGGGTGGACGGATACTTGACTTGATAGAATATTTTGTAGAGGATGATTTGATAGATTTGTTGTTAGAGGCCCAAGCCTTGAAGAAACATTAATTTGTAGCACTTAGGCTTGTTAGACACAAACCCCCAAAAATTGTTTATTTTTTTGTAGGACTATGTTTTTATTTATTTATTTATTTTTTAAAGCACAAGCCCTGAGAAAAAAAATGCCCTACTGGCATAGTGCCAGCAGGTCATGTTGGCCAGTGGCCACCGGCCATTGTCAAATGTCCTTCTGAGTCTTAGTCCATAATTGTGGAATTTGCAACTGTTGGTCTTGCTGCTGCTGTTGAGTTGTTTAAGCAGCAGGATGATTAGGCAGCTGAAAGGGAATGGGATCAACGATAGCAGTAACATGGGTAATGGATGATGCAGGTTCCACTTGTCACGACTAGCTCCAGTGATGCGACTGAGGCAGTAGCAGCACAATAAGTAGCCTCCAGTCTATGTGGAGAAAAGAAGAAGTAAGCCAATAATTCTTCTTCAGTTGCCCATCCTCCAAAATCATGGATGTTTTGTTATTAGAATATATATTTTTCCCTTGAGAGCAGGAACTGTACCTCTCAGCAACTGCAATGTGCACAGTGTGTGCGGTAAATAACACCTGGGGGCACAACTGTATCCAACACCACCAGAAACCAAGTACTGCTGCTGTCACTATATCCCTTGTCCACACCCTGCTAAGGACACATGACAACTTGCTGACAGTTTAATAATAATGATGAAACCTCCCTGCCATAAGCTTTGCTTATTCTGGAGGATGGAATCTCCTCAGATGCTGTTTGATGGTTGCAGGAGGTGACGAGCAATGTGACAGAGGGCCCAATAATGTCACACTTGCCATTTCTTGGTAATGTGAAGAAGGCAGACTGGCAGCAGTAGCATGAGGCACAGGCAGCTGATCTGGTGGTAGTGGTGGTGGTGGTATTAGTGCAGTGGTGACAATTCTGCCTTCTTCAGGTTCACGTTCCACATCGACAATATTGTGGGGGGATGGGGACTCTGAGGGTCAGGGGAATGGTGTGGGCTCCCTTGACCACTAATCTGGACACTCTCAATTGCTTCCCCACCACTTCCCTTAACACTAGTCCCACTGGCTGCTTTACCATCACTGTTACTACTACTACTAACACCAACCATATCAGTTTCAGCCCCTGAGTCTTCCTCCGTACAGTCACTTTTAATATGATGATTTCCTGCTCCTTCGCTCCTAACTCTAACAAATTGCTGGACCTTCTTAGTAGTAGTACTAGCACTGGCAGGACTGCTTGGGGATGGCGAGTGTGACTTAGGGTCCTCTCCTGTCACACTTGTCATCATCTTCTTCTTCTTCCCCCTCCTGAGTATTAAAAAACACATTGGCAGCAGGAAGAGCACTTGTGGCAGAAGGTTCAGCAATGGCAGCAGGCACAGCACTGGTGGCAGCAGGGGCAGCACATCTGAAGAAGGAACAGCACGTTTTACAGCAGGCACAGGCAGCTGACCTGTCCTGCTCTTACTGCTACCCTTTTCTTCCTCTCTTGACATTAATTTCCCCAAGAACCCTAGGGGTGGCCAGTATTGCTTCTGTAGTGCTCACTTCCTCCTCAGACTCAGACTCAATGAACACATAATGTTTCTTTCAGTTCCTCCTTTTATTAATTTTAAACTTCTCAAAGTGATAACAGTCACTATGAGCATCTTCTGACTCAATTTTGTTAAAAGATCACAGCAGAAAAGCACAGCACCTCGCTCTTTAGCTTTTTCTATTGTGTTTCACTTCCTGGAATATGTCACATTTTTATGGCGAAAAAACATGTAAATCAAAGGGCGGAAACTTTCTAGCCATTGAAAAAATGGTGTGAATTTTGGCCAATGGGTGATAAATGTGAAGATTTTAATCGCTATTTTTAAAGGGATAGTAATACTTAAATTTATCTTTATTTTATTTTGTAGGCATTAAAAAAACATGAAGAACGATATGTCTTATCTCTCAAACCTTTATGGTTTGAGAGATATTCACAAGCAAAGTTTCCCCCTCCTGCCCCTTTTTTCCTAGTGTAAACAATCTCTTCTCAGATGTGGAATGCAGTCCATAGACTAGACAGGTAACAGCAAGGGACAATATTCTTCCTATCAGAACAATGAAAGCCCTGCCCCCCTTGACAAGCTTTTCAGCTTTTTCCCTTATCTTAATTGAATATTGTCCCTCTCTGCAGTCTACCTGGGCACCTCTATCCTGCTCTGGTTGAGCAGTGTTATATCAGTAAAAGGGGCGGGAAGGGGATACTTTGTCAGTGAATTACTCTTGAACTAAAACTCTGACAGTATTGAAATAACACTCTCCAAAATCCAAATACTATGATGAATAATTCGAGCTGCTTTTATTATGAAACATTACTATCCCTTTAAAGCAGATTTTCCAGAGAAAAAATGATGGGCACACAAGAGAACCCGCTCTTCCAGGGTCCTCTCCTGGGTGAGATGCTAGATGGAAAGGGCTAAACATCAAAACACCATTCCTAATCATACCCAAGGTACTAGAACATTCTTCCCCTGTTCTATTTCAGTAACAAGTTGAAATGGAAATAGAGCCTACCCAATTGGGGATGAACAACAATGTTAAGAATATAAATTACTAATTAAGAGAATCTTCCCCCTGGTTCTTCTCCTATACAGAGGCTTCTGACACTGAGGCTGATATAGTTGGGTGGGGGTAAAGTGGAGCTGGGAGCTAGTCTCCGCCTTCTGAAAGATCTGTTTTGAAAGTTTTCTCTCTCCAAGAAGAAGCTACTTTACCCCGAGGTTCCTGTGTTCCACAATGGATGAAAAAGCAGCTTTCATGGGGCTGAAAAAAGTATAACAGTAATGTCGTAGATGTCTTAGAGAATGGAACAACATTTTCATCAATAGCAATAATTATAACACACATCTTTGACTTCTGTTGTGCAAATGCAAAAGAGGATGAGCGGTCACACTCACATCACACATCTATGATTATGAAACACTTAACTAATAACTAAGTGCACATTTTAGCTGGACCAATAGTGTGCACAACGCATTACAAGTCTTGCAAGAGCATTACCACCCTACCAGGTGAAATTCTACATTGAACATGCTGGAACATATCTAGAAGCAGAGTATGGCCATTAGCAAGAATAAAAACCTTGGGGAGGGGGCATATTTGTCACCTGTTCAATGGCATATCATGTGTTACTTAAAACTCCACGATAAAAAGTATACATCGGTCAAGATTGCCCTATGTGTTTCAAAGCATCACGTTACTTCAACAGGGAATTAAAGACATCTGTAACCAAAACATACCTTTTTATACTTTCATATCCGATCAAATTTTCTCTCTTTACATCTCCAAACAATCTTGGTGCAACAGCCCTCCATCCTTTCAATCACTTGGCAAGTGGAATGCATATGCTTTCCTTAGCTCCACAACATGATGCTGGTACGTAGTATAAAATCTTAACACATCTTCATATGAGGCACATTAAGTGGAATGCATAAGCACCCCACCTCTGTAGATGAGGCTCTTGCCCTGCCAGACCATGTGCCATAAAGCACAACTGTACAAGATGTATTTCAGCTCCCTGATAACTTCATCACATAGTGCATGCACACATCCTGTTCCATCCCAACATGTCAGTATCCCAGTCACCAAAGCACACATCCCACTGACATCTCAGTGTAACTTTACAGTTGGATGTGTTGGATAAGTAATCACGTGCCTTGAGATTGTTAATAAAAAACAAGCACAATATAATGAAATCACATAAAACCACATAAACAGACAACAAAGCTCACTATCTATAGTAAGCTTTTCCTTGAGACTGATCCACCAATCCAAAGAACCCCACACCGAATCTAGAAAAAACTACCCACCTCCATTTTTTCATTGAGTCCCCCTGGAGCCATAGTCCAAAGCCTTCATATACATCCATATTTTGGGTGCAAGTCCCATTGAGGACTGCCACTCCCATCACCCTTGAGACACAGGACTTACTGTTTGCGTTCTGCCAGGTTGAGGTTATTGTTGTTGATGATGCTGAGGGTATAACTTTTACTTAACCTCCTTATCATTATACTTTCTAGTGATTTTTTTTTTGCCCCACGTTTCTCCCTCTCATCACCCACAATCCAATCTTCTACTTGATTTATAGGAATGACTTTCAAATAATTCTGTTCTTCAGAGGGCTTCTGCTCACGCCCTGGCACAACTTCAGAAATGCTATGTTTAAAGTGGGGTCCAGTAAGGTAGCAAGAATGTGTTCACATTGCTTTTAATGAAGGCTATGCAAGAATCAATCCCAAAGCATGTTAATTTGCTTCACTTCTGGTTCATGTCTGTGTTGTTGTTCTTGTAAGAATAATGGGCTATGCTCTTCGTTATTTCTGTAATAAATATATTAGTGGAAGTTTCTCAAAGATTCCTGCATCTACTCTGCAGACATAAAGTGGAATGTTGATGGCACGGACTACACTGCAACTGACCTTTTCTACTAGTGCCAGAGACAACATTGTCAGGGACCTACTACTGTGCATGCTACTGAAGGCTACTACCCACTGATGGAAAATATACCTAGGAAGTGGGCAGCGACAGTCATACAGTCTGTCTTCTGGACACTTGTCCACATTTATATGGTCAGGTGCACTTAATTACTATATGATGTTTGCAGCACTTTGCTTATAACACTAACCCCCTTCTTGTATAAAACTAGCATAAACATATGCAGCACAAGTCTAGCACCGACCCCCTTCACCAAGTGGAACCACCTTCAAAAACAAATAAAAACAACAGGGCAGTATCCTGTGCAATAGTGTAATCACTCACAAAAGAAAAGTGTATTTCAATAATAAAAATACATTTATTATAAAATAAACTCAAAATATAAAGAAAAAATAATAATATTAATATACCTTTTCCTATACAGAAAGTATATAAGATAAATACAGCAATCTGTGTACAAATATATAAAAAGGAAGCAACTTAGTATCAATGTACATAAAATTCAATCACCTATGGATCAGAATAGCTGAAAAGCTCCAATCGATCAGTGTTCTAGGTATAACCCCCAAAAAAGTGAGTCAATAATAAGACCACTACTATAGGTTCCACGTGCACATCTTATCAAATAAAATTCAGATATATTTATTTGTATACAGACGTGCCATGACCCAGACACATGTTCGTTTAGTTGCAACAGGTATCAAATCCTTAAAGGCACTGATGCAAACAACTATATAAAAAACTACCGATATATCATAACACATTCATTTAATATAAAAGCGTCACTCTCAGCAATGTATCTCCTGGCCAGGAAACAGAGCCAATCTCCACTGCACTAGCATAAACATCCTTAAAAATAATTGCAGGCTGGCACATGCCCGTAGAGTGAAATTAATGATATAAAATCACTGTTTTCAACAAAGGAATAGGGCAGAAAGTTAGCTGCTACCATTGTGGAAAGATTGCCAGTTTTATCTTCTTTCAAGAAACTCAACAACAGCGGTATGGTACAGCACATAGAAGAAGAAGTAAGTAACTTAATTTTTTTTTTTTAAGTTTAAAAAACTTTATTGGATGAAAGAGAGGAAATAACGTACTGTTATAGTATACATACAAAAACGGATCAATACATCCGATCAATACGTAACATGTTGAAAAGGAAGAGGGAGAGAGAGAGAGAGAGAGAGGTAGATAGAGAGAGAGAAGTGGAAGCAGAAAATGGAAAGAAGAAGGAAAAATTGGAGGAGGGAGGGAAGGAAAAAGAGCAAAAAAGGGGGTTATAGGGCTACCAACCAGAGAGGAGAATTGGGAGCCGGAAATAGGCATCGCTAAGTAATGGAGTGCAGTAGAAGGAGGCATACAACAGAATGAGAAGTAACTTAATTGTTTTAAGAATATGACTAGTGATGGTGGATGCGGCACCAGGTATGGGGACTCTATGAGTCGTCATCGCCAAGTAACTCAAAGTCCTCCTCCTCCATGATTTATGTTAGCACAACAGCAGTAGGATATGTTGTTATTGTTACCAAGGTGGAAAACAAGAGAGAGAGTGGTTGAAGCAGAAAATGGGAAGAAGAAGGAATAATCGGAGTAGGGAGGGAGGGACAAAGAAAAAAAAAAGGGGGGCATAGGGCTACCAACTAGCGAGGAGAATTGGGAGCCGGAAATAGGCATTGCTAAGTAATGGAATGCAGGAGAAGGAGGCATACAATGGAATGCAGAAGTAACTCAATTGTTTTAAGAATATGACTAGTGATGGTGGATGCAGCACCAGGTATGGGGACTCTATGAGTCGTCATCGACAAGTAATTCAAAGTCCTCCTCCTCCTCCATGCTTTATGTTAGCACAACAGCAATAGGATATGTTGTTATTGTTACCAAGATGGAAAACAAGAGAGAGAGAGGTGGAAGCAGAAGATGGGAAGAAGAAGGAAAAATCGGAGTAGGGGGGAGGGACAAAGAAAAAAAAAAAGGGGGGTATAGGGCTACCAACCAGCGAGGAGAATTGGGAGCCGGAAATAGGCATCGCTAAGTAATGGAGTGCAGGAGAAGCAGGCATAAAATGGAATGCAGAAGTAACTTAATTGCTTTTACAATATGACTAGTGATGGTGGATGCGGCATCAGGTATGGGGACTCTATGAGTCGTCATCACCAAGTAACTCAAAGTCCTCCTCCTCCTCCATGCTTTATGTTAGCACAACAGCAATAGGATATGTTGTTATTGTTACCAAGATGGAAAACAAGAGAGAGAGAGGTGGAAGCAGAAGATGGGAAGAAGAAGGAAAAATCGGAGTAGGGGGGAGGGACAAAGAAAAAAAAAAGGGGGGTATAGGGCTACCAACAAGCGAGGAGAATTGGGAGCTGGAAATAGGCATCGCTAAGTAATGGAGTTCAGGAGAAGCAGGCATAAAATGGAATGCAGAAGTAACTTAATTGCTTTTACAATATGACTAGTGATGGTGGATGCGGCATCAGGTATGGGGACTCTATGAGTCGTCATCACCAAGTAACTCAAAGTCCTCCTCCTCCTCCATGCTTTATGTTAGCACAACAGCAGTAGGATATGTCGTTATTGTTACCAAGATGGAAAACAAGAGAGAGAGAGGTGGAAGCAGAAGATGGGAAGAAGAAGGAAAAATCGGAGTAGGGGGGAGGGACAAAGAAAAAAAAAAAGGGGGGTATAGGGCTACCAACCAGCGAGGAGAATTGGGAGCCGGAAATAGGCATCGCTAAGTAATGGAGTGCAGGAGAAGCAGGCATAAAATGGAATGCAGAAGTAACTTAATTGCTTTTACAATATGACTAGTGATGGTGGATGCGGCATCAGGTATGGGGACTCTATGAGTCGTCATCACCAAGTAACTCAAAGTCCTCCTCCTCCTCCATGCTTTATGTTAGCACAACAGCAATAGGATATGTTGTTATTGTTACCAAGATGGAAAACAAGAGAGAGAGAGGTGGAAGCAGAAGATGGGAAGAAGAAGGAAAAACCGGAGTAGGGGGGAGGGACAAAGAAAAAAAAAAAGGGGGGTATAGGGCTACCAACCAGCGAGGAGAATTGGGAGCTGGAAATAGGCATCGCTAAGTAATGGAGTGCAGGAGAAGCAGGCATAAAATGGAATGCAGAAGTAACTTAATTGCTTTTACAATATGACTAGTGATGGTGGATGCGGCATCAGGTATGGGGACTCTATGAGTCGTCATCACCAAGTATCTCAAAGTCCTCCTCCATGCTTTATGTTAGCACAACAGCAGTAGGATATGTCGTTATTGTTACCAAGATGGAAAACAAGAGAGAGAGAGGTGGAAGCAGAAGATGGGAAGAAGGAGGAAAATTCGGGGGAGGGAGGGACAAAGAAAAAAAAGGGGGGTATAGGGCTACCAACCAGCGAGGAGAATTGGGAGCCAGAAATAGGCATCGCAAAGTAATGGAGTGCAGGAGAAGGAGGCATACAACGGAATGCAGAAGTAACTTAATTGTTTTAACAAAATGACTAGTGATGGTGGATGCGGCACCAAGTATAGGGACTCTATGAGTCGTCATCGCAAAGTAACTCAAAGTCCTCCTCCTCCTCCATGCTTTATGTTACCACAACAGCAGTAGGATATGTTGTTATTGTTACCAAGGTGGAAAACAAGAGAGAGAGAGGTGGAAGCAGAAAATGGGAAGAAGAAGGAAAAATCAGAGTATGGAGGGAGGGAAGGACAAAGAGAAAAAAAAAGGGGGGTATAGGGCTACCAACCAGCGAGGAGAATTGGGAGCTGGAAATAGGCATCGCTAAGTAATGGAGTGTAGGAGAAGGAGGCATACAACGGAAGGCAGAAGTAACTTAATTGTTTTAAGAATATGACTAGTGATGGTGGATGCGGCACCAAGTATGGGGACTCTATGAGTCATCATCTCCAAGTAACTCAAAGTCCTTCTCCTTCATGCTTTATGTTAGCACAACAGCAGTAGGATATGTTGTTATTGTTACCAAGGTGGAAAACAAGAGCACCTGTCTTGGCATAGAGATTTCATGCAAATATTATAATGTTCTTATCTATCTGAATCCTATGGTACTATTTTCTTGTGTTATTTTAGCTGCAGTTTTAGTGCACTTTACCATGACAAGGCATATCAATTTTATTGGTTGATAAAGTAAGAAGACAGCATTAAGGCATTTTCAAACTTTGTAGCAGAATTTTATAAATTGAAATACACACTTCCAATGTGCCTGAGGCACGTCCAAAGCCTATTTACACTTCATATGTTTGATTTAAAAACGTAATTAGAATTAAAATGTGTCATATCTTGTTTAAGTGATACACATGTTCCTTTAAAATGCCAAGCCTTTGGGCTGTAATCAAATCTGGCAGACTGAGAAAAAGAGAAGTCATGTAACATCTATTTTGTAGTGACAGGTGCTTTTCTATGCTTGGCAGCTTGCTTTCACTTCGGAAAAAAGTTTCTGCACTAATTAAACATATTCCTATTTCTCTTAATGGCTATGCCTGAAGTTCCTTTCCATACCAATGATTTCCATATGTTATCAAGCCACATTTATCACGTACAGCTAGAAAATCTATCAGTTTAGAAAATGAGGCTGATTAAAGGAAAATTAAAGCCTCTTAATAATAACCACCCACTAGCCTTACTAATCCCTGAACGTTCTAATGGCCCCTTTGCATTTTGCTTTGTGTAAGATATAACATCTTCAGTCAGTCCTGATGCCATGAAAGCTGCTGTCATTATTTTTTAATAAATTTTTAGTAAATTTTAATAAATTCTTTAATAAATTTTTTGCTATCTTCTGAATAAAGGCAAATTTAATAGGGCCCAAAAGGATTCTATTGCCATAGTAAGTTAAGTGAGGGTTATTATTAAAGGGATAGTAATGTTTCACAAAAACAGCAGCTCTAATTAATCTTCAATACTGTTAGAGTTGTAGTTCAAGAGTAATTGAATGATAATTACTCTTCTCACCTTCTTCTCACCTTTAACGCTCTCCACACTGCTACCCCTCCTTACATCTCTTCCCTCATCTCCTATTATGTTCCTGGCCGCTTCCTTCGCTCAGCACACAATGCACTTCTTGTTGCACCATCCACACCCTCTGCCCTCTCCCGTCTCAAACCTTTCTCGCTTTCTGCTCCATACCTATGGAACTCCATAACCCTCTCCTTACGCCTAGAAAAATCCCCCTCTGTCTTTAGGTCTACCCTGAAGTCTTATCTTCTGGAGCACTAGGACCATGCACTGCCTTTGGCCAAACTCAGCACTTGTAATCTCAGCACTTAACACCCTCTTACCCCATTGTATGTCTCCTTTTACCCATTTAGACTGTAAGCTCCTTGGGGCAGGGACCTCTCTCCCATTGTTTCTATGAATGTCGCACTTATTTCATCCCCTCTTATTTATTGTAACATATGTCTATTGTAAGGCGCTGTGTACACTGTGTGGCGCCATATAAATAAAGATACATACATACATACATACATAAAGTATCCCCCTCACATGCTTTTTACCTCCCTTCAGATGTTGAATCTGGTTACTTGGCTGAACAGCTCTCAGCAAGGGAGAGTCTTCTTACTATGAGCATAAGGAAAACCCTGCCCTCCCCCCAACTGACAGGTTTTTCAGGTTTTCCTTATGCTCACTAAAAATTGTGATCCATCCGGACAGTCTTGCTGCTCTGAGGTGAGCAGTGTTACATCAGTAAAAGGTGCGGGAGGGGGAAAATTTATTATTCAATTACTCTTGTACTACAACTCTGACAGTATTGAAATAACACTCTACAGTCTACTCTAGTCCAAATACTATGAAGATTAATTGGAGCTGCTTTTATTGTGAAACATTACTATCCCTTTAAGAGTTATTACTTATCCTTTAAGAATAATGGGAGTATTCCTTTAGTAAGCAAACTACATCATAGAGGACAAATAAAAATTCATTAAATAGCTACATTTAAATGTGGCTTTAAGTGTTTCTTTGATTTTCTTGTTTGTATCTCACACAGATCATTTGAACAAAAGAGGAAGCACAAATAGTACTATACAATAGTTATCTAGGAAGATCACAGTATGTTAAACCCTTAACCCCTTAATGACCACCTGATCCACTGCAGGGAGACTGTTAAAGGGATAGTAATACTTAAAATGTAAAAAAAAATATGTTGTAGGGTTTATCCCCCTGAGTAAAACAAGGGCACTCCCACTGCTGAAAGGTGTTTCATTCAAAAGTTATTAATTTTCAAAGTTGAATTTTTTTTGGTGCAATATCACAGTGGCCTGAAATTGTAGAGTGGCGCTGTTGCTACACCATCCTATGGAGATTTATGGTCCCGGGACCAGAGCTGTCCATAGGATGGTGTAGCAACAGCGCCACTGTACAATTTCAGGCCACTGTGATATTGCACCAAAAAAAATTAATATCTTTTGAATGAAACACCTTTCAGCAGTGGGAGTACTCTTGTTTTACTCAGGGGGATAAACCCTACAACATATTTTTTTTTACATTTTAAGTATTACTATCCCTTTAAGAAGCATGGCCCTTTTTTTTTTTTTAGCATTGAACTTTGTGGTCGCATCCTGAAATCCATGACATGTCAGGACCGTCACCAGTGGTGGGCTGTCATGACGGTCCTAGCAAGTCTTAAGTCATTAAGGGGTTAAGCAGTGTGGTAATAATATTGTGTCACCTTCACTGTCTCTAATAGCATTTAGAAAAAGCATTTGTGGATATAGAACAACCAAACATATAATTAGGAAAAGAATAGTGAGGGGGAGGTAAGAGAAGGCGCATGCAATTGACAAAAAAATTACCACCCAGGATAATAAAAATGACATTCAGTAATACAAACAAGTAATACTTCTTGCCCCTCACTCTAATATCCCACAGCACGCTCAATATAATCCTCTTATTACAAATACAATTAAAGTCAGTGATATATCAGACACTGAAAAATATTCTCCTTTCCTCTGGCTCCAGAATTCCAACACAGTCAATCTGGCAGAATATTTAAAACTAGTGTAAAAGCCCGTGTACACGGGCCAAGGTTTGGGTAATGTTAACCCTTTGAGTGCCAGAGGGACCCTCTGGCACTCAAAGGGTTAAGAGGCTGCTACCTCACTGCTCCATGCAATGCAGTCTTGCGTCACCTCACTCACGTGATGCAATCATGCGCAGTAGAGACTGCCTGAACGCGTGCAGTCTCTACAGAGCGTGACTGCATCATGACAAACATCCTAGCAAATTATTATGTAAGGATGTGGTCTACTGCCAAGTAACTGATGAAAAACAGTTGATACACTATTTTAAAGACTTGCACAGAGTATAAATGCAGTTTTTAACCCTTGAGTGCCAGAGAAGTACGCAACTCAATGCAAAGTAAAATAAAGGTGAGATTATTTGGATATGGAGAGATCTTGAGTTCAGGCTGTATAAAATAACATAGGAACAGGAGAGATCATCTCAGCAATATCACTAAAGCCCTTGCTACAATAAATAAATTATCCTATATAATAATTCGCTAAAACGTGTGTAACGACGAAGTGATGCGCAGTAGAGACTGCTGCGCGTGCTGCAGTCATGCTCAGTAAAGACTGGCCGCGCCACTGCTGATACAGAGCTGGGCGCTCCTTTGGAGCTTCCAGCTCTGTATCAGCCGCGGTGCAGGCAGTCTCTACTGCGCATGACTGCCCCGTGACCAGCTGGCACTGCCACTGTGGCCCATGTAACGGGCTCTTCAACTGGTTAATTATAATTATCAAGACAGTGGGGAGATGTGTAAAAAATATCTAAAGCTGACACCTGAGAGTTCTGTGACTGCACCAAGGAGATGATGAAGGAAAAATTTAAGGCCAAAATGTAATTTTAAAAATGTCATAATTTTTATACATGGTCTGCAACAAAATTCTTACTTTGACCACACCCGCAAATTATGTCATAAAACTTTTTTGGTTCTTATGGCGCATACACTTTTTTTTTTAATGAGCAAACACTGTAATATCTAAGTGCAGCCAATTTTTATGTGAAAATAGTGACAGTTGATATTTTTCTATGAATATTCCACTACTGAGTAAAATACCTTTTCCTCTGTCCCTAGTTGAGCTACAGAGTACCCGCTGTTCAGCACTGACCTTGGTTGTATAGTAACACAGATAATCAGTTTATTAAGGGACTAGTTGAACAGCCTGTGTACACAGGCCAAAATGCCAGGCAGCAATGGCCGTGGTGCAGTCATGCGCAGTACAGACTGCCCACGCCACGGCTGATAATGGAGCGGGGTGCTCCAAATTCAGACCATAGTCCTCTCTGCGCACTGCAGTCTGAATTCAGAGCACCCCGCTCCGTTATCAGTCTTTACTGCAAATGACTGCAGTGCGTACAGCCTCCTGTACTGCCTATGACAGCTTCTGACAAACATACATTAGCAAATTATTATACAGGATGTGTGTTTGTTTACATTCCTGCTTATGCATGTTTTTAGCAGATTTAAAAAATGTTAACAAGTTAACATTTTTCAGAATTGATAATAACCCCCCTATTAAAACATTCAATGATTTCTGTGTACAAAAGGGTAATTTTACATAGTGTGTCAACTTCAAAAAGCATAAACCAGTATCTGTGACTGCATAACTTCACCCACTCACTTGTATGGCCTGAGGTTACTGAGCCTCAAGGTTTGTAATTGCACGTTGACTTAGGAAAACCTGAAGGAAGCAGAAAGCATAGATGAGACCTAGTCAAAAATAGTCAACAGATCAGAGGTCATTTAAACATGGAGCATGGATTACAAATAGTCAGCTTTAGCAGGAGTAATTGCCAGAAGTGAAGAGAAGGGGTAGTCAAATAGAGCAGAGGTCTTATTACCAGGGTGCAGACAGCAGTCATTGTTGGAATCAAGGTGAGATCCATAGAGTAAGCTCAATAAATTAACAAACATGAAGTACCTAGTACTGGCTTATAATGAAAATCAGAGTGAAAGTAGAAGGTTCTTGAATATGTTAGACTGTAGGATTTTGCTGGACTGATCAGTAGAATATGATACATTCAGCAGGAGCTGTCCATCGTTCAAGAAGTCTTAGTGAATAGAGCCTTTTGTAGACTTACTTTCGAATCCCACTCACATTTTCGTTGCTAAAGAAGGTGTACATCTTATTCACATGTTAATGAAACAAGTCCAATTACAGTCCTACCTCAAAAATATACCAAAGCACCCATCACGTCTACTTATAAGCCTCATATTTAATCGGTCGACTTAACCTCTTTTTTTTGCATTTATTCAAAATACAATTGTATGGATTATTAATATAATTCTAACAGAAAATTTTGTTTACAGTTACAAAATGTATGAAGTTCTAAAAATAATAATTTGCACACACATATACCAAACACGTTCAAAATTAATATACGTTACTCTTAAATGCATTTTGCAAATTTTTTCAAACATATTTTTTAATTAAATATGATGGTAGTAATAAAAATAATGATAAATTCATTTAATTAATGAATGATGCTACAATTTTAATTTACAAAAGTAAAGTAAATGGAAAAAAATATTGGTTACCAATAACAGACATTTTCTATGTATTATGGACATAAAGGTGTGCGAAGCACCTATACTTTAAATGAAATAAAAGAAAGTGAACTTCAGACTATCTCCAAATATAGTTATTGAATGCAAAACACATATATGAAACTAAAATTACATATCAATATCTAATAGCTTAAAAACCTGGATTCCACTATGAATTTAAATGCTAATTACTTATATTGTGGTCACAGACTTTCTGACGGGTGCAATTATAAATTGAAATTAATAGTGGAATCCAGGTTTTTATGCTATTAGATACTGATATTGAGGTCCACTATTTTTGATTTATTTTAACACCTTAAGGACCATTGTCGTGCGATGACCGTCACGGCAGTCCGGCACTTATGAGACCACTGACGGTCCTGGCACGGCATGGAGTTCAGACCTCCCGGCGTGGCTGCACGCCTCTCCAGGAAGCCCTGAACCGTAAGCGATAAAAAAAAAATGCCCTGTGGTCCTCAAGTGCCCGGCGCCCGTGCCCGCGCAGGTCCTTAAGGGGTTAAAGTATAGGCACTTTGAACACCTTTATGTATATATATGATATTTTGTTTATTATATTCTCTAGTGGGTATTTATTTCGTACAGTTGTCTTTTTTTGATTGGGGTGCAAAGTAAATGATATTTGTATATAAGTTTCTATGTACTAACAATAATTAAAATACTACACTTACCATTCCGAACTCTGTGTGTGTGTGCCCACAATGAACATGCTGCTCTAGTTTAAGCTTCAAAAAGGGAGATTCCAGAGTATAGAATACTCCTTCATGTACAGTATATTAGACAGTAGAGTTTATTGAAACTTTTGGTAAAAATCTGAGTTCCCAAATAGATCAGAAGACTCGCAGTGGCTGGTCTGTTTGGCTCAACTATCTGAATTAGAGAAAACATTTTGGCAAGTGTTATTAAATACAGATAAGAAATACCCTTTTTATTTTTTTCATGCTTTTCCATCTTCTTTTTTTTGTTTATATCTATAAGCAGTTATGGGTTATTATATTGTAACTTTTTTTCTTAAAGGGATAGTAATACTTTGTTTTATCTTTATTTTATTTTGTAGGCATTAAAAAAACATGAATAACAATATAAGTCTTATCTCTCAAACCTTTGTGGTTTGAGAAATATTCACAAGCAAATTTTCCCCTCCCGCCCCTTTTACCTAGTGTAAGCCATCTCTTCTCAGATGTGGAATGCAGTCCATAGACCAGACAGATAAAAGAAGGGGGCAATCTTCTTCCTATGAGAACAATGAAAGCCCTGCCCCCCTTGACAAGTTTTTCAGGTTTTTCCCTTATCTTAATTGAAGATTGTCCCTCTCTGCAGTCTACCTGGGCACCTCCCTTCTGATCTGGCTGAGCAGTGTTACATCAGTAAAAGGGGAGGGAGGGGGATACTTTATCATTGAATTACTCTTGAACTATAACTCTGACAGAATTGAAATAACACTCTCCAAAGTCCAAATACTATGATGATTAATTAGAGCTGCTTTTATTATGAAACATTACTATCCCTTTAAGAAACGTTAAAGTGACATGTCTGCAATTTATTGCAGAAATCAGGGGCACCAATAAAGCAGTACCAACCTACTGTGAATTCTCACAGCAAATTCTAAAGAATTACCACTGCAACCTCTTTCATTGGCTTTTCACAAGAAAATCCATGTCTTGTATATTCATAGGTGGTGCATTTTCAGAAAAAAAAATATTATTGACTAAATTGCATGAATTGTCATACAGTCATATATTTGGCAATTTTTATATTTAATTAAATTAACCTGGCTTGTCACTTTTAGAAGATGAGGTAGGAGAAAGAAGGAGCAGCGGACAATGGGAAATGTGATGGACTCATGACTAGGGATGGAGCAAAACTTTTTAAAAAAAATTCTTTAGAAATTTTTGTTGAAAATTAGCAATTTTCCTGTCCATGGAAAAATAGATATAATTTCTGCTTTTCACCAATGTCAATAATTATCTTATGAGAACTTGGTAATTTTTTTGCATATGCTTTTAAAGCATAAGGTAAAAGTGTAAAAAGCTCCAATTAAATTGATAGGCATTTTGAGAATTGTTTGACCCTGTAGAGGAGTTTTTTCCAGAATTGTACCATTTATTTCCCATATTGTAGATATTTGCAAAATAATTTAATAGCCCCTAGGTTCATCTCTCAAACCTTTATGGTTTGAGAGATAACCGAAGACAAAGTTCCCCCTCCCTCCCTCTTCCCTGAAGTCAGCATTGTGGTGACTGCAGGGATATCCGGTCTAACTTTCATCAGATGGCTCTGCAGCAGAGCCACAATCGTGTTAGTGACAAATAATTATTTCACTGAAACGGTCTTCTACGTTTGCTTACAAACCAAGCACAAACCAAGCACATGTAGAAGACCGTTTCAGTGAAATAATTATTTTTTACTAACGCTATCACGGCTCAGCTGCAGAGCCGCAAGCCTGTCGTACGACAGACTTCCCCTGCAGTCAGTACAACGCTGACTTCAGGGAAGGGGGAGGGAGGGGGGAACTTTGCCTTCGGTTATCTAACCATAAAGGTTTGAGAGATGAACCTGGGGGCTATTAAATTATTTTGCAAATATCTACAATATGGGGGATAGTAATAATAAAGTATTACTATCCCTTTAATAGAGGAGCTGAGAGGATCACTTCAGTACCACGAACAGCCTCACTCCCTTAACCATTTGAGTGCCACAGGGATGTGCATTGCACACCCCTGTGGTACTCAAAGAGTTAGAAATGTACACCAACAAGTACACAATCATGCCCTCAGCTCTGTGTCAGTTTTTAGACTCACCTATGTAGTTTACTCCCATTATTAAACAAAATGAAATTTGACCCCTTGGCTGGTAGAGTTGTCAAAACTACAATTTAATTATCAGGTGTGCATCCATGGGGATTCGTGGCTACCAGCTGCCCCACAGACATGTTCCCCTGCAAACTGGTAGCAATAGATCACCAGCTACACTGCCTGGAAAAGCAGACTTGTTCTCCTGGGCATTAGTAGTCACACCAGCACCTGCACACCAGTAGCCATGTATCACCAAGTACACTGCCTGGCCACCCCAGACTTGTTCTCCTTGGTAGCCATAGATCACCATGTACACTGCCTGCCCCCCTCCCCAGACTTGTTCTCCTGACCAGTGGTAATCATAGATCACAACGTACAAGGCCTTCCCCTCCCCCCAGGCTTGTTCTCCTGTGCACTGGTAGCCATTGATCCCCATGTAACACTGCTCGACCCCCAGACTTATTCTTCTGTGCACTGGTAGGCATAAATTGCCGTGTACACTGCCTTGCCCCCTGGACTTGTTTCCCTGCCCACTGGTAACCATAGATCACCATGTGCACTGCCTGTCCCATCCAGACTTGCTCCCTTGACCACTGATAGCAATAGATCACCATGTACATCTCATCCACACACACTTTTTCCCTTGCCCACTGGTAGCCAAAAATCCTGATGGACACTGCATGGGCAAGGGAACAAGGCTGGAGGGGTGTCAGTCAGTGTGTGTGGGGCTGACGCAGAATGGTGATGTTCAACATGATGCGGCACAATCCTTACGTTCGACATGCTGAGCCACAGTGGTGCTGTACGACATGATGAGGCACAATCCTTGTGTTAGACATGCTGAGTTACAATGTTGATGTTTGAGATGCTGATCCACAACCCTTGTGTTGGCTATGCTGAGCCACAAGCTGTATGCTTATGTTCTACATTCTTGCATACATTGTACAATATACATAATCATTCCCATTAGCATGGTTGCAATCGCGGGTATATATATATATATATATATATATATATATATATATATATATAAAAGAAGACTGTGCCTGGCAAAACACACCCAGGGGTGGCAGTAAGGAGGAGTTACTGCTCCCATTGGGTTATTCAATGGGGCGGTGATCTTTGGCCCGCCCCCACTATCCAGCCTGCCCACCGCTATCTAAGGCTGAAAAAAAATGGCTGCCACTCACTCCTACACCACAGACACACACACATGCCCCACATACACTGGTAGACACATACACACACTCATACAGAGACACACACACATGCACACTGAGCAGCTGAGGATGATGGGAACTATGTTCAAGCTACAGCTGGAAGGCCATGGTCTAAATCTGTATTATGCTTCAGGGTTTCCAGCACATAGATGCAAGGTTATGGGCTTACTACAATAAACCACTCATATGTACCTACTTCATTCCCTGTCTGTGACCCTGCACAGCCCTGACAATTGCTACAATTGAGCTGATTTCTAACCAATTAGCAGGCAGGATGCTGTGGAGATGAATTTCTAGCACAGAGAAGCTGGGAAAGTGGAACAGCGGCAGAGACATGATTAGGCAGTGCAGAGCAGGGCTTCAGCTGAGCAGGTAAATGGCAGAGACATGGTTGTGACTGTATTTATATTTTGCACAAAGAGAGAGAAAGAGAGCAGATTGTTTGTCAGTCTGTCTGTAAGTAGAGGTGCCAGTTCCTGCAATCATCTCCATGCTGTACATAGCTCACTGTATAGCATGTATGACAAACTATTTATATATGGTCTGGCATTGTATAGTATACAGTCTGTGTATAAGGACTGGCACTATACAGCATAGGAGGCACAGTCCCTGTTTAAGACCCAAATCCCTCTGCTCCTCTATTTAAGAGATCACACTGTGTGGTGTATATACCAGTGTATCAGATTGCTCCACATCAATAAAACCCACAATAATGTGGGTATAAACTTCTGTATATATCTGTTAAATTAGTCTGTGTAAAAAAATACTTTCATCTTCTTCTAAATCATTCACTTACAGAAAGAGTAACTTAACCATTTCAGTGCCAGAGGGAATGCAATGCATTGCTTGCCCCATTGCACTCAAAGGGTTAACAAATTATCTACAATGGTCTGGCACTGTATAGCAGTGGTTCTCAACCTGTGCTCTCAGTGGCTATTAACAGCCCAGGATTTTAGAATTTCCTTTTACGAGCACAGGTGAGTTAATCAATACGACTGAGCGTCTGATCAACACACTTGTGTTCTAGCAGGGAAATTCCTAAGTCCTGGCCTGTTAGTGACCACTGAGGACATGGGTTGAGAACCTCTGTTGTATAGTATACAGTCTGCATGTGTCTGTGTATAAGGACTGGCACTATACGGTATAGGAAGAACAGTCCCTGTTTGACACCCAAATACCTCTGCTCCTCTATTTAGGACATCACACTGTGTGGTGTATATAACAGTGTATCAGATTGCTCCATATCAATAAAACCCACAGTAATGTGGGTATAAACTTCTGTATATATCTTGTAAATTAGTCTAGGTAAAAAAATACTTTCATCTTCTTCTAAATCATTCACTTACAGAAAGAGTAAATTAACCATTTCAATGCCAGTGTGGATGCAATGCATTGTTTACCCCCTGGCACTCAAAGGGTTAAAAATTCTCTACAATGGTCTGGCACTCTATAGCAGTGGTTCTCAACCTGTGCTCTCAGTGGCTATTAACAAGACAGGATTTTAGAATTTTCTTTTATTGTATGAATAGTTTTTTATTAGAATTATTAAGAAGACCTTGCAGAACTCACATCATATAAGGAGTATGGTCAAACCGTGCGTAACACAATATTCAACCAATAAGTACATCTTGAAACAAAGTACATGAAGTATCGCTAAAAATAAAGTCCACTTATTGTGTGATAATCATAACATAAACTCAAAGACAGGATTTGCAAGAACTCCCCTTTGAAAGAACAGAAGGAGGATAGAGAAAAAAAAATGAATAGAATAGAAAGAATAAAGAAGTAGCGATAGAGAGGAGGGGAGTAAAAGACAAAGGGAAAAATATGCAGGGAGAAAGAAAAGACACGAAGGGAGAAAGACAAACCTGGGCCACAGGGTAAGAAATAAATATTGTATACTGTAACGGTTTGTTTGACTCACAGACACAGTGGTTAGGATAAAAACACAGTTTTATTGAATTAAACAATACAGTAAGAACCCTCACAGGTCCTGTAGTATACAACAGTATAATACAGACACACGACAGGTAAATTATTCAATGCCCACACAGGTCCAGCATAACATGAAGGTACAGACAGTATATACACTGACACAGGTCAGGCAAGAGGAGTAAGTTCCCAGGACTCCGGTACTGCAGGAGTTAAAGTTCATCAATGATGGTGCACAGTCCCATGTGTGAAGGTACTGGAATGATACTTTAACAAGCCAAGGTCAGCAAACATACGTGAACTGCCAGAGCTCAACTGAGGTAGAAATTAGCACTGCTGGAGCAATAACGGAGGCAACCACTTGCAACCGGAATAGCAGTAACGGAGGTCAAGCCGATGGCACTCTATCGGAGCAATCACGGAGGCAGCCACTTGCAACCGGTGTAGCAATAACGGAGGACTAGGCCAAAGGGGCACTGCCGGAACAGTAACTGAGACAACACTGGCAGCCTGCCGGAGCAGTAGCAGAGGACAAGCCAATGGCACTTTACCGGAGCAATCACGGAGGCACACACTTGTAACCGGTATGACAGTAACGGAGGACTAGGCCAGAGGCACACTGCCGGAGCAGTAACTGAGACAACACTGGCAACCTGCAGGAGTTGTTGCGGAGGGCAAGCCAATAGTAACCGGATTGTCTGTTGACTAAGAATGTCACCGAGGTGACAATGACAGAGGAAGCAGGAACGTCGATCAAGCCGGGTCGGTGCACAGGAACAGGAACGTCAGCCAGGCCGGGTCAGAACACAGGAGGAGGAAGTCAGCCGGTCCGGGTCGGTACACAGGAGCAGGAACGTCAGCCAGGCCGGGTCGATACACAGGAGCAGACACTGAAGAGCAGTCAGGCAATCCGGGTCAAGAGCAGGAACTGAAGAGTAGTCAGGCAGGCCAACATTGGGAACATTGAGCAGCTAGTTAGCACTGGTACAGGAACACCACGAAAGGGCATCGTGTGGGTGCAGGAGCCCAGTTTATAAAGGCCATACTGGGCTGGCTCAACACAGGGCAACCAATGAGAGCATTACACAGGATAACTGACAGGAAAACAAAAACAAAGGAGCACGGGCACCGTGATAGATACCTGGAAATGGTGAAGCTAACCAATAGATATAGCTAAGAATTTTGAGAGCCAGGAGTTTAAGCTGGATATATCTATCTGTTGGCTCCTCCAAGCAATTTTTAAGAATAACATGTGATCCACCACAGTTTTGTGCCATGCGGATACTGAAGGGGGTACATCCGATTTCCAACCTAAGGGGATTAAAGCCTTAGCTGCATTTAGCATTGTAAGCAATATCATTCTTTGAGTTTTAGGGATGATCGGCAAGTCACTATACAAAAGAACCTGCCACGGGTCCCTCTTAAGAGTAACACAGAGGCTATCATGACTGTGCGTCAAACATGAGTTCCAATATGTAGTAACAGAAGGGCACGACCACCAGATATGTAACAGCGTACTCGGTTGGTCTCTACAATGCCAACAAGTGTTAGGGATCGTAGAGTCAAAGGTATGTAATCTATGAGGGGTATAATACCAGTGAAAGAGCAGTTGAAAGTTCTTTTCATCTATGTTAGCCGAAATAGATGAGTGTCATGTGTGGTCCCAAATCTTTTTCCATTTGTCAAAGGATAGAGACTGACCAAGATCTCTCTCCCAAGCGAGAGCATAATTCGGTTTGCTGGAGCAATCCGATTCAGATAGAAGCTGGTATATTGTTCCTAAGAATTTTTTTGGTTTGGGGCGAGACACCAGTAATTCTTCAAATGGAGAAACAGCCCTAGTATTGTCATATCCAACTCCCTTTTTAGATAATATCCCCTTTATCCTAATATAATTCCAAATTTCGCGGTGGGGTAAATTCAGGTCAGTTTGTAACGTTTGGAAATTCTTGATAATACCTCCTTTGTAGAAATCTCGCAAACTATTATTGAACAATGTGGACCAATGCAGAAATTGTATTTTCAGAAGGGTGAATGGAGTACCATGATCATGGAAAAGCAAGGAACATGGTGAAGGAAAGGACATAATAAAGGAAAACTTATTGGTCAGGGACCAACAAGAGCGTACATTTTGACAATGGGATTGAAACACTTTATGGATATTCGCACTCCTTTAGGTAGTAGGGATTCACGCAGGGGGTCTTGAGGGAAGGCATGACCTCTTTCTAAAGCTACCCAAAGTTTGTTAGCATGGTTAGTACGCCAATCGGGAATGGAAGTAATAAGAACCGCCAAGTAATACTGTCTCAATTTGGGAAGACTTAAAACCCCCCATGTAAGCCACGGTGTAAGATGCTCATCCAAAGCTTAGGGCGTCTCCCCTCCCAAAGGAAGTGAGGAGTTTAGACACTTCAGACCAGAAAGAGGAAGGTATTTGATCTCGAAGGTTTGAAAGAGATATAGAAATCTCGGGAGTATACACATCTTGATCACATTAACACGACCTATCCAAGAGATATAGAGAGATTTCCAATGAAAAAAGTCAGATGTAATGGATCGCAAACGTTTAGGGTAATTAGAGGAGAAAATATGGTCGAGAGATGGGGTAAGAACCATTCCTAGGTATTCAATATATCTGGTGGACCATTGAAGAGGAAAAGCTCTCCTAAGAGCATCTGTATGAGAGTTAGAAAGGTTCAAGGCCAGGGCATAAGATTTAGAAGTATTCATTCTAAAGTTAGAGACCTCTGAGAAGGCTTCAAGGCCAACTAGGAACTCCAGCATGGCAAGATCCAGGTCAGTAGTGGATAATAAAATATTGTTGGCAAACATTGAAAGTTTCACTGGATTTGGTACAGTGGGAAATGTAATTCCCGGTATCCGTGGGTTCCAACGGATATGTTGAGCTAGTGCTTCAATCGTCAGGATAAAAAGAAGGGGCAAAAGTGGGCATCCCTGTTGAGTACCATTTAGTATAGGAAAAGATTCTGAGAGCATGACATTGACCTTGACCTTTACTGTTGGATTAGTGTATAAAGTCTGGACATAAGACTGAAATTTAAACCCAAATCCAAAGTGATGTAGAGTCCTTTTCAGAAAGCACCAATCTACGCGGTCAAATGCCTTCTCTGCATCAACTGTCACTAAGAGGGCAGGTCGTTTTTTGGATTCTACATGGTGTAGTATATTTAAGAGCTTCCGCGTGTTGTTGCGTGCTTCCCGTTTTGGGGTGAATCCCGCTTGGTCCAGATGAATGAGAGAGGGCAAAAAGGTCTTCAATCTGTTTGCTAAAATCTTCACATATATCTTCAGGTCTAAATTCAAGAAAGAAACAGGACAATAGTTCTGGCATAGGTGCGGATTTTTTCCTGGTTTGGGCAAGACAGTAATATAAGCCTCAGCCATGTGCGGATGAGTAGAGATAGACTCTGGTAAAGATGAAAAGTCTTTAGTGAGTAAAGGGGAAAGAATTGTATCAAAAGTCTTATAGTAGGCTTGTGAAAAACCATTCAGGCCAGGACTCTTGCCAGAAGGAAGTGCCCTGATCGTTTCTAATACTTCTCGGTTTGTAATAGGAGATTCTAAATATTCAGTCTTGTCTCTGGTTAGAGAAGGAAGATGAGCCTCTTCAGGATACTTATCAATCAGCTGGAGCCGATTTAGGGGGCAAGGAGAGGATTGTGAAATATTGTACAAAGATGAATAGAAAGATCGGAATGTGGATGCAATGTCCGATGATAAGTGTACTATCATGGAGTTAGTAGGTTTGATTGAAGGGACACAATGAGACTTGAGCTGACGTCGGAGTAGGCGCACCAGGTGCCTCCCTGGTTTGTTGCTATGTTCAAAGTATGTTTGGCGGGTCTTGAAAAAGGTTTGCTCTACTTTATTTTGCAAAAGGATATTCAGTTTGGAGAGTAGAGTGAGTAGTTTAGACAAAGCTTTTACTTGGGAAGTTTTATGGGCAGTTTCAAGCGACTGGATTTCAGTCAGTGAAGACTCAGTATCACTGTTTTCAACCTTCTTATGTCTCGATGCCAATTTAATGATTCCACGCCTCATGACACGCTTATGTGCTTCCCAGATGGTGAGAGGAGAAACATCAGTGGTATTATCTGTTATATAGATTTTAAGAGCTGTAGTCAGGGTTTTCACAGTCAGAGTGTTGTAGCAGGAATTCATCTAACCTCCACAGAGTAAAAGGTTTAGGAAGGAGTGTCTGTGTAATGAAATTATAACCGGAGCATGGTCTGGCCACATGATACTGTCCATGTGAGCTTCTACTAGAGACTGGATGGAGGAGTGGTTAATGAAAATATAGTCTATTCTGGTATAGTGGGAATGAGGTTGTGAAAAGAATGAGTAATCCCTCGCAGTTGGACTGAGAATACGCCATGTGTCTACGAGTCTAAAAGAGTGAATAGCCTTTGCAAAATGTTGAAGGAGGGATTGTTTACATGAGGATGAGCCAGAAGAACAGTCCAAAGCGGGAACCATGGGGAGATTGAAGTCACCCCCAAATACCAAAGTGCCTTCTTGAAATAATGATAGAGAATCAAGCGCATTAAGGATAAAAGAAATTTGTTGTGTATTAGGTGCATATATAGATGCAAAAGTATATAGGCATCCATCAATAGAGCCTTTAACAAACAGCAGTCGACCCTCCCTATCAGTAAAGGTGGCTTTGTGTTGAAAGCCAACATTTTTATGAAATAAAATCGCTATGCCATTCTTTCATGAATGATGTGGTGTAATGTCTGTTACACAGTGTATGAGGAAGAGACATGTTAAGATGTGTGTCCTGCACCAAGGCTATATCTCCTTTCATCCTATTAAATTCCTTCAACACTAAAGACTGTTTTTGCGGTGAATTGAGACCCTTGACATTTTGTGTAATAATGCGTAAAGTTCGGTTACCGGTGGAAGCCATCAGGAGTAGGAAGAAATAGACTCGTCATAAAACCCCAATGTTGTTGGCAGAACAACATGTGTAGACAGTCCTAGAGCCCCAGGAGAGGTCTCTGATGAAGCTCAGGTCCATGTCAATCACATATAGGTTAGAGGGATGACATCCAGAGGACAGAGGGAAAGAAAGGGAGAAGAGAAAATGGGGAGGAGACAGAAGAAAAAAAAGAATAGAGTCCGGGAGAATATAGGGCATCAGCCCTTTCCCGAAACATACATGTACATTTGAGAGAGGTAGAGGCTCTAACCCCCAGATCTCTCCCACCAACACCAGAAAGAATGGTGTCATTGAAGAGAAATGTAGGCTAGAGAGAGTATCCATGCACCCAAGGATCAAAGCGATTCATGAATAGGAAAAACAGTAGATCGAAAACCAATCAACAAATTTGTAGTTAACGAAAAACCAGCCAATGTCTATTATAAAAGTAGGAGGCATTCTCCCAACAGGAGAGGAGGGAGTATAAGTCCTAACATATTCAAGCTAATTATGGCTTAAAATTGTATAATTAACCAAGGTTACATTAACATAGCATATTACTATAAGACTAGTGATTAAAGGAGCAAAGAGCCCAATAAAGGAATGTCCCAACACCCTGGTTATAGCCAGCGCTCTCACCACCAAATTAACGGTTCAGTATGATTTGTCTGCACCCACGTCATCATACCAAGTTAGAAAGAAAAGCAAAGTGAACACCTATATATATCAGAATACGGATAGAATGGAATCTTATTATTTTTGATAATTTTTTGTTTGTTTTTTTCCCCTTTTTTTTTCATTTACATATACATGTGTATAGGCGGCAAATTCCAGTTTTACGTTGGATCATAAATTTAATTGCTACTAACATCAAAAATGGTAGGTGGGAGATGGAGATTAGAGGTAGCCTAGAGAATAGCACCAGTATAGTCCCAGAGAAATGCATGCAACCCAACTATACACTTCTCAAACTCTGGGATAAACAAACTCGGGCAATATATCAAAGTGGGAGATGGAAACCCACTCCTAAGTAACTGGGAAAGGTATGTCGAAATAGAAATAAGGCCATATGTATAATTAACCCAATTGTTATTAGTCATTCCAGACCAGTAGTCTATACAGATTAAGTAGGGGATGGAAATATGGTGATAATGACCAGGAATCAGTCGAAAACCTGACCATTGTGAATCCAGGGGTAGGAAAAAGTACATGAGAATAGTGAGAGTACCTAGACCTCCCCCACACCTCGAGTTGGTGTATTGCACTAGAGTAAAGCTGCTCATAAATGTGTGTGAGAGAATGTTAAGCTCAATCTTAACCCCTTCAGTGCCAGAGGCTCGGGCCATTTTCTGAACCCTGCAGGCCAGACACTTTTTCAACATTTTTGCTATCCTTCCGTTTAGGTTTGATTTCCTCTGGGGATTTTTAGTTACATATGGAAAACTATATATTGTTTTTTTCAGAACGAATTGAGCTTTCTTGTGATACCTTACATGAAGAGAATTTTACATTGTGCAAAAAGCTATGATGTCATAATGACAAAAAAAAGTGAAAATTTACTCATTTTGCTAAAATCACATACTATGTATCAAAAACATTTACCTTGATTGAAAAAGTTTCAATTATTTGAAAAAGCCTCGAGTCCCCCGAGTAAAAAAATACCAAATTTATATAGTTTTACCTACGTCCATGGCTAGCGTAGATCCCTAATCACCAGCAGCGCAAAATGACATTTTCAACTTTATAAACTAATATGCGCATTCTAGGGTTTTTGTGGTAAAACTACCCTAAAACAGTGGAATAACTATATAAAACTATATATTTCTGGAAAGTAGACAACCTGCTGCATCTAATGAGGGGTGATTTTCCTTGTTACGCCAAGCCTGGTGTGCACAAATGCCACCAGAAGATGGCGCTAATGAAAAAAAAGGCATTTTCTTACATTTCTGCCCCTTCAAATGTACTAAAATGTGTGAAAACCATGGCATTTCCAACTGTATTCATTAGCTAGTGCTCTTAGGAGAAAAATAACACCCCATTGGTATGAGTTCACCTACGTCAGGGGGCGCTACAAGTACAAAACTACACCTATTGCAACCTCTAATTTTTCTAACATTTTCTCAAACATTACCTGTCTGTACAAAAATGGTTATAACAAATACAGAAGTGAAGAAAGGGTACACAAACCATACCATTTTGAAAAGAAGACACCCTGCCGCATCTAATGATGGGTGACTTGCCTTGTTACCCCAAGCCTGGAGTGCACAAATGTCTCCAGAAGGTGGCGCTTATGAAAAAAAAGGCATTTTCTTACATTTCTGCCCCTTCAAATGTACTGAAATTTGTGAAAACCATGGAATTTCCAACTGTATTCATTAGCTAGCGCTCTTAGGAGAAAAATGACACCCCATTGGTATGAGTTCAACTACCTCAGGGGGCGCTAGAAGTGCAAAATGACACCTACTACAACCTCAAATGTTTCTAACATTTTCTCAAACATTACTTGTCTGTTCCCAAATGGTTATAACAACTACAGAAGTGAAGAAAGGGTACACAAACCATACCATTTTGAAAGGAAGACACCCTGCCGCATCTAATGATGGGTGACTTGCCTTGTTACCCCAAGCCTGGAGTGCACAAATGCCTCCAGAAGGTGGCGCTAATGGAAAAAAAAGGCATTTTCTTACATTTCTGCCCCTTCAAATGTACTGAAATTTGTGAAAACCATGGCATTTCCAACTGTATTCATTACCTAGCGCTCTTAGGAGAAAAATGACACCCCGTTGGTATGAGTTCAACTACCTCAGGGGGCGCTAGAAGTGCAAAACGACACCTACTACAACCTCAAATTTTTCTAACATTTTCTCAAACGTTACTTGTCTGTACACAAATGGTTATAACAACTACAGAAGTGAAGAAAGGGTACACAAACCATACCATTTTGAAAAGAAGACACCCTACCGCATCTAATGATGGGTGACTTGCCTTGTTACTAGTGTTGAGCGAGCATGCTCGGCCGATGCTCGGTTCGGCTCGAGCATCGCTCTGCTCGGCACATGGCGGTACTCGTACCAGTACCGCATGTGCTCGACCGCCATGTTCGGGTCTCCTCCCCGCACGTTTCGCGGCTGCTGCGCAGCCAATAAACGTACAGGGAGGCTCTGACATCAGTGTAATGCCAGCAGCCATGTTGGCTGCTGGCATTACACTGATTGGCTGGCCAGAACCCGTGGTTGGGTGCTGTATAGCACCTGACCAGCGAGTTCGGCTCAGTCTTAGCCAGGGAGAGATGAGGATAGGAAGGGAAAGTCAGTGTAGGGAGAAGAAAAGCAAATTTGTTAAAAAAAAGACCCAAAAGTCCTTTTTAGGACTACTGTGTGTGGGGGCAGCAGTTTATTTTGTGTGGGGGGGAAAAAAACAAACAAACAAAAAATTCATATATTCTGTTTAGTGTGCAAAGTTGCAGATTAGAGCACATTCTGTTTAGTGTGCAAAGTTGCAGATTAGAGCACATTCTGTTCAGTGTGCAAAGTTGCAGATTAGCAGCACATTCTTTTTAGTGTGCAAAGTTGCAGATTAGAGCACATTCTGTGTAGTGTGCAAAGTTGCAGATTAGAGCACATTCTGTTTAGTGTGCAAAGTTGCAGATTAGAGCACATTCTGTTAAGTCTTCAAACTGTAAAATATCAAAGTCACATATTCCATTCACTGTGCGTCGCCGCAGTTTAGCAGCACATTCTGTGGACTGTGCACAGTTTCAGAATAGGAAAAAATTCTGTTAAGTCTTCAAACTGTAAAATATCAAAGTCACATATTCCATTCACTGTGCGTTGCCGCAGATTAGCAGCACATTCTGTGTACTGTGCACAGTTTCAGAATAGGAAAAAATTCTGTTAAGTCTTCAAACTGTAAAATATCAAAGTCACATATTCCATTCACTGTGCGTCGCCGCAGTTTAGCAGCACATTCTGTGGACTGTGCACAGTTTCAGAATAGGAAAAAATACTGTTAAGTCTTCAAACTGTAAAATATCAAAGTCACATATTCCATTCACTGTGCGTCGCCGCAGTTTAGCAGCACATTCTGTGGACTGTGCACAGTTTCAGAATAGGAAAAAATTCTGTTAAGTCTTCAAACTGTAAAATATCAAAGTCACATATTCCATTCACTGTGCGTCGCTGCAGTTTAGCAGCACATTCTGTTGACTGTGCACAGTTTCAGAATAGGAAAAAATACTGTTAAGTCTTCAAACTGTAAAATATCAAAGTCACATATTCCATTCACTGTGCGTCGCCGCAGTTTAGCAGCACATTCTGTGTACTGTGCACAGTTTCAGAATAGGAAAAAATTCTGTTAAGTCTTCAAACTGTAAAATATCAAAGTCACATATTCCATTCACTGTACGTCGCCGCAGTTTAGCAGCACATTCTGTTGACTGTGCAGTTTCAGAATAGGAAAAAATACTGTTAAGTCTTCAAACTGTAAAATATCAAAGTCACATATTCCATTCACTGTGCGTCGCCGCAGTTTAGCAGCACATTCTGTTGACTGTGCACAGTTTCAGAATAGGAAAAAATACTGTTAAGTCTTCAAACTGTAAAATATCAAAGTCACATATTCCATTCACTGTGCGTCGCCGCAGTTTAGCAGCACATTCTGTGTACTGTGCACAGTTTCAGAATAGGAAAAAATTCTGTTAAGTCTTCAAACTGTAAAATATCAAAGTCACATATTCCATTCACTGTGCGTCGCCGCAGTTTAGCAGCACATTCTGTTGACTGTGCACAGTTTCAGAATAGGAAAAAATACTGTTAAGTCTTCAAACTGTAAAATATCAAAGTCACATATTCCATTCACTGTGCGTCGCCGCAGTTTAGCAGCACATTCTGTGGACTGTGCACAGTTTCAGAATAGGAAAAAATACTGTTAAGTCTTCAAACAGTAAAATATCAAAGTCACATATTCCATTCACTGTGCGTCGCCGCAGTTTAGCAGCACATTCTGTGGACTGTGCACAGTTTCAGAATAGGAAAAAATACTGTTAAGTCTTCAAACTGTAAAATATCAAAGTCACATATTCCATTCACTGTGCGTCGCCGCAGTTTAGCAGCACATTCTGTGGACTGTGCACAGTTTCAGAATAGGAAAAAATACTGTTAAGTCTTCAAACTGTAAAATATCAAAGTCACATATTCCATTCACTGTGCGTCGCCGCAGTTTAGCAGCACATTCTGTGGACTGTGCACAGTTTCAGAATAGGAAAAAATACTGTTAAGTCTTCAAACTGTAAAATATCAAAGTCACATATTCCATTCACTGTGCGTCGCCGCAGTTTAGCAGCACATTCTGTTGACTGTGCACAGTTTCAGAATAGGAAAAAATACTGTTAAGTCTTCAAACTGTAAAATATCAAAGTCACATATTCCATTCACTGTGCGTCGCCGCAGTTTAGCAGCACATTCTGTGGACTGTGCACAGTTTCAGAATAGGAAAAAATACTGTTAAGTCTTCAAACTGTAAAATATCAAAGTCACATATTCCATTCACTGTGCGTCGCCGCAGTTTAGCAGCACATTCTGTTGACTGTGCACAGTTGCAGATTTGCAGCACATATTCCATGTAATATGAAGAAGGCGGGTAAAAAGGGACGGGGAAGTGGACGTGATCCTGATAGTTCAGGGCGCGGGTCAGGACGCGTAGAAACTGCGCCTGGTGCCAGAGCACAAGACAGAAAGACATCCACCATACCTAGCTTCATGTCTCATTTTACAGGGCGTCGCAGGACATCACTCTCGAGGTCCGACCACTGCGAACAGGTGGTCGGTTGGATGTCAGCTGATACTGCTTCCAGTCGGTTAAGCACCACCCTGTCTTCCACCAAGTCCACTTTCAGTAGCCAAGAGTCTGGTCAACATAATCCTCACTCTGATCATCCTTCCTCCCACCATAGAGGGTCTGGTCAAAGAAGTGATCCCACACTGGGATATAGTGAGGAGCTCGTCTCATCACCAATCCTTCATTTGACCCTCTCTCCAAGCACGCTTGCAGAGGAACATGACATCTTGTGCCCTGATTCACAACCTCTAGAGGGTACCCAATCACAAGAAGATGACAGATGTGAACGGCATTTAAGGTCAAAGGAAGTAGTGGATGATGATGATGATGATGAAACACAGTTGCCATTAAATCAACCACTATTACTGTCTCAAGACCTTGATGAGGAGGATGATATACAGTTGTCAATGACTGAGTATGTGGTGGGATCAAGACATGAGGAGGATGATCAGAGTGAGGAAGTGGAGGAGGACTTGGTGGACGATGAGGTGACTGAACCCACCTGGGAAGGTGGAGAGCCGAGCGATGACAGCAGTTCTGAGGGTGAGCCATCTGCAGCACCGCAACAGGCTGGAAGAGGCAGTGGTGTGGCTACAGAAAGAAGGCGGACCGCACCAAACCGGCCCGCAAATGTTCCACGGAGCACCCCCTTGCGTAAATCTCCCTTGCCAAGGGGTAGGTGTTCCGCGGTATGGCGTTTTTTTAAGGAAAGTGCGGACGATAAAAGAATTGTAGTTTGCAACCTGTGCCACACCAGAATGAGCCGAGGCATGAACACTAGCAACCTTACCACCACCAGCATGATCCGACACATGGCATCCAAGCACCGTAATAAGTGGGAGGAACGCCTGGATCGCCCATCTGTGTCTGCAGGCCACACCACTGCCTCCTCTTCCCCTGTTTTCGGTGCCGGCCAATCGCCTGTCGAAGGCGCAGGCCCGCATACCTCCCGCCCTGCACCTGTACTATCTGAAGCACCATCAGCGACCACATCCACTTCCCTGTCCCAGCGCAGCTTCCAAATGTCGTTACCCCAGGCATTTGAGCGCAAGCGAAAATACCCAGCCACCCACCCACAGGCCATAGCACTAACCTCACACCTTTCCAAATTACTGGCCATCGAAATGCTGCCATTTAGGCTTGTGGAGACTGAGTCCTTCCGCAGACTGATGGCAGCAGCTGTCCCTCGGTACGCGGTCCCCAGCCGCCACTACTTTTCCCGGTGTGCCATCCCCGCATTACACCACCATGTGTCCCGTAACATCACCCGTGCCCTGACCAACGCAGTTACTGGGAAGGTCCACTTAACGACTGACACATGGACAAGTGCTTGTGGCCAGGGACGCTACATTTCCCTGACGGCACACTGGGTGAATGTCGTGGAGGCTGGGAGCGACTCGGACCCTGGGATGGCACAGGTGCTACCCACGCCGAGGATTGCGGGCCCTACCTCCATCAGGGTTTCCGCCAGCACCTACGTTATTGGCTCCTCCTCCTCCGTTTCCACCTCCGAATTCTCTGCGCGCAGCGCCACTCACCCATCAGCCGGTAGCTGGAAGCAGTGTAGCACTGCAGTGGGGAAGCGTCAACAGGCCGTGCTGAAGCTGATCTGCCTTGGGGACAAACAGCACACGGCCTCAGAGCTGTTGCAGGGGATTAGTCACCAGACCGAGCAGTGGCTCTCGCCACTCAACCTGCAACCAGGCATGGTTGTGTGTGATAATGGGCGTAACTTGGTGGCGGCTTTGGAGCTCGGCAAGCTCACACACGTACCATGCCTAGCGCATGTATTTAATTTAGTGGTTCAGCGATTTCTAAAAACCTACCCCAATTTGCATGATCTCTTGACCAAGGTGCGCCGCGTGTGTGCACATTTCCGTAAGTCATCTACAGCTTCAGCCGGCCTGTTGAAGCTGCAGCAGCGCTTACAATTGCCAGCTCACCGGCTGCTGTGTGACGTGAGCACGCGCTGGAACTCCACCTTCCACATGTTGGCCCGGCTTTGTGAGCAGCAGAGGGCAGTAGTGGAGTACCAGCTGTTACATGGTCGTCGCCTCTCCGTTAAACTTCCTGTAATCAGAAGTGAGGAGTGGGAATGGATGTCAGACCTCTGTGAGGTTTTACGCAATTTTGAGGAATCGACACAGATGGTGAGCGGCGATAACGCTATTATCAGTGTAACCATCCCACTTCTGTGTCTACTGAAACACTCGCTGCTCACAATTAAAACTGACGCTTTGCATGTGGAAGAGGTGGAAATGCGGGAGGAAGAGCTTACACAAGGTGATAGCCAGAGCACCCTCACTTCGTCTTCTCAGCGACAATTGGAGGAGGCGGAGGAGGAGGAGGAGGAAGACACGGTTGCCTCCGCTACAGAGGGTAGCCATGGAACTTTATTTCCATCTCTTCAGCGTGGGTGGGCAGAAGAGGAGGAAGAGGATGAGGAGATTGAGAGTCATCCTCCTGGTGAGGACAGCGAAATCTTGACTGTTGGTACTCTGGCACACATGGCTGACTTTATGTTAGGCTGCCTTTCCCGTGACCCACGCGTTACACGCATTTTAGACAACACGGATTACTGGGTGTTCACCCTTCTGGACCCCCGCTACAAAGAGAATTTCTCATCTCTCATTCCTCCGGTGGAGAGGACAAGCAAAATGGTGCAATACCAGAAGGTTCTTGTTGAAAAATTGCTCCAAAATTTTCCATCTGACAACGCTGGCGGCAGAGTACGTGCTACCTTGGCCAACCGAGAAGGGGAGAAAAGGGGAGCACACAGCAGTTCCGACAAAGGCAGGGCAACATTCTCCAAGGCGTGGGACACCTTCATGACACCCCGCCAGCACCCTCACCCTAATGCGCAGCCTAGTGTCACAAGGAGGGAAAAGTTTTGGAAGATGGTGAAGGAGTACGTAGCAGACCGTGTCAGCGTCCTCAATGATCCCTCTGTGCCTTACAACTACTGGGTGTCCAAGCTGGACACGTGGTATGAACTGGCACTCTACGCCTTGGAGGTGCTGGCCTGCCCTGCCGCCAACGTTCTGTCTGAGCGGGTATTTAGTGCTGCTGGTGGCATCATAACAGATAAGCGTATCCGCCTTTCCACCGAAAATGCTGATAGGTTGACACTTATAAAAATGAACAAGGCCTGGATTTCCCCTGACTTCTCCACTCCACTGGAGGAAAGCCCCGGAGGAACATAAAGTGACTTTATATATGTTATTTTATTTACAATGATGGGAATACTCTGTATTCCCATTCACCCCTTCCACCCAAAAAACGGGTATATGGTTGACTCTCTTCCATATACCCGGTGATATAATTTTTATATAGGGCCAGCTCACCAGCGGGCCCTGTGATATAATTTTTATATAGGGCCAGCTCACCAGCGGGCCCTGTTTGACAATTTTTGTATAGGTCAGCTCACCAGCGGGCCTTCTCATATAATGTTTTATTGGGTCAGCTCTCTAGCGGGCCCTCTCATATAATGTTTTATAGCGTCAGCTCACTAGCGGGCCTTCGCATATAATGTTTAGGATGGTCAGCTCCGCAGCAGACCCTCACCCATAATGTTTTAGATGGTCGGCTCAGCGCACGTTTCCCTCTTAATCATGGCCCCAGTTCAGAAAAATCGAGTAAATTTTTGGGAGAATTTGCCTTTGCGCACGTTTCCCTCTTAATCATGGCCTCAGTTCAGAAAAATCAAGGAAATTTTTGGGAGAATTTGCCTCTGCGCACGTTTCCCTCTTAATCATGGCCTCAGTTCAGAAAAATCAAGGAAATTTTTTGCAGAATTTGCAGATGATATACAAGTAAATATACAGCAAATACTGTTTGGTAACAATTTTTCGCCTAAAGTCGTTTTTATCTGCCTTTTTGTGTGTTTTACTGTCAGTCTGTAAAAATGGCGTACTACGGGCGAAACATTGTTCCCAGCAGCGACGTTGGAGTCCAAGATGCATCCAGACATCCTCCCTATGCTGTCCCTGAACCATTTCTGTGGTGTTTCCATCATTTTCTGACCTTTTCCTATGAACCAGGCACCCTCCCCTCATCAGAGCAGGGGGTGCCTGGTGTAATGCTCGAGTCCTCCCATTGACTTCAATGGGGCTCGGGTGCTCGGCCGAGCACTCGAGCCTCCGGGGGTGCTCGGTCAGAGCACCCGAACACCCGAGCATTGGGGTGCTCGCTCATCACTACTTGTTACCCCAAGCCTGGAGAGCACAAATGCCTCCAGAAGGTGGCACTAATGAAAAAAAAGGCATTTTCTTACATTTCTGCCCCTTCAAATGTACTGAAATTTGTGCAAACCATGGCATAACCCAACTGTATTCATGAGCTAGTGCTCTTAGGAGAAAAATAACACCCCATTGGTATGAGTTTAACTACCTCAGGGGGTGCTAGAAGTGCAAAACGACACCTACTACAACCTCAAATTTTTCTAACATTTTCTCAAATATTACTTGTCTGTACACAAATGGTTATAATAACTACAGAAGTAAAGAAAGGGTACACAAACCATACCATTTTGAAAAGAAGACACCCTGACGCATCTATTGATGGGTGACTTGCTTTGTTACCCCAAGCCTGGAGTGCACAAATGCCTCCAGAAGGTGGCGCTAATGAAAAAAAAAGGCATTTTCTTACATTTCTGCCCCTTCAAATGTACTGAAATTTGTGCAAACAATGGCATTTCCAACTGTATTCATTAGCTAACGCTCTTAGGAGAAAAATGACACCACATTGGTATGAGTTCAACTACCTCAGGGGGCGCTAGAAGTGCAAAACGACACCTACTACAACCTCAAATGTTTCTAACATTTTCTCAAACATTACTTGTCTGTACCCAAATGGTTATAACAACTACAGAAGTGAAGAAAGGGTACACAAACCATACCATTTTGAAAAGAAGACACCCTGCCGCATCTAATGATGGGTTACTTGCCTTGTTACCCCAAGCCTGGAGTGCACAGATGCCTCCAGAAGGTGGTGCTAATGAAAAAAAAGGCATTTTCTTACATTTCTGCCCCTTCAAATGTACTGAAATTTGTGAAAACCATGGCATTTCCAACTGTATTCATTAGCTAGTGCTCTTAGGAGAAAAATGACACCCCACTGGAATGAGTCGACCTACCTTAGGGGTGCCAGAAGCACATCACTACACCTACCTGTTTGCTTCTTCGGAAATGGCGGCTTGTACTAAAATGTCCATAACTGTTAGAGACATGAAGGAAAGGTATAAAAGGTATACCATTTTGGAAAGTAGACATTCTTCCGCATCAATTGAGGGGTCACTTGCCATTCTACCCCCTGGGCTGAAGTGCACAAATATTTCCAAAAGGTGGCGCTATGGGAATAAATACATTTTTTTTACATTTCCACCACTTCAAAAATACTAAAATCTTTGAAAACCATAACATTTCCTGCTGTATTCAGTACCTGTTACCAACATGAGAAAAATGGTAGCCTATTTGTGTGGGTTAACATACAATATGTGGGTGCTAGGAACACGTACGTAAACCTGACACTTTTGTTTTTGAAATTATCTGCTTGCACTAAAATGGTTATAACCATAATAGATATGCAGAAAAGGTAGAGAAACAAAGCCATTTTGGAAAGAAAACAACCTTCCGCATCTAATGAGGGGTCACTTGCCTTCTTACCCAAAGGCTGGTATGCACAAATGCTTCCAGGAGGTGGCGCTAGTGAAAAAAAAGGCATTTTCTTACATTTCTGCCCATTCAAATGTATGGAACTTTGTAAAAACCATGGAATTTTCAACTGCATTCATTAGCTAATGCTCTTAGGAGTCAAACGACACCCCATTGATATGAGTTGACCTACCTTAGGCGGTGCTAGAAGTAGAAAACTACACCTACTACAACCTCTGATGTTTCTAACATTTTCTCAAATGTGACTTGCCTGTACAAAAATGGCTATAACACATTCAGAATTGAAAAAAAGGTAGATAAACCATACCATTTTGGAAAGAAGACAACCTGCCGCATCTAATGAGGGGTCACTTGCCTTCTTACCCCAATACTGGTGTGCATAAATGTTTCCAGAAGAGGCGATATAGGAAAAAATTGCATTTTTTTACATTTCTGCCCCTTCAAATGTATGGAGCGCTGTGAAAACCATGGAATTTTCAACTGCATTTGTTTGCTAGTGCTCTTAGGAGTCAAATGACACCCCATTGGTATGAGTTGAACTACCTTAGGGGGTGCTAGAAGTAGAAAACTACACCTACTACAACCTCTGATGTTTCTAACATTTTCTCAAACCTGACTTGTCTGTACGAAAATGACTATAACACCTTCAGAATTGAAGAAAAGGTAGATAAACCATACCATTTTGGAAAGAAGACAACCTGCCGCATCTAATGAGGGGTCACTTGCCTTTTTACCCCTAAGTTAGTTGGCACAACTATTTCCAGAATGTGGTGCTACAGGAAAAAAAAAAATTGTTTTACACATCAGTCACTTCAAAGATACTAAAATGGTTCAATGGCGTGGGATTTCCTAGGAGGACTTCTTGCCAGCCTAAGAAAAATGGTACCCCACTGCTGTGGGTTGACATACCAATTTACGCTACAGGAGCGTAGCTACCAGTGAAACAGAAATGGTAAAGCAAACAGTGTATGTGTGATTTTATGGCTAACAGATGAAAGAAGCTAGGGCGTCAGCCGGTGTACGTGCGGACCTGTGACTACAAGTGTAACAAAGTATGTGGGAGGGTGAGGGATTAGGCAGTGTGTGTGGGTATGAGCAGAGGAGCAAGGATGGTGGTGATGGTGGGGCAGTGTTTGATAGTGTGTATGGGAGATCTGTGACTACCAGTGTGCAATGTATGTCCCCTCATACAAAGCACTGCGTTGGACCCCCTCCCTCCTGTGGCATGTGCATTTTTTGGGGCTTTTTCCCACAATATTTTTGTGTAGACCTCGTTGGGGGCATCAGAACCCATACAATGGGGTCTAAATAAAAAATAAAGGGGGTGGTCCAGTGGATTGCAAAGCAATGCATTTGGGCCCCTGTGGCACACAAAGGGTTAATTTTTTTTTATCGTTACTTTGTATTCAGATGGCCACCAAACAAGCTCTGATCACAAACTAATGATAAAAAGTCCTGTGTGTGCCACAGGAAGGGGGTCGGCATTGAACTCCCCTCCTAGTGGCACACACAGGGTTAATTTATGTTTTAATTTTTTTTTTATTATATACCTCATTGAGGGGCATAAGGACCCCCTGATCCCTCCCCAATGAGGTCTTAGTAAAAAAAATATATATATGTTCACAAACAGAGGGACCCTGAGAGTGCCACAGGGGTCTCCAGCGCATTGCAAAGCAATGCATTGGATCCTTGTGGCACTCAGAGGGTTAATTTTTTTAAAATCATTACTTGGTAATCAGAGCTTGTTGGGGGGCCATCAGGACCAATCATGATGCCCCCCCAACAATCTCTGATAACGAAGTAATGATAAATGCCCTGTGTGTGTGCCGCAGAAGGGGGGCTGCATTGGCCCCCCTTGTGGCACACACAGGGTTAATTTTTTTTTTCTTTACTTTTTTTTTATTATGGACCTCATTGGTGGGTATCAGGACCCCTCTGATTCCCCCCAATGAGGTCTTAAAAAAAAAAAAAAAAAAGGAATCAAAATAAATGTCCCTGTGAGTGCCAATGGGGTCTCCAGCGCATTGCAAGGCAATGCATTGGACCCTTCTGGCACTCAGAGGGTTAATTTTTTTTTTTATTATTACTTTGTAATCAGAGCTTGTTGGGGGGCCATCAGGACCAATCCTGATGGCCCCCCAACAATCTCTAGTAACAAAGTAATGATAAAAGCCCTGTGTGTGCCACAGGAGGGGGGGTGCATTGGACCCCCCCCCCCCCGTGGCACACACAGGGTTAAACATTTTTTTTTTTTTTTAAATAATAGACCTCATTGAGCGGCATCAGGATCCCCCCTGATCCCCCAATGAGGTCTTTAAAAAAAAAAAAAAACAATCCCCCAAAGAAATGACCCTGTGAGTGCTACAAGGGTCTCCAGCACATTGCTTTGCAATGTGCTGGGGACCACTGCGGCATTCACAGGGTTACTATTGTTTTTTTTATTTTTTTTTTTTATTTTTTAATGTATTCAGACCTCGTGGGGGACATCAGGACCCCTCCTGGTGTCCCCCCAGTTATTGATCTCCCAGCCGATAGGCTGGGAGATCAATTTGGCGACTGCAGGAGAGCAGAAGCTCTCCTGCCTTTCACTCCTACCACCGGTAGGAGTGAATCGGGTAAGGGAAACTTCCCTAACGTCATTGGTGATCATGTCACGTTAGGAGGTTTCCCCCGGTCCCGCCCACTCCTACCCGGAAGTTCGGGTAGGAGAGACGGAAGAGGAGAAGCTGCGCTTCTGCTGCGCTTCTCCTCTTCTTTTATTGATCTCCCAGCGCGATCGGCTGGGAGATCAATAACAGGGGGGACATGAGGAGTGATCCTCATGTCCCCCCACGATTGCCCAGCTTTTTTTTTTTTTAAATGCGGCCACTGCATGCCGGTTATACCGGCTCATGCAGTGACCGCATTTTAGTGGGTACATTGTACGAGCTTGGCACAGCGGGTACAGCTGTCCAAACTCATACAATGTACCCACTTGGCACTCAAAGGGTTAAACCTACAGGAATTACTCTCATAGAAAAGTAAGAGTATAAATAAAGGGTGTTGTCCCCATCACTGTATACTAGACTAAGGTAAATGTAAGAAATACTGATGAACAGATATGGATTCTAATAGGCCAAGGAGAGTATGGGAGAAGCCAGCTGCCTCTATAGTAGCATCTCAGCGAGTGTTAGGTCAGTATTATATAAGATCTGAGCCAAATATATCTAAACCATAAGGCCCTAGGAGTGGGACAAAGCACTCCGTTGAGATGTACTAAGCCACTCAAATTTTGCAATCAAAGAAAATAATAAAACATTATACAAACGACTGTAGGATCAGAAAAGGCAAATAAATCTATGAATCAGTCAGTCTGGGGCTTGGCGGGCTTGCTTGGCAACACTGGACAATGTCGATGGAGAGCCCGGAACCCTTTGTCAAGAAATTTGACTTTGGGGGTGAGAAGCAGGCAGGTCTGCGTCAGGGATCTTGATGTTCAGAGCAGACACAAACACTCGGTAATCCTCAAAATACCACAGGGAGTGGGTATGTCCATCTTTGTGCATGATTAGGGTCAAGGAAATCCCCACCGCTATTTAAGTTGTTGATTCCTCAGAGCCGAAGTGATGGGTCTTAGGTCCCTTCACCAATTGTAGGAGAGAGATCACTGAACACGGGAATTTGGTTACCCTTATAGAGCACAAGAGATTTGTTTTTAGTCGCTTGTAAGATGATGTCTTTGTCTTTGTAGCTTAGAAATTTGACAATCACGTCTCTTGGCGCATCAGTCGGGGTGCCCTTGGCTTATAGGGAACCGTGTGCTCTTTCCAGAGGGAAGGAGGCAAGTGTAGCATCCGGCAGAAGAGATCTGAAGAAATCTTGTAAGTATAGTTCCAGATCCTCACGTTTTATATGTTCAGGAACATCTCTGAAATGTAAGTTTTGTCTCCTATTCCGATTTTCAATGTCATCGAACTTGATCACCGTTTCTTGATGAGCATGTCGAAAGTCAGATAGATGAGAGATCGTTTGGTCTTTGAATGCGTGCCAGGCCGCTTGATCAGATTCTAGTGTGTTTACTCGGTCCCCGAGATGGCTCAAATCATGCTTCATGTCTGCTAGTTCATCTCTGATGAATATCTTCAGATCTGCCAGAAGATTTTGAATATCTCTCTGGGTAGAAGGGGAGTCTCCCCTATCGTTCGGAGAATCATCATCTGAGCCGCTATCAGAACTAATAGGGGAATGTACGCAACGTTCCCCTGAAGGCAGGAGAGCCGACGCACCCGCCATCTTGGATGAAGGTTTCTCCTTAGGTCGGTAGCTGGATACCTTGAAAAAGGATTGAACATCTCTGTCCTTTTTCTTCTGCTGGCTGCTAGGCATGTCCACAAGCTTTAACAAAGCCATAGATACCAAAATAGGCAGAGTGGAAGTTTTTGGTTGGGTAATAGTGATCCTCAAGGCAGGAGCTCACAAGTTATGCGTCCATTCAGCTAGGCATTCAAGCCATGCCACCTAGAATTTCCTTTTAAGAGCACAGGTGAGTTAATCAATATGACTGAGCCTCTGATCAACACACTTGTGTTCTAGCAGGGAAATTTCTAAGTCCTGGCCACATTGCTAGTAATATATATATATATAATGCACATAGTACAGAATCTCTTAATCCTGCACTATAAAATAAATAAATCAGACATTGTGGGGGTTGTTGGGAACCCTCCTTATGCTCTTATGGCATTGATCACCTATCCAATAAAATGGCAGGTTGAAGAGGAAGAGGTAGGGAAAGGTGGTGATCACCTTTCTGGTCACTGCATCAATCATCTATCCTATTGAATCTGTGACACAGAGCTGAGGGGATGATTCTGTACATTTCTAACCCTTTGAGTGCCACAGGGGTGTGCAATCCACACCCCTATGGCATTCAAATGGTAAGGGAGTGATGCTGTTTGTAGTGCTGAAAGTATCCTCTCCACTCCCCTACTGACTAACTGCTCACCTACTGCTTTCTGACTTCATGTTTGTCTACTGTCAGTTATGTGTAAGGTCGGGCATCCCTTCCACATCAATAACAGTTAAACAACCCTTCTCCTCCCCTCCCCTCGCATCCCTAAATTTTAGTGTATATGGCGATATGTGTCTACATTGAAAAGGCAAAGTGCCTTACGCACATCAACAAAATCATATCGCCACAGCATCTCTGAAGCACAAAAGCTTGCCCCCACTAGGGATAAGTAAAAATTCCCTTTTTTCCTGTGGAAATATTTGCAGAAAATGCTCAGTTTTCAGCTTTTTCCCTCACATAGGAATCCCGTAACATTTCCATGTTTCCTCTAACCTAATTAGTTTTCCATCTATACTCAAGAATTGGAAATGACTACTCCAGTGATATCACTTCTCCAGTTACTATGCTATTCTACAGATCCTATGCACTAAGATTTATTGAGTGGGAAAGATCTTAGTACATAGCCTCAATATAATAACATAGAAAATAAAGACATATTATCACTGGAGAAGTCATCTCCCATCCAGCAAGGATATAGCTAGTAGCTTCAACAAGAATGTATGTGCCACTAACTACACTCACTAGCTTCACTCCCCTTTGTCACACTCCATCCTCCTTGGTAGTACCAGGTCCTTCCAGACACAACTCAGATTAGAGGCATCCAAACTGTTTCAACCTCCTTCTGTCTCTTTAATATTACTGATATTGAGTGCACTGTAAACCGTACTATATACAAATGTAATTAAATAATAACTATTACATGAACAACAAGACCTCAGACTTTTTATTAGTTTTTTTAATTATGGATATTCCAATATATTTTCTAGTGCATGAATATTTATAAAGAAAAATTATTTAAAAGTTTATAGTTTTTAATTATATTAAAACTTTGGTAATTAAATATAATTTCTAATGAAACGAATACTATAACAATATTTATGAGCACATTCTAGTCTATTTGTCAGATAATTCTTCTTCTTAAACTATCAAGTTATGTTCCTGCTAAAAATAAATTTAATCAGAATAAAATATATAGCCCAATTCTACAAAGCATGCATTCATTTATTCTCTTTTAAACAAAGATCTGAGATATGCAATAACTGAATTAAAATGCTCAGTAAGTTTCAAAGATATTTATATTTTAACATTAAAATAAGTGAAGTGCAAATACTAGAAAAAAATAAACAATCAATTAACTTGTTTCCTCTAGATTAATCTGGTAAGAATGTATGTGAATGATTACTTAGAAATCACTGTGCAGTGTATTCAATACTTTACCAAAGAGGCAATAGCTTTCCTTTGGACAGAAATATTGCTAAATGAATATCAATATGACAAAATGTATTAATAGTGAACCATTTTAAATTTCCAGTCATTGATAAAACCCAAAAAGAAACCCTTAAATGGGTCTGAAATGTAATTGGATCACTCAGGAATCATTCCAAATATATATGAATACTGTGTCTAGAGTCAGGGTCGAATTTACATCTCAGGAGCCTGAAGGCACAGAAATCGGAAGCGCCTCCCCCCCATTGGCCATCTCCGCTGGACACCTCCACAATGCTCCTAACCTCCACATTACCCCCATCTTCATATTGCCCTCACACTGCCCCCATCAGCTCCAACTTGCCGTCACATTGCCCCATAAGCTCCAACTTTCCCCCACATTGCCCCCATCATCTCCATATTGCCTCCATCAGCTCAACTTGCCCTCATATTGCCCCCATCATCTCCAACTTGCCCCCATCAGCTCCAACTTGCACTCACATTGCCCCATCATCTCCAACTTGTCCCCATCAGCTCCAGCTTGCCCTCACATTGCCCCCATCAGCTACACATTGCCCCCACTTTGCCCTCCGTACCCGTTTCCTACCTCCCTGGTGGTCCAGCGGTAGGAGAGATCTGTGCTTCTGCACAGACCTGCAGCTACTGGAGCTCCCGCGCGGTCTTCTCTTTAGTAATGCAGAGTGGTGGCAGATGATGTCATCTCCCAGAGCTCTGCATTACTAAAGAGCCGGAGGAGCTCAGCAGCTACATGTCTCTCAGACCTTACCGTGCGGGCGGCGGGATTCACCCCTTAAAAAAAAAAAAATAATAAAAATAAAAATAAATAAATAAAAAAATAAATTCCAATGACAGGCGCCCCTCTATAGGGTGCGCCTGTATGCAGATGCCTACTTTGCCTTATAACAAATCCGGCCCTGTCTAGAGTCCAGTATACAGTCATTGGTATTGCCCATATTCAAAGAGGAGCAGTGTGAGTGAGTGTGTGTGAGTGCGATAGTGAGTGATTGCATGTGAGTGATTGCATGTGAGTGATTGCGTGAGTGTGTTAGTGAGTGTGTGTGAGTGTGTGTGATTGAGTGAGAGAGTGCGAGTGGGTGTTAGAGTGAGAGTGTGTGAGTGAGAGGGGGTATGAGAGTGAGTGAGAGAGTGTGATTGAGTGTGAGTGAGAGAGTGTGAGTGTTTGATTGAGGGTGTGAGAGTGTGAGTGAGAGTGTGTGATCGAGTGAGAGTGTGTGATTGAGTGTGTGAGTGAGGGTGTGTGAGTGAGTGTGTAAGAGTGTGAGTGTGTGAGAGTGTGAATGAGAGAGTGTGAGTGAGAGAGTGTGAGTGAGAGTGTGAGTGTGTTTGAGAGTGTGTGTGTGATTGAGTGTGTGAGTGAGAGTGTGTGAGAGTGTGTGTGTGATTGAGTGTGAGTGTGTGTGATTGAGTGTGTGTGTGATTGACTGTGAGTGAATTTGTGAGTGAGAGTGTGTGAGTGAGAGTGTGTGTAAATTATTGTGAGTGTGTATGATTGAGTGTGAGTGAGAGTGTGAGTGAGAGTGTGTGTGAGAGTGTGTGTGATTGTGTGTGTTTTTTGTCTGTTGTGTTTGTGTCTGTGGTGTAGGAGCGAGTGGCAGCCATTTTGTTTTTTCAGTTACTTGTATAGTGGTGGGCAGGCTGGATAGTCGGGGCAGGCCAAGTCCCTGCATGATTTATATCACTTCCCCATTGAATCACCCAATGGGAGCAGTAACCCTTTGAGTGCCAGAGGAGTACACAACGCATTGCTCTGCAATGCTTTGCCTACCCCTCTGGCACTCAAAGGGTTAAGTTATGGTAACATAGCAATATAACACACAGTGGCTCTTCAGTTGAGGCAGCGTAGCAATATGCTGAGGGAACAAATAGAAAGTGGTGTTTGAGGCTTGCCCTCTGTAACATATAGCAAATCATCTCTGTCCCTTTAAGGAGAAAGGATGGGAATCAGGAAGCAGGAAGTGGAGGAGTGACAGTTGAAAACAGACAGTTAGTGAGGTGACTGAAGAGAGGAAAATAGTTAAATAAAAGAGTTGCTATTAAGTCTATCCCTGAGTTTGTATTTTATGTAAACATTACACCCTCATACTGAAACAGAGTGTATGGAGGGTTACAATTATCTGTGGGAGGTGAAACAGTGTGTATGGAGGGTTACAGTTATCTGTGGGAGGTGACACAGAGTGTATGGAGGGTTACAGTTATCTGTGGGAGTTGACACAGTGTGTTTGTGGGGTCATGATCCTGAGTGAGAGTGGACCAGGAGAAGTTATTGATATCCCCTACTTTAGGAGTGAGTGGCAGTTATATTTTTTTTGTCAGTTGGATAGTGGTGGGTGGGCTGGAGGGGGCAGGCCAACTCCCTGTATGATAAACATGTCCCCATTGAATCGCCCAATGGGAGCAGTAAAGTCCCCATTGAATCACCCAATAGGAGTTGTGTCTCCTAATGAGACATAAATTATGTAATGAGGCATTCTGTTCAATGTGTGTTTGCTTTCAGAGGAGATATAAATTATGTTCTCTGTGTGAGGTACCATAAATTATGCAATGAGGCTTATTCTTTTATATATATAGATTATGAATGTAGTGTCTATTTTACTGAGATATATCATGATGATTGTTTTATAATATTGTGAATAAATTTGGTCGAAAACCTTGCATATCGTGATTTTGATTTTGCCTACTTACGCGCCAGACATTATTGTATTATTTTTCTATTTTTGAGGACTGGTAGAGTGGTAGTCCTAGGTCAGGCTGCATAGAGGTAAATATTTTTGTATCTCTCTATCAGTGCACCACTTACAGTTTACTTTTATGGGGTTAAAATTACACCAAAACGTTTAGTAGACTGAATCATATTAACAACAGAAGGTTGCATTATATATGTACAAAGGTTCGAAAAGAGTATAAGGCATCTGCACAGAGGTTGCCATAATAGGACACGCAGAACCTTGACCAGTGAAGCCACATTTCAAATGGAAAATTATTTTATCACATCGATATGACCATTCTCCATGTTTTTGTACGATATACTGGAAGGGTTGTTGGATCTGAATTAGGGCTAAGTGGGTATCTGACTACAGCCACCAACAGGCCAGGATGTAAGGATTTCCCTGATTAAGCACAGGTGAGTTAATCAGTGGATCAGTCATTGTGACTGACTCACCTGTGCTTAATCAGGGAAATCCTTAAATCCTGGCCTGTTGGTGGCCCTTGAGGTCTGAATGTGGACAGCCCTGTATTAGAGGGCTAATGTTTTCAGCTTCCCAATTAGTGGTATAAACATTGGGGTTAATGAGCTCACAGTGGATAAAACTCCCACGGGCAGTCTGTTGGATTTTTAACTTGATTGTGATTTATTTCATTAATATTGTATATCATGGCTTTGCAGATGTGTCCATATTTCAGATTGTTTTGTATTCAGACATAGTTGTTTACTTATCTGTTCAATACATAACAATGAGATGTCTATTTTTCTTGACTGTCGAGTTAATCTCATAGCTGAAAGTTTACTTAATAATACAACAACCTTTAGTTCCTTAGGGAGTGCAGTGAAAACTGATATTACTGCCAACAATACAGTGACCATATGATCTCTTAATACTAATATACCTCTCAAGTTCTTCATCATTTGAATCCTAGATGTAGCTAATGATAGATATAGGATCATATAATATGTGCCCTGTAGTAATTACGATTTCAGAATTACTAAACAATTTTCTATCAAAACCTTTTTAATCTTTTTCACATTTATCAACATTAGTAACATTTCTTAAAACATATGTTAAATTTAAAGTATTACTGGTTCCCCAGATTGTCTCAGAGTAATGTAAATTGTGCATATCTAGGCTTTAAGTGCATTTCATTCTTTATCACCAAGTGTTAATATTGTAAAATATGTTATTAAAGGGATAGTAATACTTTGTTTTAACTTTATTTTATTTTGCAGGCATTAAAAAAACACGAAGAACGATATAGGTCTTATCTCTCAAACCTTTATGGTTTAAGAGATATTCACAAGCAAAGTTTCCCCTCCCCGCCCCTTTTACCTAGTGAAAGCCATCTCTTCTCAGATGTGAATCTGGTTGTAAGACCAGACAGATAACAGCAGGGGACAATCTTCTTTATATGAAAACAATGAAAGCCCTGCCCCCCTTGACAAGCTTTTCAGGTTTTTCCCTTATCTTAATTGAAGATTGTCCCTCTCTGCAGTCTACCTGGGTACCTCTCTTCTGCTTTGGCTGAACAGTGTTACATCAGTAAAAGGGGCGGGAGGGGGACACTTTGTCATTGAATAACTCCTGAACTACAACTCTGACAGAATTGAAATAACACTCTCCAAAGTCCAAATACTATGATGATTAATTAGAGCTGTTTTTATAATGAAACATTACTATCCCTTTAAAGGCGTAGTATGTGGCCTTTTGTTTGGATTACTTTGCCTATGTCTATTTGTAATCAAGGCAGTATACAGGCACTGTGTAGCTTGTATTGGCGGTTGGGAAAGACCTATAAAAGGGGACTGGTGGAGATCCATTTCTCTTGGAATTCACTGCAAGCTAATCCTGCTTGAAAGGAGAGTCTTATCTTGAAGGTATTAGATATGTTATTTCTCATGTTTCCTTAGAAATAGGGATTGGAGTAACTTTTTTTCTCAAAAGCAATACTGGAGAAGAATGATAATGCTCGCCGTGCTAGAAATTGTTCTAAAAAAGTTCAGATTATCTGCTTTTATCACCTAGCTTATTGCATTGAAATGAATGGGAAGCCTGAATTTCCCCACCACCACATGGCAAGTTTCCCTTCTTTACCCACAGGCATAGTATAAAAGAAGTGTCAATGTCCCACAGCATGCTATTCTGTGTTTGTGAGAGGGAGCTAGAGAAGACAGGGTAATGAAGTGGAGTTGAAGATTAGTTTAGGGACTCTTGAAGGCAGTACATTTGTTCTTTGTATTATGGGAGTCTGGGAGACTCTGGGGGACAGGGAGGGTGAAAGGAGGTTGATTCCAAATACTCCAAGATTCTGTGTGACTGACTGGGAAGCCAAAGGCAGGCCTGATCAAAGTTCCTTCCTGATCTGGCTGTTATATCTGTGCTTAGGTTAGGGAGTCTGGGGATGTGAGCAGGGAACAAAAGGCGATTTACCCCAAAATGTTTTGTAACTTCCAGGAAGACAAAGGCAGTTGTGATCCAAGTTTGTTCCTGATCTAACTGTTATCTCTGTGTTGGTGCACAAAAAAGCAGTTATAGAGAGAGAGGGATCCTGACAAGAGATGTGACTGAGGCATGCTGATACCAGATGAGATAGAGTATTTTGTAGAGGGCCAGGGCAAGACATCATACAATCAGTTCTATTGTGTAACGAAATAAACACAGTAGTTGAGTAATGTCCAGTAAATGTACATGGGGCAGGGTGAAAGGAGTAGGAGCACTGCAGGAATTTGTGAATAAAGTGGTGGTCCAAAAACTGACTTCGGCCATGGTTTCTGCAGAGTGTGTAATAAACGATGGCGATCCCTCTCCACCCAAGGAGGAGGAAGTTTGTCAAAGTCTCACCAAAAGTTTTCCCACCGCCAGCACCAGTACTATTAATAAACCACCTAAAAACAATGAAGACTGCAACGAGGTTGCGAAAATCCTCCAAGAGGAAAAGTAAAAAGGATTGTTTGAGACCTCTAGAAGCCTAGAGAAATATAAAAGTAATGGGTAAGAAAAGAAAAAAGAAAAAGGCGGGCGATGCTGAGGATGACCTAATGACTGATGATGTAGATCTAGAATATATCCCTCCAGCATCCTCCTCTTCTTCAGATACAGATGAAGCTGAGAGTGAGACACATGATTACATAGCCAGAAAGTTAACAGAAAGGCAAAGTATCCACTGAAATTAGTGCTGTGTCTGTTTAAAAACTGTTTGAGAAATCAATTCGAAGGTCTGTTTTCTGAAAAATGCACAATCATCCTGTCAGTGATCATCTGCATCATCACTGCTTCCAAGTCCAACACCATCCAGCCACACCCTCAAAGTAATCATCAACACAGGTCATCAACATACACAACCCTATATATGATGAGTGCTTATGCTGCTGTTGGAAGTGCAGCTCCTTTGACATCAACTAGATCAGTTGCAACATCTTGCCCAATAATAGTAGTAGCTGCTCAGAAACCTCTCAGTCTATGAAGTATACAGTATTTAGATATTTAAATCGCAATCCAAAAGCTAAACATGTTGCTATCTGTTGTCTGTGTAAAAAGCATGTGAGCAGGTAAAATCAGGACCCTCAGTGAGATCCGACCTGAAGGTCTGATTGGGAAACACACCATGAACATGTCAGAGGAACGGCAGTTAGTAGCAACATAAATACTCCTAAAAGTTCCTGAGGCTCTGGCAGTACTGTTGATGTGTCAGAGAGTGTGCCAAGATTTTCTGCTCCTGCTGCAGATGAGTATTACTCAGTTTGTTTATGAAGAAGAGAAGAGTCATAGAGTGCCAGAACATACCTTCACCACCCTCACCACCTTCACAAGTCCTGCTATTAAGGCAATAAATTTATACAGTTCTTCAACTATGTATTGGCATCCAACTCTTACTAAGTTCTTATAAACAAATCAACATCTGCACACAAATTAAGCAAAAGTATGCCTGTGGAAAAATACATTTGCCAAAATGTTGGCTGTTGACATGCAGCACTTTTCTTTTGTTGAAAACAGAAGCTTTAAAGGACTGATGTCATGTGTTGCACCCTGCTGGAATATCCCAAGTAGCAGTTATTTTTCAAGGATGGATGTGCCAGTGTTACTCAAGCAGGAAGTTAGTGTTGTGGGCAAGAGACGAAGGCATTTTTTTTTTCAAGGCATATATTGGGACAGGACTCACCACTTTTAATTTCAGCTGTTTATTTTTCCACATCATCCCTCAGAAGAAGTAATATTGTGGCAGGAATTCTTGCAGTCTTAGGAAACATAAGCAAAAAAAAGTTTTTGCAGGGAATTTATTGGCTGTGTCGAAAAGACAGGAATGTTATGTATTTTTGTATGGATGGGAATTTTTGTGGAAAAAGTGGGAAATTGTTGTTTTTCATGAAAATTCTCAAAGAAAATATTTCTGACTCTCACAACAGTTTCTCAAGGACAATTTTAAACTAAGATGGGATGGTAATATGTATTGGATAAGGGGAACTATCACCTCTAAACAAGTTTGCCACATTGTCATCCTCATATAGCTCTAACCTTAAATCATTGTTTTTTTTGTTACAAAATGCACGCTGTTAAAAATGAGTTGTGGCCTAACTTCCAGACAGACTACAGTATTGTTGCATTCCAAACTCCTCCGATGACAGAGGACTTCTCCATGTAATCTGGCTGGAATGTGACAGTACTTGGGGAGGGAACACAAGAAGATTGACAGGCTGCGATGCAGAGCTGTAACCACAGTCTATCCAGAATTAAGGCCACAGCTCATTTTTACTAATGTAACTTTCTCATAGCATGCGTTTTATAACAAAAAATCGACAATTAAAGGTTATCGCTATATGAAGATGACAATGAGGTAAACTTGTATAGGGCTGATAGTTGCCCTTTAAGATTGGGTACCTTGGCGAAGTAGGTGAGCTTCAACATACTTTGGCCAAATTATGTGACAAAATTCTAATTTTTGGAAAATGAATGAACACATTGGTATAATATATCCTTTATACATGGTTCACGTGTGGATTGTTTTGTATGGAGAAGCATAAGTGTGTCTTTTTCTCTTAACTTTTGCTTTAGGTTTTTACCTAGATTTGAGACTAAAAGAACCCCCTTATTCCTTGCTGTTCTCAATACCTTATTCAGTTGGGTTCTGATTTTGAATATATATATAATGTGTAAACTAGTTTTAAAGCCCGTGTACACAGGCCAACAAAGGAGGAGCTGCAGTCATACTCAGTGCTGACTGCCCAAACGAGCCACGGCTGATAACAGAGCAGGGTACTCCGTATTCAGACATTAGTCCTCTCTGCAAACTACAGTCTGAATTCGGAGCTCTACATTCCGTTATCAGATGCGGTGCATGCAGTCTCTACTGCGCATGAAGGCTTCTGACAAACATCCTAGCGAATTATTATATAGGATGTTATGGTTTGCTAGTTCTGTGGGTTTCTTTTCTTTCTTTCGTATTTAGTGGAGTAACCAGGTGGATTAAGTCTGGTTTTATTCAAGCATGCATGAAGCACTCTGCATGAAGATTAATGGTATGATCTTGATTAGTTTTTGAATGAGTAGTTACTGAATAGCAAACAAGCTGGCTCCCCAAAGTATGAACAGAGGTACCTAGCTTTCTATGAGTAGGTTCATGTACAATCAGGCTTCTGAATTAGATAAGGGTTTATAGCTTTCCATTTTTTAATATGCTTATGAGTCTGTAATGATAAGAATCATACCTGTATCATTCAAGGCTTCTTTCATAGCAAAGGTGAGAGCCTGGGCTTCAGCAGATTGTGAATCATAGAGTTTGCATTGATTGTGGTAGTGTATTATGTGAGGTAATGAATATGGAGAACATTAACAAACAATAACTTAAAGAGGAACCTTGCCTTCTTTTCCCTACACCAATAACATACATAAGGTTTCTAATAGGTGTTTTGCTAACACGAACTGAATCGTAATGAATTGCTCTAATCTGCATACTCTGCCAACTAGAGGAATTTCAGTTTGTGTTGTACCATATCAGCATGCGTTCAATAGGACATCATCATAACCAACACTCAGCGTAAGAGATATGGTAGTGCAATGCGTTGGGTACCTCTCTGGCACTCCAAGTGTTAAACCATTAAATGCTAGAAATATATCCAGTAAAGGGTTAAAAACCCTATTTATTTCAATGGGGATGTGTATGTGTCCCCTCTAGTACATTTTGTCCCTAAACTTTTCCACCTTTACTTTGTGTATAAGGTGCTAAAAGTGTTTTTTTTTTTTTGTTTTTTTTTTTTTTTGCAGCTGAATTGCCCTTTGACTTTTTGTCAGAGTCCCAGACATCAATGTATATATCTGAGTGGCTGATGTAGGAAGAATATAACTACAACTATTCATGAGCAAATCATCAGTACCATAGGTGGCCAATAAGATTCCCAAAATTCCTGTTTGTTTAAACACAATACATTGGAAACCTCTTGAGAATTCACAGGGTTACAAGCCTTAAATCAACAGGGATTTCTGATTTCTCTCCTATAATGGAGTTGGCTTGGCCCAGAATTACTCCACTTTCCTTTTGAACACAGGGCCACAAAAATAGTTTTTTGTAAAGAGGCCTCTTCCTAGACTCCTAGTCGAGGAAGGACATGACTGCAAGGCACAGACCATCCTTTGGCAATATTTTACCTTGGGAAGGTCTGTATTGGCTGGTGGGATTGGTAGTATGGATGGGGGATATTTGTTTATAAATATTACCCGTGTGGCTGTGACCTTTATTTTGGCATTTGAGACAGCGCTCCAAGAATTTCTTGTCCCCTCCCTCCATTTCTTGGAACTAATCACAGCAAGTTTTTGCAAGAGTGTGTCCTCAATAGGGAATACATTGAGTTGCCAGGTACCATAGAGGATTTGGGGAGTTAGTCTCCCACTCACAGGCTAACAGCACAAGTGGGAGCAGAGATTCTTAGATTTGTGCTGTTATATCATGCCAGTCGACAGTTGCTGAGATGCACACATAACAATAATTGTTTGTTATGATGTCTAATAAACACTGTGGCCTGTTCCTTCCCAGGATGCTCACTGTCTCATTTCTTAAGGGGATTTAGGCCTTAGTCTATGTATGGGTGTATCTCTAAGCAGTCATGTTAATATTTGTAATGTGTTTATCACCACTCTGGTCCTTAACCCCTTAAGGACCAGCAGTCCTGGGGGGTACTAATCCCTATAATAAAGTCCTTTAAAAATACATGTATCGCTCCTAAAGGTGCCCTCCCCCTCCCCCTTCCCCGTAGTCAGCGTTCTAGCTGACTGCAGGGAAGCAAGTCGTACGACGTTCAGGCGGCTCTCCAGCACAGCCACGATCGCGTTAATAAAAAAGAAAACTTTCACTGAAATGGTCTTCTATGTTTGCTTGGTTTGTGCTTGGTTTGCAAGCACACGTAGAAGACCGTTTTAGTGAGATTTTGTTTTAATTAACGCGATCGCAGCTCTGCTGCAGAGCCGCCTGATGATCTAAGACCAGATTTCCCTTCAGTCAGCTACAACGCTGACTACAGGGAAGGGGGAGGGAGAGGGCAACTTTAGGAGCGATCATCTCTCAAACCATAAAGGTTTGAGAGATGAAACTGGACTTTACTATACTTTACTATAGGGATTAGTAATAGTGACCGCTCCGGTCTTGAACCATTCAATTTCAGACCCCACTACTACTCACAGTGTGATGTGCCAGGACCATCACTGGTACTTTAGGAAAGGACAGTGGTGACTGTCCTGATACTTCACTGGTCCTTAAGGTTAAAGAGTTAATATTAACAAAACATGTCTTAGCATGTCAAATCCCTTTTAAAGGAAAAAATATTTATAATAAATAATATTTAAAGGGATAGTAATACTTAAAATGTAAAAAAAATATGTTGTAGAGTTTATCCCCCTGAGTAAAACAAGGGCAATCCCACTGCTGAAAGGTGTTTCATTCAAAAGTTATTAATTTTCAAAGTTGAATTTTTTAGGTGCAATATCGCAGTGGCCTGAAATTGTACAGTGGCGCTGTTGCTACACCATCCTATGGAGATTTATGGTCAACTGACCAGAGCTGTCCATAGGATCGTGTAGCAACAGCGCCACTGTACAATTTCAGGTCACTAAAAAATTCAACTTTGAAAATTAATAACTTTTGAATGAAACACCTTTCAGCAGTGGGAGTGCCCTTGTTTTACTCAGGGGGATAAACCCTACAATACATTTTTTTTACATTTTAAGTATTACTATCCCTATAAATAATTACAAAAAAAGTGTTTATAGTATAATATCAAACCCTTGTAAACTAAAAAAGTATCTAATGCATATCAAACTAATATTTTGGATAATGGAGACCTATCTAGGGTTAATGTAGGCATTTTTCCCCCCAGACATTTATAGTAACAATTTTTCACCAGATGTGTTCCAGCTGTCGTCCTTGCAAACTATTTCACTTGTCATTTTTGACAGTAAGAGAGTGATGGCAAGTGTTAGAGATCACAGAAAAATTACTTCAGCTCTTATGCGGAAAATTCTATATTGTGTCCTAGTTACCGGCTAAAATCAGTTAGAACATGACAGTTATGTCAAAAAAACTCAAAGAAACTCTCAATTAAAAGATTTTTCAGTTTTGAGCACTATGAGGACATTAATTATCCCTGTAAAGAACTTTCCCAATAATGCTAATAAGTGAACTTAAATATTTCTTGCTGCATTAAATTAAATTTTACCTAATTTTTTTCAACTTTTTACACAGCATTGAAATCAAGGATAAAAAATGACTTAAAGGAGCAGTAAACTTTTTTTTTATGAAAACACATACTTTACAGGGCTTTTCCTGCTGAATAAAACAAGGTCACTCCCATCGCTGTCAGATGTTTTATTCAAAATGTATAGCAGTTTAAATAATCAGGAAGTGAATTTACTGTGTTTACTTCCTGATAGTTCTAACTGACAGGAAGTGACAGGCAGTTTCTATCACATTTTATGGAGAACTATATATCTCTGACTTTTCTGACTTTCCTCCCCATTAGAATCTAACAGGAAATCTAATTAGAATATGACCACTAGAGGGCACTGCTAATGTAAAAAAACATGGGTTTAAACTGTAATAACTCTGTAAATATAAATATCTCCACAGTGGGAGTACCCTTATTTTACTCAATAGGAAAATCCCTACAATATATATTTTTTCATAAAAAAAGTTTACTGCTCCTTTAAGATTGTAAGCGTTCTGGCAGGGACCTCACTTTCAGTGTTTCACTTTGCAAAGCAATTTTAAACCTGCATTGTCTAAACCCTTCTCAGGAATTGCTGTGCCAGAGTTGTACAAACAGGTGGCTAGTTTCATGGGCAAATGGCACAGGGAGAAAGACTGCTAACACAATGTACAAAGCTTTTGTTGCTGTAGGATTCAGCCTGGTAACAATTTTTACTTTCAGCTGTAGATTTCTCCATTTCAGCATTCAGCACCAAAAGCAGAAAAGTGGGAATTGTTATAGCCATAGAAAGCATAGGAGGAAAACAGTTATGTTCTCATGGGAAACTCATTGATGGTAGGGAAAAGGAAGAAATATCATGTCCTTTTTACAAGCAGGAATTTCCATGGAAATGCGCTAAGATGCACTAAGGTATGATAAAGAGTTGCTAAACCTGAGATGACTTCTGTAGTGATATCAGTTCTCCACTTTCTTTGTTATTCTATGGAGCCAATGAATCCTACTTAGCAGTAATAGTAAGAGCTTTTTAAATGAACGCCTTTGATCCACACCACCGTGTGTCTTTAAATTCATACCTATGACCTTAAACATAGAGGTCTTAGTAAATGTACAGTAACATTGATGAGATTTAAGAGTTTAGATGCACATATCGTCTGTGGACTCTGACTTGTGTGTAGTCAGAATAGAGTGACATGCGGTGTGATGGACTAAGTTAATGACTACTCTCATCATTAATGTAAATTATTCCTTACTGTAGACATTGAGAGAGAAAGTAATTTTGACTTGAGATCCCACTGTGAGCAGCGTCTGAATGTGGCAAAGATAGCCGGCTCTTATTAAGGATTCTGCTGCAAATCAGCAGCATCTAGGTATATCTGAAAAATGGGAAGTTCAACTAATTTTCTTTTTCCACTGTGAATGAGTAGGGTTTAAAGGGGTTACCATAGTCTGGTTCACAATACTATCCAAGCTGAATTTTGGCATTACAAGATATACATACAGAAATACCTAATATCTCCAGTAACATCAGTTTCGACTTGCAGTATCTGAGCATTCCCATTCTCAAACCTGAATTGATGGACAAGGCTGAAAAATGAATGTGGTCAGGCCCATATGAATGTTTTATATATTGTTTTAATTTAGCGACTAATAAATGTTAATGCCCACTAGCTTACCTGTCACAAGATCTTTATATTGTATGCAGCCAATCATATCACAGAAGTCTGGAGGTATACAGACTTAGTTTGCATCATCAAACTGCCCAGATCACTATGGTACATGTACTTGCTATACATTGGAAATATTGTGTACAGATGTTGCACAGAAAATAATATGAATGTTACTACATTTCTGTTAATGAAATAACTTGTGGAATGATTCTTGAGAGATCCAATGACTAGGGGTAGGCGAAAAGTGAGAAAAATGATTATCTATTTTCTTTATACCATTCAATATTAGTGTCCACATGATCCCGACAAGGGGGAGGAGAGGCTTCACATCTTGCAACATGTGACCTGTGACAGTCCTGTCTGTCACACTCCCCTGCTACAGAGAACAAATGTCCTACCTAATTGACTCCCTAATCTAAGCTTCAATTCCCCTTTATTTGCCTATCTTGTCTAGCTAAAAAACATGCTCTCTCCTCTCACAAATACAGAATGGCTGCTGTGACAGCCTGAAATCCTTGTACATGGTTGCAGGAAAGTAGAGAAAACTTTCATGTGGTGGAGAAAAATGTTTGTACCCATTTATTTCAATGCAATGGGCTATGCGAAAAAAGCAGGAGTACTGCATTTCGTGGGAAATTTTTTCACCAAGAAAGTGACATTTTTTCCAATTTCAGTTTGAGGCAAAAATTTTCACCCATCGCTACCAATGACATTTCAATCTCACTACACTCATCACAACCCGGGAGCCAGCATGATCCACCTTCCACCACAGTCTCACTCACACTCACTCACACCCTGGGAGCCAGCATGATCCACCGTCTACCATAGTATGTGCAATTACCACATGCATTTCAACTACATGAATGAATGCCACTCACTCACACCCCGGGAGCCAGCACGATCCACCTTCCACCATAGTATGTGCAATTACCACATGCATTTCAACTATATGCATGAGTGCCACCGTGGAGACATAAGTACAAACACAAACTCATTACAATGACACATAAGTCAACCCCTTATGACTCACTTCTGTGTGTGTGTGTGTGTGTGTGCCTGTGTGTTCCTCACTGTGTGTGTTGCATGTCTGTATCACACTCTATATGTCTGCATGTTGTGCATTGCATGTATGTGTGTATGACTGTGTCTTTCTTTATGCATCTCAGTGCATGCGTATGCATTTGCGTGTGTGTCTCTGTGTGTGTTTGTCTTGCATCCATGTGTGTGCATTAATTCCCTAAATATCCTGATGGGCAGCGCTGTCCCACATTGCTAGTATATTATATGGAAGATAAATAACCCTATTAATTAGAAAAGCTGCCCAGCTCAAATGCAATACATAGAGGTGCCACTACTAAAACAAAAGTATTTGGGTAATAATGTCTATTTGGAAGACTAAATCTACTGCCCAGATAAAGAAATCCAAATAAGTTCCCAAACTTTATTCTTACTGTCCCATCACTACACGAAACTGATTTAATGTATTTAACTAGTACACAATACACATCAGAGAAATACCAAAATAGAACAAGATCCCTATAACAAAGGATACAAATATTCTATCAAGAAACAATCACCAATAAAAAACAAAAATAAAAGGTAAAAAACCTACTCTATCTCTTACCCCACTAGCCCTACACTATGAGTGATCATGAAAAAATAAAGATGTAAAACATTTTTAAAAATGTTTATATTTGCACAAAGACAAATGGAAAAGGCAAACGAACTAATACATCTAATCCATGTCTAAAATCAAATGGTGCCACAATGTGAAAAAGAATTAATATTGATGGTTTATTGATAGGAACAGATGGCTAGTGCCCACTTCCTCTTTATGATGATATTCTAATATGTTCCAACCATGCGTACTGACCAAGTAGAATCTCAAGACTCAAACAGATTGTAGATATATGATGTCAAACAATATACGATTCTTAAAATGTTTTGTGACAAATTTCTTGTTTCAGAACACCAACAATCAATCTTGATGGTTCATTAATATGAAGAAATGGCTAGTGTCTACTTCTTTATGAAAATATTCCAATATGTTCCAACTATACCTATTGGACAAATAGAATCTTAAGACTCAAATAGATTGTAGATATATAATGTCCAACAATAAAAGATTCTATATTGTGTTTAAATATTGAAATCACAGTCTCCCATTTAGTGCTCTATGAATCTTAGAAACAATCTTGCACAATGCTAGGCACCATGTGTTATATCAAAACCTGCTCATTTGGGACACATATCTCAGTTCAGACATCAGACTTTTGTGCCAGTTATTTTATATACAAATATCTACAATCTGTTTGAGTCTTGAGATTCTACTTGGTCAGTACGTATGGTTGGAACATATTGAAATATCATCATAAAGAAGAAGTGGGCACTAGCCATCTGTTCCTATCAATAAACCATCAATATTGATTCTATTTCGCATTCTGGCACCATTTGATTTTGGACACGGATTAGATATATTAGTTAGTTTGCCTTTTCCTTTGTCTTTATGCAAATATAACATTTTTTAAAAATGTTTTACATCTTTATTTTTTCACGATTGCTCGTAGTATAGGGCTAGTGGGGTAAGAGAGAGAATAGGTTTTTACCTTTTATTTTTGTTTTTTATTGGTGATTGTTTCTTGGTGGAATATATGTATCCTTTGTTATAGGGATCTTGTTCTATTTTGGTATTTCTCTGATGTGTATTGTGTACTAGTCACATACATGAAATCAGTTTCCTATAGTGATGGGACAATAAGAATAAAGTTTGGGAACATATATGGATTTCTTTATCTGGGCAGTAGATTTAGTCTTCCAAATAGACATTATTACCCAAATACATTTGTTTTAGTAGTGGCCCCTCTATGTATTGCATTTAAGCTGGGCAGCTTTTCTAATTAATAGGGTTATTTATCTTCCATATCCTATATAATAATTTGCTAAATCATGTGTAACGCCGCGACATGTGCAGTAGACACTGCTGCGCGTGCTGCAGTGATGCTCAGTAGAGGCTGCCCACGCTGCGGCTGATGCAGAGCTGGGCGCTCCTTTGGAGCGCCCAGCTCTGTATCAGCCGTGGCGCGGGCAGTCTCTACTGCGCGTGACTGCCCCGCGACCGGGTGGTAGTGGCACTGTGGTCCGTGTAACGGGCTGTTCAACTAGTATTATATTATGAAGGTAGTGTCTATTTTACTGAGATATATCATGATTATTGTTTTATAATATTCTGAATAAATTTGGTCTGAAACCTTGCATATCATGATTTTGATTTTGCCTACCTATGCACCAGACATAGTTATCTAATTTTAACCCCATGTTTACTGAATCTCTTTTAAAAAAAAACTTAACCCTTTGAGTGCCAGAGAGGTACGCAACACATTGTTTTGCAATGCTTTGAGTACCCCTCTGCCACTCAAAGGGTAAAAAGTCATATCCCACATATTAATTTATAGCTGCCTTTCATATCATCATATCTGAGCAAGTTAAAAAACATCAAAATTAATCTTGGCTCCGCCCATGTGGCAGTGAAAATATTAGTGCAAAGGTTAAATAATGCAGCGATGCTTAGAGCTTGGTTCGTCCCTTGAAAATTTTTTCTAAATATGGGAAATTGATTATATCTCTAGGTTAAGGGGTATTAAATAATGGAGGAGGAATTTTTGGTGGAATATGTAGCATATTTTGTCTCCTAAAATACCTTAAACCTACAGTATATTGACTGTTAATTGGAGTAATTTTATTTGTCATTAGCAAGTGATCATTATCTTTTCTTCCTAAGGGAAAGAAGAAGACCACAGAATGAATAAACACTATATTACTTAATCATGCTATGTCCTTGGTGTAATCCCTTCATCTGTTAGGAAGATGTTTATCAGCAAGTATTCACTAATAAAGATACTACAGTTAGACAAACTGATACTAATCAACTTGCATATAGTGTAAGACATGCAAGCAAATATATGAAGACTCTTATGTGTCCACATGAGCATAGGATTTTAAATTATTACTTCTTGGTATTCTACATATTATCACACGTATGTCAATCTATGTCCCCTCCCCCTTTATTGCAGTATGATTTTGTGGCCCATAGAAAGACTAGATAGAAAGGTAAACATTGCTCAGGGGAAAACTTAGAGAAAAGGTGGAAATGCTAATAATATATAATGCAAATGACCTTATGTACATTGAGTTAGTTTGCCAACAATGTTAAAACCCATTATCCCAGATTAAAAAACATTAAAAAGACAAGCCAAAGATTTTAATGCACTGTTATTAACTTACTCTATGAAAGTTACCCTGATTAACCCACTGTATTTTATTGCATTGCTATTTAATTCCCAGTGCTTTCATCACTGCTGTATTTTCACACAGCTGCTGTTTTATATAGCAGGAAGCCACCAATTGCAGCACACTAAATAATCCTCTTCCTCCTCCAGCACACACTGCAATCACTTGCACAGAAAACACCAAGAAGGAAATGGGGAAAATGTCTCATATTTCACTTTCCTTTCTGCACTGATAGAGCACTTTAAGAAAAAAAGATTAGGAAGTCCCCACTCCAAGGGCAATGTGATGGACATAATTTTACTGGCCACACTCACTATACTATTTGTGGGTGCGGCCAGTGCTAACATAATCTCTTGCATCAGAGACATGTTTCATATTCCACTTTATTGGCTAGTTTATTTAACCACCATTGCTTGCTATTAAGGTTTTTTTTTGTGTGTTGCATGCCATAAGCTTAGTGTACATTTTTGGCAGGTTGAGGCAACAGTCGATTGTACTGGAGGTGGGGTCATATGAAAAGTGGGGTGTGGCCATAGGGGGGTTTATAGGTGCCTAACCCAGGGGTACTTGATATGCAAATCTGGTCCAGCTCACTGAAACTCAAAGAAGATTCCATGTTAGACACACAGAGGGACACATTTAGTTGCCTTGTTGTGTGAATCATAACTATAAATCAGTTCAGTGCAAATAGAAGTGCTACACATGGTTACTTTCAATCTTATGAGGTTAGCATAAGGGGAGAGAAACTGCTGTAATCTGTGCTAGAACTGAAGTTCAGCACTTATAGAGAAGCTTATGCTAGTTTTGGAAGCCATAATACCACATAGTTGTGTTTTTGGAAAAGTGATTGCACAACTGGCAAAAATTCTGGTTATGAAAATCTATAAAAAATGTTGCTAATTGCAACAACTTAGCAACATCATTTTAACCAAAGTCTTAACGCCAGGTATAATCTGTTCTTAAAGGGATAGTAATGTCCCAGAAAAAATATTTCTCATTTTGTAGTGATTAAAAAATTAACTAAATGCAAAAAACCCTATCTCTCAAACTGCTATGGTTTGAGCGATATAAGGACTGAAAGTCGGACATGTCGGCCGACACGCGGAGGCTCTTCAGCAGAGCAGCAATCTCGTTATTTAAAATTAATTACTTCATTCCAATAAAGTCATTCTTTTTAAATAACGTGATTGCGGCTCTGCTGCAGAGCCACAGTTGGTCCCCGGACAGGATTTCCCTGCAGTCAGCACAACACTGACATCAGGGAAAGTGGAGGGAGGGCGTAACTTTCAATGCTTATATCTCTCAAAACATAGCGGTTTGAGAGAGAGGGTTTTTTGCATTTAGTTCATCTTTTTAATAACCAGAAAATGAGAAATATTTTTTTCTGGGACATTACTGTCCCTTTAAGCATACCAGGCATTAACATCAGAAAACTAACACCATATTTTAAATATGCCCTTAGGACCATATGTTCTAAAGGATAATGACAAAAAAATGTTGCATGAACAACAAAAATAAGTAATTGTGTGCATGAAAGACATATTTTCTATAGAGTATACGACAAAAAACTAGTAATGTCTGTTGTGTACGACACAGCTTCAGAATTGCTGTGCAAAGGGGTGGGCAAGGGCGTGGATAAACTATTCAACAGTGTCGTATAGAGGAAAAGAAAATTTGTTGTATACAATGACAAAAAAATGTCTTGCAAAAGACAAAATTTGTACGTTAAGAAGAAAGTGGTAAACACAACAAAAGCACAAATACCATACCTTTATACTGACATTTTTGTCTTTAGTTAAATTTTTGTTGTTACATATGACAATTTCAGTCAGGAATCGTACTTCAGTGACAAAACGACATATTTCCGATCACAACCTACACTGAAAATATTAATGAGCCCAAAAGGGCTCAGAATGTGCTTTTTATAAATCTCTACAAATGTCTCTAATACAAAGCCAGTAAGAAGCAGAAAATTGTGTTTAAGTGACTGTGTTGAATCGAGGGAGCACTCACATGGTCAGAACAGATTCTTTTAATTACACTTAAATATTGGTTGATACAAGAAAAAGTTAAGTTATAACCTGATGAGACTGAAAGTAACCAAATGTAGCACTCCTGTTTACATTGATCTGATTTATAGATATAATTGACACAATTAGATAGCTAAATGTGTGACTCTGCATTTCTATCATGACATCTTCTTTGAGTTTGAAATAATCTTCCTTTTGAATCTGCACCGCTTATTACACTGAATTAATGTAACTATTAGTACTATTTGAGTTGCTAATTGCACACTGAAAACAATTAACCAAGCAAAACAGTCTCCTTGGCCCATATTTAGAAAAGCAATGTGGAGTTATTCTGGAGTAAAACGACTGTACTATGGGGTAGTGAGAAAAGTTTCCCACATGACTTCGAGAAAAATGGATGATTTTTCTCTTTTTTCACAAAGGTTTTCTCCAATGCAAATTTTCCTCCTTTTCACGTATCCCAGCAAATTCTTTACCTATTCCAACACATTTTCTCCTATTCTAACACATTTTTCTCCTTTTCAACACATTCTTCGCCTATGTTTCCTATGCACAGTATTACTTCTTCTGAGGGCTGTAGTGGAGAAATAAGTAGCTGAAAGTCAAAGTTGTGAGTGTATTTGTGACACTGGCACATGTTCATGATGATGGCAATTGATTAAAAAAGTAAAGTAAAACCTACAATGTAGCAGATATGAATGGTAGTGGTGGTGGGGGACTGGTGTGGTGTGATTGGTTGGATCTGCATCTATGCCGGGAGGAGAGGGATCATCATAATTTATTGCACATGTTGTAGCAACCATTGCTGCAGTCAGTTTTTGAACTATCACTTTAATCCCACATCCCTACACTGCTCCACCTCTCTCCCTCCCCCTTATATGTTTGCTAGACATTACTCAACTACTGTATGTGTTTTTACTCTCTACGGTACACAACTGATTTCTTGCCTTAGCCCTCAACAAAATTCTCAATGGTGTCTGCTGTCTATCAAATCTGCCTCAGTCACAGAGCTCACATCCGGCTCCCAGTCAGCTGTCTGTCACCTAATGTATTTCTTTGTTTAATTATTTATACAAACAAAAAAATCTGTGCAACAGTAATAAAAAATGGAGAATAAAACTATCAAAATGCCTATATACTGTCCCAATAACAAATACATGCAGTCCTTGCAGGTTAGAGGTCCTGATGAATGGATGGGTTAAAATCATATATGATAAATGAGATGAGAAGATGAAAATGAATAGGTCAATGAAAACAGTCTCTATCTGTAGTCTCAATATTTTCTGGTGCAGCTCTCTGACAAAGGTATCCTTGTATACCTCAAAGAGAAAGTCCAAATCTGTGGAGTAGAGAGAGCAAACACAGAACAAAAAATAATAAAGAGAAACAGAGAGGAAAAGGTACTCTAAGTGTAGTATCTTTAATGAACATAAGTACAAAAATATGCAGAATATAACCCCCCCCCCTTCTCCCCATGCACTTACAAGAAGCCCATCTTGGGCTATAGCGTCTCAAGGGTCCCAGCCCTTTACTGCCACAAAGCTGTGCCTTTTAACTGTTCCTGATACAATGTCCGTTCGTATGAGCGCTGAGGTGATGGTAATCGGTCCTTACTGGAATCACAGTATCTTTGCGTCCTGGGTGTCTCAATAGTGTATATCAAACTGGAAACAAGGTATCTCTAATTTGTAGATATCCAGTGATTAACATGGACGCGATGTAAAATAGCTCGAAAGAATAGTGTCTTAACATGTGGAGATGGTGCTGCAAAGCGACCCGTCTCCACGTGGGAAAATCAAAACGCTAAGATAGCGTGACCGCTGTTTCCTCGGTCGCTCCAGACCGGAACTGTGGGTTCTCACAGGGGGCCGGGTGGGACCCGGTACAGTCCGTGCAGGGGGAGGGGAGATCAATGCCCAATGCGTATCGTGGATACTCGGATCCACTTCTTAATTTTTTTAATTTTTAATTTTTATTTTATTTATTTATGTATTTATTTTTAAGTTGTCCACCCTATCTTATCACAGTCAAAAAAAAAATAATAACTAAAAAATAAAATGAACAACTTCTCTCCCTAGACTTCAAATTGGACCCCAGTTGCCTGTGTCTTGCCAGTCAGTCGCACCATTTTGGAGGTATTTGGGGTAAACCTCCTTCCTCTCTTCATCTCCCCTAGAGTGACCCCAGACTTCCCTCATTCAGAGAACAAATGCCCTACCTAAAAGACTCCCTAAACTAATCTTCAGTTCCCCTTTATTTGATTATCTTCTCTATTACATGTTGTTCTCTCCTCTCACAAACACAGAATGGCATGCTGTGAGAGCCTGACACCCTTTTATTTGGTTGTAGAAAAGTAGAGAAAACTGTTATTTGGTGATATTTTTTTTTCTTCCTTTTGATTTCAATGCAATGAGCTAGGGAAAAAATTGGGAAAATAGCACTTTTCTCTGGAAACATTTAATCAAGTGGGAAGTCCCATCTCTACTAAAGGGGACATGATAAATCTAATTTACTTTTATAATTATGGTCCCTTGTTCTTACAGTGCTGTAATATAATACTATGCTATGTAACCCTTTAGGAACCAGACACTTGTGCATCATATTACTTTGCAAATATGCTGCAAATCCCTATGGCCCTTAAATGGTTAAGGATTTGTTTTAAATAGAAATCAAACAGTAGAAATTGTCAAAAGAGAGACAACTATAAATGCAAATTAAAACGTTTTAAACATCTTATTGTCAACTGAATAAAAAGCAACAAGCCCAAATCAATTCTATATATGTACACTAGTCCTCTCCATGTAAAACTGTATTTCTTGATGAAATCATAAACAAAAACTTGTGTTATTATTATTAATAAACATAGTATTTTATTGATGTCTAATCTGACCTATAAGAAATCTAAACTGTCTTTTCTCCATTTAATGATCCCACTACAATGTTATAAAATATATTTATATATATGAACATAGATTAAAATGAACAACCATGAATAACTGTTCATTATTATGAAATATAGCTGACTGGTTACGTTCTATGAACAGCAATGTACATTCCATGTGAGGACAGTTGTTGAATCTCTAGCTGTTGGCTGGTTGGGGATGATGGGAGTTGTAGTCCGCAACAACTAGAGATCAAACGGTTGACTTCCTCTGATAAAATGGAATGAATTTGTCTCAGACTTCAATCAGTTTCTACTGAGAAACAGTCGTATCCATTATATTGTTATATCAAATAAAAATAGTCAGTGGCACTAAACCACTGTGACTCACGACATTGCCATAGCAACGTTACTTAATGCATTATTGAAGTGACATTGAGGAACATATGTCTAACACAGTAAAATAAATTAAGGTAACATATTATGGTATTATAAAAAAGTATATAAACACAGGATAGGATCCTCTTCTCAAAGAACAGTAATAATTAAATAAGTTGTTTTGTATTTTGCTACTCTTGTTACTTGCTGGATCATATCCATCAAACTGGTAATGGGATCTAAATGAGTTTCTCTACCATCCTTATGTACACACATAAAGTGGAGTCACTATGGCTTGAGTAAGGAAATGAATATGAATACAAGACAGCAAAGTAGAGTTGAAAGCAATAAATACTAATTTGGAATATAAAACTATCCTTAAATTTGGAGCAAAATACCCTGATAGGCCTATGTTGAAATTAGTCATAATTTCGTCTTGGGACAGGTTCATGTGGTGATAATTGGGCAGTGACTGTCTTCTTATGGATCAATAGAACACGTCAGAATTTTTAGCAGATAGGAACGAATAAAACATCCATAATTCTTTTCATGGATTGATACAGAAGCTCTGGAAATAATTCTGGTTCTGGAGGGATGAGGGGAGAGGACCAGAGAAGAAAGGACAGGGGGAGGTAGAGAGGGAAATATGTATAGTGGGAAGGGGTTGGACTGGGGAGAAAGGTGGAGTGGGACAGAGAAGGTAAACAGAGGTGGGGTGAAGTAGAACAAGAAAGAAGAAGAAAACAAGAGATGGTGAAGGAGGGAGAGAATAAAGAGTAAAGAAGGAGTATACGAGAGAAGGGAATGAGTAAAAGAAGGATAGAATGAGCCCAGGAGGTTGTTCACTGGAAAATTGGAAGAGACACTAGTAACTATGTTGACACTAGTTACTAGTGTGTAGAGGCAGAGACAAATGGCATGATACAAGAAATGTTTGCATCAGATAAAGGCATTTTTATGCGCATATAGATTTTGTGCATATTCTAATCCAGGAAGCTAAATACCGAACGCTTCTTGAATTGCTCATGAAAAATTCCATTTTACGATAACAGTACACAGACGTATAAATTCATTCGCAATACCACTTCCTGCATTAGGCGCATTCACTATTCCACTCACACAGATTCATTAATCTTAGCCATGCCCACAAAAAAAAAATATATGCAGCCATTCGCTAATCTTGAATTTTCATGCACAATTCAACAAAATCATACGCAAACCTATTCCCATGAGGTCCAAATTTAACATTTTTGTACCAGAGAGGTATCCAGTGCACTCCTAGGGTTAAAATACATAAAAAAATAATAATATAATAATAATAATTTAAAAATTAAATACAAAAATAATTTTAAAAAGTGTGCCAGAGGGATGCCCAATACATTACTTTGCAATGCATCGGGCCCCTGGTTTGGAACACATACTTACCCCCACAGCTCTCTATTTCACTGTCCACTGCCCCATATCTGACCTCCCTGCCTGGTCCCGCTACAGATCCCCCACATACACTGTCAGACCTCTAAGGCTAGTTCTACTGCCCACTGGAAATCAGATTCCCCACATACACTATCTGGCCACCCCCACACACACACACACACACCTGGTTGCAGTGTCCACTATTACCTACACACTTTGTCTCCCTTGCCTTGGTCCACTGGTATTCATGGAATCACACATATAGTGCCTGCTCTCCCAGAAGCCATGTTCCTGGCACCTCCTATGGTAGAAAGTTCTGAATATAGCAGGAAATGCCATAGTTTTGAAAGACTTTAGTATCTTTGGAGTGATTGAAAAATATTATTTCCCCTATAGCACCACTTTATGGAACTGTACTATGCATACCAATGGTAACCTCATTTGATGCAGGTGAATGTCTACTTTACAAAATTATATTATTACTTACCTACCCTTCATATCAGTAATATTTAAGACCACTTTAGTGCAGGCATCCTATGTAAAAAGAAAACAGGTAAAAGTAATTTTGTGCTTCTGCGCCCCCCCCCCCCCCATATTATATCTTAATATTAATGAATGCACTAAGAAATGTCATCGTTTTGAAAGATTTAGGTACATTTGAAAGTGTGGAAATATAAAAAAAAATGCAGATTTTTTTTTCCTGTAGCACTACCTTCTAAAAACATTTGTGCATACCAGGTGTGCTTTGTCTACCTTTTCTTAATTTCTGTTATTGGGACAACCATTTCAGTACAGGCATGTTGAAAATGTAAGAACAGAGCTTGTAGTTGGTGTAGTTGTGTGCTTCTGGTATGATCTACAGCAGTGTTTCTCAACTCCTGTCCTCAGGACCCACTAACATGCAAGGACTTAGGGATTTCTCTGCTACAGCAGAGGTGTGGTGATCAGATGCTCATTCACATTGATTAACTCACCTGTGCTCTAACAATAAAATCATCAAATCCTGGGCTGTTAATGGGTCCTGAGGACAGGAGTTGAGAACCACTGCTCTACAGTATGTCAACTGATACATAATACATCTGAAGTAGTGGAAATGTAGAAATGCCTATTTTTTCCTTTAGAACCATCTTCAGGAAACATTTGTGCATGTCAGACTAGGGGTAAAATGCATTTGGATGAAGTGGGATATCTGCTTTAAGGAAATATTTATTTTGATATAGTTATTGAGCTGTTTTAAGGTGTGTTACCATGTAACCAATAGAATGTGCATTTTAGTCCATGAATTTGAAAATACTATTTTGCACTCCTGATAATTAGGGAACTGTGCAGGCCATGCTTGTAAGTTAAATGTATATATTCGATATTTTTGTAGTCAGACAGTTCAAGGCTTTTAAAAATAATAAATATTTTCACTATCGACATAAAGGTTTTTTTATATATAGTTTATGAAAGTGGCAAAATACGTAATTTTTTCAAAATGTTTTTGTATTTATAACTTCATTGCTTGTAACATGATGGAAAATGTTGTTTTTGTAAGGAGCCATGAGAAAGCTGAATTTGTTTTAAAAAAATGATATATAATGTTCCATATATAACTACAAAGTTATCAATGCAAATTATACTTGAACAGATAGATAGCAAAGTCCCTCAGACTGAGAGGGGTTAAGCAGAACATTTCTGATTTTGTGCCAAGGTGTGAAATAATAGCAGGAATCAGACTCTGTGTGAAGCATATAAAGAACTCTTAGTAAACTTAGTGGCAGATTGCATTATGTTGAAAGAGAGATAAAAAGTAGTAGCAAAACAACTAGAAATGATAGTGAACGAAGATGTAAGCAAAATGATAATACACTCAGCATCAATGACAACATAACAATAATCTGCATAACATGTCATTATCATCACCACAGAAAGACAGTAATCTATTTGCTTTGGAGCATGATCCCAGAATATGGGTTGAAATCTGATGCACATGAACACCTTCACCAAGGAATATCTAGGCAAAAACAATATCCTACATGAGTACTGGTAAGCAAAACATTGAGAGGTCAGGACTCATGTGTACTGCTGTAGAAACACTTTGTTGCCCACCTACATGCATGCAGTAAGAGTGAGTTTTATCAGTTCAGCTGATTATATCATTAATGTCTTCAGGACATGTCCATCTAGCAGCAGTGTTAGATTTAGATTTCTAAAAATGAACCAGCATCTAATACCAGAATGTAGTAGAAGTGGGGAAAAAACACAAGACAGAGAAGCATATGGCAAATGTAGTGGTGGCAACAGCACAGAGGAGGTGGAGGGATTTGTACAGTTGCCACCATCTATGACAGTTAGGACCAGTGCTGTGAAAATTAGTGATTGACAATATGTGATATTATCCAGTCACCATAATTCTTCTCCTTTTCCACCTCCCCTGAAATCGTTGTTGAAATATTTTCCTTAAGATCAGGTACTTGGACTGTGTGGTTATCAACAACTGAAATGTGTACACTGTGTGAAAAAGTTATAAAGGGAGGAATGATGGGATTCCACCTTGGTATGGTGCTGTAACTAAGCACATTCAACATAACCATTCTGAGATTTATGTTGATAATGTTAAACTGTCCACCATGAAATCAGGTTCTGTTGCTGTCACTGAGCCAACAGTTTATCACCAATAATAACCACAATGATGTACCCTAAAATCCTGCATTGTTACACCTAGTCATGGTGGAGACTAAGAACGAAGAGTATTTGTAGACATCTTCGGACTGTACTCCCTATAGAATATACATGGTACATTTCAGGGAGCATGAACTACTTTTATTAGTTGTTTGGTAATAAGTATGACCCATGGGAAGTCAATCACACACCACCATCAGTCATTTGTTATTCTCAGTTGTCAGTCCTCTACTAGCTTACCAACACATTTTTTTAAAGGCTTATGTTATTGTAGGACTCAGTGTGCTAACAATTTATTCAAGGATTAACTGAAGGATCCATAGGTTCCCTCCCTCTCACTGGCCCTTCTCAGCAAATGCATTGGCAAAATGGTGCAAATCACAATGTGCTTCTTTGCAAATTTTTTTTTTTTTTGTAAAGATGGAGTTTGATCATGGATATGACTTGATCAGTGCAGGAAGTGACATTATTGCATCATTATTGCTGATAATGATATCCTTGACATTCTTATGATGAAGTACACTGGACAGGTGTGTATGACTTATTTTTGTAAATATAAAATATAGGTCTTGGATAAACCCTTTGGGAGCCAGAGTGGTGTGTGATGCATTCAGTCATGCTACTTTGCACATTCATCTGGTCATCAAGCAGTTAATAGGTACATGCTAGTTGTGCATTACCTGTGTGGGACGAGTTGGGGATTCAAGATGCAGTTACTTGAGTGAAAGAAACAGATACAAGTGGCCACTGTCACTTTAAAAGCTGGCTAGCCCACACATGAGTCCTCAGGTATAATAAAAAGCATATCTGGTCCATGAAAGGGTTTGATGCGATGGACATCAAATTTAAGGCAGTTATCTATATCCTGACATTGAATGGCCTCTTCTAACCTATTAGATGGGTCAGGACAAAGAGAAGGCAGCACAATCTCCTGATTATATAGAAACTCAGAAACAAACTTGGGAAGACACCCAAAGTGAGTATGCATAGCCATCTTTTCTGCACAAAATATCAGAAAGGAGACTCAACAAGTCAAAGTCTGCAGTTTGGCCACACTACAGAAAGACACAATCACTGAAAGGAACATGGTCTTCAGGGTGAAGAAATAAAGAGACACAGAACAAGTGATTCAAGAGGATCCCCTTAAAGCACTCTGATAACCAGTTTTAGATTACTTGGAGAAGCGGGATCGCTAAAGATAGGGTTGATGTGTGTCACAGTTGTCACACTCTGAACAAAGGTCTGAAATCCAGCAACAGAGCGATATGTTGCTGAAAAAAGAACCAAGATCAGGGTCATTGTAGAGTTCAGATGAAGACCCCCATGGAGCCCATCCCAGAGAAAATTGAAAAATCAAAGGAAGGCAAAAAAGATTAAGGAAGTTAACAATTTTCTTCACTCCACTTAAAGAGCAATGTCCAGACTCTGTGGCAAGCATTAGAGGAAATCAACTTATAAACATAGTCGCAATGACTGGCTAAGAGAAACTGTTCCTCCTCAGGATATCAATTTCAAGACCAATGCCATCAAAGCCTACCTCATTATGTCTGGGTGAGAAAGAGGACCCTGAGACATAAGGTCTAGAAAAAGACTAACAGGGTTATCAGGTCTAAGAATCAAACCCTGTGAGGCCAGTGGAGTGCAATCAGGATGGTGTGTGCTCTGTCCATCTTGATCTTTCTCAACAACATGGGACTCATGGGAAGAGGATGAAACATGAAGGCCAGAGAAAACTGCAACATAATGATCATAGTGTCCACCATGAAGGCCCACAGATCCCGGTATCTAGAGCAAAACTAAGGAGTCACAAATGACAGACCCCACTTCTGAACTATGGATTCAAAAATATATTGCTGTAGTCCCACTTCCTGGGGTCCAGGCATTGATGATTAAGATAGTGTGTCTCTACGTTGTCCATCCCTTGAATATGAATCACCGATAGGGCCAGAAATATGAGCTTCAGCCCAGGAAAGCCAAATACCTGAACACTCTTCTGGACCCTCTCTGGCAATTATCATAGGCCACCAGTGTCACAATGTCGTACAAGTCCAGAACAGGGAGTATGCAAAGCAACTGGGACCAATGCTGAAGAACCAGACAAATCATCCTAAGTTCCAGCACATTCATAAAAAGCTGTCTATTGTGACTGGACCAGAGGTCTCGAGCCAGCTGAGAAACAAAAGTGGCCCCCCCCACCTTACAGACCTGCATCCTTCATCACTATGGGCTACTCCTCAAAGGCAGGTAGGATTTCTGAAGCCACTAGCACAGACCTTCTTCTGAGATGAGAAGGACATCACACAGGACAGATAATGGTGCTGCCATAGACCCACACATTTTATTGACCTCTTGCATTTCCAGAATTCAACAGCTTAATATCCTCATTTAAATCCATAGGAATTTGGAGAATATTTTTTGTCTCCTATTGTGTATTTGGCATACTACTGAATTATACCTTTGTATGCATTAGTGTTTTTACAACTTGCTATATTTTTTAACCCCCTAAAGGAACAACAAAATATATATAAGTAACATCTGTTTTTGTTTGATAAGGCAGAACCTAAACTAGAAATTTAGCAAAGAACAAATTAATGTGTCCATATATCCCCAGGTTATTATTGGCTGGTTTTGTTATAATGACATCAGCATGAATATTCATAAGTTTAAATGTCCAATTAAGCTTTAATTATACAAACATCCAAACAGAAAGGTAAATATAAAGATGTCAAATATCTAGAAACATATATTATTCTACTCATTAACTTACGTATCTTACTGAATTACAAACATGATTACACACCGTCGTAGGATTGGATTTTCTTTTATTACGCCTTAGTAAATCCAGTTTACTAAGGTAATAATCACACGTTAAAGGGATAGTAATGTTTCATAATAAAAGCAGCTCCAATTAATCATCATAGTATTTGGACTTTGGAGAGTGTTATTTCAATTCTGTCAGAGTTGTAGTTCAAGAGTAATTCAATGACAAAGTATCCCCCTCCCACCCTTTTACTGATGTAACACTTTTCAGCCATATCAGAAGGGAGGTGCCCAGGTAGATTGCAGAGAGGGACAATCTTCAATTTAGATAAGGGAAAAACCTGAAAACCTTGCCAAGGGGGCAGGGCTTTCATTGTTCTCATAGGAAGAAGATTGCCCCCTGTTGTTATCTGTCTGGTCTATGGACTGCATTCCACATCTGAGAAGAGATGGCTTACACTAGGTAAAAGGGGCGGGAGGAGAAACTTGCTTGTGAATATCTCTCAAACCATAAAGGTTTGAGAAATAAGACTTATATCGTTCTTCATGTTTTTTTAATGCCTACATAATAAAATAAAGATAAAATGAAGTATTACTATCCCTTTAATTTGAGCTATATGTTCAAAAGAAAAGTGGAAGAATTCTGGGGCAAACCAACTGCAACATAAGGTAAGAATAAAGGTGTGTATTTAATATAATTGCGCCTGAAATTCACAGGGCAAATAGGTAAGGTTCTTACCTTATTAATGCATTTAGGAGTGTACCGCCTGTCTTTTTGTTGATGAGCTAAAAAATCTGCATGTGTCTAAAACAGTTTTGCATAATATGTGCAGCTTTTTATGATTCAAACATTTTATTGGCATTGCTAACTGGTCTTAGAAGCAATTACAATTTTTATTATGGTAACTGCAATTTATTTTTTAGAAATGTGATTTCTTTAGTAGCTTTGCTAACTTTTCTTAGAAATAGTGCAATTTTTGTTAGCATTGCTAATTCTTTAGAAGCACAGCCAAATGTATTAGCGATTTTCTTTAGGTAATGCAGTTCTTTCCTTATAAAAAATAAAACATTTTTTAGAAGGAAAATTATGTTCCATCATAACTGTAGTTAGTTTTGTGCATGTGTTTATAGAGCAATTTTATTCCTTTTGATTTAAATGGGGATTTTAACTCATTCAATGTACTGAAAACCTCTCTAACATTCAAGAGGTTATCGCTTCTGTATAGTTTGTTTGGTTGGCCCCAGAAGACCTCCGTTTATTTTTTTGATGATACTGCCCAAAGTTTCTTACTTCTTGTGTTTCTTTTCATCACTTATTGCAAGGCCCAGAGGAAACCGATGTAGCTTACAACATTTCCTGTTAATGCTGGAGGTAAGGCATTTAGGGCTTGCAGAGATTAAAATATTAATGACATTGGAGTGTATGTATGCCATTATGTACTTTAGTGATTACACTCTCTAGTGCATACTCCTAAGTACAGCCACTGGCATTTGCACACTGACACCAGTAGAGCTGTTCTGGTAATTGCATACATTACCCCAGAGATACTAATTACAATTACAGAATAGGTAGTGATATCTCTGATTAGAAGTTCTTACAGTTAAACTTTTAAACACTCTCTCACCCTCCTACACAATATTATATTACATGAAGACAAAGCAAAATGCAAGCTCACAACCTTCCTAATAAGATTGCATTATGAAGCATTAAGGTGCTTCAGTGGAATTAGTAGATGCAGCATACGGGAAATGATAACTGCAACTAAACTCGTGATACCCCAAAAACTCAATCAAATTGTTATCTCAGTAAGAGAGCCTTTCAAGAAATGAAAACAAATAAGAAAATCAAACCTCAGAAAAAAAGAATATTACTACTACTGTCAGAGATGTTTTATGCAAACATTATTACATCTCATTTAAGGTTCAAAACTACCATAGTCTGACATTTTACAGTCATGCTATTGCTACAGAATCTTGTGGAGGTTTATGGTCAACTGACGATAGCTACCTATAGATTGCTGTAGCAATAGGTCACCATAAAATTCAGATCAGGGAAGTACTGCACCCCAGAAAATGTCTGTTTTATCTACAATAACATGTATATTAAACACCTCTCAGCAGTGGGAGTGCCCATGGTTTACTTGGCAGTATAAACCCTTTAATTTTTGGGATGCATACATTTATGTATCCCTTTTTTACATTGATTAGAACCTGTCAATTTTTAGTGAATGGTGTTACATAATATTCTGAAAAATATTGCAAAGGGACACCCAAGTTTAGCTCCTCATTTAACCATTTGAGTTCCAAAGGAGTGCAAAGCAATGCATTGGACACCGCTCAGGCATTCAAAGGGTTAACCCATAAGCTGTCATGAAGGAAAAAAAGCAATGGTTTTCACAAAATTTTAATAATAATAGATCCAGATCACTTCTAAATATGCCAAAATGTATCATCTGCAGACTCCAAATCTGCACATACAAGAAATGCTTGATGGCGGAATATGTGACTGAAAGCAATGACACCATTTCCAGGCAAATGATGGAAAGTACATTGACACATAACTGGGTTGAAATAAGCCACTTTGAGAGTCATGAAATTAGTTGCCAGTTTAGTTCTTTGTAAATCTGAAAAAAAAGAAAGAACAATGGCATAGTAGTATCATAAAAAAGAAAAACACACAGAAGGTGCTCCTAGTGCAGTAACTTCTTGTTGGATTAAATCACCATCCCATCACCAACGTTAGAATTATACAAAATGGAGCGTTCAACTGAACACTTGTATGCCAGCTGAGAAAAACACTTATGGGGTATTTTCACTGTCCCCAACACAGTGTTTACCAATCGGGATGCTCCTCAATAAATCTTACCAAAGTAGTAGTATGCAAGAAAAAACACAAAAGAAGGCGCCCAATGGTGCATGTTAACTTATTACAGCAGATATTTTTCACAAATCAAATTATACTCACAAATTATACTTCAGATATAGCTTACAGCCTCAACAGAAACACAAAAGCAAAAAACAAAGCTGTAAGCTACTTCTGAAGAAGTGGTTGTGAAACCACAAAACGTTATTTGAAAATAGATTGCCTTTATTTTAATATATGTTCAATTTTATAGATACTTTATATCAATTTATTTTGTATATTTTGATAATTAAACAGTTTTTCAAAGACTAATAATCAGCATGGTGTGGATCCAGGGGGGAGATTCACTAAGGGGTGATAAAGAGGTGATAAAGTGGTAATGACTTCTCCAGTTTATCACTTCTCTGATCCCTGGATCATATCTGGCCATTGCTTATTGATCAATAAGTGATGGCCAGATAGAAGCACCAATTTAATCAGCCAGCTTAAAGTTGGAGCATCCCATTAATAAGGGGGCGAACACATACATGCACAGTTGCTGTATGCATATGCATGGGTACATCGTCGGATTGGCCCCATTTACACACTTTTCCCTGTTTCACCTACACAAGGCAGAGAAATACGACAGATTATTGATGAATACCCAAAGGTATCCATCCATGATCGCAACAATGCTGGAGGGGAGCAGTGTATTTGAAATGCTGCTTTTGTCGCACATTGATGACTTTTGACCTAAATCTTATGTGTCTTTCCGTTTGAACAGTCATAGTGACATAGTAACATTGTAGATAAGGCTGAAAAAAGACATGTGTCCATCAAGTCCAGCCCATGCCAAAAACACCCTTGTTGATCCAGAGGAAGGAAAAAAAAGCCTTCTGTAGCCAATTCCAATCTAGTCCCAAGTGTGAGTGTGTGGGGGGGATTATTTCTTCCTTACTCCAAATGGTAGTCAAATAGCTCCCCGGATCAATATCCTATTTGCTTTGAAGCCATCTGTCATAATTGTCAATATTGTTCTGTGCTAGATAGGCATCCATTGCTTTTTTGAATGCAGTTGCATTATCTGCAAGCACAACATACTGAGACAAAGAATTCCATAGCCTTACCACCCTTACTGTAAAGAATCCCTGCCTTTGTTTTAGTTGAAAGCGCCTTTCCTCTAGTCTTAATGGATGATGTCTTGTTCTTAGCAGTCTGTGGACAATGAATGGAATAACTGGTTTACTTGCAATTAACCTTTTCATGGCACAGCGGAAGAGAGTTCTGTAGAGTGATGTGGACACAATGTTTTAAAGGGAATGAGCTCTGGCACTTTTTAAGGACTAAATCATTGAGAAAGAGGCTGTTTCATAGCAATTTACAACAATACAGTATATCACTTGCTGCATTACATTCATTTTTAATTATTCTCTATCTATGCTTTCATCCACAAAAATATTTCTAAAAATGTACTAGGAATTTTAATTAACAATATCATATATGTATTTTAAAAAGCACAATATTAAAATTGATGTTATTAATTGAAGTTTTAGAAAACAAAGACAAGTATTGTTTCCCTAAGAGATGCAACCTTCTTTTAAACATGCATGACTACTGACATTGCATTAATTAAAATAATCTAAATCAAAGATCCTGTGTTGTTAGTGTTTAGTAATTAAATCCACCGCAGTCTTGGGTTTTGTAACACTACAATATGGGAGACTACTGCGGTTGATTGTTGTAACCTCCCAATACACTAAACAAGCTATGTACTACAATTTATCCAAGTGTTGTGGTTCACTGCTGATGAATTTTTCAGCATCTGTGTAAGTATTTGATTAAAACACTCAGCAAGACCATCTGTTTCTGGATGATAATTTTGTGAATGAGGAATTTTTAAAACATTGCACAGCTCATTTAGCAGAGTAGATGTAAAATTAAAACCAAGAGATCTTAAGATGTACAAAGGTCAGTTTGATTTAACATATAATATATAATTTTAATCAATAATATTATTCTGTTTTTAGTTTTTAGATGTTTTGTAGCAAGTGATGCCATTGGAACACAGTGGATGCAAACGACATAACCAACACGTTGCTTCACCATGCTTTGGAGACATCTACGTCATCCAAGGTTTAATCCCTTTATGCTAGAAGACATGTATCAATCACTTTGCTTCACAATGCATTGGACTTGTCACCAGTGCTGGGGCTAGCACCGAAGAACCACAAAACACTTTATGAAAAAAATAGGTTTGTGTTGAGTAAAATGTAAGCTTTTTCTAATGAGTAAAACAATCGTACATCAACTTCAGGTAATCACCACAAAAAACTTCTTCAGTTTAATATAAAAGCTAAATATTTAAAAATAATATTTTATAACTCATGCATAGAGAACCCCCAGTAGAGGACTGCCATTGTTTTACTCAGCAATAAAAGTCCTACAACATGCTTTCATAAAAACACATTTCCTAGTCTTTTAAATATTATGACAGGCCTATTCAACTGATCATTGGAAAACAAAGCTAGTCTTCATTATTGAATTCAAATTCCTTTTTACAGTACTTTGACATTATGCTTATATACTACTTCATTCATCTGCATGTTCAATTTCTGTTGTCAATAAAACTGGTACTATAAGAGTAGAATGCTTCTGTTTTTCACGTTATTCTATGGAGCCAATTCACTAACATTTCTTATGTTTTGGAGATCATAGTCATAGTTCCATAGAACAACATCTCCACTTAATCGCCTTTTTATCACTTCTAGTGAATAACTCCCAATGTTACCAAGGGAGGTCAAATGTATATAAAGACAGAAGCATCACATTTTAGCTCTCTAGTGCCATTACAGAGTTAAAAAGGGAGATTCACTAAGAGGTGTTAAAGAAGTGATAAAGTGGAGATGACTTCTCTGGTGATATCACTTCTCATATTCCTATGTTATTCTATTAGGAGCCTATTCACTAAGATTTCTTCAACTTTGGAGATCTTAGTGCATATGCTCTATAGAATAACATAAGAACTGGAGAAGTGATAAACTGAAGAAGTCACCTCCACGTTATCACCTCTTTATCAACGCTTACTGAATCTACGCCAAAATGTCCATGTTCATATTAGACTAAACACATAGCAATCTACTTCTGAAATAACAGGTAAGTGTTAGGGCCCTGGAACCAGACAGACACAAAAATGTAAATTGCAAAAAACTTTTATTAAAATAACAAATGCAAATCAAGCAAAATCGTGATCCAGAAACGTTAACCAAAAGACAAGTCGGGGTCAGGAATACAGAGATCAGCAATGCCAGGAACAAGCCAGGAATCAGGAGTCAGAAGGGATGTCAGAGGAAGCCAGGTCATGCACAGGTAATCAGAAACTTAGTAGAATGCTCTTGCAACCAGAAGCAGCTCAGCCAAACCTTGACAACCTGTCAACGACCCCCTACCCCCCACAGGGCAGGAACAAGTTTGATGGGAAAGCGTGCATGGAAGGCATGAAGCAGGGCGGGGCATGCACTCTGAGGCTGGAACCCATGAGTGCTCCAATGGACCAAATACTGAAGCTTCCCACCGGAACATACGAGAGTCAACTATGGAGTGGACCTCAAACTCCTCATCGCCAACAACTGGCACCGAATGAGGTCAAGGAGCAACTTTAGTACAACGATTGCAAACCAGAAGCTTCAGCAGCGAGACATGGAACACATTTTGTATCCGCATAATGGGAGGGAGGTCCAGGGTATAGGCCACAAGGTTCACCCATCGTAGGATACGGAAAGGCCTCACAAAATGGGGAGCCAGTTTCTGAGCAGGCACTCTGAGGTTGAGATTTCTGGAGGACAACCAGACCCTCTCCCTGACCTTGTAGGAGGGTGAGGGCAGGCATTTACGATTAGCCGGGAGTTCCTGGGATTGTTGCAAGAGTCACAGTGACTCTTGGACCTGCACCCATGTGGAACGGATCTGCTGGAGATGATCCTCCAGTGCTGGAATCCCCTGGGGAGCGAACTAATCTGGAATCATGGAGGGTTGATACCTGTAATTAACCATGAAGGGGGAGAGTCTGGTAGCAACTGAGACTGCACTGTTATGAGCAATCTCCGCCCAAGGTAACAGGTCCGACCAGTTATTCTGATAGTCTGATATGTAGCACTGCAGGAATTGCTCCAAGGCCTGATTAGCCCTTTCCGTGGCCCCATTTGATTGCGGGTGGTATGCCGGGGAGAAGGAGAGTTGGATACCAAGTTGCACACAGAAGGCCCTCCAGAATCAAGACAAACTGTCTTCCCTCATTGGAAATTATGTATTTGGGAACCCTGTGTAGTAGATAGACCTCTTTGATAAAGACTGTAGCCAACTCTTTAGCTGATGAGAGGTTTTTGAATGTTATGCAGTGGATCATCTTAGAGAATCAGTCAACAGCCATGAGGATGACTGTGTTACCACTGGACAGTGGGAGGTCAACAGTGAAGTCCATGTCTTCTCCCTATTGCGTATGGGTTGAAGAAGGCCCACTGGAAGGTCATGGGGTGATTTAGTCTGCGCACAGACTGGACAGGCAGCGACAAAGGCAGTAATATCTTTGTTATGTTCTGGCCACCAGAAAAAAAAATTTTGGTTCTTTCCAGAATGACCTGCTGACTTCGCATTGTGGCAGGTTGAATGTACCTTGGTGTGTAGTTTAACAGGTACAAAACAGCGCCCAGAGGGAGTCTCAGCAGTTGCATCTGCTTGGGTGGCCGTTGTGCACTGTTAGAGAACAGGAACCAGACAGACACAAAAATGTAAACTACAAAACACCTTTATAAAAATAACAAAAGCAAAATCGTGATCAGAAGCGTAAACCAAAAAGACAAGCCGGGGTCAGGAACCAAGACAGGTATTCAGCTAAGCCGGGGTCAGGAATACGGAGCTCAGTGATGTCAGGAACAAGCCAGGAGCCAGAAGGGACATCAGAGGAAGCCAGGTCATGCACAGGTAATCAGGAACTCAGTAGAACGCTCTTGCAGTCAGAAGCAGCTCAGCCAAACCTTGAAGTAAGTCTCTTCTGAAAGAGAATACCAGCTAACCCAAGATGTATATTTCTCCCTTTTTATGGGCCCCATCAGTAAGGTCTAGCTGGTTTTCCTAACTACTGAGAGCAATGTGCCCTCAACTGGATTAACTTTGATACTTATGGAGACAACCTAAGGATTTTCAAAATCATGCCAAAAAATAGAGAGGCTCTCAGAGAACAAACAAAAACATAATTTGTTTGGTTAGTCATGTATTAGCTCTGTACTGCTGAGATGGCCAATCTGAGGCCCTCTAGCTGTGGAGGACAAGACTTTCCATCTTTCTCTGTTGACTGGCAGGGGATTATGGGAAATGTAGTTCTCCACCACTGGAGAGCCACATGTTGCCCATCCCTGCTCTAGCGCCACTTCAGAGGAGAAATGTTCTTGTATATATCAAATTAATTGCACCAAAAAGGACAGTAAGGTTATAAAAAATGACAGGGAAGTCTACTGTGTAAGAAAATACCACCTGACTCCTGACATGAATTTGGGTCTTTTGAATTTTTTTTTTTTTTTAGAAACTTAAAGTGTGTCTCCCTAAGTGTGAAAAGTAATCCAGCCATGAACCCCTTGCTTTCAGTGTCTAGGGAAACCAGTTACACCTCATTGATGATGAGCAAAATAGATAAAAAATATGTCTGGAGTTAGGTGGTGTTCTCGTACAGTGAAGACTTGCCTGTTATTTCAGAACTGGACTGCCCTTTAGAGTTAGATTAGTCTAAGTATGTAGACATTTCTCATCATAAATGGCATTAGAGAGCAGAATGTGACATCTCTTAGTGGTGACTAGCTGCAGATATTTTATTTTGTTTGTTCTTCTTTCACATGCTTTGGCTTGACTTTCAAAACCCTGTATCCCTAAGGTAAAGGTAATCCACATCTGACCCCTTTGCTTTCAGTGCCTAGGAAACCAACTACATATACTGCAAAGCCTAACACTGGTCAAAATATGTATATCTGGGGTAAGCTGGTATTTTTGTGCAGAGGGGTCTTGCCTGTCATTTAAGAAGTGGACTGTCATTTTGAGCAGGATTTGTCTGATGTCTATGTGGAAGTTGCTACCCCGTAATGGCATTAGACAATTAAATGTGTTGCTTCTGAGCAGTGACGAACTGTAGAACAAGTAATATTTGCTTTTGCTCATGTCATGATCATGCAATGTGTTTACATGTCAAACTCCTATACCTTCCTTCAGCTTTTCAGTGGACAACTGGCCTATTTACACCTCACTCCCTCTATTGCTCATCACCCTTTCTATGAGCTGTGTTCCTTGTTTTCCTGATCATTGTGTACCACGCCTAATGATTGTGTTTGACCTGGCTCTGCTGTTTGGCTTTCCCTCCTGCCTTCAGATTTGGTACTACACCCAACGACTCACTGGCTTCAACCTCCACTCTCATAAGACTGCTCTACCAGCCTACTGATTTTGTACTTCATTTTAAGACCTTCCAGATTTGACCTTTGCTCCCCTATGACTCTGTTTCTGCCTTAGTGGTCTTGTGTTGAGCTGTGCACTCTAGTCCCTTATCTGCCCTCCACCTTGCCTCTTTATTCTCCCTTCTCCTTTTGACAGTATTTGCCAAATTCTCAGTCTTCCCTCCACTCCATCATCTGCCTTTCACCTCTCTCTATCCCTCTCTAGCTGCCTCTTCATTGGAGGTCATTGCAGTTTTTACAGATTTCAGCTCAATCACAGACATAATCCAACCAGACACTCTGATTCAGAATTCATCCCTTCTATATCTAGTCTGCTTTCTAGCCTCACCAGCTAGCTCTATAGAGAAAACCTTGTCAGTTAGGAAGGACTAAATATGGACCCAATGGATCTCTCCCATCTGTTTTCAAGACAGGATCACCAGGAGCAAGTATTAACATACGATTACAAAATGTGGGAAGCTACTGAGGATGAACAAACTGCACCATGGCCTGTTCTACAGCTAGTTACTGCTCAAAAGCATCACATTTTAGCAGTTACTACTTCTGCCGCCTCCACCTCAGAGGGGTTCCTCAACCAATGTTTACTACAGTTTTGTACTCCTGTCTAACTCCTTCTGCACCTATGCTTCACAAGTGGCCTTCATAATTTACTTCCTTAAGGGTGAGGCCTTAGCCTTGGCTACCACCTTAGTTGAGCAACAGTTAAATCTACTTGACAACTTGGGCACTTTTAGTTTAGCCTTCAAAGCATTTTTCTTATGTTCCTGAAAAAAAAAAAGCCTCAGCAGAAGCCTCTCTCCTAGATCTGAGGTAAGTCATCATGCAGTGGAATTCTGCACTCTCTCAAATGAGAATAAGTGAAACCTCGGTGCCTTAAAGGCAGGCTCCTACAGGTGGCTCAATGAATGACTCAAAGATGCTCTTACCTGTAGCAACATTCCTGATGATCTGGAGGTGCTGATTTTCTTATGTAAGGATTTAGACAGAAGAATGCAGGAACATCAACTGGAAAGAGATCTATCTCACAAACAAAAATGGGCTCCATCTACCCAACCTGCTTCTTCCACACCTTCCTCTTCAGAGACTCTCATGGAAGTAGGGAGTGTTAGTTATCTTCCAAAGAGGAAAAGAGTCCTAGAGGACCTCAGAGCCTATGTCTGTATTGCGGACTCAAGGGACATATGGTAAGTGAGTGTACTTCCAGTCCAGGAAATGGACTAACTTAGCGGATTCTGGAGACATCCCTCTAAACCAGTCTTCTTCTGTCCACATTCCTGAGAACTGGCAGATTGACTGTTCCTGTTACAATCCATTTGCCCACTGTATCTGTTTCTATTGCTGCCTTTGTTGATTCCGGTGCTGCAGGAGCGTATATAGACCTATCTTGGTCTAAGCGCCAGGGTCTTCCAAGCTGGAAAAAAGAAAGAACCTTTGTCTGTCTCTACCATGATGGCACACATTCTGGCACAATTCTTTTTGAGACTCTTCAGCTTTCTCTCCATTTGTCTTTCCCTGGTAGATAAGTGGCCTTCTGTGGTCTACCAGGTCATTTGATGTTGATGAGCTCACCTGTCTGATCTGGTTCTGTATGTAGAAAATGGCAGAAACGCTTTTATATTTTTATAGTCATTCTCTCAATGACAAATGCTGGCAATGTCTGTTAATATTGCAACCCTTTCAGTGCCACAGGGGTTTACAATCCACATCCTTATGGCACTGAAAGGGTTAGGGATTGATGCTGGATTGTTTGATTTTGAAATGTAGGCGCATCCTCTCTGCTCCCCCACTTGCCCTCCCTAACAAATCACCAACATTATGATAACCTTGCAGGCTAATGATTAAAGTGTATCCCCCTACACTTGCATAGATAATTATTAGTGTATAAGGCAAAGTTTTGTATTCTCCATTGAGAAGTGATCACCACACATTGCCAGACACACTTCGCCATAACATTGCTGCTTAATGCATGCCACCCCCCAGGTCACTAGCATAGAAACAAAAGACACACCACAACTCCAGAACTTAATATTTTAAACATTTTGTGTCTGCTTGTGGCAGGTTAGAACTCAAAGGAAAAGATTGTTGCTCACAGAAACGAACTTTATGATTTGTACCTGCACACAGGGTTTTATAGACAGGAACTGTTGAGGCTTGAAAGCCCTTCTCTAATACAAGGGAGTTGAGCACAGCCCAACAAGACTAACCTGCAAGATTTCAAAGTCTCATAGTCAAGTCTCTTTCTCTCTCTCTTTGGACCAGTAAAGGAACACCAGGGGTCACTTTTCAGCTCCCAGTTCAGCCCCCCCCACTGACACTGAGCAGTAGATTTGCTTCTAGGAGAGGAGCCCAAATCATTTCCAAATGAGAATTGTCTTTAAAGTCAACAATTATACTATTATTCCAAAGCCCCTTTGAAATTGTTAATAAATAGAAACATCTGCTGACATTGAACATCCCATTGTTTTATAATACATTTCACACAATAAACATTACATTTAGTGTGCAAGGCAGCAGCATCATTATTTTCATTTAAAAATGCTCATTCAAAACATACAGCCAAGTTTTTTGAGACATTTTTTATTAATAGTGAATTCAATTATCTGTTCACAGAGATAAGGCAAATTACATTCAAAATAAACATGGGAGGAGAATTATTGCTGGCCCATTCCCATTTATTTATAGAAAAACAGATATTCAGCTATCATCGATGATCTCCCAGTCGTGAAATTACTTTTTTTTTTCATATTTCTTTACTACTTAAAGGATAGTTTTACCTGTTCTATCACACAGTGACATGCTACCGAGCATGCTAATTGCGCAATTTTATTTGCACAGTAGATTTAGTCTGACTAACAAATTTTCTGAAGCTATGAAATCCAGAGCTTGTATGTATTTATTTAAAGGCAAAATGAAGAAGAAAATGCATATATGCGCAAAATAAGAGCCAAGTAATTCCGAAGCACCAAAGGGGATAAGTAAACTTTTTCACTCATTTAACACCTTAAGGACCATTGGCGTGCCAGGACCGTCATGGCGGTCCGGCACTTAAGGACCAGTGATGGTCCTGGTACGTCATGGAGTTCGAGGCTCCTGGCACGGCTGCACACCTCTCCGGAAGCCCTGAACCAGAAGTTAAAAAAAAAAAAAAAGCCCTGTGGTCCCCAAGTGACATAGTAAATTAGATTGAAAAAAGATAAGATCATCAAGTCAGCCTTTCCCAAAATGCAAACTACCTGTACGTCCTCCTTCCCAGCTCCAGGATGGGCGTTAGTAAATTAAACAAGATGTTCCTGTAAATAAACTAATATATAGTATAAACTTTTATATCTCCTTTTGCTAGAAATGTACATATTTTACTTTTAAGTACAATATTGTTTTTATATCACCACATGCCTAGGAAAAGAATTCCACAATTTAGCAGGCTTACTCTTTTCCTCTAATCTAAAGGAGTGGGCTCTAGTTGCTTGATCAAGACTTGGAATGAAAAGCTCACTAGAGAGATCCTTGTATTGATCTCGCAAATACCTATGGATTGTAACAAGATCCCTTCTTAAAGGGATAGTAATACTTCATTTTAACTTTATTTTATTTTGTAGGCATTAAAAAAACATGAAGAATGATATAAGTCTTATCTCTGAAACCTTTATGGTTTAAGAGATTTTCACAAACAAAGTATCCCCCCCCTGTTCAACCAGATCAGAAGGGAGGTGCCCAGGTAGACTGCAGAGAGGGACAATCTTCAATTAAGATAAGGGAAAAAGCTGAAAAACTTGTCAAGGGGGGCAGGGATTTCATTGTTCTCATAGGAAGAAGATTGTCCCCTTCTGTTATCTGTCCTGTCATACAACCAGACTCACATCTGAGAAGAGATGGCTTACACTAGGAAAAAGGGGCGGAGAGGGGAACTTTGCTTGTGAATATCTCATAAACCATAAAGGTTTGAGAGATAAGACTTATATCGTTCTTCATGTTTTTTTAATGCCTACAAAATAAAATAAAGTTAAAACGAAGTATTACTATCCCTTTAAGTGTGTTTTTTCAGTAGTAAATAAATCAAGATTTCTACACATTCTTTAATTCCTCCACTCCCTTAATTAATTTAGCTGCTCTTTCTAGACTCTTGCCAATTCTAGCCTTGCTTACCTGATAAACACTGATTTATGGGCCAAAACAAATACTTATCAAGTAAGCATACCTAGGCACAGGGCAATTGGAATTGTGAGGGCTGCATTCAGGTCCCATAGGGGTTTATTCTCATGCACAGTACCCCCTTCGCTATAGCCTTTATACCCTGTTTGACAGCTTACTACATGTGTATATTGTAGATGTCCTCATTTTGAATCTACGGTATGTATCATAGCTTAAATCTTGATTCCTTTCTGTTAGAGGTTGCTCTATGTTTTATATTAGGAATTTTACTTTGGTGCTGCACATCATTTTATTTTTTACATTTTGTCTTTCATGATGAGTTCTATATTATTGAACAATTTCTAATTAAACAACTGCTACACTTAGATGTGCATTGATCTCTTCTTTTCCTCTTTTGCATATATCTGTAACTGAGTGGATGATGAGGTCAAGCTTAAAGGCACGGAAGGGGTGTTAATAAACAAGAACATTTTTTAGAACTATACACAAGAAATACTGTTACTGGATTTATTTAGATATTTAATTTTTATTTGATATTCTTTCATGGCTTCAACTTATCAAATGATTTAAGACAGGGATTCATTCATCTCATTTGCCTCAAGATATTCATTTGTTTAAGGACTGTATGGATGTGTTATGTATGATTTATCAGGACCTTTTCCTCTTTTTCATTGTTTGATGTCTTTCTATATTTGGTTACCTACAGAGTATGTTGAACTTCATAGCCATCTGGATAATTCATTGTTATCTCATTAACCAAAATGGTTTTATTTATTATCTATGCTTATTTTATATTTTTAGAATTGTGTATTCAAGTATAATAGGAGTGGTTTCGTATAATTGGAGAACTTTGGGCAAACTCCATGCTAATCTAAATTGATGTAACATTTTATTATTATCCTATTCTAAAATTATTTGTGGGTTTCATTTTGTATTATTGCTTATATTACCTGCTTAAATGGATAGTAATGTTTCGTAATAACAACAGCTCCGATTAACCCCTTCGCGACAATGGACGTACATGTACGTCCTCTGTGGCTGTCACTTAGTGACAGAGGACGTACATGTACGTCCAGGAAATCCGGATCCCCGCGCGGCTGCATGCCGTTCGGGGACTCCAGATTCTAATGGGAGAAAAAAAAATGTTAGACTGGCGTTAAGTGACGGCCGCGTCAAAGTATTTCGGCCATGGAGAGTGTTATTTCAATACTGTCCGAGTTGTAGTACAAGAGTAATTGAATGATAAAGTATCCCACTCCTGCCACTTTTACTGATGTAACACTGATCACCTCAGAGCAGTAAGACTGACCGGATGAATCACAAAGAGGGACAATCTTCAGTTAGCATAAGGGAAAAACCTGAAAAACATGTCAATAGGGGCAGGGCTTTCATTGTTCGCACAGTAAGATTGTCCCTTGCTGTGACCTGTCCAGTCAAGAGACCAGATTCTACATCTGAGTGGAGGTGGCTTACACTAGGTAAAAGGGGAGGAAGGGGGACACTTTATCATTCAATTACTCTTGAACTACAACTCGGACAGTATTGAAACACTCTCCATGGCCCAACTACTACGAAGATTAATTGAAACTACTGTTTTTGTGAAACATCTCTATCCCTTTAATAAGTATATGCAGTTACATATGTGAGTGCACCTATCTTTTTCCTTTTAGTTTTGCAATAGAGTGCCTTGAGTCCTGTGTTTACCTAAAATCAGCTGATCGGAAGGTAGACCATTCAGCTTTTTCAGGAAATACACAGCTTCTCTGAAATTCTCTTAGTTTTGAATTCTTTCAGTGCCAGAAGGGTGTACAATGCACACCCCTATGTCACTGAAATGGTTAAGCGAAGGAAGATGTTTTCCCTGCTGTTTAATAAAGAACATAGTAACATAGTAACATAGTAAATTAGGTTGAAAAAAGACACAAGTCCATCAAGTTCAACCTTCGCCTCATACCTCAGTAGCTGAGAATTTTATAGCTTTCCAGCTACCAATTAAATTAGTCTTTATCAGACCTTCCTGATCAGCCTACTGATAAACAGTATAACTCTGTATGTTCCCTTTTGAAAGAAATGTATCTAATCTTCTCTTAAATGTATCCATTGTATCTGCCATAACTACCTCCCTGGGCAATGAATTCCACAATTTGACAGACCTAACCGTAAAAAAACCCTTCCTCTGCTGAAGTTTAAACCTCCTTTCCTCTAATCTCAAGGGTGTCCCCTGGTCACCTGATCAGGCCTTGGAATAAATAGCTCACCGCAGAGATCCTTGTGTTGACCTCTCATATACTTGTACAATGTGATAAGGTCTCCTCTTAGTCGTCTTTTCTCTAGAGTAAATAAACCAAGTTTGTTTAGTCATTCCTCATATGTCACGTCCTCCATTCCCTTAATTAATTTTGTTGCTCTCTGCTGTACCCTCTCTAGTTCTAGTATATCCTTTTTCAGAACCGGTGCCCAAAATTGCACTGCATACTCAAGGTGAGGTCTTACCAATGATTTGTATAATGGCAAAATAATGTTATCCACTCTTGCTTCAATACCTCTTTTTATGCAAGACAGGACTTTGTTTGCCTTTGCTACTGCTGTTTGACACTGGTCACTGTTTGCAAGTTTGTAGTTGACAAGGATACCCAGGTCTTTTTCTAGCAACGAGTCACCTAAAATTATTCCATTAAGTTTATAAGTAGCCTTGGGATTGTTTCCTCCCAAATGCATGACTTTACACTTCCCCACATTAAACTTCATATTCCACATGTTTGCCCAATCTGACATTGTATGTAAGTCCCTCTGTAGAGAGAAAATATCCTGTTCTGAATTAATGACTTTGCATAATTTAGTATCATCTGCAAATATTGATATTTTGCTTTCTATATCTATTTCCAGGTCATTTATAAACATGTTAAAAAGCAGCGGACCCAATACTGAACCTTGAGGTACTCCACTCTCCACTTTAACTGTACTGGAGAATTTTCCATTTACAACCACAAACTGTCCTCTGGCTCCTTAGTTCTCTTTCCCAGGAACTCAGTCAGTGTGGTTTGCCAGAACATTGCAGAAGAATCCTGGAACTTTATTGCTTTAACAACATGACTAGAGGGGGTGGTGGAGGTAAAGGCAGCAGGTGTGAGCAGTCTATGACTGTCATGGAGTGCCTAAGAAAAACAACACTGACAAGTACAGATACAGTAAAATCAATATCTTTATTAAAATTAAGAACAGAAAAGATACGATCAGTACTTCCCCAACCCTCACTAGCCAGGTATGGAGGGATCACAGGTGTCCACTGACAGAAGAGAGGCTAATCCAAATCTGACTATAGAAAGTACTGGTAGCAAGTATGGTATTAGCTACTAGTACGTGTGAAGTGGAAACGCCCAAGCAAAGTGAGAGAAACTTCCCTAGAATGCTAGCGTAAACCTACAGGCAATGGCGACTCACGGGTACCCCAGAAAGCTAGGGTAGTGATAGGCAGTGGTGACTGAAATCCCTAGAACGCTAGGGTAGCAATAGGCAATGGTGACAGAGATCCCTAGAATGCTAGGGCGTACCCAAAGGCACTAACCGGTGGTAACAATCAGGATGTACTAACCATAGACAAGGTCCGGCACAGGGGAAGGAGAACAGCTTGTACCAGAGGGAACGGCTAGAGCATGGTCTAGCGAGAGAGAGGAGTCAGTCAGGCCAAGGGTCGAGAACACAGAGCAGTAAATCAGCCACTCCAAGATCAGTACCATGTCAGATAGTCAACCAAGCCAGGATCAGCACAGTGCGGAGCAAGTAGTCAGATGTAGCCAAGGGTCAGACCGGAGCAGGTAGTCAGACAGAGTCAAGGGTCAAATGGCAACAAGTAAGGGATCAAACTGGAGTCAGACGTAGCCAGAGGTCATACACGGAACAGAGCATAGGAATATCATAAGAGCAAATGCGCAGGTACACCACAAAAGGGAAAAGAAGCACTGGTAGACTGAGGCCTATAAGACCTAGCAAGTAGGCGAAGACTCACTCTGACAATTAACCATAGACCTATAAGAATAGCGAATGAGCATAAGCACTACACTCAGGAAGTGAAAGACAATGTCGCCCCTCGCAACAGTGCTCTTGGAGGGCAGTCATGGTCACCGTGATAATGACTCTTGCCATCTCCTACAGAAAAGCCAGAGTCATCATACTCTTCTTCAGCATGAGCCATAGGTGTTATTTGGAGTGAGCTAACTGTTGGCAGTAGCACACTCTCTGTCACATAAATAACTTTCTGCTCTAGAGCCCTGGAAAGTTTTTAAAGTTCTTCTGCTGCTGATAGTTGTGGTACCCTTGGCCTGTGGTGGTGGTGCTTCAGGTGGGATCTCATAGAGGAGATGCCTAGGTGTGAGCCTCCTTTGCCCCTGCTCACGTGCTTTTTGCACAGACAAGAGATAACAACATGCTTAGCTTGAGGATCCTGAGTGAAGTGTCTCCATAATGTGGACTCCATGTACTGATGGGTTACTGAGGCGCTGCTACTACTACTACTGGGCCTTGATGTTGATGCAATTCTACTGCTATTACTACTAGGTGTCAATGATGCAGCACTTCTAGCAGTAGCAGAGGCACTCGACATATCTAACATTGTGGATGTTAACAACCTGTGTTGCTGTTGTTGTTGCTTCTGAGTACTCAACAGAGGTGTTTTGTGGCTGAGTGGGACTTTGACTTTGAAGAGGTGATGATGTTGATGATGACTGATAGGGTGAATGTGTACTTTTTGACAGTGGTTTTCTCAAACAGTTTATAGACAGGCACAGTGCTCATTTTCAGTGGAATATTCAGCCTTTGCCTTTCTGCTAACTTTATGGCCATCTCATCAGCCTCACTCCCAACTCCATCTGTATCTGAACAAGAGAATGATGCTGGAGGGACATAATTGGTTAACTAAGGATGCATCTGGTTTTCACAGTTGTGGAAAATGTATTTGTTGCAAAAAATAAAACAAATAATAATAAAAAAGTATCTCCTTTTATTTCATATATTACAAAAGCGGAGTATACAATTAAAAATATGTTATCTTGTAAATCTAGAAATGTTATATATATGTTACAATGTAGCTGTATGAAGCAATATATAGGACGGACTAAGAGAACTTTTAATATAAGAGTAGCAGAACACATCAGGAATATTGAAAAAGGTTTTGAAAAACACAGTATCTCTTTACATTGTAAAGCAGCACATAATTCTGATCCAAAGTTTCTAAGTTTCTTTGCTATTGAACAAGTACGTTAGGATTGGAGAGGAGGTAATCATTTAGCTGCCATGTCCCATATTGAATCTAAATGGATTTGTGACATGGCATTCTACAGCCAAGGGGCTTAAATGCTGAGTTAGAATTATTTGGTTTCTTGCAAGGCTGTGCAATAAAGTTTGGGTGTCTTGAATGGATATGACATACGTGTGCAATATATCTTTAAAAATAGATCAAGCTTTTTGGGTATAAGAACAATAATTTGTTTGATACCATCGTATATCAATTTTCTTGAGAAAGGAAGGGGTGCCTTCTGAAACACGTAGCTTTATGAATCAAAGGCTGAACATTTAATGCTTTAATACAAGTATATGGACATTCAATATTAAGTGTTGTCCCTCATTTCGGCTGCATTGTTAATTTAATGCAAAGATATTACAGGTGTGTCTAAATGAGATCTTAAGTGGTGCTGGGATCCACCTAAAGAGCCACAGCTACATTCCCAGCAATTTTACCCAGAGGAGGGTTTCCAGTAATATCAAAGATGACTGAGTGTATGAGATAGCATACAAGAATACATTTAAGTCCAAGTGAAGATGGCAATGGGGAGTGTTTGCGGATTACTGCATATTCAGTCTGGTTTAAACATCAAATCTATAATACCAGAAGATAACTTTATCTATATTAACTCCACTTGCCTTTTAGTCTTTGTAATGTTAAAAGTTTGATAAGGATCCCTCAAGTACGGATGGGTTAATATTCTCAGATCTATTTCTATTTTACTGGGCAAAGATCTAAATCTATTTTTGACACACCCCAAAACCTATTTAAATGTACACCAACATTATTTTGTTTATCAAAATAGTAAGTGGAGGTAGTCTTCCTAAAACATTCACTTGATAAAGCACCCTTTCGGTGCGAAACGCGTTGTATTGTATTGGAAGCGAATGTTCCTGGCCAGGATCTTACATGCGGTGGTGTTTCGATTTTACCTTATAGATGTCGGGTTTCTTTGGAGAGGGGTCAGCGCCAAGCCCTTGGATACATTATTTTGTTTATGTATTCTATGTTAGGGAATATATTTTAATAAACAGTGTCTTCTCTTTTTGAATACTATTGAAGGGTTTGCATGATTCATATTTCATTTCAAGCTCTATGATATATTGCATACTTTGAGGGTTATATTTGGTAGTTTGTCCCTGTTTACTTTAGCCATGTTTTTGGCTACCTAGTTCCATCTATATTGCAGGGACTATCCATATATATTACACTCCTTTTTTAAAATATTTGTTTCTTCCTTTAACGGGTTTTCGCATTGTGGATTAATTGGAGACAAGGCCAATGGCACACAGCCGTAGCAGTAACAGAGACAAGGCCAATGGCACACTGCCGTAGCAGTAACAGAGACAGACACTTGCACTCTGCAGGAGCAGTAACGGAGACAAGGCCAAAGGCACACTGCCATAGCAGTAACGGAAACTAGGCCACTTGCACTCTGCAGGAGCAGTAACGGAGACAAGGCGAATGGCACACTGCCGTAACAGTAACGGAGACTAGGCCACTTGCACTCTGCAGGAGCAGTAACGGAGACAAGACCAATGGCACACTGCCATAGCAGTAACGGAGACTATGCCGCTTTCACTCTGCAGGAGCAGTAACGGAGACAATGCCAATGGCACACTGATGTAGCAGTAACGGAGACAAGGCCAATAGCACACTGCCGTAACAGTAACAGAGACAGACACTTGCACTCTGCAGGAGCAGTAATGGAGACAAGGCCAAAGGCACACTGCTTTAGCAGTAACGGAAACAAGGCCACTTGCACTCTGCAGGAGCAGTAACGGAGACAAGACCAATGGCACACTGCCATAGCAGTAACGTAGACTAGGCCACTTGCACTCTGCAGGAGCAGTACGGAGACACAATTGCCTGATGGATAGGAATGTCACCAAGGTGACACAGAGGCAGCCAGAGCAGAAACATCAACCACGCAGGGTCGAATCACGGAGCAGGAATGTCAGCCAAGCCGGGTCGGTACACAGGAGCAGGAACGTCAGCCAAGCCGGATCGGTACACAGGAGCTGGAACGTCAGCCAAGCCGGGTCGGTACGCAGGAGTAGGAACGTCAGCCAAGCCGGGTCGAAACACAGGAGCAGGCGCAGAAGAATGGTCAGGCAATCCAGGTCACTGCACAGGCAGGAGACGAGATGCAGAGTAGTCAGGCAGGCCAAGTCGGTACACTGGGAATCACTGAGCAGAAACAAGCACTGGTACAGGAACACGACGAAAGGACACCGGAGAGGTGCCAGAACCCAGTATATAAAGGCCATACTGGGTGGGACAAACACAGAATAGCCAATGGGAGCAAGGCACAGTGTAGACTGACAGAAAATAGCAAGGGGAGCACGGGCACAGTGATAGACCCAGATTCCTACACAGTTTATACCCACTTTAGAGTTTAGAAAGAAAAACTACATTTCCTAGCAGATAGCATTGCAGGTGATGGAAAATTGGGGATAATGTTTTTTTAAAGGTCAGAATGGGAAAGGCTCTGGTTTCTCTCCCCTTTGTTTGATTTCTCTGCTGATTGTAAGAGAGGAAAAGAGCTACCTTAAAGATAATCAGACTGGAATTGAAAGCGGTGTATTTTTATGTTATGTTGAGATTTTGTAGTGGCTGGTAAGTGGGTTTAGCCATCCAGTGATAATCAGGGGTTGACTGTGTTTAAGTTAGTGCTCTGGTCCGGGCTAGGATTTATTTTTCCTGTTTATTTTGAGTTGCTGTAAGAAAATACACGCTGTTGGACTACAAAATAAACATTTTTAAAGTGGCTACCAGGATCTGATGTTTATAGCCCTAGAAGACTGTGCAAAGAAACACTAAGGCTGTGAGAATTTATCACTATATATATATATATATATATATATATATATATATATATATATATATTTAATACCAAATAACAAATTCTTAGGTTCATGTCCATAAAAAACATAACAACAAGTATTCAAATGTACTCAGCTTGGGTTGCCCCTGGCCTCAAAAAAGATTAATTTATTACATCCATGCCTAACGATTTCAGTCCTCTGGAAACCTTTCACAGGGTAAAATGGATACAGCATTGCATGTATATGTACAAAAAATAAAGCTTAAGTTAATAAACCAATTAAACAATTAACTATTACATATGCTTACCCCATCCTCATGTCCAAGAGGTTCCAAGTGATAACACAAAAGGGGTATTGGATGGTTACCTAGCAACCAGCCATCATAATACAAACATAACCACTATATGTAACTCTAAATAGACTTTGCCCACAATGATTGTCCAAATAGTTTGCTTGTTTTCACTGGCCACAATCAAAACATCCATATATATAGCCAAGGTGACATCATGGTCTCCTCTATGAGCCGTCAGTGGTTATTCCACTTTGATAGTGAATTCTACCAAAGAGGAATAACCACTGACAACTCATAGAGTGTGGTAGTCACCGTGGCATACAACCCTTAAGAAGACTGTTAAGAAAGATATATAAGCATTGCAATGCGGAGAAGACCAGTTAAAGAATTCCATCTTATAGAAACAGCTCTAAGGTATAAAGCTTATACTTATTTTTAAGTTGGACTGCAAACTTTCTGTAAGTATAGATGATATATAGAGCTGTAGTATGCATCAATATTTACCTAAGACATCAATATTGCCAGTATTTATATTTCATCAATGACAAAAGGTGGATACAAGGGATCACAGTTTTTTATCAGACATCACCTTCAGCCGCAATGACTATTTAGAGTTACATATAGCTGTTATGTTAAGTAAAAGAAAAATGGTGTGTAAATCGGAATACCTCTTATTATCCATTGAATACATTAATAGAACCACAAACAAGAATTCCACACCACCTTATCTGGTAAGCGGTGAGCCCTTAGGTGTATGTATGTGGCCTTTTTTCAATGGAGTTGCACTTTTTTCTTTTTTGCACTCATTGACATATTGTGTCAGTCACATAGCTCCTAGTCAGCTGTCTAATATATTTATTTGTTTAATTATTTATGTATTTTTTATTTATCTACTTTTTTAAGTTGTCCAATCTATCTTATCACAGTTAATCTCCCCCCCAAAAAAAGTATAACTAAAAAATCAAAATCAACAGCTTCTTTTCCCAGACCTCCTCAGCACAGAGACAATAAAAACAAGATCAGCAAGCAATTTGGACCACAGCTGCCTGTGTCTTGCCAGTCAGTCACATCAAATTTTGGGGTATTTTGGGTCAATCTCCTTCCTCCTTTCTTCTCCCCATTCTGCCCCCAGACTCCTCGAATACAGAATACAAATGTCCTACCTAAATGACTCCCTAAACCTAAGTTTCAATTCCCTTTTATGTGCCTATCTTCTGTAGCTCAAAAACATTCTGCTCTTTCCTCACACAAACACAAAATGGCTGCTGTGAGACCCTGACACCCCTTTATATGGCTGTAGAAAGTGATAGAGAAACATTTTTCAACCTATTGATTTCAATGCAATGAGATAGTCGAAAAAATCGGGAAAAACTGCACTTTTCGCCGGAAATTTTTTGCCAAGTGGAAAGTGTCATTTTTTGCCGATTTCAGTTTGAGGCGAAAATGTTCACCCATCCCTAATGTTAAGTTTGTATATTGATGGCTGGTTGCTAGGTAACCATCTGGTACCCCTATTACATCCTCACTCGGTGCTAATGGGGACTCTGGTTTTAGCACATCTTGGACACGAAGATGGGGTAAGCATTTGGGGGAGTTAATTGTTTAAATGATTTATTAACTAATAAATAATAAGCTTTATTGTTTTTATATATATAAATGTAATGACCAATGTTGTAACCAATGTTGTAACCATTTTGCCCTGAGTATATACTCCTGGCTGTCTCACCCAAGGTGGATAGACCAAAGCTAAGACACTAGACTAAATTGATCCAAAATTTGCCAACCCGCACTGAACCCAGCTTGGCCATTCCCTCAGTATGGCTTTACAACAAAAACATTGGCCCACATTCCCTGAGGCTTGAGAGCTTTGTCCTACAGAAGCAAGAAGACCAGCTTAATGGCAGAGAGTGCTAAATTCACTGGTTTTTACCAGACTGCCTTTGGTCTTTAGAAAATTGGAACACTTAAATTCAAGAAATCACTATGGATTCACACTTAGAGGAACTTGTACAGGAACAAAATCACATCGGCATGATGATGATATATAAATGAACTCACCCTGCGCCCCCAAAATAAGACATCCTTGTGTAAGGCGAGTCTGGATAAAGGATGTCAGAAGAAGTTGTACCCAGTATGCCTGCTTAATGTGAATATGTCTGTGCATTTCAGACTACTTCCCAGGTTAGTATGCCAATGAATACAACATGCATGGTGTGTCTGCCTACTTCCATAGAGAGGGAAGAGAAGGATGAAGCAGATCCCTCATCTCCCATTAACATTAAGTTCCAGCCTGTGGTTAGAAGTGGCTGTTTAATACTTTGGAGTTGGAATCAGAAGAATCTTCAGAGAAAGTATACAGGGAAGAGTCTTACATTTACCCTGGTGAATATGTGATTAGAAGTATTGCCTCCTTGCTGTATCTGAAAGAAGATGAGACACCCAGATGTCCAGGTGATGGACTCTACTCAGGTTACAAGAAAAAGCACAAGGTTCTTTCAGTCCATGTTGTTGTTTTGGCTTTGATTAAACAGGAATGAGTGAATCCAAAGAAGAAGCTATCCTTTCTGAAGACGCTAAGGCCCCTCTTTTAGGATTTTATACCCAAAGGTTGATGTCCATGTGGCTCTTTCTGAGAAGACAACTATTTCAGTGAACACATGAACTCCTACCTTTTAGAGATGCTATCCTTGAAGAGGGCCTTCTCCATTGCTCTTACTTCAGCCAGAAGAATAGGGAACTTAAAAGTTGTGTCTATTCAGTTTAACTACTTTCTTTGTCAACGTTTTCTGAGCCTCACTTGAAACAAATGGAAAGACTGCATAATCTAGATATTAAGCATTGTCTTCAGATCTACGTTCAGAGGACCAGCACCTTTTGCAAGACCTCTTCTTTGTTAACTTCTTTAGTGCATTTAAAGAGCTTCAACCTATAAAGCCGCAATATCTAAATGGGTGCATTAGGCTATTATGAAGGCACAGAGAGCTAAATATTTGGATTCCCAGGCACCCATAAAGGCTCATTCCATCAGAGCAGTGGCTGCATCATGTGGAGAGAAGGTGGAATCATCAATAGAGAAGATCTGTAGTGTTGTGACCTGGTGAACTATCCATTCCATCTCTAAGCATTATTATCTGTACTTATAAGCTTTGAGGAAGGCAGATTTCAGCCACAAAGTTTTAGAAGCAGCTTTATAATTCCCTTCTAGTATTGTTTCTCATTTGTTTGTGGTTCCTAGGAAGCATTGAAGGAAAGACAACATTTTTCTACCTATGCATTAGCTATTGGTGTCTGTTTCATGTTTGTTCAGACACTGGGAAAATGAGGTGTTAGGTACTTTTATGAGTTTTGGCTTTCTGCATTGCTTCTAAGAAAAGTTAGCAATGTTCTAAAAAAATTGCATTTGTAAAAAACAAAAAATAGTAATATTAAATTTAACTTATAGTAATATAGTTTACTTTAACAGAATTACTTTTTATTTTTGTATTGCAATGCATTGGATACCACTCTGGCACTCAAAGGGTTACCTTTAATATGATTCCACTGTTGTGTTTCGGCACCAGTGGTCTTCAAATAATCCTAATGCTTATGTCCTTTTTACATTTTCATTTTACTATCTGGAGCAAGCACAATGTTGGAATAAGTCTTGGGTCAGTCACCATGAAAAAATGTTTTCATATTTATCATTCTTTTCCCAACTTTTGCTGCCAATATATTTTGCATGGTTACAAGATTTCTGAATATTTAGACATGTATTTAACGAGGATTACAAAATATTGTGTGCTGCATTTCATATATTTTTCTTAAAAATTATCAGTTTTATTTTTGTAACAGAAATAACCCCTACAAATATCATAATCTATTTTATGGGGTTAAATTTACTATACTTATTACACAATAGTGGTAATGCATGACAATTCATGTCCACATTTTCTGTAGCACTAGTGTTGCCAACTGTCAGTACATTTTCCAACAGTCCATTAAAAATTTGCTGAAACTGGAGAAGTCAGTAGGCTTAAATGCCAGTAAATTTTGCTAAAACACAAAGCAAAGGCATTCACATTATTTACAGTTTTATTTAGTATACATTATTTCAGCTTAAAAAGATTCTGCTTAATTTAAATTCTACTGGTAGTAACCTCTATGTAAATAATTGCATTATATTAGTTGCATTATGTCAGTAAAAACAAATGACAGTGACTAAAGTTTTGCAAAATTGTGAGCAAAAAATATTTTCAGGCATTGGCAACCCAGCAAGGGACAGAGACACTTTCATACATAAGTGCTCGTATTTCACTTAATTTTTTTAAAAGAAGAAGTTCATTATAGTAGTCCTTTTTACAGCAGTGTAATAGTCCTGCATCCTTGAAGTGTTCCTACTCCATTCACCCTTCTCCTCCTTCCATTAGTGCATTTGCTGGACATTATATAACTACTGTGTGTATTTTTACAGTGATGTATACAACTGATTGTATGTGATGTCTTGCCATATACAAAATATCCTTTCTCTAATAGTATCAATCTGCCTCAGTCACAGCTAACTTCAGGATCCCTGTCTCTGTCACTTATGCATTTTGTATCTATTTAAATTAACTGTCCTCCCTATTTCTATCACTCTCAACCAAAAACAAACATACTCCAAGCCCTGAAAAAAAAGCCCTACTGGCAAGAAGTCAAAGTCCTACAAATCAATGTTTCCTCATGGCTTAGGTCTCTAACAAGAAGTCTAAGTCGTACAAATCAATGTTTCCTCAGTGGTTGTGCCTAACAAGTCTAAGTCCTACATATCAATTGTTCCTCAGGGCTTGGTCCTAATCCTCAACAACAAGTAAGTCCTTCAAATCCCCCTAACCCAGTCAACAACCCCTGCAAAAAAAACTCCCTGTTAAAGTGATTCTTTCACCAGACTCCACCCACCAACACAGGCACCCTTCTCAGACCCCTTTTATACTATGGCTGAGGGAAATAAACTAACACTTTCAATGTGTTGTTTGTAAATTCAGTCTTCCAATTGATTTCACTGCAATGAATAGGTGAAAAAAGTGGGAAAAACTGTATTTTTTGCAAGACATTTGCCTTTAGACGGGAAGTGTAATGTTTTGCTTATTTTAGTGTTGAGGCGAATACTTTCGCCCATCCCTAATCATATATCCATTAGGTGTTTGTTCTTTAATGTACTGTAAACAAACTGATTCTAGCTAGTGTCTCTTTCTCTTTATAACTAAAATTTTTCAATCCCTTTATCTGTTTTGGTGCAAGTCTCTTTTATAGTTTGATGTGTTTTTAAGAACTAGTGACTAAAAATGTTCTCCATATTCTATATGAGGCCTTACCAATTAAGCAAAAATATTTTTAAATACGTTTTGAATTAACTTTTAAGGGACTAATTAAAAAAAGGCAACAACGGCTCTATTTTATGTTTGATGTCATCAAATAACTAACCCCTTAACAACCCTTCAAGTGCCAGGACCATCATTGGTAAACTTCCCTTAAGGACCCATGATGTTCCTGGCACGTCATGGGTTAAATTATAGCAGCGCGCCTCCGTGCACTCTGCTATCATTCATTGCAGGTAGAGACTGAGTGCTCCGGTACCGGAGTGTTCAGTCTTAGCGCTTGTCACTTCTGCCAGTTCATGTGCGATCACATGTACCGACATTTTGATTGAATAAGGCAGTGTGCCAAGCACACTGCCTTTGTGTCTGTGCTGTGCCTCTCTCTTTCTTACAATCAAAGTAATGGAGTGAGAAACAAAGAGGAGACAGCTAGTGGTAAAAAAAAATGCAGCAGCTGGGGGTATTAACCCCTTCAATGCTGGTGTTGTGGGCTGGCTGGATGCAGGTCTATTTCTGACCTGCTAAAATCAACTTTTATTTTTTTTTTAATTAAAAAAAGAAAAAATATGTAAAAAAAATTGTACTAATAAAATAAATATTTTAAGTGTAAAAAAAATAACGCCAATGTTATTGTTGCGGAGTCAAATCATATATATGGAAAAGTGGGAAAATAGGGAGGGAAAGAGGGACATTGGGATTTTCACCCAGGGATAACAGTGCCCACTTAAAACTGACCATTTTGTAGGTATGACTGACCAGTCACACCTTTCATGCAGTCTCCATAAAAATTTAAACCATTGTGCCCAAATAATGCCAAGAGAAAAAAATATTTTTTTTTTTTTTTTTTTTTTTTTTACCATTTTATTTAATTTTAAGTAAATGGTGGGTTATCCATGTAAATGTTATATCAAAAGAACAAAGACATAGTCAAAAAGGTCATAATTGCTCTGGTCCTTAAGTGAAATCCACATCAGATTTTCCCGGTCTTTAAGGGGTTAAGCCATTTCATTTGATACATTTCAATTGAATGAAAAATTAAACTGTGTTTAAAGTTTCTGCATCTGTATGTTTAGTGTCTGATAATAGTTGAATTTCTGCATATAATGAACATGTTATTATAAATCTTGCACATAATCCTATATTTCATTGCTTGTGATGTGATTCTTAGCAGAGATAATGATTATCAGGTGCACATTTATATTTAATGTTCCCTTAGCTAATTCACATTTCAGAGATGTGGCCTTGTTCTTATGTAAATTGTTGTGTATATTAGGGGAATAGCAATGCAAATGCATTAAGTCCTTGATGCAATGCAATGGTTTAATAAAGAAAATTGATATTTTTCTGGTACATAGTCAATATATAAAAAATGTTACTTATAGTTAAAAAAATGATTCAATTAAAATATTGTAAAAATAGTAAACTAATTTAGCTGATAACTGTCTATACAATTTAAAGATTGTTTAACTCCAGCTTTGATGCCCTCCATTTAGTTTATGTAAATTCTGTTTGCTGTAAAAATTCCAAATGGATAAGACCTTATACTGGAAGGTAAACTGAGGTAAAACTACATGGCTTTTTCTGATGATTAAAACAAGGCTACTCTCACTTTTGGAACATAGATCTCTCCTGACTTATTACGGTTGAATCTGTTGGTTTTATTTTTTACATTACCGTTGCTCTCATTGGCTACATAGTTAGCTTATATTTCTTCTGGTTTCAAACAATTATTTTATTGAATTATAGGGCACAGGTGAGTCACAGAGAACTATTTTGCATAGAATATAATAATAACAGCTTCATCACTTCCTAACAACTTAAAATCACTTCCTGACAATCTCATCTGTAATAAGAACAATTACAAGCAGTGGGAATGCCCTTGTTTTACTCATCATGAAAAACCTGTAAGATAGGTTTTCATAAACAAAGAACACTACTCCTTTATATAGTTGGGGATGTTCATTTATTTCCAGTGGTACAGTTGGTTTGGTCCAGAATGACATCCTATATAATAATTCGCTAATTCGTGTGTAACGCACGACATGTGCAGTAGACACTGCTGCGGGTGCTGCAGTCATGCTCAGTAGAGACTGCCCGCGCCACGGCTGATACAGAGCTGGGTGCTCTGTATCAGCCGCGGCGCGGGCAGTCTCCACTGCACGTGACGGCCCCGCGACTGGGTGACAGTGGCACTGTGGCCTGTGTAACGTGCTGTCTAATTAGTAGTAATATAGTTGAGAAGGCCAAAAGAAAGATGTGTCCATAAAGTTCTGCTATTATATTACCCCGGTTGATCAAGAGTAGGGATTTGTGAAAGTGTTTGCCTCACAACCCAAACATGCGGAAAATGTACCTCCTATCTTCTAGTGAATAGTGCCATTTTCCTTTTTTTCCACTTTTTCCACTGTATTGAATCAGTGATATATGATTTCCCCAACACACATGAAACACTCCCCCATGTATTCTTGCCATACTAACTCACTAGTAGGGATTGGTGAAAAGACCTGTTTTGTTAATTTGGGGGTTTTCTAAAAAACAAAACAATGTTCTAATTTTCCAGAGGGAATTCCTACCAATAGAGAATCTTGTAGATTTTCCACCATTTCACTGACACCACAGATTTTTTCCCACCTATTTTTTTCATTGCCAGATAAACTTCCTGCCCCAAACTTTAAAAGCTCACCATGCCTCACCATGCAACATGTTATAGAATAGCAGAGAAAGAGATTGGAAACAGACAGGGAAAGCAAGAGAGAGAGACAAAAAAGCTGCTTTCAGTGCTGGCTAGCACAATAAATGGTAGGAGATGCTGGAGAGACACCAATATTTTGGTGCATCTGGGTAAACCTCCTTTCTAACTTTACAAACCTACAACCAGAGTGCCTACAGGCTCCAGAGTGCCTGATTACATAAACTACATGCCAGCTTTACTTCATTTGCCTATCCTATCTAAAAAATATGGTGCTTTCATAAATTCAGAATGACATGCTGTGGGAACCTGACACCTTATACTATCACTGTGTGAAAAGAAGGGAAACTTGCCAGGTGGTTGAGAAATTCAGTCTTACCACTAGATGAAAAAACATAAAAAAAAAGATGGAGGATTACATTGAACAAGGAAGGATTTTGACAGACATGTTCATGGAGAAGGGATACATAAAAAAGGAAGTGGTTTAAGAGTTTACTAGGGCACAATGCCTGGGGCGAGCTACCATTTTAATACCCAATAACAATGAAAAGAAAAGGGAAACTAAGGGGAAAATGAATGAAGTTGAGCTAATAACAGAGTACATTGTTTTCTCTAAAGAGATTTAGAACATTGTGAAAAAGCATTTGGGACTTTTGAGATAAGGCCCCTGTTAAAGGTATAGTAATACTTCGTTTTAACTTTATTTTATTTTGTAGGCATCAAAAAAACATGAAGACCGATATAAGTCTTATCTCTCAAACCTTTATGGTTTAAGAGATATTCACAAGCAAAGTTTCCCCTCCTGCCCCTTTTACCTAGTGTAAGCCATCTCTTCTCAGATGTGGAATGCAGTCCATAGACCAGACAGATAACAGCAGGGGACAATCTTCTTCCTATGAGAACAATGAAAGCCCTGCACCCCTTGACAAGCTTTTCAGGTTTTTCCCTTATCTTAATTGAAGATTGTCCCTCTCTGCAGTCTACCTGGTCACCTCCCTTCTACTGTGGCTGAACAGTGTTACATCAGTAAAAGGGGAGGGAGGGGGATACTTTGTCATTGAATTACTCTGGAACTACAACTCTGACAGAATTGAAATAACACTCTCCAAATTCCAAATACTATGATGATTAATTAGAGCTGTTTTTATTATGAAACATTAATATCCCTTTAATAGAGGAAATAAGAGAACCCCCCCAAAATCATATAAAGGAAAGGAAGCCATTTGAGAAACTTAATAGCACCCAGTAGACCTAAAAACATTAGAAGAACTATCCTAAAACAACCCTGTTTCCTACTAGCACCTCAAATAGGAAACTTCAGCCGCAATACCACAAGATGTGGAATATGCTGTTTTATGGAACATAGAAAACAAACTTTCAAAACCAAGAATGGTAAAGATTTGTTTAAAATCAACCAATCAGCACTCACATTGTGATCTATAAACTTGGTTGTGGATGTGGAAAAGAATATGTAGGATGAACTACACAATCCCTACGAGAACAAATAGGAGAACACAAACATAAAATCCAAAAGGGGGGTGAAGATCATAGTTTTGCCAGACATTTTGGCAAATGTGCCAAGGAAGGATTAAATAACTTAAGAATTTGGGGTCTGGAAAATATAAGTAGTTCGGCCACAAATAGATACGGGGATCTGTGCAGGAAAGAGGCTTTTTTAGATTTTTTGTTTGGGCACTTTAATACTTTCACAACTCAGTAAGGAAATTCAATTGGTCTCTTTACTATACGGTTACTCTGTATTTTTAGAAATTAATTTTTATTCTTTTAAAAACTCCTCCTTGAAAGTAGATAGATACGTGTACCATATATTGAGATATGAGACTTTCCTTAAAATGTTTAAAATACCTTAAAATATTTTGGAACATGGTGATATGTGGAGAGAATAACATTAATTGCAAATATTGACTAGATGTTCTGGGTATATTGTAGCACATTAGTTATACGAGAACCTGTAACTAAAGTGTAGTAAGTGAAAGAGAGCTTTGGAACACAACCTTTTAAAGGGATACTAATGTTTCATAATAAAAGCAGCTCTAATTAATCATCATAGTATTTGGACTTTGGAGAGTGTTATTTCAATACTGTCAGAGTTGTAGTTCAAGAGTAATTCAATGACAAAGTATCCCCCTCCCGTCCCTTTTACTGATGTAATACTGCTCAGCCAGATCAGAAGGGAGGCACCCAGGTAGATTGCAGAGAGGGACAATCTTCAATTAAGATAAGGGAAAAACCTGAAAAACTTGTCAAGGGGGGGGAAGGGTTTTCATTGTTCTCATAGGAAAAACATTGTCCCTTCTGTTATCTGTCTGGTCTATGGACTGGATTCCACATCTGAGAAGAGATGGCTTACACTAGGTTAAAAAGGGTGGGAGGGGAAACTTTGCTTGTGAATATCTCTCAAACCTTTATGGTAAGACTTATATCATTCTTCATGTTTTTTTAATGCCTACAAAATAAAATAAAGATAAAACAAACTATTACTATCCCTTTAACTGAGAGATTAGAAGAGCAGGATATTAGCTGCAATCACACCAGAAGTGACATATTGGTCACTATTGGAGCACGGCAAGTTTAGGATGAGCGGTACACCTATTCCTATTATGAATACATTTTATACTGATTCATCACATAATGTTCTATTGTTAATTGGATTCCAGTATATAATTGTATTGTTGTATAGTGATCCGTGGATTGGTTGTGACATAAGGAGGATTAGCACTAAAAATCTTTTGGTGAATCTACAAAATAATCAATAATAATACAAAAACTGCACTAGTTGTCATGTTCATCTCATCCAAGTAGTATAATAAAGTGCAGTTCACAGCAGGTAGTTTGAGAGAAAGAGACAAAGGAGAGACTTTATTTACTCATGCAGTTTTTCTACTTTGTTAATAGGATTATTGACCCAGACAGGAACCTGTCCGAATGATGCTGAGGGTGTGTAAACCTGTCCATTAGTATTTCTAGACATCAAAAGATTGCTTTACTTACAATCTCAATGGTTAAAAAAATAGAAACCAAAACCTATGTCATAATTCACAAAGCATGTTTTGTCTCTTATAAAAGAGACAGTTTTCAGTGAACACTACATTTACAGAATAGTTTTGTTCATCCCTGTCTGAAGCTTTTCTGGGGTGAGGTAGCAACAGGAAAGAATAAAAATCTCCTTTGTATCTCCTTACTGCACTTAAAGAGGACCATTGCAACAGACATTGCCACTTTTAATTGAGCGTTATGGGGATTTACAGAATACCATATAATTTGTGTTATTCCTAGGAAAAAAATCAGTGTAATCTCAGTTAAATTCTAGTTATCCCAGATGAGCTAGAGGATTCCAGATGAGCTAGAGGTTAAAGGACATGGTGAAGAGCTTCTGTAAAGGAATGACTCCTGGAAGACAAGATGAAATACATTTTTATCGCCACATATGGCATGTCCTCTGTGATGGAGTAAGATTGCATCTTGTGGTTATCAACATCATTTGAAATGATCAAGGATCTAGTTAGTTTCGAAATAAGGATGGGTTATTGTCAATGTATACATTTATTCATATTTAAAACTATACACATTCAAATCAAATGGAATTTGTATTTGTCCCTTATGATGCCTAATTGATGACTCAATTTTTAATACTAATGTGAAATCTGTTTCCTCATCATTACTTTGCTCTTTTACTGGGATCGAAACAATCATGCATGATTCTTAGAATCTGTTTATAATTGTTTTTTAAATGACATTTCATTTTTCACAGTGTACTTGAGCTAAACAATATTGGACATATGGAAAGTTATGTTAGCATTTTATACTTTACAAAACAAAAGACAGAACAGAAACAGAATTATAAGAATGAACAATTGGCCTATTTCTCAGTAAATATTCTTGATAAATTCTAATATGCAAAATACATTGTCTTGGGATGACCTTTTCAGTAATAAATTACATAATAACATAGTTGATGAGGCTGAAAAAAGACATGTGTCCATCAAGTTCAACCCATGCCATATCACCCCTGTTGATCCAGAGGAATCAAACAAAAAATAACACCTGGCACAACTCAATCCAAACACCATGACCCCAGAAACCAAGTACTGCATGCCCCTTGCCTACACAAAGCTGACATCTTGCTGACGGTTTAAGAGTAATGATGAACCCTCCCTGCCACTATCTTAGAATATTCTGTGGGATGGAATCTCCTCAGATGCCGCTTCATGACCTGCTTGTGATTCTCCTCCACCACACTGTCATGTGTGGTCAGTGGACCACACAGTGTGCAATGGGTGGGCACAAACTGCCACATCTTAACATCTACAGATTGGCTATCATTTGGTGGGGGAGGTAACAAAGAACGGGGTGGATTGCCAAAAGATGTAGTTACCCTAGAACTAGAAGGCGATTTGCGAGCTAGTTATTTTGCTCATCATCAAACTTCCAGTCTCTGCCTGGGTTTCTGTATTCTTCCTCCTCTTTGATCTCTGCCTCACCTCTTGTTGCCTTTCTGGAGAGTCAGGGCGAACAGCAACAGCAGTGCTCAATTTCTGTGGTGGCTTTAACATATTTCACATAAATATCATTGTGTCTGTGTTCCATGTGTTATCAGGGCAGTTGTGCCAAGGTGCATTCCCTCCGTTATCCTTCTCAATGAATGACTTGTCACAAATTGTGCAGTGCCATTGTTGATAACTGCACTGTGCCTGCCCCAAGAGAAAAATAGTCACACACCCATGACTTCAGGGGATAGGGAAAAGGTGGAGAAGAATGGCCTCTTTCTTCTTCTTCTCCTCCTCCACATTCCCCTTCACTGTCTGGGGCAGAGGATGATGTTGCTGCTACTTCGTCAGTGCTGCAACTAGGACCAGGAGTATTGCTGGCTGCTGACAAGTACAACCTGGCCCAGTACCACATCACTTGTTGACGCCATTCCCACTGTGTCCATTGTGGCCTGTGGCACACTAGCCTGATCCTCAGTGTCCTGTTGGCCTTGCAACTCAGCAGCAGGAGGAATTAGAGCAGCTGAAAATTCCAAAAGCTCACTGCTGATGCTGGTGATCCCCATCCCCATCCCCTGTCTCCCATTTCTTCTTAGCTTCTGCTAAAATAGCCATCAATTTCGCTTCCATCCCAGCTTCTCCACATCATCATGACCACCACCACCAGTCCCTCCATGCTGCAGCTGCTCTATTACAGATATCTCACTGCTGGTTGGAGCAGGAGGCGAGAAATGTGACAGAGGGTCCCCTAATGTCACACTTGCCATTTCTTGGTGACCTGAAGAAGGCAGACCGTCAGCACTAGCATCATGCACATGCAGCTAATCTGTGCTCCTTGTGGTGGTGGTATTATAGCTGCTAGGTAACAATTCTGCCTTCTTCTGGATAAGGTTCCACCTGGACAATGTTGAGAGGGGAGCTGGACTCCCAGGGTCAGGGGAATGCTGTGGGCTCCCTTGACTGCTACTTTGGACACTCTCAATTGCTTCCTCTACCACTCTCCAAACACTAGTCCCACTAGGTGCTTCGTCATCACTGTTGCTAGTTCTATTGCTAACACCAACCACATCAATTTCAACACCTGACCCTTCCTCCTCACAGTCACCAGTAATATGATGATCACCCCCTCCTTCATTCCTAACACTAACAACCTGCCGGACCTTCTTAGTAGTATTAGCACTGGATGGATTGCTTGGGGATGGCAAGTGTGACTTAAGGACCCCTGCTGTCACATTTGGCATCATCTTCTTCTTCCCATCTCCCTGAGAATTACAAGACACACTGGCCGCAGGTTCAGCATTGGTGGCAGCAGGCATAGCACTGGTGGCAGCAGGGGCAGCATATCTGGCAGCAGACACAGCATTGACGGCATCAGGGGAAGCACTGGCAACAGGCATAGTACTGGATGAGTATCATCCAAACTCTCCAGACATCACCAGCACCCAACGCGTGTGCCACCAACTGACAAAGCCACAGTTGGTGGCGACAAGAGTTGGGTGCTGGTGATGTCTGGAGAGTCTGGATGATACTCTGTCCCCTTAAGTGTCCATTTATGAATAGCTACAGATAAGTATCCTGGAATATTTCCTGTTGATCCATTTGTGCAATTTTGCTCCATTACTTTGTTACATAGCATTTTGTACATTTAGAGACGATTATTCGGTATACTTGCTTGTATAATATGTGTTTGCACTTACTCTAGAGTGGCATTATTTTCTATTCTGGACTCTCCAGATTTGTTTGAATTGTTTTTATGCCTTGATACTGTTTGATATTGTGATATTTTCACATTTTTGTTACTCTAGAGTGGCTCTTTATGGACGGCTCTTTTGGTTTCTTATACCAACTGACTTCACATGTGTGGTTTGTATGATAAATATTGACCTAGAGAGCACCAGGGCTATTTAAGTCTTAATATTGATTATCTATTAACATAGCTTGTCCAAAACCAATGGTTTGTGATTACAAAACTTGTATAATATGTGTTTGCACTTACTCTAGAGGGGCATTATTTTCTATTCTGGACTCTCCAGATTTGTTTAAATTGTTTTTATGCCATGATACTGTTTGATATTGTGATATTTTCACATTTTTGTTACTCTAGTGTGGCTCAATTTATTTAGGTCTCTTTATGGATGGCTCTTTTGGTTTCTTATACCAACTGACTTCACATGTGTGGTTTGTTAGATAAATATTGACCTAGAGAGCACCAGGGCTATTTAAGTCTTAATATTGAGTATCTATTAACATAGCTTGTCCAAAACCAATGGTTTGTGTTTTGTGATTACAAATAGACATGACAGCAGTATATAAAACAGCAATGAAATTAGCTTCCATAACCCAAGAGCAAGTCTCTCATGAGCAGGCACTGGGATTGTTCTGTACACCCCAATACTAGTATTTGGGTGGCCAGCACAGATGTGGCACCATTTACAATTAGCTATATTGGAGGCTGTCTACTTTGCCTATTGGGAAGCCCAGCTTTGCTTCTGTACTCTGACAGGTGAAATGTGTGGTCCCTTGGATTCACATATAGTCATGCAGCACATATTATTTGCCTGGATGCTACAATGCAAAACTCTGTTACCCAATTAACATTAACAATAAATGAATGGCAATCAGTGGAAGACACTTCTCACTTCACGCCATTTGTGTTGTGCTTCCATGCCTCATTGGTATTATATTGGAGACTATAACTGTAAGTAGATGAAATTGCCATCCCAATGCTTGTTTCAGGTAGAATTAGTGTTATTAGGACTAAAGTGTCATTACTTTAATGATCAATTACTCTTAATATGATATTTATTATAACGTAGTCTAACTGAATGAGTCCAGATCCCAATAAAATCAGATTTTAGCAGATCTGGACTTTCCATGGGCATTTGAGTAATAGGAGATACTTTTATGATAACATGGAATTAAAGTGGTGGTAAATGAGTCATATCGAATGCTGCATCCTATTTCTCATCCATTTATTGTGCATTATTACTCTAGCAAAGTGTTAGCCTCTAAACAGTGAAATAGTAAAAAAAGTGTTATCTGTCTATATAATTGTTTACTGGAGATTATGTTTGAAACAACCATTTTATCTGATAATCAAAGAATTCAATTAAAATGTACCAGCTCTTTTGCTCATAATAATAAGCAAAACAGCTAACAAAAATAGATTGTACTAAGAGAGCATACATAATATATATGTAATTACCAAAATTCCATGATGATTTTTATTCTAGTTCCTCCTGCATGGTTGGGTAAAATCATTATATTATTTCCTTATCACAAAACAGAACATCTGATTAAATTTAATTAAACTTTTTTACTTAGATATGTGTTTGATTCACCTGGTGTCCTCTCCATTTTTAGCATAGTGCATATGCTGTGAAATGACCTAATACATGAATATATATTTTTAAATATATATAAATATATATATATATATATATATATATATATATATATATATATGTATATATATAAATATATATATATATATATATATATATAGAGAGAGAGAGAGAGAGAGATAGATAGATATACATATAGTTTATAAACAAATGTTGGGCATATGGTTTTATTTTATTAATGTCATTAAAAAAACAAAAATATCTCTCACAACGAAGATGTGTCAAATATTACAAATTAATTGGAATCTTAACTTGTCAACAGCAATATTATTTCCTTATCACAAAACAGAACATCTGATTAAATTTAATTAAGCTTTTTTACTTAGATATGTGTCTGATTCACCTGGGGTCCTCTCCATTTTTAGCATAGTGTATATGCTGTGATATGACCTAATACATGAATATATATTTATATATACTTTTCTTATTTTTTAGTGAAAGTTTTCTCCTTTTCTACACTGCAAAAGCTTTCTCCTTTTTCACCAGAGCCAATATTTTTTGGCCTATGTTTCCTATGACTCTAACATTTCCCACTACAATATTACTTGTTTTGAGTGTTGAAATAGCTAAAAGTCAAAGTTGTGAGTTGTACAACAACATATGCCATGAAAAGGTTGTTAGCAGACTGAGTGCATTTGTTCTTTGCCCACAACACTAACTTCCTGCTTATATACCATTGGCACAGCCATCCTTGAAAAATAACTGCAGCTTCTGATATTCAAGAAGGGTGCAACACATGACACCAGTTCTTTAAAGCTTCTGTTTTCAAATAAAAAAACAGCAGCATGTCAAATGCCAACTTTTTGGTAAGTTTACTATTCCATAGGTGTACATTTGCATTATTCTATCAAAAATAGCTGCACATGATCTTATAAATTATATCAGAATTAACCTATATTTATATTTTAGGTGAGTGCTAACAGGAGTGGGTCAACAATACAAAAAGAAGGGGAAGAAAGAAACCTTCATATAAGAGCCTCATTCAATATTAGGACTGTATTAAGACTTAACCTTTACTAAACATTTAAAATTAATAAAACATTAAAATTCTTGATCTTTGATGTGTATATAAGACATGAATAAATTCAGAGGAACTAAATGTGATTCAAAGTGGTACTTCTGACAATAAGGACTCCTAATAAATGGACTCTATGGTCGGTCATGGAGATTCCTTGATATACAAGAACTCCAAATTTACTGTGACCAACCTTTTCCTTATATCTGACACAGAATGCCTTGATGGATACATTTTTTTCATTGATAGCACTCATTCTCTTATAATCAGATAGGCCTATTGATAAGGGAGCATGTAGAATTCACATTTGTATTTCATATTTAACAATGGGTCTCAAAAACTCCTTTATATACAGGAGGTATGGGAGCAGATCTGACTATTCCAGGCACATTGTTCCAGACCTTTGGAGCTCTGAAGGAGAAGGCAGATCTTCATGCTTCTTTCTTGTATTGCGGTATACGTAGCGAGTTGTTAGCAGTGGAGCGGAGGTTATAGTTAGTATGGACATCAGGAGTGAGCAAACTGCTGAGGTAGTCTGGTAGTTTTCCCAGAGAAGTGGTTGTGTACTAAGCAAGAAAGTTGAAGGGTACTACTAGATTTGAGTGTTAACCAAGTTAGTTCTTTTAGCATATCACAGCGATGAGTAGTGTAATTACATTGGAGTCTAAAGCAGCATATTGAATTATACAGGGTGTCAAGTTTACTAAGATGGATTTCTGGTGCTGGAGTATATACTACATCACCATAGTCTATGACTGGCAGCAACATCTGTTACACAATATGTTTTCTAACCAGGGGACTTAAACATGATTTGTGTCTAAAAAGAGTACTGATTTTGGGATAAAGCTTGGAGGTTAATTTGTCAGTATGATGACCAAACGTGAGGATGGGGTCAAGCCACATACCAAGATATTTGTGGGAATCCACTGGGACCAATTTACAATTAGACTCCGTTACAATGGGTAGGTGGGTATTGCCTAAATTACGCAGTTTGTGCTTTGTGCCATATTTCATTGTGACCGTTTTGTCTGTGTTTAAGAACAGTTTGTTCTTTGCTATCCATCTTTCAACCTCACAGAAATCATGTAGTACTATGGCTTCAAGGTGTGATATGTTTGAGTTTTTATCAAAGATTATGGTGGCATCTGCATACATGTGTACTGAAGATGATTTGCAAACCTCGGGCAGATCATTTATAAAATGAGAAAGTAGATGAGGGCCAAGAATGATGCCTTGAGGAACTTCACTTGTTACTTTGAGTGGAAGGGAGTCATTGCCAGCAACTGACACATGCTGCATTCTGTCTGATAAATAGGATTGAAACCAGTTTAGAGACTTATTACTCAATCCTGATCTTTGGAGTTTGTTTATAAGATTATTATGGACTACTGTGTCAAAGGTCTTGGCAAAATCTAGGAAAATGGATCCTGTGAGGTCTCCATTTTCCATGCCTCTCTGGATATCGTTGGTTACTTTCGTTGGTGACTGTTGAGTGATTTGGTCAAAAGCCTGATTGAAGAGGGGTGAAAAAGCTGGTGTGTCAGTAATATTTATTTAGTTGCACGTGTACACATTTCTCTAGGGTTTTGGATAAAGTGGGGAGTAGGGACATTGGTCTGTAGTTTGATACAACATTTTTATCCCCACTTTTGTGGATAAGCACAACTCTAGCCACTTTGCAGGATTTGGGCATATACCCTGTTGCCAAAGATGCATTAAATAAAGATGCAATCGGTTTGGCCATGACCATGGCACTGAGCTTTATTATCATTGCTGGTAGTTTGTCAGGGCTAGTTTGGGATTTCATTTTTGGGTTGAGGAGGTGATCATATGCTTCTCTTTCATTTACTGGCATGAAATTAAATTCATTTTCATAATTGGACCGGGCAACAGGTGCCAGTGAGTGTTCTATAGATAGCTGAACTTCTGAATTATCTTTGTTTTGTGTAATCAGGGTGGTGGCACTTCCAACAAAGTAGCTGTTAAATGCATTGATGAGTAAGGACGATTAGGAGATTTGTAAAGGCTTTTAATAACCTCCCAAAAGTTGTCTGGCTTTGAAATGTTACTGTTTAAGTTGTCAGTAAAATATTGTGCTTTTTGATAATTTTGTTTGTTTTGTACATGTATTCCTTAATTGTCTGTATGCAGTATGATCATAAGTGGAGCCGGTTTGTTTAAATTTTGTCCATAAGGCATCTCTGAAACTGTTTAACTGAATCAAGTCAGCTGAGACCCAGGGTAGATGTTCCCCCCTAACCCTGACCTTCCTTAGTGGGGCATGGGTATTACAGACCTGTAGAATTCCAAGTTAAAAATTTAAATCGTTGAGTCTAGGTCAGGTATTAGATGTATTCTATACCATAAGCAATTTCTTAAATCATTTAGAAAGGACTGAAGATTACATTTTCTAAATGATTGGTTTAGGCCATCAGGTTCCCTGTTAGTCATTAAGGATGAAGTTCCATTTGTATCACTGATGTCTAATTACAGTTAGAAAAAAAGATATTCTTTTTTATTTCTTAATCATTCATAAATCTCGAAGTTAGACTGAAAAAACAATTGAAAGTGTTGTTATTAATTAATATTAATTATGTAGAAACCCATTTTAATTCTTCATTCAAACCTAACGGTGTCATAGAATTAAGATAAAAATCCATTGATTCTCTTTCCTTAACAGAACTTCTGTTTTATTTCCTTTACTAAGTCCCAAATGGACTCTTTGTAATCCCCAAACTTGTAATCCATTGGGGTATTTACTGACAGACATTAATGCTTTAATTCCCTTTCTGGCTATTATCTAAGGGACAAGTTTGATATTGTGTATTTGTTCATAATTCTTATTTTAAGTGCTCTTAAGCGAGGCAATAGAGTACTCCCTCTGTTTCATAGTTGATAGATTGGTGTATAAATTTCTTCTTAACAAATCTGTCATGCACAAACTGTTTGGGAATGATATACTGAGCTATATTGCAAGTGCCACAATTCTAAATGGCCGTTATTTTATACTTTCTTTGAAAAGGTTGATAATGAGAATGTACCAAGTGGTGTCATAAATTGGGGGTTCTCATTCAACTAGTCAATATTTTTGATCATAAACACTTTTTCAGCATATTATCTGACATCAAAATGTCCCAATGTTTTTTAAGAATTGATTATGTCTCCATTGATGATATGTGCCAATAAATCTAGGAATGTGATCTTCTTTCCTTTGTTAGTTTTGTAGTTTCCTTGGAGTCATTTCTCACATTCTGTGTGAAGAGCATGATTATATGCCTTTTTAATATTATTTTTGGTATATCCTCTCTGAAATAGTCATACTCTTAAATGTCCCGCTTAAAGGAATCTAGAGTAGAAAGATTCCATCTAATTCTTAAATATTATCCTACGAGAACTGATTTAATAACAGAAGCAAGATAATTGCTTGTCTCATGTAAGATACTGTTGGTGGCTGTAGTTCTCTGATATGTCAGTTTCAATCAAGCAATCAGAGATGAGATAGATTTTCATCTCCAGAAATTACATACACTGTGAATTGGTTGTATGTGTAAGACAAAGATTCATATCATTATTATTAAGGATTTCTAAGAATCCTTCAAATAATTCTGTAGTTCCTGTCCAGAGAATTAACAAATCATTAATATATCTGAACCATGATTAAATATGAGTTGTAAATTTGATATTCTGGTCACTGAATATTATGGTCTTCTCCCACCACCCGAGGTACAGATTTGTATACAATGGCGCATATGCTGTTCCCATGGTTGTATGTCGGGTTTGGAGATATTAACGATTGCTGAATATAAAGTAAATGTGGTTTAATATAAACCAAAATAACCATATGATAATGCTTTTTTCATCTTCACTATTTTGGCCTGAATGGTTTAACATATAATGTATGGAATTACTTCCTATTTTATGGTCAATATAGGTATACAGTGATTCAGTATTGCATGTAATCAATAATGTATGCGCTTCAATTGTTACGTATTGCACTTTTTTTACTATATCGGATGCACCTCTTACATATGATGATAGGTTCATGACGTGGCTTCTTAGTTTAAGAACAACTAATCTCTATCCACATGATCCACAATTCACTGGAAGGCATGTGGCAACTTTCCATAATCAGCGGGACTACATCTTTTTTAAATATCACTGGTATAATTTTAAGAGTGAAAAGAAAGTAGGAATACAGGAGCTTGGGCCACAGTTCACACTGAAACTGAGGTCTCTTCAAAAAGGAAATTTTGATTCAAAGTATAGAGAATATGAATGGATTCATAAGCGACATTTATCTTAATTCTATGGACCCAGCCATTAGGCTTGAATGAAGAATGATTAAAAAAATTAAGAATATGTTTTTTTCTGAAAGACTGATGGGCAACTATAAGGCCTTATAATATTAATTAATATTAATAATCTGAAGATTTTAATTATTAAGGAAGAATAGCAATATTGGATTTTCTTTTACATTAGAAAAGAGATGTCTAAGGGGTGATAGGATTATCTTTTACAATTATATTTGAGGCTAATGCAAATAACTTTGTGGAGAACTCTTTACTCAAAGAGGTAAAGGGATAGTAATACTTTGTTTTATATTTATTTTATTTTGTAGGCATTAAAAAAACATGAAGAACGATATAGGTCTTATCTCTCAAAACTTTATTTGAGAGATATTCACAAGCAAAGTTTCCCCTCAATGACCAAAACGGTCAAGTCTGCCATCTAGCTTTCAGATTTGGAATCCGGCCCGCAGATTAACCAGTGGCTCTTTAGCAGAGCCGAGATCGCAAGATATAAAAATAAGTATTTCATTGGAAGGGTCTAAAAAATGTGCTTGCAAACCAGGCCAAGAATGAGAGATATAAGAAGAACTACTTCATTCGAATAGTCTACAACGTGTGCCTTGAAGGATTCCTCCATGTTTTTTGCTTAAAGGTATAGTAATACTTCATTTTATCTTTATTTTATTTTGTAGGCATTAAAAAAACATGAAGAACGATATAAGACTTATCTCACAAAACTTTATGGTTTGAGAGATATTCACAAGCAAAGTTCCCCTCACTGACCAAAATGGTCAAGTCGGCCACCTAGCTGGCTGATTTGAAATCCGGACCACAGACCGGCCGTGGCTGTACAGCAGAGCCGAGATTGAGCGATATAAAAAGAACTACTTCATTCGAATAGTCTACAATGTGTGCCTGGTTTGCAAGCACACTTTTTAGACCCTTCCAATGAAATACTTAGTCCTGGAGTGGCCTAGCCAGTCCTGCACACCATTCGAGGAGTCCAGAATCGGAATCCGAAAAAATGTCTCTGGTCCTTAAGTGACCTCACCATGCGTGCGCGGCTGGTCCTTAAGGGGTTAAACAATAAGTAAAATGTTTCATTCCTGGAGTCTAGCCAATTAATGTTAAAGAACCATCAGCTCGCTTTTCTTGTTTTGAGTGGCAATCTCCTTTAGGTGTTGAGCTATGTCTGAAAGGGCATGTGCTGGGGTATTTGGCGGTCTGTAGATGCCAACAATTATGATTTGTTTTGAGTATGGAAGACAAATTTTGCAAGCAATGTATTCATAAGAATCAGTGTTTTGAGAGTAATTTAGAAATGTAAAGTTTATTGGCTCCTGTATGTATATGATTACACCTCCTCCTCGCTTTACACAGTCTTTACTAAAGCATGAATATCCATCTATGGCTACAGCAGTATAAGGCATTTTGTGGGTTAACAAGGATTCAGTAAGAATAGAATTTTTGGTTTGTATGCGTAACACCATGCTTTTAATTCATCCATTTTGGGCAGTAGACTGTGTATGTTGCAGTGCACAAAAAAGACCTTTTTTAAAAGGTGAAGTTGCCATTTATTGCCAAGGCAAGTAATAATGTGCATAAAAATTTAGTGAGTTGCTTGCGGTGAGCATATAGTGAAAGAGTGCGTCTGGTACCATAATTTCTGGACCTGGGTGAGCTTGTTTTTAATACTCTCCACCAGCATTCAGAGGGTAGTGCACATGTATTAGACATATAAAGTGAAGGTTTGTGTCTGCAGACCAAAGACTTTGAAGAGAAATAAATCAGGGTGTAGATTGTAAAAAGATCATTACACTTTAATGAATTCAGTTAAAAAACAAAATACCCATGTAGACAATAAAGTGTGATGATCTTTTTACAATCTACACCCTGATTTATTTCTCTTCAAAGTCTTTGGTGTGCAGACACAAACCTTCGCTTTATATGTCTACTGCAAGTTCCTGTCAAGGGAGGACCGAGACGATCTCTAGCACCTGAAGAATGGCTGGTGAGTCCATTATCTCATACCTGGTGTATTGACTGTTAAATGGCGAGTTAGCACTGTTTTCTATTTAGTGCACATGTATGCAGAAGTCCATGATGGATTATTATGCTATGGTGTGGGTACGGGGCATGGTTTCAAGGATAAGAGAAAATCTGTATTATTAGTGGAATGGTTAGAACAGGAGAAATATCACTGTATTTCACTGTATTTAAAGGGATAGTAATACTTCGTTTTAACTTTATTTTATTTTGTAGGCATTAAAAAAACATGAAGAATGATATAAGTCTTATCTCTCAAACCTTTATGGTTTATGAGATATTCACAAGCAAAGTTCCCCTCCCCGCTCCTTTTACCTAGTGTAAGCCATCTCTTCTCAGATGTGGAATCCAGTCCATAGACCAGACAGATAACAGAAGGGGACAATTTTCTTTGTATGAAAACAATGAAAGCCCTTCCCCCCTTGACAAGTTTTTCAGCTTTTTCCCTTATCTTAATTGAAGATTGTCCCTCTCTGCAGTCTACCTGGGCACCTCCCTTCTGATCTGGTTGAACAGTGGGGGGATACTTTGTTTGTGAATATCTCTTAAACCATAAAGGTTTGAGAGATAAGACTTATATCGTTCTTCATGTTTTTTTAATGCCTACAAAATAAAATAAAGTTAAAACGAAGTATTACTATCCCTTTAAATCAATGGGAATTTGGAAAAATAGTACTTGTTCTCTATGGTTAAATTGGTTTGTCCTACAATTTTCATTTGTGCAAAATTCCTTAAATAGCTATAATTTTCAAATATCAGTTTAATAAAGTTTTGTTATCTGTGAAATATGAGTTTGAAGGAACTTTTACAAGTCAAATCAGGACAACTCTTTATGTCTCTATCTCTATTCTGGGAATACAAGTTAGAATCTTTTTAACGTATAAGCTTGTCATGATAAAGCAAAAATCAATTAAATGTTAGAAACCAATGATTAGTAGCTAACGATTGTTCATACAATGTATGTCACAGAAGCACTGGGTAAAAGATGATTTAAATTACATGTGACTGTTTAATCTCTTTGCCAACTTACTGTATTTTTTTTTTTTTGCAAACTAAATACTGATTTTTGATTAATTTTATGTTTATTTATATGCATGCCAGGTGCAATCACAGTTAGATTTATGCACTCAGCAAATAAGTTAAATACAAAGTACTGCATATGAACTGTCAGAAGCAACTTCAGAGCTTTAGCTATATGTCTCTGAGGAGAAGATGAACTTTAAACAACATCCCAATAGTTGTTTAGTTATATGTTAATGATATATTTCTGAAAGTGTTGGGATGAAATTATAATGAATCCTTGGGTAAATTAGTGTCAAAAGCTAATGTGAATTCTTAATCATGTCTGTGATCCCAGTGGAGTAGGAAGATTATTAAAGTAACACTGTACTTTATGGTTGGTCTACATTTATCACAAAAGAATATGATGTAAGGTTTAGAGTGAAATAAGACTCTGTAGTTTACAGTATTATAAATAAGCATGCCTTCCTTGATCTCTTTATAATTAGTGAATAAAGTTGAGTGAAATGCTTCTTTAATTTTGTCTTTCAATATAAAAAGAAGGCCCACTTACCTTCAGACATCAATCACAACATGTCCGATCTGAACAAGATAAAGAACATTTTTGGGCTGATCCTCCCTTTCCCCTGCTTAATCCCACTCCTCCCCAACATTCACTATCCACCCTTCTTCGTCTCTCTCCCTCACTCCCATCCCCATTCTCACTCACACTCTCTCCATTTCAATTTAAGACTCTCTCCTCCCTCTCCCACACTTCTATACTGGGCCCCCTGTCTCATATTCTGTTCCCAGTCCTGTAATTTCCCCATCTACCATTCTCCAGACACTCTACCATACTGTAACAACCAATGATCCATGTCTGAAATTATGTGCTGTCCTGCTGGATCAACTGAGCATGCTTTCTTGTCTAATCACAGTGCATGTCTTAATAGTTTGTCTAAAGACCTGATCTTTGTTTATGACTATCACATATTCTGCCTTAGAGACCTCAGACCACTGCACTGTCTGCCACCTGCTGCCCTCCTAGATCTCATCATTGTTACAGATTGACTTTGTATTATTATCCCTCCACTTCAACTGATGTCTCTTTCCATTCTATGCTCAAGTAGTATTGCTGAATTGGCTGTCACTGTACCTTAGGCCAGGCCTCTATACTCAATAGCATAAATTGTTATCTACACCCCATAGTATTAGGATATTTCCTATTAGTGGACATTCATGGTACTGCAGTGCTTACCAAGCTTGGTCAGCTACTCTTAAATTCATCAATCTGCTCATTGAAGAATGCCTTGGAGGTATTGCACTAAGACGTGATAAAGAGGTGACAAAGCAGAGATGACTTCTACAGTGTTATCACTTCTCCAGTTCCTATGTTATTCTATAGCGCCTATTCACCAAGATATCCAAAGCTGGAGATATTTTAATGCATTGGCTCCATAGAATAACATAAGACTTGGAAAAGCGATATCACTGGAGAAGTCACTCTCTGCTTTATCACCTCTTTATCACACCTTAGTGCATCTCCCCCTTGTATCTTTATATGTAATTTGACCAGATCACAATTTTAAAACAGAATGCTTATCTCATTTTGATTCTGCAAAAATGCTAATGAATGGGAAATTGTTTCTTTGTTTTGTGCATATGACCTGGTATGTGTGAAAACTTTCCTTATGTTAGTGGTCTTCAGGTTATATTTCACTATAATAATAGGCAAAATTTCATTTAATTTTAAAAAGTGGATTGGATGAAAATGTGCTTATTTCAACTGGTTTCAGTGTTTATACCTCCTTCATAATAGGCAGGTAATCTGTTCTCTGTTGAGCAGAGATTATAATTCCGGTAGCACAAATGAATTAGTTGGAAGCAGTTTGAAAAAGGAAGTTATAATAGAAATCACTACAGCATATGGATTAAACTTGTTTCTCAGAGTTTTGTATTATTTTCCTTGCTAATCTAGTTTCTCAGGAGTGAAATTAAGCTTTATTATTAAAATGTTTCAAATTGTAGGTATCAAAAATAGAATTCAATAAAAATACAGAACACTGAAAATGGGGAAAAATGTAAGAATATTAATACATTTGCTGGTAGATGTTGTAACCCTTTGAGAACCAGAGGGTATCCAACATATTTTGAAACAATGTGTTTTGGTCTAGAGGGTGTCCATTGCATTGTGATGGAACGTGAAGGACACCTTAGGGCCCTTGAAATGGATTTATCACACACTAGTTGTTAGTTTTACTAAAGATATGTATTTAATCTTCCTTTACCTGCACTTTTGTTTTTCAATTAAAGTAATGGTTTTAGAGTTTTTGGTTTAAAAGTTAGGGACTCTTTAACCCCAGCAGAACTGAGCTGTCTTACTTATGTGGTGCAGCCTGCAAAATGATTCCCATTTCCTGAAATCACATCACACCTGCTCACTCCACCTTCTGAGGCTGCCAGAACATGTAAGCTTTCACATAAAGGTTGAATAAACAAATATGGAGGGATAATCAGGTAAATAAGGACAAGGTGTATTATTCCACTGGGGTGAGAATTTAGGTTTCAAAATGCAGTGAACACAATCCAAATGTAGTGCATTGTTACAGCTACATAGCTAAGTAAAAACTTCCCCTTCAACCTCTTCTCCACCGTTGTGCTTCCACACTGAACAAAACCCACTTCTTGGAAAGGTTTCTAGTCACCACTGGTCAGGCCTGTGGTAAGAACATTGGTGGGTGGGACTGTGAGTGACCAGGAGACTGATGGAAGTGGCGATATAGAAAGAAAACACTAAATGGGCCTCACCTTTATTAGGGACCAGATTAAAGTTTCACTGGTCCCTTAAAAAGTAAAGCAACAAATGTACAAATGAAAAAATATATTTCTTTTCTTTCTGTTGCTACTTTGATAAGCATGTAAATAATTATAGCATTAAACATGTCTCAGTGTTTACATCATCCCTGGGAGACAGTTAATCCTTCATTGTTCAGATACTATATCTATTTACCCTCACCTATGGCTAATCAGAATGGTCTTCCTGTGCTCTCAGATCTACTTTTAGGTATGTATGTATGTATAGCTTTATTTTGATTAGGCTGAAGTCTGCTACTTTGGTCTCTGTTTTGATGCTTTCAATCACTTTGACTTCTGCTGGGTTTCAGAGAAGAATCTGGACATGTTCTATGTTACAGGCAAGCACCTTCACTTCTAATAGGATCTTGACTGGGTGGCACACTTACATTTCCCCTTTGCACTATATCATTATGAAATTGTTAACACTTGCCCTGCCACATGGTCATTCAAGTGACAGGCCTTCACTGAGTTTTTGTAAGAGTTAATTTTCCTAAAAACATCTTGGTTTAGACTAATGAGAAATTCACTAAGCTATTCAACCTCTTGCTCGGCTGGTCCTGGACAGTAGATTCCAGGGTTTCAAACTAACATATTAGTAAATATTTATATCTGCTCAACCTTTCTATTGAAGTAGCACCTTCCCTGAGTACCATAGCCAAGAAAGTCCACATGTTTAGTTATTAATTATTTTAAAATGTAAATATGTGGATTGATGTAAAACATACACACACACACACATATTTGTTAATGTATAGGCGCGTGTGTTTTTGTTCTAGTGTATATGTATGTGTAGGAATATATTTAAATTATAAATCAATGGACAATTATTTTACTTTTGTTTTGTGTATTGCTCTCACAAGCTTTCCCCAATATATATATGTATAAAAGTATAAATTGATATGTAGACTGATATACTGATATGTAAGAATGCACTCACATACTGAAGTTTGCCCTTCTTTTGCTGATGACTACACAAAACACATAAGCCCATTTATCAGAAAGGTATCTTCTGGTATCCTTCTAATGCAAGATAGTGTAAAAATTAACATTTCGCAAGGGACAGGAAGCTGTTGCTTGAAAAATCTTGGTTGAATGACAATATGGAGAAGGACAGATATGGAAAAGGGCAGAGACAGTAGTTTAGATAGCGGGAGAGTGTTTTAGATGGGATGACCTAGAGGGAAATATGGGTGCACAGGCAGTACTGCATATGGAAAAGACAGTGACATGGGTGAAATAGATGGAGTACCCATAGTGCACTGCATTACATGCAAGATCAACAGTGATTCAGCTTAAAAATTGGCTGGAAAGTTGATGCAATAAAGTGTATCATTTATTTCTAGTTTATAAACTGAATTCTTAGAATGATAGATATGCTGTTTATTGCTTGCATACATTGTATCATTTTAAACATTGGTACAATATATTTTTGAATGTATCATATAACTTTTTTGAGTGCCAGAGAGGATATGCATACTCTCTGGCACTCAAACGGGGATATTCACTAAGCAGAGATAAAGAGGTGATATTGATAAAGAGGAGATGACTTCTCCAGTTTATCACTTCTCCAGTTCCTGTTATTCTATAGAGTATATGCACTGAGATCTCCAAAGTTGAAGAAATCTTACTGAAAAGGCTCCATAAAATAGGAAATGGAGAAGTGATAAACTGGAGAAATCATCTCCACTTTATCACCTCTTTTTCACTGCTTAGTGAATCTCCCACAAAGAGTTTTTAATCCACATTCATGCTATATATCTGAAGTTGCAGACATATCTACCAGTCATTGCAAACCATTGGAACTGCAGCTCAAAGTGTACTCCCCTACTTTTGAACTGATAATATTTGGCTACCTGAGCTGTGCATATCTAACAAAGGGGTTAAAGTAAAAATAACTATACCTAATAATAGCCCCACTTACCTTACTATGGACCAGGAAATCCTAATGGCCCGTATGAATTATTACCCTGCAGCTTCGTTTAAAAGATATCTTCAATCACTCCTGGATGATGTCACATCCATGTAGAAAGACATGACATTTGCAGGCATTTTTTTCCATAAAGAACTCTACTTAACTACTTAACCCTTTAACGAAGCAATGCTTTGCATACCCTTTGGTCCTTAAATGGTTAATATTACTTAGTGCAGAGGGTAGAATCGGTTTCCTGCAGTCCTTCTAGCAACTGTCATGTCCGCCTCTATGGACATGATATCCAAGGTTGATTGAAGATGTAATTTCTAGAACAAAGACACCAGGGCAAAATGTGTCAGGGCCATTAGGATTTTCTGCCCATGGTAGGGTAAGTGTGTAGAGTATATTATCAAGAGATGAATTTCTCCTTTAAATGGAAATTGTCACCTGAGACAAGAAGCAGCTGTCATGTCTGTATCCATGGACATTACAACTCAGGATTGATTGAAGGTGTCATCTATTGAACAAAGACACAAGACTGAAATTCATAGGGGCAATAAAGATGTTATGGTCATAGTACGTTATGTGGAGTGATATTGTTGGGAGGTATTACTTTTCCTTTAATACTTTGAGTGCTAGAGAGGTATCCAACACATTGCAAAGCACTCAAACAGTTAAACCCTCTAGAGACCAAAAAATGTTATAGATTTTCTTTCACCCCCTTTATGTCAATTCTACATTGATTTTACGGTTTTCAATTAATGGTGCTAATCCTAAACTATTGTTTTAACACACCTATATTAGAACCATGTCCTTTCTCCACGTTGAAAGCATTCATACTAAACTGTCAGTGTTTTCATTGTAAATCCAGAACTACGCTGTAAATCTTCTTGTGCCTCTGAGCAGTTTTAAAGCCAGACTCAAACCAGAAAGGAATAAAGTATACTCATTAAAGAAACTACATTTGACAAATGTTGATACCAGTATATATAAGGTGGCTGGCTCATCGTCAATGATACATATCTGTCTAAAATCATTGAATTAAAAGTAGCCATGCAAAACTAGGTTTCTGTAAAATATCTAGATTTATTATGCTGTGAATACCAAAAGTAATATATTTTAATCAATTGTCTCCCTATACAAAGCAATAAACCTGCAGATTAAGCAGGCTTGATTCTGGAATAATTTCCACTTTAGATTTCATTCTAAAAGCCTTATTTAACATTTTCAGTGACAGTTGCATTGAATATTTACCCATGAAAAATGACTAGACATTAAAAGACAATAAATTTCTCGAAAACCCTCACCTTGCATATAGAGCATATAAAATACATTTCAGACTGAGCAGGATAGTGCTGATGAACGCTGAAACAGAAAAGAATTCTGAACTCAAATCATTCATCACTAGACATTTCCATTAACACTTTGAAGCTGATTTAAATCTTTTAGAGAGGTATCCAACACATTGCAACTTAATGCATTGCTTACCATTCCTGTACTCAAAGGGTTTATGATTAAAACTGGAACAATTCTTGAGCAAAACAGCACCATAGGGGACAAATAAAATGTAATTTGCTTGAAATGGGACTTTGAACCCCTTGAATGCCAAATGGCTCTCCAATGCATCGCAAGTCGGATGGAGTACATGCTTATGCCCTATAATGTTCATAGACATAAGCATCCCAATGATAAGTGACTAAGATGACTACCTCTCTTCTTCTCAAGATTCTGACAACATGATTCAATTGGTTTCTTGATTAATTAAAAAGAAAAAAGCAAAACAAAAAAAAGAATGAGATCACATGAGGCTCCAACTCCCTCGTCTTCTTCTTGCTGATAGATTTTATCCATCAGCGGTGATTTTTGGATACCGAGGCTTGAGCCTCATTACTCAATCTTCTCGGGTTGGGTATGTAGTCATGGGTTTGGATTCTTCTTGGTCTGTGTGGACTTGTCACAGATGGGCTGGTTTCACACGGTGTTCGCTGTGACTTTTGCTTACATTGTTACACTAAGTAGAGCACAAACTGGAAAGGTTATGGTGGGGAAAAAAGGGAATGAAAACCCCTTCCACCTGAAATTGGTGGGTGGTAGATACAATGTTAAACAAAAATTTGACACACCAGTCAAGCCATAAGACTTGCTTTTCCCACAGAAATCTCACATTTGCAGCATTGTTACTACTGCAAGGTATTCTGGGTAGGCATAGGCAAATAAGTTTAACAAGTAATCACCTTTTTGCCTCAGATTCCATTTTGTAACTACAACTATTTTACCCTCTGAGTGCGCTGCAATGCGTTACATATCCCTCTGGCACTCAAAAGGCTAAGGGCCAGAGGGGTGTGCAACACTTTTCTTCACAATGGGTTGAGTACACCTGTTTCTATAAAGGGTTAAAGGAGCAGTAAAACAATGCATTGTGTACCCCTCTGGCACTCAGAAGGTTAAGTTCTATCCTCCTATATAATAATTTGCTAAGTGTGTGCTTGTCAGAAGCCGTCATGCGCAGTACAGACTGCCCACTCTGTGGCTGATAGCCGAAGGTGCGGTCTGAATTTGGAGAGCCCCACTCCGTATCAGCCGCAGCACGGGCAGTCTCTACTGTGCATGACTGGGTGGCACTGTGGCCTGTGTACACGGGCTCTTCAACTAGTTTATGATATTCTGTTTCAGTTAGAGTGACAGCAAAATGGGGAGGGATGGTTCTGAGGCGAAAGTTCCGCTTTAATCTATTGGCCAGCTCATACAGAAAGAAGATCTGGAACAATTCAGGGGCACACCAACTCAACCATAAGAGACAAATGAAAAACATTACCATTGAATGGGCGAGCAATGCTGATTGAAGATTGTCCCTCTCTGCAAGCCACCTGGACGCCACCTTTCTGTTCTGAGGTGAGCAGTGTTACATCAGTAAAAGGGACGGGAGGGGGATACTTTATCATTCAATTACTCTTGAACTACATCTCTGACAGAATTGAAATAACACTCTCCATGGCCCAGATACTATGAAGATGAATTGGAGCTGCTTTTATAATGAAACATTACTATCCCTTTAAAGCCACAATCTAAGGCAAAACTTGTAAAGTAGAAGGGAAAATAACCATTAACATGAATATGTTACTGATCACTGACGTTCCTTGTCTTATCTGTAAAGAAGTCTTTGTAACAAAAGTACAAAAAAAAAAAGACATCCATTTGAAAGAGGTCACTTTCATATGAATCCTTTGTTTTGGATCAGATACCAAGTGATTAAATACATTACTCAAGAGCATAGACAATGTTTCCTTAACCCTTTGCATGCCATAGATGTATCCAGCACATTGTGTTGCTATAGGATGGATATCTCTATGGTTCTCAAAAGGTTAAAGGAATAGTAATACTTCGTTTTAACTTGATTTTATTTTGTAGGCATTAAAAAAACATGAAGAACGATATAAGTCTTATTTCTCAAACCTTTATGGTTTGAGAGATAGTCACAAGTAAAGTTTCCCCCTCCCGCCCCTTTTACCTAGTGTAAGCCATCTCCATACCTGGGAATTTCCAGTTGAGGGCTACCCAGAGGGTAGTCCTCTGTCCACCAGGGGGTGACAAAAATGACGCTAATCGCGTCAAAAAGGGGCGGGGCTTGCCGCGAGTGAGAGGGGACTTAACCCTTTGAGTGCCAGAGTGGTACGGAATGCATTGCAAAGCAATGCATTCCTTACCACTCTGGCACTCAGAGGGTTAAAGGTGTCACACAGAAGGCTGGGGACCGAGGAACAGCGGGAGAAAAGGCAGATGTGGCAGAGTTTCAATAGAAACTCTCCACATCCGGAGGAATCTGCCTCTGCCCCGGAGACCCGGTAAAGTTCTGTCAGAACCGGAGTCTCCGGGGCAAATCCGGAGAGTTCCCAGGTATGGCCATCTCTTCTCAGATGTGGAATGCAGTCTATAGACCAGACAGATAACAGAAGGGGACACTCTTATTCCTATGAAAACAATGATAGTCCTGCCCCCCTTGACAAGCTTTTCAGGTTTTTCCCTTATCTTAATTGAAGGTTGTCCCTCTGTGCAGTCTACCTGGGCATCTCCCTTCTGATCTGGCTGAGCAGTGTTACATCAGTAAAAGGGGCGGGAGGGGGATACTTTGTCATTGAATTACTCTTGAACTACAACTCTGACAGAATTGAATTAACACTCTCCAAAGTCCAAATACTATGATGATTAATTAGAGATGTTTTTATTATGAAACATTACTATCCCTTTAAAGCCACAATCTAAGGCAAAACTTGTAAAGTAGAAGGGAAAATAACCATTAACATGAATATGTTACTGATCACTGACGTTCCTTGTCTTATCTGTAAAGAAGTCTTTGTAACAAAAGTACAAAAAAAAAGACATTCATTCGAAAGAGGTCACTTTCATATGAAGCCTTTGTTTTGGATCAGATACCAAGTGATTAAATACATTACTCAAGGGCATAGACAATTAAGGTAACTTCATCAATTAGAACTTTGTTATGTGATAGTTCAGACTCCAAATTACAATACCGATTTTTCAGTGACTATGACAACCTGTCATGTAAAGATATGATCAATGATCATTTCAAAAGAATAAAGACAAAGAATACTTTCTCTGAAAAATATAAAAGATATTTAGCATTAATGATATATTATTCACTCTGAATTCAAGATTTATCAAAGGAGGATTCTTCTTTTACAGTTAATCATTAAAATTGAAAAGGCATAACGTGAAATTATTTATGAATGGTGATTAATTAATTAATTAATTAATTAAATTAATTAATTAAAAAAGCTTAGAAAGGTTCTTGAACGCTGCCAAGTCTTTAATTCCATTCCATTGGGGTAGCACTGTTTACCCAACACTACAAGAATGGCTATCCAAGACAAAGCAGTACTTCGAAATGGAACAACTCCTTTCGTTTCCTCCCATACCTTGGCCACACCTACCTTCATGGACTATATTGTTTGATTATGTTGCAACTCTGAACCCCACATGTAACTGATCACCTCCTCACACCCTCTGCTCCCTCTGCTCTACATGGTTCTCCTGACCCTTATGCTGTGCTCCCATCCTCTCTCCTGGGTCACCCTCAAACCTTGTTCATCTGACTCATCTCCATTACAAACTTGGTGCTCCAGGTGAGGTTGATGTGCTCTGGTTGGCTTGGGTTGGTGGCATTGGGCGCTTGGTTGTTGCTCCAACCCACTGAGAAGACCTGACACATTTACCCCCCCACACCTCCTTTTGCACCTTTTTTTTTTCTCTTACTACCTTAGCACCACCTTGACTTACATCAGCACCCTGTGAGACTCTACATTAAAGCCACTAACAGAACAATCCATTTCACCACTCCCACATCCCTGCTCCTTCACCACCATTTGACATCCTTAAAGCTTACATGTCCACCACATTTTGAACAGTTATCACAGTTCCCCTAATATCCCCCCCCCCCACTGCTACCACTGCTAATGTGCAACCCTTTACCCTTTCTTCGACTTCCCTTCTAGCTCAGTTGCTAATGTTGCTATGATTATGTTACTGGTAATATTTGTTATTACTTGATGAGAGTTTTACAATACCTCATTTGTAACATTGTATGTCTATACCTTTGCATTTGCTTTCTTTCTACAAAAAAGCTTAAAAAAAGAGCTTAGAAAGGTTAGCTGACATGATCTGGGACTTTAAAGGATCAAATATTAACCTTTTAAGTACTCTTATGCCATATGTGCATGGGCTTTTAGCCATTGGGACTTTTATATTTATCACTGCCTGCATGAGACGGTTCACTACCAAAATGTTGCACACTACTGTGCGTCCAACTAAACAGAGCATTAACCATGTTGCCGGGATGAAAAGAGCAACATGAGAATCTCTCCAGCATCAAAAGGGAGAATCTCACCAGAGAATGAGAATCAGAATCTAGCCAGCATCAAAAGGGAGAGATTATCATGTTGCAGGCTTAAGCATCACTCATTTGAGAGCTCTCATGAACATAAACATACGTTGGTGATATCTGAGTACCTGCATGAACATAAACATACCTTACTGATATGTGTTTAGGCATAGGTGGACTATAGAAATGTCACCATCAAGTCACAACAGTTCTGTGTGTATCCCACTCCCCTTCCCCTCAGTGTCCGTGGGAAAAGTATATAAGAATTTACTCCAGGCTTAAAATGTATTTTTTTTATTTTTAAGTAATATGTGACGTTTTATTATATACGTTAAATTATTTTTGGCATAGAGTTTATTTTTTTTAATGATTATTTATTTAAGGTATTTCTGAATTCAATTAAAAAAAAAAAAGTGATGGAAAATATTAGGACACAGAGAGGAAGAAAGCTCTGGAAGAATAAACTGTTAACCAAGTTTAACACACTGAATTATGACTTAAACTGTAACAAGAAATGTATATCACATCATCCATTCAAGATAAAAAAAATTGTGTTCCCTTTGGATGTTAGCTGCACTTCTCATTGTATTGTGCACCCCTCTGGTGTTTGTAAGGTTAAGATAATTAATCTTGTTTGCATTTTCTAGTTCACGTCATTAAGCTGATACACAGACTAGAGTTTAATTTACAGCCCACACTGAGTACACACATTCTGCTAAAGGAATTTTACCCTTGGGTTATGAAGATGTATCCAATACACTGTGCTGCAGTGTGGTAGATGGCTGCCTCTCTGTCAGACAAGGGGTTGATGTTAAAACTACGTGTATACTTTTTAAAGTCATGTATTGTGCATTCAGTCTTCATTCTTATTATGTGTGAAGAAGAGACCTAGTTGTCTTGAAATCTTGTATTCAAAGCCACTCAGTTAGCCTATAAAGGTATCATTTTTACTCTACTACTCTCCTGCATTCTCTTCATCCATTACTGTCTGGGTGTAGTTTGGTGTCTTAAATGCACTGAACCTTTTAGTAAATTGGATGCACCTTTTGTTATTCCTGAGGGCTTGAGTGCAGGCCAGTCTGAGTCTAAGGTAACAGTGGCCTCTGGGATCAAGACAAGCGTTCACCAGGCCTAGGTCCTTAGAAAAAGAGCTATTTCATTTTTGGGTAATGACAGTTGTGCAAGGCCACAGCTGAGGCCATTTTTTTGGAGCAAAGTCCTCCGGGTGAGAGTGTCTGTGCAAGGACATTTTTGTTTCCTTTATACTATCCTTTCTGCAATTAAAGGGACACTAATGTTCCGTAAAATATAGTCTTGTTTGTAGCAATGAAAAAATTAACTTATATGGTACATATCCTATCTTCTTGTCCTCCACATTCTCCTTCATTGAGGTGGCAGCTGATAATGTTGCTGCTACTGCCTCAGATTCAGCACTGCAACTAGGATCAGGAGTATTGCTATTGCTGGCAAGTCCTAGTCCTAGTCCAGCATCACTTGTTGACCCCATTCCCACTGTGTCTACGGTGGTCTGTGGCACACTAGCCTGCTCCTCAGCATTCTGCTGCCCTTGCAACTCAGCATCAGAAGGAATTAGAGCAGTTGCAAATGGTAGTGGTGATGCCCATCCTCATCCTTGTCTCCCATTCCTTCTCAGTTTCTGCTAAAAAGGCCATCAATGTATCTTCCACCCCAGCTTTTCCAGCATCATCATCATCATCACCACCACCACTAGTCCCTACATGCTGTTGTTGCTGTTGCTCTATTCCAAACATCTCACTGCTGCTTGGAGGAGATGATGAGCAATGTGACAGAGGGTTCCCTAATTTCACACTTGACATTTCTTTTTGACCTGAAGAAGAAGGCAGACTAGCACTAGCAGCAGTAGCAGCAGGCACAGGCAGCTGATCTGTGCTCCTGCTGGTGGTGGTGGTGGTGTTCATTCTGAACCAGCTCTCTTCCCCCAACACCAGTTCTGGGGCTAGATTGTATTGCAGGTGCAAAATGTTAACATTTTCCTATTGAAGTCTATGGAGAAAACTGGAGATAAAAGCAGAGATAAAATTAGCACTTGTAATAGAATTTAGCCCCTGGCCTCTTCAGGATCATATTCCACCTGGACACTGTAGTGAAGGGAAGGTGAGGAGGACTCCCAGAGCTAGAGGAATGGTGTGGGTTCCCTTGACTGCTAGTCTGGATGCTCTCAAATGTTTCTCCTACCACTCCGGCTGCTTCACCATGACTGCTACTGATACTAACACCAACCACATCAAGTTCATCCACAAAGACTTCCTCCTCAGTCTCACAGTCACTAGTAATAGGAAAATATTGCTGATTACCCCCTCCTTCACTCCTAACGCTAACAAGCTGCTGGACCTTAGTAGGTGTAGTACTAGCAGGACTGTTTGAGAATGGCAAGTGTGATTTAGGGTTCCTTGCTGTCACACTTGACATCATTTTCTCCCCCCCCCCCCCGAGCACTACAAGACACACTAGCAGGAAAAGTATTGGTGGCAGCAGGATCAGCACTGGCAGCAAGTACAGCACTGGTGGTAGCAGGGGCAGTATATCTGGCAGCAGGTACAGTAATGGTGGTTGCAGGTACAGCACTGGTGGTTGCAGGTACAGCACTGGTGGCAGGTACATTGTTGGTGGCAGCATGGGCAGCACGTCTGGCAGCAGGTACAGCACGTCTGGCAGCAGGGGCAGCATGTCTGGCAACAGGTACAGCAATGGTGGCTGCAGGTACAGCAATGGTGGCACTGGCAACAGGGGCAGCACATTTTTAGAAGGCACAGGCAGATGTCCTGTCCTGCTCTCACTACTACCACCCTTTTCTCCCTTCATTCCCATTCCCTTTTCTCCCTCCCCTCCCCTTTGTCCCTCCCTTCTGATTCCCTTTTCTCCCTCCCTTCCCATTCTCTTTTCTCCCTCCTTTACCATTACATTTCCCAAGATCCCTTGGGGTGATTTAGGGGGACTGGACAGGATTGGTTCAGTACTGCTAGTTACTTACTCCTTGTCCTCCTCAGACTCAGTGGACACATAATAAGGGTCCTTCCAGTTCCATCTTTTGCTGCTTATAGTGATAGCAGTCACTATGGGCGTCTCCTGCCTCAATTTGCCAAAATGTTACAGCAGCACAGCATGTCTATCTTGCTTTGTAGCTGCTTCTATTGTGGCTGCCTTCCACAAAATATTTTACAGCGGAAATGAGAAAACAACGTAAATCAATGGGAGGACACTTTCTTGCCAATGAGCAAAATGGCGAAAAATTTTGGTCCATGGACGAAAAATGCGAACATTTTTATCACTAGTTTTAAAGCAGATTTTCCACAAAACAAGCAGACAGCAACATGGTTTTTGTGAAATTTCTTGCCGGATCATGGTGGCAAATTTTGCCCATCCCTAGTATTTAGTCCTAAGGCACTCAAAAGAAGTCTATCGCAATGTAGGAGATAGTCAATAAAGTGAATCCCCTCCTTGGACCAAGTGAGGAAGGCATTTTGTGAAGTGCCAGGTGGAAACGCAAGATTACCGTAAAGAGGTAAGATCCTTGAATTAGGAGCAAAGAAGTCAGGGTTGCAAGCCCTGGCAGCACAGAAGATATCTAATTGAAATGAGATCACTGATAAACGGGTAGAAGACATAAGTGTAGGGCATTTCGGGTGCCATAAGAGGCTAGGGAGAGAAAAAGGTGCAACTGAGTCACTCTCAATAGTCACCACTCTGCGGATGGCCATGAGTCTCAGATCAGTGAAGTAACTGTCTAAGGTGATTGGCAAGGATATACTTGTAGAGTCAGGAACCACTAATCCACCCAAGCGTAGGGATTTCATAAGGATTGCCCTAGCAATTTGGGGTTTCCAACCTTTCAAAATAAAATGAAAGACTGCAGACTGAAATTCATTCAAGGAGGATAAAGGTACCCAGTCCAGAAGAGTCTGAAAATACCATAATAACTTGGGAAGAATGTTCATCATAAGTCAAATCGTAAGTGTGGGGTAGCATGTTGTGGGGCAACATAGGGAACATCATTAACTGTGTGGTGGCAGCATATGTTGAATTTTAACTGTGGGTTAGTATTGTGGGGCAACATAGGGAACATCACCATTGTTTGTTATCCCTGCATACACTGACATCCCCAGCCTTGTTCCTGTGCGAAGGTTGGCCAGACAGTGTACATCTGTTGCTACCAGTTAGCAAGGAATTAAGTCTGGGGGGATAGGCAGTGTACATGGGGTACTATGGCTACCAGTGGATAAGGGAAGAAGACTGTGGGGGCAGCATGTATGCACAAATCCCCATAGACATTGCCTGACCCCCAGCCTTGTTCCATTGGCAGTGTATGTAGTTTTCAAACATTTTGGATCCTTTGGTTTCACACAAACCAATGCTTTTAACCCCTTGAATGCTATGCACAAAGCAATGCATTGGAGACCTCTCTAGCATTCAAGAGGTTAAGCTGCAGTCAATATCAAATATTAAAAATATTAAAATATGTTCAGTGGAACCCTTTGTACTTCTTAAAAGAATCATGAGGTTCCAAGAAAGGCAGCTACAAAACCCACTGCTATGTAGTGCAGTTGCATTGCTCCAGAATTCCAATCCTGTGCTTGATGTATAAGATCCATAGTTTAAAGGGATAGTAATACTTGGAAATAATTGTATTTTATATTGTAGCCCTTAAAAAAAACATGAAAAATGATATAAGTCTTATCTCCCAAAGCAAAGTTTCCCCCTTGAGTGACGTCACTGCGCTAGCTGTCAGATTTGGAATCCGGTCCAAAGACCGGCCGTGGCTCTCCAGAAGTGCCGAGATCATGATCTTTAAAAAGAATTTCTTCATTGGAATGGTCTACAAAGTGTGCTTGCAAGCCAGGCACACTTTGTACACAGTTCCAATTAAGTAGTTCTTTTTAAAGATTGTGAACCTGGTACTGCTAAAGAGCTGCCGGTTGATCTGTGGACCGGATTCCAAATATGTCCACTAGATGGCAGACTTGGTTGAAACAGCCAGGAAAAGAGAACTTTATTTTACTTGTGAATATCTCCCAAACCATAAAGGTTTGGGAGTTAAGACTTACATCATTTTTAAGGGCTGCAATATAACATAAAATTATTTTCAAGTATTACTATCCCTTTAATTTAATGTTTTGACTATCAGGTGGGTATCCAACACATTGCTTTAAAATGTGCTGTATCCCCCAGCACTCAAAGGGTTAATACCTTGAACACTAGAGTGGTTTTACTGCATATTGCAAGATAATATATGAGAAAAAATATCCCTATAGCATACGAGGAGTTAATTGTAAACTATCACTGTTGAATTATTGCACTCTTTAACTTTGGGCTTTTGACATGTTGGTTTTGGTACTTTGTTGCACTTAATTAGGGCTCCAGTGACTCACACATCAGTTAAATATTTGGATCTCTTCCCGGATTTTCTGCGTAAAATGCAACAGAGGAATACACAGAGGTGTTTTTGTGAATAATATAAAAAGACAAGGGAAGTTTCCATCAAGATATGTAAAAGGATATAATGAAACCAAAATAAAAGGACATTGATTTTACAAGTAGTTGAAAATTACTCCCTTTTTGCCCTCTGGACAGAGTTTGCACTAGTTTTACATTTCTGAGTTAAAAAATAATTTTATGTGACAGGTGTATGGATTCAGTAAAAACCTTTAGCAGTATTATAGTGTACAGCAAATCATTTTGTAGCATTGTATTAATGGGTAAAGTAAAACATACAGATAACTGTATGAGCTATATATATATAGTAAAAATCTTAGGGCTCAATTCAGTTAGCATAGTCAGGAAAATCTAAGTACCTTTGGCATACCTCTCAAGTGTCCCTCTTAAGGACCCAAATCCCTCTGTCCCTCGTTCCCTCACTGGTGTCCCTGTGTTTAGGAGATCCGACTGTGTGGTGTGTATATAAGTGTATCACCCTGGTTTCCCTGTATTTAGGAGATCAGACTGTGTGGTGTGTATAGAAGTGTATCACCCTGGTGTCCCTGTGTTTAGGACATCAGACTGTGTGGTGTGTATATCAGTGTATCACCCTGGTGTCCCTGTGTTTAGGAGATCAGACTGTGTGGTGTGTATAAAAGTGTATCACCCTGGTGTCCCTGTGTTTAGGAGATCAGACTGTGTGGTGTGTATAGAAGTTTATCACCCCGGTATCCCTGTGTTTAGGAGATTAGACTGTGTGCTGTGTGTATATAAGTGTATCACCCTGGTGTCCCTGTGTTTAGGAGATCAGACTGTGCGGTGTGTATATAAGTGTATAACCCTGGTGTTCCTGTGTTTAGGAGATCAGACTGTGTGTTTTGTATATAAGTGTATCACCCAGGTGTCCCTGTGTTTAAGAGATCAGACTGTGTGGTGTGTATATAAGTGTATCACCTTGGTGTTCCTGTGTTTAGGAGATCAGACTGTGTGTTGTGTATATAAGGTATCACCCAGGTGTCCCTGTGTTTAAGAGATCAGACTGTGTGGTGTGTATAGAAGTGTATCACCCTGGTGTCCCTGTGTTTAGGAGATCAGACTGTGTGGTGTGTATAGAAGTGTATCACCCTGGTGTCACTGTGTTTAGGAGATCAGACTGTGTGGTGCGTATAGAAGTGTATCACCCTGGTGTCCCTGTGTTTAGGACATCAGACTGTGTGATATGTATAGAAGTGTATCACCCTGGTGTTCCTGTGTTTAGGAGATCAGACTGTGTGGTGTGTATATAAGTGTATAACCCTGGTGCCCCTGTGTTTAGGAGATCAGACTGTGTGGTGTGTATATAAGTGTATCACCCTGGTTTTCCTGTATTTAGGAGATCAGACTGTGTGGTGTGTATAGCAGTGTATCACCCTGGTGTCCCTGTGTTTAGGACATCAGACTGTGTGGTGTGTATATCAGTGTATCACCCTGGTGTCCCTGTGTTTAGGAGATCAGACTGTGTGGTGTGTATAGAAGTGTATCACCCTGGTGTCCCTGTGTTTAGAAGATCAGACTGTGTGGTGTGTATAGAAGTTTATCACCCCGGTATCCCTGTGTTTAGGAGATTAGACTGTGTGGTGTGTGTATATAAGTGTATCACCCTGGTGTCCCTGTGTTTAGGAGATCAGACTGTGCGGTGTGTATATAAGTGTATAACCCTGGTGTTCCTCTGTTTAGGAGATCAGACTGTGTTTTGTATATAAGTGTATCACCCAGGTGTCCCTGTGTTTAAGAGATCAGACTGTGTGGTATGTATAGAAGTGTATCACCCTGGTGTCCCTGTGTTTAGGAGATCAGACTGTGTGGTGTGTATAGAAGTGTATCACCCTGGTGTCACTGTGTTTAGGAGATCAGACTGTGTGGTGCGTATAGAAGTGTATCACCCTGGTGTCCCTGTGTTTAGGACATCAGACTGTGTGATATGTATAGAAGTGTATCACCCTGGTGTTCCTGTGTTTAGGAGATCAGACTCTGTGGTGTGTATATAAGTGTATAACCCTGGTGCCCCTGTGTTTAGGAGATCAGACTGTGTGGTGTGTATATAAGTGTATCACCCAGGTGTCCCTGTGTTTAAGAGATCAGGCTGTGTGGTGTGTATATAAGTGTATCAGCCTTGTGTCCCTGTGTTTAGGAGATCAGACAGTGTGTGTGTGTATAAGTGTATCACCTCTGTGTCCCTGTGTTAAGGAGATCAGACTGGTGTGTATATAAGTGTATCACCCTGGTGCCCCTGTGTTAAGGAGATCAGACTGTATGGTGTGTATATAAGTGTATCCCCATGGTATCCCTGTGTTTAAGAGATCAGACTGTGTGGTGTGTATATAAATTTATCACCCTGGTGTCCCTGTGTTTAGGAGATCAGACTGTGTGGTGTGAATATAAGTGTGTCACCCTGGTGTCCCTGTATTTAGGAGATCAGACTGTGTGGTGTGTATATAAGTGTATCACCCTGGTGTCCCTGTGTTTAGGAGATCAGACTGTGTGGTGTGTATATAAGTGTATCACCCTGTTGTCCCTGTGTTTAGGAGATCAGACTGTGTGGTATGTATATAAGTGTATCACCCTGGTGTCCCTGTGTTTAGGAGATCAGACTGTGTGATGTGTATATAAGTGTATCACCCTGGTATCCCTGTGTTAAGGAGATCAGACTGTATGGTGTTTATATAAGTGTATCACCATGGTATCCCTGTGTTTAAGAGATCAGACTGTGTGGTGTGTATATAAGTTTATCACCCTGGTGTCCCTGTGTTTAGGAGGTCAGACTGTGTTGTGTGTATATAAGTGTATCACCCTGGTGTCCCTGTGTTTAGGAGATCAGACTGTGTGGTGTGAATATAAGTGTGTCACCCTGGTGTCCCTGTATTTAGGAGATCAGACTGTGTGGAATGTATATAAGTGTATCACCCTGGTGTCCCTGTGTTTAGGAGATCAGACTGTGTGGTGTGTATATAAGTATATCACCCTGGTGTCCCTGTGTTTAGGAGATCAGACTGTGAGGTGTGTATAAACGTGTATCTCCCTGGTGTCCCTGTGTTTAGGAGATCAGACTGTGTGATGTGTATAGAAGTGTGTCACCCTGGTGTCCCTGTGTTTAAGAGATCAGACTGTGTTGTGTATATAAATGTATCACCCTGGTGTCCCTGTGTTTAGGCGATCAGACTGTGTGGTGTGTATAGAAGTATATCACGCTGGTGTTCCTGTGTTTAGGAGATCAGACTGTGTGGTGTGTATAGAATATATCACCCTGGTGTCCCTGTGTTTAGGAGATCAGACTGTGTGGTGTGTATATAAGTGTATCACCCTGGTGTCCCTGTGTTTAGGAGATCAGACTGTGTGGTGTGTATAGAAGTATATCACCCTGGTGTCCCTGTGTTTAGGAGATCAGACTGTGTGGTGTGTATATAAGTATATCACCCTGGTGTCCCTGTGTTTAGGAGATCAGACTGAGTGCTCTGTATATAAGTGTATCACCCTGGTGTCCCTGTATTTAGGAGATCAGATTGTGTGGTGTGTATATAAGTGTATCACCCTGGTGTCCCTGTGTTTAGGAGATCGGACTGTGGTGTGTGTATATAAGTGTATCACCCTGGTGTCCCTGTGTTTAGGAGATCAGACTGTGTGGTGTGTATAGAAGTGTGTCACCCTGGTGTCCCTGTGTTTAAGAGATCAGACTGTGTGGTGTGTATAGAATATATCACCCTGGTGTCCCTGTGTTTAGGAGATCAGACTGTGTGGTGTGTATATAAGTGTATCACCCTGGTGTCCCTGTGTTTAGGAAATCAGACTGTGTGGTGTGTGTATATAAGTGTATCACCATGGTGTCCCTGTGTTTAGGAGATCAGACTGTGTGGTGTGTATATAAGTGTATCACCCTGGTGTCCCTGTGTTTAGGAGATCAGACTGTGTGCTGTGTATATAAGTGTATCACCCTGGTGTCCCTGTGTTTAGGAGATCAGACTGTGTGCTGTGTATATAAGTATATCACCCTGGTGTCCCTGTGTTTAGGAGATCAGACTGAGTGCTCTGTATATAAGTGTATCACCCTGGTGTCCCTGTATTTAGGAGATCAGATTGTGTGGTGTGTATATAAGTGTATCACCCTGGTGTCCCTGTGTTTAGGAGATCGGACTGTGGTGTGTGTATATAAGTGTATCACCCTGGTGTCCCTGTGTTTAGGAGATCAGACTGTGTGGTGTGTATATAAGTGTATCACCCTGGTGTCCCTCTGTTTAGGAGATCAGACTGTGTGGTGTGTACAGAAGTGTATCACCCTGGTGTTCCTGTGTTTAGGAGATCAGACTGTGTGGTGTGTATATAAGTGTATCACCCTGGTGTCCCTGTGTTTAGGAGATCAGACTGTGTGGTGTGTATAGAAGTGTATCACCCTGGTGTTCCTGTGTTTAGGAGATCAGACTGTGTGGTGTGTGTATAAGTGTATCACCCTGGTGTCCCTGTGTTTAGGAGATCACACTGTGTCGTGTGTATAGAAGTGTATCACCCTGGTGTCCCTGTGTTTAGGAGATCAGACTGTGTGGTGTGTATAGAAGTGTATCACCCTGGTGTCCCTGTGTTTAGGAGATCAGACTGTGTGGTGTGTATATAAGTGTATCACCCTGGTGTCCCTGTATTTAGGAGATCAGACTGTGTGGTGTGTATAGAAGTGTATCACCCTGGTGTCCCTGTGTTTAGGAGATCAGACTGTGTGGTGTGTATATAAGTGTATCACCCTGGTGTCCCTGTGTTTAGGCGATCAGACTGTGTGGTGTGTATATAAGTGTATCACCCTGGTGTCCCTGTGTTTAGGAGATCAGACTGTGTGGTGTGTATATAAGTGTATCACCCTGGTGTCCCTGTGTTTAGGAGATCAGACTGTGTGGTATGTATATAAGTGTATCACCCTGGTGTCCCTGTGTTTAGGAGATCAGACTGAGTGGTGTGTATATAAGTGTATCACCCTGGTGTCCCTGTGTTTAGGAGATCAGACTGTGTGGTGTGTATATAAGTGTATCACCCTGGTGTCCCTGTGTTTAGGAGATCAGACTGTGTGGTGTGTATAGAAGTGTATCACCCTGGTGTTCCTGTGTTTAGGAGATCAGACTGTGTGGTGTGTGTATAAGTGTATCACCCAGGTGTCCCTGTGTTTAGGAGATCACACTGTGTGGTGTGTATAGAAGTGTATCACCCTGGTGTCCCTGTGTTTAGGAGATCAGACTGTGTGGTGTGTATAGAAGTGTATCACCCTGGTGTCCCTGTGTTTAGGAGATCAGACTGTGTGGTGTGTATATAAGTGTATAACCCTGGTGTCCCTGTATTTAGGAGATCAGACTGTGTGGTGTGTATATAAGTGTATCACCCTGGTGTCCCTGTGTTTAGGAGATCAGACTGTGTGGTGTGTATATAAGTGTATCACCTTGGTGTCCCTGTGTTTAGGCGATCAGACTGTGTGGTGTGTATATAAGTGTATCACCCTGGTGTCCCTGTGTTTAGGAGATCAGACTGTGTGGTGTGTATATAAGTGTATCACCCTGGTGTCCCTGTGTTTAGGAGATCAGACTGTGTGGTATGTATATAAGTGTATCACCCTGGTGTCCCTGTGTTTAGGAGATCAGACTGTGTGGTGTGTATATAAGTGTATCACCCTGGTGTCCCTGTGTTTAGGAGGTCAGACTGTGTGGTGTGTATATAAGTGTATCACCCTGGTGTCCCTGTGTTTAGGAGATCAGACTGTGTGGTGTGTATAGAAGTGTATCACCTTGGTGTCCCTGTGTTTAGGCGATCAGACTGTGTGGTGTGTATAGAAGTGTATCACCCTGGTGTCCCCGTGTTTAGGAGATCAGACTGTGTGGTGTGTATATAAGTGTATCACCCTGGTGTCCCTGTGTGTTGGAGATCAGACTGTGTGGTGTGTGTATATAAGAGTATCACCATGGTGTCCCTGTGTTTAGGAGATCAGACTGTGTGGTGTGTATATAAGTGTATCACCCTGGTGTCCCTGTGTTTAGGAGATCAGACTGTGTGCTGTGTATATAAGTGTATCACCCTGGTGTCCCTGTGTTTAGGAGATCAGACTGTGTGCTGTGTATATAAGTATATCACCCTGGTGTCCCTGTGTTTAGGAGATCAGACTGAGTGCTCTGTATATAAGTGTATCACCCTGGTGTCCCTGTATTTAGGAGATCAGATTGTGTGGTGTGTATATAAGTGTATCACCCTGGTGTCCCTGTGTTTAGGAGATCGGACTGTGGTGTGTGTATATAAGTGTATCACCCTGGTGTCCCTGTGTTTAGTAGATCAGACTGTGTGGTGTGTATATAAGTGTATCACCCTGGTGTCCCTCTGTTTAGGAGATCAGACTGTGTGGTGTGTACAGAAGTGTATCACCCTGGTGTTCCTGTGTTTAGGAGATCAGACTGTGTGGTGTGTATATAAGTGTATCACCCTGGTGTCCCTGTGTTTAGGAGATCAGACTGTGTGGTGTGTATAGAAGTGTATCACCCTGTTGTTCCTGTGTTTAGGAGATCAGACTGTGTGGTGTGTGTATAAGTGTATCACCCTGGTGTCCCTGTGTTTAGGAGATCACACTGTGTCGTGTGTATAGAAGTGTATCACCCTGGTGTCCCTGTGTTTAGGAGATCAGACTGTGTGGTGTGTATAGAAGTGTATCACCCTGGTGTCCCTGTGTTTAGGAGATCAGACTGTGTGGTGTGTATATAAGTGTATCACCCTGGTGTCCCTGTATTTAGGAGATCAGACTGTGTGGTGTGTATAGAAGTGTATCACCCTGGTGTCCCTGTGTTTAGGAGATCAGACTGTGTGGTGTGTATATAAGTGTATCACCCTGGTGTCCCTGTGTTTAGGCGATCAGACTGTGTGGTGTGTATATAAGTGTATCACCCTGGTGTCCCTGTGTTTAGGAGATCAGACTGTGTGGTGTGTATATAAGTGTATCACCCTGGTGTCCCTGTGTTTAGGAGATCCGACTGTGTGGTGTGTGTATATAAGTGTATCACCCTGGTGTCACTGTGTTTAGGAGATCAGACTGTGTGGTGTGTATATAAGTGTATCACCCTGGTGTCCCTGTGTATAGGAGATCAGACTGTGTGGTGTGTATATAAGTGTATCACCCTGGTGTCCCTGTGTTTAGGAGATCAGACTGTGTGGTGTGTATATAAGTGTATCACCCTGGTGTCCCTGTGTTTAGGAGATCAGACTGTGTGGTGTGTATAGAAGTGTATCACCCTGGTGTCCCCGTGTTTAGGAGATCAGACTGTGTGGTGTGTATATAAGTGTATCACCCTGGTGTCCCTGTGTGTAGGAGATCAGACTTTGTGGTGTGTATATAAGTGTATCACCCTGGTGTCCCTGTGTTTAGGAGATCAGACTCTGTGGTGTGTATATAGGTGTATCACCCCGGTGTCCCTGTGTTTAGGAGATCAGACTGTGTGAAGTGTATAGAAGTGTATCACCCTGGTGTCCCTGTGTTTAGGAGATCAGACTGTGTGGTGTGTATATAAGTGTATCACCCTGGTGTCCCTGTGTTTAGGAGATCAGACTCTGTGGTGTATATAAGTGTATCACCCTGGTGTCCCTGTGTTTAGGAGATCAGACTGTGTGGTGTGTATAGAAGTGTATCACCTTGGTGTCCCTGTGTTTAGGCGATCAGACTGTGTGGTGTGTATATAAGTGTATCACCCTGGTGTCCCTGTGTTTAGGAGATCAGACTGTGTGGTGTGTATATAAGTGTATCACCCTGGTGTCCCTGTGTTTAGGAGATCAGACTGTGTGGTATGTATATAAGTGTATCACCCTGGTGTCCCTGTGTTTAGGAGATCAGACTGTGTGGTGTGTATATAAGTGTATCACCCTGGTGTCCCTGTGTTTAGGAGGTCAGACTGTGTGGTGTGTATATAAGTGTATCACCCTGGTGTCCCTGTGTTTAGGAGATCAGACTGTGTGGTGTGTATATAAGTGTATCACCCTGGTGTCCCTGTGTTTAGGAGATCAGACTGTGTGGTGTGTATATAAGTATATCACCCTGGTGTCCCTGTGTTTAGGAGATCAGACTGAGTGCTCTGTATATAAGTGTATCACCCTGGTGTCCCTGTATTTAGGAGATCAGATTGTGTGGTGTGTATATAAGTGTATCACCCTGGTGTCCCTGTGTTTAGGAGATCGGACTGTGGTGTGTGTATATAAGTGTATCACCCTGGTGTCCCTGTGTTTAGGAGATCAGACTGTGTGGTGTGTATATAAGTGTATCACCCTGGTGTCCCTCTGTTTAGGAGATCAGACTGTGTGGTGTGTACAGAAGTGTATCACCCTGGTGTTCCTGTGTTTAGGAGATCAGACTGTGTGGTGTGTATATAAGTGTATCACCCTGGTGTCCCTGTGTTTAGGAGATCAGACTGTGTGGTGTGTATAGAAGTGTATCACCCTGGTGTTCCTGTGTTTAGGAGATCAGACTGTGTGGTGTGTGTATAAGTGTATCACCCTGGTGTCCCTGTGTTTAGGAGATCACACTGTGTCGTGTGTATAGAATATATCACCCTGGTGTCCCTGTGTTTAGGAGATCAGACTGTGTGGTGTGTATAGAAGTGTATCACCCTGGTGTCCCTGTGTTTAGGAGATCAGACTATGTGGTGTGTATATAAGTGTATCACCCTGGTGTCCCTGTATTTAGGAGATCAGACTGTGTGGTGTGTATAGAAGTGTATCACCCTGGTGTCCCTGTGTTTAGGAGATCAGACTGTGTGGTGTGTATATAGGTGTATCACCCTGGTGTCCCTGTGTTTAGGCGATCAGACTGTGTGGTGTGTATATAAGTGTATCACCCTGGTGTCCCTGTGTTTAGGAGATCAGACTGTGTGGTGTGTATATAAGTGTATCACCCTGGTGTCCCTGTGTTTAGGAGATCAGACTGTGTGGTATGTATATAAGTGTATCACCCTGGTGTCCCTGTGTTTAGGAGATCAGACTGTGTGGTGTGTATATAAGTGTATCACCCTGGTGTCCCTGTGTTTAGGAGATCAGACTGTGTGGTGTGTATATAAGTGTATCACCCTGGTGTCCCTGTGTTTAGGAGATCAGACTGTGTGGTGTGTATAGAAGTGTATCACCCTGGTGTTCCTGTGTTTAGGAGATCAGACTGTGTGGTGTGTGTATAAGTGTATCACCCAGGTGTCCCTGTGTTTAGGAGATCACACTGTGTGGTGTGTATAGAAGTGTATCACCCTGGTGTCCCTGTGTTTAGGAGATCAGACTGTGTGGTGTGTATAGAAGTGTATCACCCTGGTGTCCCTGTGTTTAGGAGATCAGACTGTGTGGTGTGTATATAAGTGTATCACCCTGGTGTCCCTGTATTTAGGAGATCAGACTGTGTGGTGTGTATATAAGTGTATCACCCTGGTGTCCCTGTGTTTAGGAGATCAGACTGTGTGGTGTGTATATAAGTGTATCACCTTGGTGTCCCTGTGTTTAGGCGATCAGACTGTGTGGTGTGTATATAAGTGTATCACCCTGGTGTCCCTGTGTTTAGGAGATCAGACTGTGTGGTGTGTATATAAGTGTATCACCCTGGTGTCCCTGTGTTTAGGAGATCAGACTGTGTGGTATGTATATAAGTGTATCACCCTGGTGTCCCTGTGTTTAGGAGATCAGACTGTGTGGTGTGTATATAAGTGTATCACCCTGGTGTCCCTGTGTTTAGGAGGTCAGACTGTGTGGTGTGTATATAAGTGTATCACCCTGGTGTCCCTGTGTTTAGGAGATCAGACTGTGTGGTGTGTATATAAGTGTATCACCCTGGTGTCCCTGTGTTTAGGAGATCAGACTGTGTGGTGTGTATAGAAGTGTATCACCTTGGTGTCCCTGTGTTTAGGCGATCAGACTGTGTGGTGTGTATAGAAGTGTATCACCCTAGTGTCCCCGTGTTTAGGAGATCAGACTGTGTGGTGTGTATATAAGTGTATCACCCTGGTGTCCCTGTGTGTTGGAGATCAGACTTTGTGGTGTGTATATAAGTGTATCACCCTGGTGTCCCTGTGTTTAGGAGATCAGACTCTGTGGTGTGTATAGAAGTGTATCACCCTGGTGTCCCTGTGTTTAGGAGATCAGACTGTGTGGTGTGTATATAAGTGTATCACCCTGGTGTCCCTGTGTTTAGGAGATCAGACTCTGTGGTGTATATAAGTGTATCACCCTGGTGTCCCTGTGTTTAGGAGATCAGACTGTGTGGTGTGTATAGAAGTGTATCACCCTGGTGTTCCTGTGTTTAGGAGATCAGACTGTGTGGTGTGTATATAAGTGTATCACCCTGGTGTCCCTGTGTTTAGGAGATCAGACTGTGTGGTGTGTATATAAGTGTATCACCCCGGTGTCCCTGTGTTTAGGAGATCCGACTGTGTGGTGTGTGTATATAAGTGTATCACCCTGGTGTCACTGTGTTTAGGAGATCAGACTGTGTGGTTTGTATATAAGTGTATCACCCTGGTGTCCCTGTGTATAGGAGATCAGACTGTGTGGTGTGTATATAAGTGTATCACCCTGGTGTCCCTGTGTTTAGGAGATCAGACTGTGTGGTGTGTATATAAGTGTATCACCCTGGTGTCCCTGTGTTTAGGAGATCAGACTGTGTGGTGTGTATAGAAGTGTATCACCCTGGTGTCCCCGTGTTTAGGAGATCAGACTGTGTGGTGTGTATAGAAGTGTATCACCCTGGTGTCCCTGTGTTTAGGAGATCAGACTCTGTGGTGTGTATATAGGTGTATCACCCCGGTGTCCCTGTGTTTAGGAGATCAGACTGTGTGAAGTGTATAGAAGTGTATCACCCTGGTGTCCCTGTGTTTAGGAGATCAGACTGTGTGGTGTGTATATAAGTGTATCACCCTGGTGTCCCTGTGTTTAGGAGATCAGACTCTGTGGTGTATATAAGTGTATCACCCTGGTGTCCCTGTGTTTAGGAGATCAGACTGTATGGTGTGTATAGAAGTGTATCACCCTGGTGTTCCTGTGTTTAGGAGATCAGACTGTGTGGTGTGTATAGAAGTGTATCACCCTGGTGTCCCTGTGTTTAGGAGATCAGACTGTGTAGTGTGTATATAAGTATATAATGTTGCTCCACAGCAATAAAACTCACATTAATGTTTGTATAAACTTCAGTATATATGTTTATAAATTATTCTGTATAAATAAAATACTTTGGTTTTTTTGCTCTATTTTATTTATTCCGTTACACAAAGAGGTGTCAATAGGTCATGGAATACGCTAAAAATTATCATTAATGCCCCACCCACCAGCCACACCCACAACAACATCACATAATCCAAAAGTGTCCCTCTTTGGCCACTGGACATGTTGGGTGGTATGCCTTTGGTAGTTTCAAGTCACAGTTAGGTATTATGTTGCCTGCGCTGTAACACACTACCGAACGGTAATCAAAAGCACGACGGGTGCTAAATATGCATACAAATTTGTGATTCATTTACATGCCATAGCTAGTAACACACATTAAAGGGGATGTATCACCCCTATACAAGTTAGCCTTACTATATAGATTATATAGCGAATATGAGTAAAAGTGTATTCATTTATTTTTTTTAAAGCTCTATTTGGTCAAAATTGAAGTAATAAACTCTGCCCTGCACCTACTTCTGGGCAGACTGTGGTTACCAGCTCTGCACCGCAGTCTGTCACTCTGCCTCTACTCTCCTCCCTCTGTTCAGCCTCCTCCAATGACAGAGGCCTTCTGTCTGTAAAATGGAGCTGTCTCATTGGAAGCGATCAATAGGAGGAGTCTGGACAGAGGGAGAGAAGCAGAGGCAGAGTGACGGACTGTGGTTACAGAGCTGGTAAACATAGTTTATCCGGAAGTAGGTGCAGGGCAGGATTTATAACAGATGAGAGTTGGTACCGTGTTAGCCACAGAAATACATGAGGCAAATATAATTATTGATACCTTTATTGGCTAACTAAGCAGATTTAGAATGCAAGCTTTCAAGACCTTAGGTCTCTTCCTCAGGCATGCTATACAGATAAATATGAAAACATCTCTCTTATATACAAGTACACATTGCATTGTTTATAATGGAAATCAAATAAGAGAACTCAACCCAGATCCAGATACTTTGATCAGTCAGTGGTAAATTTCACTCTTCCTCTGAGGCTCTAAAGGTATTTACGATACTATTAGTAGGGATGGGCAAAGATTTTCCCCTCAAACTGAAATTGACGAATAATGGCACTTTCCGTTTGGTGAAATACTTCCTGCAAAAAGTGCAGTTTTTCCGCTTTTTCCCGCCTTTTTCGCCCATTGAAATCAATGGAAAAAAAATATTTCTACACCACACAAAAGTTTTCTACAGCCATATAAAAGGCTGTCAGACTCTCACAGCAGCCATTCTGTGTTTGTGAGAGGAGAGAGCAGCAGGTTTTTTAGCTAGAGGAAATAGTAAAATAAAGGTGAATTGAAGCTTAGTTTAGGGAGTAATTTAGGTAGGACATTTGTTCTCTGTATTAAGGAGGTCTGGGGGCACTCTAGTTGATAACAGTGGAGGAAGGAGGTTGACCCCCGAATACTCCAAAATTCCATGTGACTGACAGGCAAGACACAGGCAAACTATTTGCTTTCTGATCTTGGTGTTATTGTCCCTGTGCTGGGTGGGGAAGTCTGGGGAAAGACGTTGTTGATTTTATTTTTCAGTTATAATTTTTTTTGGACAGACTGTGATAAGACGACAGGGTGGACAACTTAAAATAAATAAATATAAATAAAATTAAAAAAAATAAAAAAAGAATAAAAAACTAAATATCTTAGGTGACAGTGACAGACAGCTGACTGGGCTTAGGCAAGGCATCATACAGCTGCATCAGTTGTGTTGTGTACCTTACAGAAAAAAAACACAGTGTAGTTGTGTAATGTCCAGCAAATGCATAAGGGAAAGGGGGAGGGGTGGAGCAGTGTAGGGACTTGAGAATAAAGTAGTAGTCCAAAAACTGACTGCAGCAATGGTTGCTGCAGCGTGTGCAATCAGTGATGATGATCCCTCTACTCCAAGGCAGGATGCAGTCTGTCAAGGTCCCACCACCAGTGCCAGTAGAAATAAAGAACCATATAAGAAGACCACTGAAGACAACAACAAGTCACATTCAAGTGTTGATGATGCTGGCAGTAGAATAATAGAGGAAAGTGTAGCAGCTGAAGCGCCTGTTGCATCAGACAGTGAGAAACACAAGCACCAAAACACCCATCCTCAAAGTAGTAGGGAACTTTGTTACAGTAAAAGTAAAAAGAAATTGTTTGAGACCTCCAAAAGCTTAGAGGAATATGAGGGTAGTAGTGGGCAAGGACTGACAGGTGATGCTGATGCTGCTGAGGATGACCTAATGATGACTGATGATGATGCAGATCTAGAATATATCCCTCAAGCATCCTTCTCTTGTTCAGATACAAATGAAGTTGAGAGTGAGGATGATGACAGAGCTATAAGATTAGCAGAAAGTGAAAGGCTGAATCTTCCACCACTTTTAAGGAGCACTGTGCCTGTCTATAAACTGTTTGAGAAAGCCATTGGAAAGTCTGACCCTGGACAAACGCAGATGTCAAAAAGCACAAAGTCACCCTATCAGTCATCATCGGCATCATCGACTCTTCAAAGTCCAAGTCCCACTCAGCCACACACACCTGTATTGAGTACCCATCAACAGCAACACAGGTTAACATCCACAATGTTAGATATGACGAGTACCTCTGATGCTGCTCCTGTAAGTGCTGCACCTTTGACACCCAGTAGTAGTGACAGTAGAATTACATTAACATTTAGCTCCATTAGTAGCAGTAGAAACCACACATGACAGACAAAGCCAGGAACAAAATATTAACAGCAGCACAGATTAGGAGGTGGAGGACAGATGGGACCACTGCTATGACCGATAAGTAATATGTGTCAATAATTTGAGAAGGAGGATAGAGTATGACATGGTAATGGTAAAAAAATACATACACAAATCACACCATGCCAGTCCCTATCACGGTGCCCGTGATTGCTGCAGTTCCTTGTCTGTCACCAGTAGGGGGCTGCTATTGGCTGTCTGCAGATAGCCCGCCTTTCATTGCCTATTTAAACCTGGATTGGGCACCCTTTGGGTGCCCTTTCGTGTTGTTTCTGACCTTCCTGCTATCACTATGCTAGTGATAGTTGGGCCTCTGTTCCAGTGTTCCTGAGTTCCTGATCTCATGTGTTCCTGAGTACCTGTTCGCTGCTGTTCCAGTGTTTCCTGCCTGCTGAGTTGTTCCAGTCCTGGTTCCGGCCTAGTCTCTGGTGTTGCTGCTCCTGCGGTTCTTCAACTCTGCTGTTTCGTGACCTGACTGATCGTTGCTGGTTCCTGTCATCGCATCGCCTGTCTCCTGTATCCTGGCGACCTCTTGCTCGGTCGTGTCGGCGACATTGTTAGTTACCCCAGTGTGCAGTTACTGGTTTGCTCCAAAGCCTATCGGCTATACTATCCTGAGTTGGTCCCAGCGTGCGGACGCTGGTTTGCTCCAAAGCCTTGCGGCTATAAGAACACACTTGTTACACCAGTGTGCGGTCACTGGTTTGCTCCAAAGCCTATCGGCTATGCTATCCTGAGTTGGTCCCAGCGTGTGGACGCTGGTTTGCTCCAAAGCCTTGCGGCTATACGAACACACTTGTTACACCAGTGTGCGGTCACTGGTTTGCTCCAAAGCCTATCGGCTATATAGTCCTGTGTTGGTTCCAGCGTGCGGACGCTGGTTTGCTCCAAAGCCTTGCGGCTATACTACTTGTTTGTTACACCAGTGTGCGGTCACTGGTTTGCTCCAAAGCCTATCGGCTATACTCTCCTGAGTTGGTCCCAGCGTGCGGACGCTGATTTGCTCCCAAGCCTTGCGGCTATACGAACACACTTTTTACACCAGTGTGCGGTCACTGGTTTGCTCCAAAGCCTTGCGGCTATATTACTTGTTTGTTACACCAGTGTGCGGTCACTGGTTTGCTCCAAAGCCTAGCGGCTATACTATCCTGAGTTGGTCCCAGCGTGCGGACGCTGGTTTGCTCCAAAGCCTTGCGGCTATACAACACACTTGTTACACCGGTGTGCGGTCACTGGTTTGCTCCAAGGCCTTGCGGCTATACTACTTGTTTGTTACACCAGTGTGCGGTCACTGGTTTGCTCCAAGCCTATCGGCTATACAGTTCCGTGTTGGTCACAGCGTGCGGACGCTGGTTTGCTCCGAAGCCTCGCGGCTATACAAACTCGTTTGTTACACCAGTGTGCGGTCACTGGTTTGCTCCAAAGCCTAGCGGCTATACAATCCTGTGTTGGTCCCAGCGTGTGGACGCTGGTTTGCTCCAAAGTCTTGCGACTTCACTATCCCTGTTGGTCTCAGTGTATGTACACTGGGTTGCTTAGGATCCTGTCAGTTTGCCATTACCATCTGACTGCTGCTATTATCTCTGGGCTGCCCTGCCCGGTATTGGTAAGGCCGGTAGAACCTTATTGTCATATTCCATCTGAGGTTGCCTTACCCGGTATTGGCAGGGCCGGTCGAGCCTACATTGTGAATCTGTTGAGGCTGCCTTGCCCGGTGATTTGGTAGGGCCGGTAGAACCGTTATGCTATTCCATCTGCAGGTTGCCTTACCCGGTATTGGCAAGGCCGGTAGAGCCTAACATTCTGCTTCTTCAGACTGTCCTGTCCGGTATATTGACAGGACCGGTAGAGTCTGCATTCTGACTTGTTATATTCTGTATGTATCTCTATACATGTGTTTGCCATACTACGTTATCAATTTATTATTTCAATAAAATTGATTTTTACCTAAAACTTGTGTCTGAGAGTCATAACAAACCGTGACAGTCCCCCACCACCACCACTACAATACATATCTGCCACATTGTAGGTTGTATATTTTTTTATTACTTGATATCATCATGAATATGTGCCAGTGTCACTTAAGCAAGAAAGTGTTGTGGGCAAAGGACAAATGCATTCTGCATGCTAACACATTTTTCAAGCCACATTTTGCTGTAGGACTCACAACTTTGACTTTCAGCTACTTATTTCTAAACTTCAGCCCTCAGAAGAAGTAATATTACAGTGGGAAATGTAGTACCTATAGGGATATAGGCGAAAAATGTGTTAACATAGGCAAAAAATGTGTTAAAGTAGGTGAAAAGGAGGAAATTTTTGTATAGGTGGAATGGTGGGAAAAGCGAAAAATAGGCACGTTTTCGCAAAAATTTTTGCGAGAAATGTTTCACACTTTTCACCCACCCCTACCCATTAGGCCTGTTGGAAAGGTCAATCTGCAATGTGATAATGTGACAAGAACTCTCTGTCTTTATTCAAACCATTATGAATAGCATTAAACTTCAGTTTTAACTTAATCTCCCATACTTTTCTGTCCCTCTGAGTGCAGAACAGTCCCATCAGTACAGTTAATCTAATGTCCCTGACACTGTGTCCATTTTTGCAAAAATGTTCTTTTTTGCATTTAGTACCTTCCGCCAAATGAAGACCAATACATCGCTATGGAAAGAGATAAATTTTGCATGCAAAGACCAGATTCCCATCAATATTAATTGGGCTTTTAATACATTCAGTGCTTTAGACCCCTGATTACTTTGCAACATCTCAGCTGCAGACTTCTCTAGCATTAAAGGGGGATTTTTTAAAAAATACACTAACAACAGCATATGCTAAACAACTTTTTACCTTTATTAATACTCGAGAATCGTGCACAAAAAAACAGGTAAAAGGCAAAATCAAATATGACACCCTTCTCACAAATAAAAAAAATGTACCCACTTGTCCTAACTATTGCAAATGAACATCTTCCAGATGCAACAATAAAAGTGGACGAATTAGAAAACTTAAATGCACAACAGTCAATCAAGAAAGTTACTCCCTTCTGTGCACTGTGGCCCATCAAAATTGAAAGGCCTGCAGTGCATCATGAAGCAAAGCATTATATATATATATATATATATATATATATATATATATATATATATATATATATATATATATATATATAATTTGAGGAGTTCAAAGACACATTTACAGAAATGGGAACTCACATTGGGTACCTAGATGCTGTGTTGTTCCCAGATATTGGTGTTTTTGGCCCTTAGTACTTACGACCCATTCCTAGGTCAGGAGGCAGACTGTGGATTCTCAGGCTGTTGGGCTCTACAATGAAAAACAATCTCAGCCAGCCATTGGCTAGTTGAGGTGTTAAGAGCTGTAGGCATCAACATCCAAAGACCTCAAGGCTGATTCCAATCTTATGTCATAAGGGCTTAAGTCGGGAGTGTGGTAACCCCTGTGCTCGCCACCTGTTGGGGGCCATGATTCCCAGCATCCACAGCTTGCCATTTACTAAGTGCGGATGCTGGGATTTGTAGGCTACAACAGCTGGAGAGAGCTGACAAGATCAAGATTTCTTTGTATTTCTCTGTGAGATGGCAGGATCAGGAATTTAATCAGCAAAGCCTTCTTTTCTCAGGAAGTCAAGGACCTCTTTTTCAGGAAGTGAAGCCTTTTCTTTTTCAGAAGGTTAAGTCCCTTTTTCAGGAAGTCAAGCACCCTGAACTCACAGTATCTTGGCATTTTATTGACAATTTTTGCCTTATCAGTAATCCCCACCTTTTTCTAATGATTGGACAAAGATCCATCTCATTATACCGTGACATCACCAGTCAGACCTGATTGGATACTCATATCTTATGCTAATCAAATATAAACAAAAACATTATGAGTATTTTTAAAATATAAAGGCTGCAGGTGGCGCTATTACTCTATATTAGAATTTTACATGTGGCAGATCAGATGGCTTTTGTCAAGACTGAGAGATATCATAAGGTTATCAGCGATCCAATAAACATGTCATTTTGCTATGTCTTTCACATAAAGGAGACAGTCTTTCTCAGCCATTTTGTCTCCAACTGACTATCAATCTGCCATTAGCTGACATTCAATTATTTTCGCTCCCTACCTTGGACCAATGGCCCATTGTTCAAACATGAGGTAATTTGAACATCTCCTCAACAGAATTTCAGTTAAATTCTAGTATTAGAATTAACCCTATATGCTCCCCCAGGACAAAGTCTCTGACAGTATGGAATTGACTTTTCTGTTATAGCCTGCCTAACCTAGACTACTAACAATTTTAAGGCATAATTGATAGAGGGTTGTGCAGCGCACTGAGAAATAATGCTTTACACACTCCTCTTGTTAAAATATATTTTTAAATATGTTCCTGGAAAATTAATAAAATAATCTACCCAGTGAAGATGAGAACTATCCATCATTTCTTTAAGAAACACAAATGTGGATTGGGGCATTGAATATATCCAGGAAACAGATCTAATATTAAAAGAGAGTAAAGAACTAATTGACTGTGATTTTAGTACACAAATCAGTATGTGTATGTGACCAGCATAGCTTAGGTGCCCTTCGAATTTAGATACTCTAGGTAGTTGCCTAGTCTGCCTAATTAGAAATCCAACCTTGAGGGCTTAGCTTTTATGCACAAACAATATGATGTAAACTAGAATCCCTGCAAGCATATTTTCAAAATCTGCATATGCATAATCTAATTGATGCCTTTAAAATTTTAGTTTACCCTCTCCTGATAGATTACTTCTAGGTAAAGTTAGAAACTTACAAAATCTGAAACTTTCTTTATCAAAGGAATACATAGTTTTAAAGGGATAGTAATACTTAAAATGTAAAAAAAAAATATGTTGTAGGGTTTATCCCCCTGAGTAAAACAAGAGTACTCCCACTGCTGAAAGGTGTTTCATTCAAAAGTTATTAATTTTCAAAGTTGAATTTTAGGTGCAATATCACAGTGGCCTGAAATTGTACAGTGGCGCTGTTGCTACAGGATCCTATGGACAGCTCTGATCCCGGGACCATAAATCTCCATAGGATGGTGTAGCAACAGCGCCACTGTACAATTTCAGGCCACTGTGATATTGCACCTAAAAAATTCAACTTTGAAAATTAATAACTTTTGAATGAAACACCTTTCAGCAGTGGAAGTACTCTTGTTTTACTCAGGGGGATAAACCCTACAACATATTTTTTTTTTACATTTTAAGTATTACTATCCCTTTAAAAGATAAGACCCTGAGTAACCATGCTTACAATTAAGATGTACTTCATGTGTTATTCTAATGCACACCATAACCTACACAAAAGAGAGTTTCTTTCCTCACTTCTCATTTCTAACTACAAGACAATCATTGGGATGAAAGTGATATGTATTTGACCATGCATTCACCTGGACTATCCTTGCTTATCAAAACACTATACAACAATATAACACTAGGTGATTTTCCTGTTTCCTGCCAATTCCAGATCAAATGACAAACATCATGATTTATTGTCTGCTCCTATGGGAGCAAATTGTGTACAAATCTGAGACTACAATGATGTTATCTTTTTATTTTATCACATGGCATATTATCAAGAGGCAGACGAATGAAATGCACTAAAACACTTATACAATATCCCACTGCCCTCTGCTTGGAGCAAGTGACAAAAAGAAGTTCGTATGTGTGTAAACTTTATTTAGCCAGTCTTAATCCAGTTCTCATTAACATACAAAATACTACCTTAAACGTTCTTAATCCTGAACTCAGGGCTCAATATAACATGTTTATGTATTCTTTCTTTGTCTTTTTTTTTTTTTACAAGAAATACACCACATTATTTCACTGTTTATGTTAGTCCCATCTTAAAGGGATAGTAATGTTTCATAATAAAAGCAGCTCTAATTACTCATCATAGTATTTGGACTTTGGAGAGTGTTATTTCAATTCTGTCAGAGTTGTATTTCCAGAGTAATTCAATGACAAAGTATCCCCTCCGGCCCCTTTTACTGATGTCACACTGTTCAGCCACAGCAGAAGGGAGGTACCCAGGTAGACTGCAGAGAGGGACAATCTTCAATTAAGATAAGGGAAAAACCTGAAAAACTTGTCAAGGGGGGCAGGGATTTCATTGTTCTCATAGGAAGGAGATTGTCCCCTGCTGTTATCTGTCTGGTCTATAGACTGCATTCCACATCTAAGAAGAGATGGCTTACACTAGGTAAAAGGGGCGGGAGGGGAAACTTTGCTTGTGAATATCTCTTAAACCATAAAGGTATGAGAGATAAGACTTATATCGTTCTTCATGTTTTTTTAATGCCTACAAAATAAAATAAAGTTAAAATGAAGTATTACTATCCCTTTAACTGAACAGACAAGGAGACAGACTCTGAAGGCAGAGGAGGAATACTTACTAACTACTAACAGAGGAACCTGGGGGGATGCACTTAAGTTTGATAAGGGTTCAGGTTGGGCGATGTTGCATTGAATGCATGTCGAAGGCACATTGTCAGCATACACCAACATGTCTTCACCATCATATCCCAGTCAATCCACCATCAATCTGCCCTCATTGCCAAGAATCCACCATGCTTTTGATGGGTATATGATTATCCACTTAAAAAAACATCAACAATTGCTCATTTCCACATGGAAATGCAGGTTAATGTAGCCTTTGTTACATGCATTACCCTCCAATAGTTGCATCTGCTGTCAGAGTTCACAGAGATCCCTATGAAGGTCAGTTTGCTGTATATGCTTAAAAACAGAGAGAGCAGATGCCCTCAATAAACCATTTCAGTGTTATATGGATATGCATTGCATGCTCCTGCGGCAATGAAATGGATAGAAAGGTTATAGTTAAAGCTGAATATTAGAGATTAGGTGGGCACATGAATCCTACCTAAAGAATGCAGGCACTGTTTTCTTGTAAATTGTATAATTCTACAGAGAGAGATAGAATACTTTACTGCACATAGTGTAGTTTATTTGAACACAAGCTAGGCTGGTCGCCAAGCTTCTCTGCTGACATCCCCTCACATCGTCAACTTGTACAGTGTGTCTGGTGATGTGAGGGTATGTAACTTCACTAAGAGGTGCAGCACAAACACATTCTCCTTCCCTGCTCTTCACCCTTCTCCCTCTTACCACCCTTCACCTTTCCCTCCTTATCTAATCGGCCATTAATAATGCCTCTTCCACTGTCCCCTTTTCCCTGTTCCCTCGTTGCCCTCCTCCTACCCTCCTCTTTCACTTACCAAGTGTTTACTCATTAATAATACCCCTACCACTGTCTCTTAACTACTCTTACTGTCCTCCCCTCACATCTATGTTCCTCCTTCTAATGTGCCTGTCTTGCTTCTCTGCATAGGAATGATGTTATTGAATGGATGTGCTACAACAAGGAGAGAGGACCTTAACTATTTTGAGAGCCAGAAGGGTCTTTAATTCACTGCTCTGTAATGCATTATGTCCCCCTCTGGCACTCAAAAAGTTAAAGCCCCATCTCCCCTGCTGTAGCACATCCATGCAATGACTTGATTCCTATAATTTGAACCAAAACTGGAGTTTGAGAAGGAGGAACAGAGGCTGGAGAGGGAGGACAAGCAGCGTGGTGAATGGGACAGTGGAAGGGGCATTATTAATGGATGAATGGGTGGAGAGTGAAAGACTAGGGTGGGTGGAGGGTGAAGGGGTGAAGGTCAGGGAAGGTGAATATGTGAATGCCATACCGTTTGGCGAAGTATCACCACATCACAATAGCCAGAAACGTTCAAGCTAGTGATGTGAGTGAATGCCAACAGGGCAGTTTGGCGACCAGCATTGTATGTATTCAAGCAGGCTATTATAATATATGCAGTAACAAGTCTATCTCTCTGTACAGATATATATTTGACTAGTTACAAAGCACGTATACACGGGCTGATCCGGAGCGGGGAGCTCCGTATGGCTCACAGCCTGTCTGTGCTCCCAGCTCCGGGGCAGCAGTGGAGGCTCTGGGTGACAGTTTGTCACCCAGTCACCTCCGCTGCTGCCCCGGAGCCGGGAGCACAGACAGGCTGTCAGCCTTTTGGAGCTCTCCGCTCCAGATCAGCCTGTTCTGCGAGTCCCTACTGTGCATGTGCGGTTACATACACAGTGAGCGATGCATTCTAGGACTTTATGACATAAGGAAAGGCAAACGGGGCCTGAATAATTTAGGTGGGATTCATGTCTTACTGTGTCCCCTACTTAGCATCACAACACTATGAAATGCAGTAATTAGGGGCAGAATTATTATGAGGAAAAAGGAAGTCAGAGAATCATCTTAACGTACACTTAGTAAGTGGCCTTGGAGGGACAGTAGTTCTTCAGAAGTGACCCTACTGAGTAGATTTAGTGGTTAATTTAGCCCAAATCTTTCCATGTAATATTGTGAAAGATCCAGAGTAAGACAGAAGATAAAGAGTGAGAGATTAACATGAGGTACAGCCAAAAAAGTGGTTTTAGAGTGTTGACAATTTTCAGAAACATATAATTAAAAAAATGCATAAAATACATAACTTTAATAAGGTTCTAGAAATATTAGTAATGTTATTTACATTTTTAATTCAATGTATTATTTTGGAAGGTACAATCTATTTCTTTTTTCCCAGCCAAACATTTTATAGGTTTTAGAGAGAGATTGTGTTTGAGTCAATTATAACAAGCTGAGATAATCTCTTTTCTCTGGTTTGCTTGTGGACAAATAACTTCAAAGTTTGGAAACCTGTCTGGGAGTTTTAGAAAATAACTGAAGTTTCTTAACCTGACAAGCGTTTTTTCAGAGATCAGGCTTTTAGAAAAATATTTTTTTTTCTTATGCACCTTTCATGTCTTATACTGTATTCAGAAAACTGATATATTTTTATGGCAGAGGTCTGAATATTCTTGTAATTCTGAACTTTGGTTTGACCCCCCAGAGAAAATGAGTTTACAACAGGAAATGGGTTTAAAATTCCCATAAAAGTTGCAAGTTGAAAATATTACCCAAAAGGACTTATTCAGAAAGCAATTTGGGAGCTAAGCAAACCAACAGTAAGTTAATTTCCTATTCAAGAAACTGAAGCTTTACTCATTTAAATGCCAGAGAGATTTCTAACACATAGGAGTGGGCAAAAGGTCCTGCCGTGTTCCTGTGGAAAAAATCTATGGAAACCACATTGTTGTCCACTCTTTCGTGGGAAAATCCGATTTAAAAACAGCGATTAAAATCTTTTTGCCAATAGGCAAAAAAATCTTCACAATTTTTTCAATGGCTAGAAAGTTTGCACCCATTGATTTACATGTTTTTCACCTACTTGCTAAAAATCGTGATGTATTTACAGACCTGAAAGATAATAGAAGCAGCTACAATGCGAGGTAGACGTGCTTTGCTATTCTTCTGTGATCTTTTTTCAAAATCAAAGCAGGAGAGGCTCATTTTGACTGCTATTACTATGAGAAAGTTTAAAAATAATAAAAGGAGGAACTGGAAGGGCCCTTATGTGTCCACTGAGTCTGAGGAGGAAGTGAACACTACAGAACCAATGCTGTCCAGTCCCCCTAAATCGCCCCTAGGGATCTTGGGGAAATGAATGTCAAGGGAGGAAGAAAAGGGTTGTAGTGAGAGCAAGACAGGTCAGCTGCATGTGCCTGCTGCCAGATGTGCTGCCCCTGCTGCCACCATTTCTGTACCTGCTGCCACTAGTGCTGCCCCTGATTCCACTAGTGCTGTGCCTGCTGTCAGACGTGCTGTCCCTGCCACTACTAACACCACTGCTGTGTCTGCTATCAGACATGCTTCCCTTGTTACTGTGAACACCATCGCTGTGCTTGGTGTCAGACTTGCTGCCCCTGCTGCCACTAGTGTTGTGCTAACTGTCATATGTGCTGCCCCTGCTACTGCTACCACCATTGCTGTGCCTGCTGTCAGGCGTGCTGCCCCTGTTGCCCCCAATGCTGTGGCTGCTGCCAGTGCTGCCCCTGCTGCCACCAGTGCTTTGCCTGCTGTCAGACATGCTGCCTCTTCTGCCACAAATGCTGTGCCTGCTGCCAGTGATGAACCTGCTGCCACCAGTACTGTGCCTGCTGTCAGACGTGCTGTCCTTGCTGCCACTAGTGCTGTGCCTCCTGACAGTGCTGAACCTGCTGCTACCAGTACTGTACCTGCTGTCAGACGTGCTGCCCCTGCTGCCACCAGTGCTGTGCCTGCTGCAAGTGCTGAACATGCTGCCACCAGTGCTGTGCCTGCTGCAAGTGCTGAACATGCTGCCACCAGTGCTAATCCTGCTGCCAGTGTGTCTTGTAATACTCAGGAAGGGGGAAGGAGAAGATGATGCAAAGTGCAACAGAAGGGGACCCTGAATCACACTTGCCATCCCCAAGCAGTGCCGCCAGTGCTACTACTACTACTACTAAGAAGGTACAGCAGCTTGTTAGTGTTAGGAGTGAAGGAGGGGTGATCATATTACTAGTGACTGTGAGGAGGAAGACTCTGTGGCTGAACTTGATGTGGTTGGTGTTAGTAGTAGTAACAGTAATGGTGAAGCAGTCGGCTGGATTAATGTTAGGGGAGTGGTAGGGGAAGCATTTGAGAGTGCCCAGACTACCAGTCAAGGGAGCCCACACCATTCCCCTCACCCTGGGAGTCCCCTTCCCTTCACGGCATTGCCAGGTGGAACATAATCCTGAAAAAGCCAGAACTGCTGGTGGATAGCAGAAACAGCAATAACACCACCACCAGGAGCACAGATCAACTGCCTGTGCCTGCTACTAGTACTGCCAGTCTGCCTTCTTCACGTCACTAAGAAATTGCAAGTGTGACATTAGGGGACCCTCTGTCACATTTCTCATCAACTCCTCCAACCAGTAGTGAGACTTCTGTAATAGAGCAGCAGCAGTAAGTAGGGACTAGTGATGGTGGTGATAATGATGTGGAGAAGCTGAGGTGGAAGAGACATTGATAGCCTTTTTAGCCGAAACTGAGAAGGAATGGGAGACAGGGATGAGGATGGGCATCACTACCACCAGCAGTAGGGGTGGGCAAAAAGTGTGAAAAATTTCCTGCATGACTTTTCGGAGAAACTTGCCGATTTTTTGCTTTTCCCGCAAAAGATTTATTTTTTCCACCTATGCAAAAATGTCCTGATTTTCGCCTATTTTAACAAATTTTTCACCTATACTTCCTATAGGTATTACATTTCACACTATAATATTACTTCTTCTGAGGACTGAAGTTTAGAAATAAGTGTCTGAAAGTCAAAGTTGTGAGTCCTACAGCAACATATGACTTGAATAATGTGTTATCATGCAGAATGCATTTGTCGTTTGCGCATAACGCTAACTTCCTTCTTAAATGACACTGGCACATATTCATGATGATGTCAAGAGATTAAAAAAAAATACATTCTTCAATGTGGCAGATGTGTATTGTAGTGGTGGTGGGTGGGGGGATGGCTGGTATTGTGTGTTTTGTGTATGTATATAGTTTTTACTATTGTTATGTTTGCGTCAAATCTCTATCCTCCTTCTCAGATTATTGACACACATTACTTGTCATTCATAGCAGTACTCCCAAGTGTGGTGGCAACTCTTCTTCACATCCCTCCTCCACCTTCTCATCTGTCTGGTTGTTAATATATTTGTACTGACTTTGTCTGTCATACTCCTCTGCAGTAGGAGCCATAGGTATTATTTGGACTGAATTAACTGTCGACACTGGCAGTAGTACACTCCCTGACACATAAATAACTTCACTATTTCTTTTTTTTTTGCCCTAGAGCCCTGGAAACTTTTTAAAGTGCTTCTGCTGCTTCTAGCTGTGGCACCTTTGGACCTTTGGCCTGCTCATAGTGTGTCTCCCAGTCAGACCTGTGTTTGTGCTTCAGATGGGATCTCATAGAGGTTCCTCGGTGTGAGCCTGCTTTCCCCCTGCTCAGTGCTTTTTGCACAGACAACAGATAGCAACATGCTTAGCTTGAGGATCCTTAGTGAAGTATCTCCATACTGTGGAATGAGGGGGTTGCTGAGGTGATGCGGCTGCCACTTACAGCAGCAGCAGCAGCAGAGGCACTTGTCATATCTAACATTGTGCATGTTAACCCGTGTTGCTGTTGCTGGATACTCAAAACAGGTGTGTGTGTATGGCTGAGTGGGACTTGGACGTTGAAGAGGCAATGATGCTGATGATGACTGATAGGGTGACTGTGTGCTTTTTGACATCTGTACTTGTCCAGGGTCAGACTTTCCAATGGCTTTCTCAAACAGTTTATAGATAGACACAGTTCTCCTTAAAAGTGATGATTCAGTCTTTGACTTCCTGCTAACCTTATAGCCCTGTCATCATCCTCACTCTCAACTTCATCTGTATCTGAACAAGAGTACGATGCTGGAGGGATATATTCTAGATCTGCATCATCATTAGTCATCGTTAGGTCATCTGCAGCCGCATCAGCATCACCTGACAGTTCTTGCGAACTACTATTCTTATATTCCTCTAAGCTTTTAGAGGTCGCAAACAAAGTCTTTTTACTTTTATTGTAACAAGGTTTGCAACTACTTTATGGACAGGTGTTTTGGTGCTTGTTTATCTCACAAACTGATGCAGCAGTTAGTTCAGCTGCTACGCCTTCCTCTGTTATGCTGTTGCCAGCATCATGAACACTTGAATGTCACATGTTGTCATCTTCAAGGTTCTTTTTATATGGTTCTTTATTTCTACTGGCACCGGTGGTACTGGAGCTAGTTTTGCTGGGACCTTGACAAACTGCATCCTCCCTTGGAGTAGAGGGATCATCATTGATTGCACACGCTGCAACAACCATTGCTGCAGTAGGTTTTTGGACTACTACTTTACTCTCTTGTCCCTACACTGCTCCACCCCTCCCCCTTCCCCTTGTGCGTTTGCTGGACATTCTGCAATTACACTGTGTTTTTTTACTGTATAGTACACAACACATCTGATGGAGCTGTATGATGCCTTGCCTAAGCCCAGTCAGCTTTCTGTCACTGTCACCTAATATATTTAGTTCTTTATTCCTTTTTATTTTATGTTTTTTTTTTTGTTTGTTTTTTTTAAGTTGTCCACCCTCATCCTGTTGTCTTATCACAATCTGCCCAAAAAAAAATTACAACTGAAAAACAAAATCAACAGCTTATTTCCCCAGACTTCCCCACCCAGCACAGAGACAATAACAGCAAGATCAGCAAGCAAATAGGTCCGTAGCTGCCTGTGTCTTGCCTGTCAGTCACATGGAATTTCGGAGTATTTGGGGTCAAACTCCTTACTCCCTTCTTCTGCCTTCTTCTCCCCAGAGTACCCCACTGGATCTCCTAATAGAGATAACAAATGTCCTACCTAAAAGGAGAATTGAAGTCCTCTAGCTCAAAAAACATGTTGCTCTCCCTCCTCTCACAAACACAGAATGGCTGCTGTGGGAGCCTGACAGTCTTTTATACGGCTGTAGAAAACTTTTGTGTGGTGGAGAAATATTTTCCTTCCCATTTATTTCAATGAATGAAAAAAGCCAGATAAAGTGGAAAAACAGCACTTTTCATGGGAAATTATTCACCAAGCGGAAAGTGCCATTATTCGCCCATCCCAAACCAGCAGTGAGCTTTTGAAACTTGCAATGTTTGCAATGGCTCTAATTCCTGCTGCTTCTGAGTTGCAAGGGCATTAGGATACTGAGGAGCAGGCTAGTGGGATACAGGCCACTCTGGACACAGTGAGAATGGGGCCCAGTGATGCGGGACCATGACAGGTTCCACTTGAAAGCAGCAATACTCCTAGTCCTAGTATCAGTGCTGACTCTGAGGCAGTAGCAGCAACATCAACAACATCATCCCAAGCCAGTGAAGGGGAATGTGGTGAAGAAGTAGAAAGAGGCCATTCTTCTTTATCTGTTCCCTGTCCCCTGCAGTCATGGGTGTGGAACTATTTTTCTCTTGGGACAGGCACAGTGCAGTCATCACCAATGGCACTGTGCACAATTTGTGACAAGTCAGAGAAGGGGAAAGGAGGGAACACACCTTGGCACAACTACCCTGATAACACACGTGAAACACAGACACCATGACGTTTATGTCAAAAATGTTAAAGCAAACACCCACCATAGAAATTGAGCACCACTGTTGCTGTACCTACTGACTCTCCAGATGGCAATAAGAGGTGAGTTGGAGATCAAAGAGGAGGAAGAATAGAGAAACCCAGGCAGGGGATAAAAGTTCAATGATGAGTGAAACAACTCAGTCTCCATCACCTTCTTCCACTAGGGTAAATACATCTTCTGCTAATCCACCTTGTTCATCATTACCTCCCCGTCCAATGATAGCCACTCTGTAGATGTTAGGATGTGGCAGTTCATGTCCATCTATATGTGTGTTGCACTGACTACATATGGCAGTGTGGTGGAGGAGAATTGCAAGCAGGGCATCAAGAGGCATCCGTCCCGCAGAATATGTTAAGATGGTGGCAGGGAGGGTTCATCATTACTATTAAATAGTCAGCAAGTTGTCATGTGTCCTTAGCGGGGTCTGGACAAGGGGTATAGTGACAGCAGCAGTACTTAGTTTCTGGTGTCATGGTGTTTAGATACAGTTGTGCCAGATTTACTATATACACTGTGCACATTGCAGTTGCTGAAGAGAGGTACAGTTCTTGATCTCAAGGGAAACATTTCTATTCTAGTAACAACACACCCATGATTTTGGAGGAGGGGCAGGTGGAGAATAATTATTGGCCAACAACTTCTTTTCTCTACATATACTGGGGGCTACTTATTATGCTGCTACTGTGTCAGACTTTCATCATACATCACCCATGTTTCTGTTGTTGTTGATCACATTCCCTTTGAGCTGCCTAATCATCCTTCTGCTTAAACAACTCAGCAGCAGCAGCAAGAACAAAAATTCCGCATCTACAATGCACAAATTCCACATTTGATAAAGGCCAGTGGCCATTGGCCAACACAACATGACCTGCTGGCACTAGGCCAGTAGGACATTTTTTTTTCCTCAGGGCTTGTGCTGTAAAAAAACAAACAAACAAACAAACAAAAACATAGTCCTTTATCAGTAATCTTTGTGACACAATTCTGAGAAGAGGATCTTGTTAAACAATTACTCAGGGTGAAAAAGAATACAAAACCAAGAATCAGGGGAAATAGTCCCTCAATGGGATGTGAACATTGTTCCTAACTGTCAGGTCCAACATACTTTGAGCCTATCAATAACTCTACTCTTAAGGCCTTGAACCTGAAGACCATCTTCCTCATGGCTATTATATTCAGCAAAAAGAATAAATTAATTTCAGGCCTTGTCTTGTGAATCACCATACCTGGGCTTCACCAGGATAAAGTTGTGCTTAGAGACAACTGTAAGGGAGTGCTTAACAGATCCACCAAATACAAGGAGCCAGTCAGGATGTATGGATAAAAACTTCAAAGATTATTTGCAAAAAAAATAAATAAAATGAATCCATGCCACAGACAAAGATGATGGTATAAGAGAAGATACATAGTACACAATCCGCTTAAAGCATTTTGTGATGGGTGTCACCTAATCATAGGCTGGATTCAGTATAACAAAGTCTGTCTTAAATAGTACTCAAAACAGGTGATTCAAATATAAAAACATTAAAAGAATATAACGGATCTTTGTTTTGGTGAAATTCCATTGCAACAGTAGGAATATACCACAATGCATATGGTGGATTGACTACTCCCAAGCATGCTGCATCTGCGGATGGCCAGTCAAATAAGTAAGAAATCCCAAAAAATACAAATAGAAATAACAACATCAGTGGCCGAACCATCACAAGACACTTAAATAATGGACTTTACTTGAAGGGTATTTTCAGTCCCATTTTCAGTCCCAAATGAGAAAGTATTTTCCCATAGCATGGAAGATGACCATCAATACAGAAGATGACAGCATAGAGCAATCAAAAAGACACAAATAATACTATCCCACGTGTCCTAATAGGTCATAAAAGAGGATCACAGTCATATTTATGTATAAATAAACTACTGACATCATAATCTGAAATCAGACCATTAGGTTATCTTGTGGAAAGATATAAGATCCATTTGACCTCCATGCTTTCTAATCTGATCTGAATGTCCCCTCTTCTTTCATGAAAAAAAATTCTTTCTATACCTTGGAATCTGAAACATGATAGATCAGAATTAGTACAATCCATGAAGTGATGCACCATTGGTTTAGAAACATCCTTGTTTTTTATTGTCAGGATATGCTCTCTAATACTGTCTTTTAAGGGTCTAACCATACAACCTACATACTGCTTCCTGCATTTTTGACAAGAAAGCAAGTAAACAACATAACTTGTCTTACAATTTATTTATTTTTCATCTGATATGTTTTCCCAGTCGCAGTGTTCACAAATTCTTGTACATATGTAAATGTCAGTAAAGAGAGGCATCTTCTATCCCTTAACATGACTGTAGATATAATGTAGTCATGGATTTCCATTACAATCAAGAGATTGTCCTGTCTGTATTTTGCCCCAAACAAAAATGGGGAAAATATAATTTCACAATTTAGATCTAGTAAGGAACATTCTGCAAAAACTACAAAGGATGGAAGAATTCAGGAAAATGACTCCTTTGTCATCCACCTCCAGGGCAATACAAGGGATTAGCAGTTTCAGAAACAGTCCAGGGCAGATGCAGTGTATTAATTTACCATATGAAGATGTGAATGTGAGGAGACCCTATAGAAATTAAACATCAAATACAATATCTACTTCTTGATCAAATAAGCCCACAGTCTTTCCAGAGGAGATCTGGAAAACAGCTTATTGGGCATCAATTCCACCAACTAAATATCCAAGCAGGAGCCATGTTTGGAAAGTAAATACTGCAGGTAATGGTCCCAGTCTGTCTAAATGGAATTCATCACCATACAGGGATTACTTAAATCTATGATTTCTTCATGGGTGAAGGTTGCTTTATTGGATGTGCTTTACAATCTCTCCTTATTATTTTCCTTTGCTATTAAATTATTCTTTTGTGTATCTTATTTAGAATCTTTTTGGTGTCATTTTCTACACTCACCATGTATTTGATTCTTCCCACACTATTGGTATACTGCTTTTGTATATACCATACATACCTTGCCATGGATAGTCGTTGCACAGAAGAAAGGAAGACATTTACTTACCAATATTTCCTTTCTTGTGTCCCTCCACGGCACACCCTACCCTTGATCCTGTTTGTATTCTATTTTACAGCTCTGACATGGAAGGACACAGAAGAGAATTAAATATTGATAAGTATATTTCTTGTTTTTTTCTGGAAAATTTTGCTGAAGGTGAAAGGTCTTATTTAAATATTCACCCAATTCTAATTACCAGCATGAATATAAAATCAAAGAGAAATCAAGACATCCCTTGTACTTTGTTTATTTTAGAGGGAAGGCAGATGTATTAAGTATTCCAATGCTCTGTGTCTGCCTGCTGTATAATAAGTGTTATAATTGGATTCTGACTTAATTACAAAAGGAAAGTACAAATGTCATTGAGGTTTAATGAAGCACAAGTCCAGAATAATTAGTAAGAGTTTTTCTTTCTGTGTGGCATAACTAAGGTCAGTTTTAGGTTAAAAATGTAAGTAAAATAACCAAGTCAAGGTCTATTTTTTATATCTGGTAATTGTTCAACCCAGTATGTTATATATGAATACATGCACACACAGGCATATATGCACATATCTGTCTAATATATATATATATATATATATATATATATATATATATATATATATATATTTGACAGTCTGTCTATTTATTTTCATGTAGCAGGGTACAGCTGTAGCATCTACTTGCATCTCAATGATCCCTTGGAGAAGGCTGGAGAGTATGGTCTGGTGGGTCCCTGGTACAGTGTATCCTTCTTGTACCGTTTCCAGTACCACAGTCGCATGCTGCATGACATCAGCTCTGGTACTCAAAATGGCACTTTGAACTTAGGATTTGTTGGTAAGGGAGTCAGATCAGTATGGCCATGTGGAAAGCGGCAGGACCCACACAATATGGGGTATGCTAAAGAGAAGGGAGTGGAGGTGTCTCCTGACCTCGAAAGATGGCGGGCGGACGGACGAACGGACGCATAACCTAAGCGCTCCGTACCGTGGTGAATCTGAGTTGCCTTTTAAGTGAATTTCAGCTGGTAACCCAAGACTATTTTGGGGAGAACTAGTATTGGACTACATGAGAGGTAAATAGAAAGCTCAAGCTTGAGCTACATCCTCAATTGCACAGGATCTACAGCTGATGTCTTCACAGCCACAGCCTACGCAGTACAGTACTGATTTTGTGCCACAACTAGACTTGTGTCAAGGCATACCTGAACCTAACATGTCAGACAGTCCTTCTACGGACAGTGTGCTAGACCCGTTTGAAAGAGGTCACAAATTCTATAAAATTATAGATTATGGGTTTGTCCGTCTCCCATAAAGGATTCGCCCATGCCAATGCTTTGCCAGAAAGGAGCGATATCATAAAGCCAACCTTACTGCATTCATTAGGGAAGGCTTGTGGTAACATTTCAAAATATATGTCCAATTGGTTCAGAAACCCTTGGCACAATTCAGGATCCCTACCATAACGTTGTGGGAGCGGAGCGGAACATGACAATCCTCTGATCACGCTTGTACAGGGACGGTTGAATCTACTGGTGCCAAGGATGGAATGGAAGAGGCCACCGTTAGTGGGTTAATACGTTCAAGGTAAGCAGTACGGTTGAGCAAGGTCTGTATGGCCAAGAATGATTGATCAATTCATTGATCTTGACCCTCCATCCTGTCCAGGATGTTCTGGGAAGGTGGCTTACCAGTACCGTCAGAATTCATGGCCCTTTTGTACTGTCACAGTTACCCAGAAAACTCAGGAGTCAGTAAGTATAAGTAAAACCACCTTTATTCAGAACTCAGAATAAGGTATGTAACAGCAGGCAACAAAAACAGGCAATAGGATAACAGGAAGTGGCAGTAGGTCAGCAGATAAGCTAGCACTACTATCAGGAATAGTAGGCTGCCTAGGATAGACCTCACTACTAGAGACCAGGCCGAAGCCATTGGTAGTCTCCGCTGGAACAGTAACAGGATAAACCATGGGAAGTCTCCTCTGGAACCCAGAACTGGAACAGGACAGGTTAACTCCAACCAGGAACAAACAAGGGACATACTGACTCACGCTGGCAGTCAGTATAGCTGGAAGCGGATACCTAACTCACACCTGCAGTCAGTATAGCTGGAAGCTGAACCTAACTCAAGCCTGCAGTCAGTATAGATGGTAGTCTACCAGAGCCCCATGTCTGCACCAGATGAATGTCCACAGGAAGGAGGCAATGCGGCAAGAAAAGCAGAACAGAGCCATGGGTCAGCACCACCTAGGATGACCAGACAAGTCAGCCAGAGCCACAGATCTGCACCAGATTGTGTGTCCGATACAAGGGGCAACACAGAGAGAGTAGTTAGACACAGCCACAGGTCAGCACCAGACTGGATGGTCAGACAAGCCAGGTCATTCACGGAGTGGGTAGGTAGCCAGAGCCACAGGTCTGCACCAGATTGGGTATCCACTATGAGGTAACACAGAGAGAGTAGTCAGACAGAGCCACAGGTCAGCACCAGATGGGATGGCCAGAGAAGCCTAGGTCATACACAGAGATCAGGTAAGAACACAAAATCAAACTGCACTGGACACCAACGAAAGAACAACTAAGCCCTGTGTCCATTCAGTTTATATAGTGCTAGGGCAGCTAGAGGAGGAGCCTGGGCAGATAGCCCAATAGTATAAGTATGGCGTGCACATTCCTCCACAATATGTGAGCCCGTATGAACTGCCCAGCACTGCGGCCACAGCCGCTGAAGGAAGGGGATGCGGCTGGAGCCGCGAGGACCGGAAGTGGCGAGCTGCAAGAAAAACCCATTGCTGTCAAGCCGCGAGACACACAGAGGCGGCTGAGCCGTAAGGAAGCAGGACTGTGGCCGGCTCGGCTGCCGGCCGCAAGGCAAGTACTGAAACACCTGGGAAGAGCCCAGGACCAGATGGCTCTTACATATTATCATACTTTTCAGAATTAATTGCTCCCATACATGGAAAGATCCTTTAACGCTATCCTATAAGACATACCTTTTCCTAAACAGGCTCTACAATCACACATTACAGTCAGCCCCAAATCAAATAAAGACCCAACATTGTGTAGCAACTATCGACCAATATTCCTTCTGAACTTTGATTTGAAAATCTGTGCAAAGATTCTGGCTTTCAGATTAGGGCCCTTACAGCCAACTTTGATTCATCCAGAACAATCGGGATTTGTGCCACGCAGAGAAGCCAGGCACAATACAGCCACTTCTATCTCTCTTATTCATACTGCCCATAAAAGAAAGATCCCCACAGTCTTTTTGTCAATTGATGCAGAAAAAACATTTGATAGAGTGGACTGGAGTTACATTGCTGGTGTACTGAATTGCATAGGTCTGGATCCTATCATGAGGAAGGGCATTATGAGTTTGTATACTGCCCCTTCTGCCTCAATTATTGTTAATGGGACTCTTTCTGAACCATTTGACATTTCTAATGGTACTCATCAGGGGTGTTCTCTTTCCCCTCTTATCTTTATCCTTACCTTGGGACCCCTACTCAACATCATATGAAATAATCCACTCATTCAAGGGTTAGTGGTTGGACAACATACATTCAAAACTTCAGCTTTTGCTGACGATGTGATTTATTTTATCTCCAATCCCAGCTCCTCCATACCACATCTATTAAAAGATCTAGTGGAATACTGTGATCTTTCACAGGCAACAATTAACTTCAGTAAATCAGAAATTCTTAACATTTACCTACCTATAGAAGAAACCTCTTCACTTCGCAAAACCTACCAATTCTGATGGGGGGACTCACACATCACATATCTAGGTATAAACCTAACATCTTCTCATTATGCCCTTCCGGACATCAACTTTTCTCATCGCCTTAAAAATTTAGCCTATGATCTTAATCATTGGGATATTCCTTACATATCATGGATGGGAAGAATTAATATCATTAAGATGATGGTGCTACCAAAGGTATTATACCTTCTTAATGCGATACCATTACAGATCCCTTCATATTTCCTTAACCTAATTTCTTCTAAAGTCTCATCCTTTATATGGTCTCATAAGAAACGAAGACTTAGCTTAGCTATCATGCAAGAACCTACAGACTGCGGAGGTTTGGCTTTGCCGAATTTCTACAAGTATTATAGAGGAACTACCTTAGCTAAACTCTATGATTTGAACCTCTCTTCTCCTCCTCAGTGGATGCACACCTTCTCATTGGAACTAGGTAATCTTGAAGTCTCTCAACTTTTATGGATGTCTTCTCTGAAAAAGACCCCAGAATGTTACACTCAGCCCATTCTAAAACACATCTTATCTACCTGAACTTCTGTTAATACTAATGCTCATCTTGCTCCTTACCCCTCGCCCCTCAAATCAGTAGTAGGCAGCCCTGACTTTCCTTATGGTATAAACAACCCTCTCCTTAATGCCTGGAAACATAAAAAAGTAGATACGATTGTAAATATGATTGACGATAGAGGTTGTATCAAAACAAAACATATTTGCTCTGAACTGGAGGTTCACATTCTTGACTGGCTAACCTCTAGACAGATTCACCATTGGTTAAGATCTGAACAAACGAAGGGATCTTTTCTTAGAGCTTTAACCAAATTTGAGTCTAGTTTTCTTCTCCCACCCCCAGGCTTTAAACCATTATCCTTTTTTACCACTTGTTGATCACTTCTAGTGATGAGCGAGCATGCTCGGCCGAAGCTCGGTTCGGCTCGAGCATCGCTCTGCTCGGCACATGGCGGTACTCGTACGAGTACCGCATGTGCTCGCCCGCCATGTTCGGGTCTCCTCCCCGCACGTTTCGCGGCTGCTGCGCAGCCAATAAACGTGCGGGGAGGCTCTGACATCAGTGTAATGCCAGCAGCCATGTTGGCTGCTGGCATTACACTGATTGGCTGGCCAGAACCCGTGATCGGGTGCTGTATAGCACCCGACGCGCGAGTTCGCCTCATTCTTAGCCAGGGAGAGATGCGCTCAGGCAGGGAAAGTCAGTGTAGGGAGAATAAAATCGTTGGAACTCTTTCAAGACCCAAAAGTCCTTTTTAGGACTGTTGTGTGTGGGGGCAGCATTTATATTTTGTTTGGGGGGGCACAATTTCCTTTTTTTTGTGGGGGGGATATTAGTAAGGTGACATATAATACTAGATGCACAGGAAGTCAGTGTAGGGAGAATAAAATTGTTGAAACTCTTTCAAGACCCAAAAGTCCTTTTTAGGACTGTTGTGTGTGGGGGCAGCATTAAATTTTTTTTGGGGGTGGCAGAATTTCATTTTTTTGTGGGGGGGGACATGTTCTAAGGTGACATTGTACTAGGTGCACAGGGACAAATATTTCACAGTGCAGTGACAAGCTGACATATTCTGTTAGGTGCACAGGGCCAATTATTTTACAACGCAGCGACAAAAAGGGCCATTTTAAACGTGTGCCTAGCCATAGATTATTGTCACATATTGTTTAGTGTGCAAATTCACAAATTAACGTCACATATTCCGTTCACTGTCCTTAGCCGCAGATTAGCGTCACATTCTGTTTCGTGTGCCTAGCCGCAGATTAGCGTCACATTCTGTTTCGTGTGCCTAGCCGCAGATTAGCGTCACATATTGTTTAGTGTGCCTAGCCGCAGATTACAGGCATATATTCCGTTTAATATGAAGAAGGCGGGTAAAAAGGGACGGGGAAGTGGACGTGATCCTGATAGTTCAAGTAAATATACAGCAAATACTGTTTGGTAACAATTTTTCGCCTAAAATCGTTTTTATCTTCCTTTTTGTGTGTTTTACGGTCAGTCTGTAAAAATGGCGTACTACGGGCGAAACATCGTTCCCAGCAGCGACATTGGAGTCCAAGATGCATCCAGACATCCTCCCTATGCTGTCCCTGAACCATTTCTGTGGTGTTTCCATCATTTTCTGACCTTTTCCTATGAACCAGGCACCCTCCCCTCATCAGAGCAGGGGGTACCTGGTGTAATGCTCGAGTCCTCCCATTGACTTCAATGGGGCTCGGGTGCTCGGCCGAGCACTCGAGCCTCCGGGGGCGCTCGGCCAGAGCACCCGAACACCCGAGCATCGGGGTGTTCGATCATCACTAATCACTTCTACTCCAGCTGTTAAACACTATTTCACTGTTTTATGGGAACGTGAACTCTCTATCTCTCTCACCAACACAATGGAGCGTTATCTTTTGCAACATCTTTAACCCCTTAGTGACCGGCCGTACTCACACGCGGCCGACACTTAATGATGGGATTTTTTTTTTAGACATTCTAGCGAATTACTTCTGGAACTTACCAGGTACGTCCTGGTTTTTGCGGGACGTACCTGGTAAGTCAGATGTCACGATGGGGTTAATAGCACTAGGGATATTAGTACTCGCAAAACTAACTACAAGATCTTTACTAGATGGTACATGACACCTTACAAACTGTCTCTTATATTTGATACTGCATCCCCTTTATGTTAGAGATGTGATAAAGAGGTGGGAGATCATCGTCGCATCTGGTGATCTTGCCCCATCCTCAATGCTTACTGGGCAGGGACCTATTATCCTAATGTATACTCACCTGTTGTTCCCCTTATAACTGCCTTTATAAGCACTTAATCACCGCACTTATTGTACCCCTTCTATATTAAATGTAATCTGTAAAGTGCCAAGTACACCGGTTGGCACTATATAAATAAAAATATACAATACAATACAACACATAGGCGAATTATGATTGTTTGAAACAGCCTCTATTTTTATTCCTCCCACATGGTGATGTCCTGGTGGTCCTCTGAAGTCGACACTTACCCCCCACCCCCTATCTTACTTTTCTTTCTCTTCATTTCTCCCTTTACTTCCCCCCTTTTTTTCCTGTTTTTATTCTTCTCCCTCTCCTATTGCTATACCTATACTATCTCAAATATCGCACATACAGATGCTAGACGACATAGGAATACTCATAATATCAAACGGATTCCAAAATCCCAGTTTCAGAATGTCTTTTATAGTTTCCCTGTATATTATACCTTACAACTCCCAATGCCTGTTATATTGTTCTATATTTAAGATACTCATACCACTTTTATGATTTAATGTCATATATGTCTTTATCATTACCAAGACTTGGTATAAACTAAATCTGTATATGCATTACTATCTTAATTCTCTGTAACACATATTACTTTTGATTCTTTACATGCCTTTGAGTTTTCAATAAACTTGTTAAAATAAAAAAAAAAAGAGAGAAGGGAGTGGAGAAGCATATATCAGTGTGCCTCATAGAAATAAGGCTGCTTACAGGAAGGTAGTCAGGGATAGTGTGAGAGAGGGATACTTCAGCTGTTACTACCGTAAGACAGCTATCTGGATAGTCATATAACTGGTTAGACTCTCTGTATAGACATCTTAGGATAGGACTATAAACCTAGGATAGTACAAGGGAACACTTTCCTGTAACAAGCAGAACAGCATAGTGTTAGCAGGCATTTAGCATGGGGTGCGACTAATACGAAGGATGAATCACTTCTTACCTGAGCATTAGGTCAGGAAAGTATACATTGCTAGTGAGTGAGTTTAAGATATTCCTGGTTTCAAAATGAACAGTAAATGTTCTTAGGGAATCCTCCTCGCATCTGAATCCAGAAGGAAATTAGCATGGTGGTTAATATGGATGAAGCTATCAAAGAGTTGACACCTGAAATACTCTCAATAGAAAATAATTACCACAGATTTCAGCTTCAAAACCTGGGAAGGAATATGGAACAGTAACACAGCCCAGAGCTAATGGTCAGCATTAGAGGCCTCATTTTACATAAATATCTTGGAAATTATTGTAGTAGGAAGAAGTTCAAAAAAGATTTGTGAAGGAACTAAAAGCATTAGGTCACAAAAGTATACAGTGCTAGCGAGTGAGTGTAAGGTATTCCTGTTTTCATGATAGACTTAAAAGGTACTCTAATGGAAAGCCTACCAGAATCCTCAGAACCATTTATAAAGGAACTATATACATCACACATGCACTGTTGCACCTGTATACATGAAACTAAACATTTGGGTTTCTGGAAATTGCCCTAATAGTTGAACTAGGAAATGTGAAAATTGTTATTGATTGCTATTGAATATGTTTTTACTGTTATTGCTTCTTGCTTACATTATCTGTTTTAAAATTGGTATATACTGTTGCAGTGTTTGCTTGTTATTTTATCTTGGGAGGGAGTTAAAGGGATAATAATACTTATTATTTTATTTTGTAGGCATTAAAAAAACAAGAAGAAGTCATCTCTACTCAGATGTGGAATGCAGTCCATAGCCCACACAGATAACAGCAGGGGACAATCTTCTTCCTATGAGAACAATGAAAGCCCTGCCCCCCCGACAAGTTTTTCAGGTTTTTCCCTTATCTTAATTGAAGATTGTCCCTCTCTGCAATCTACCTGGGCACCTCCCTTCTGCTCTGGCTGAGAAGTGTTATATCAGTAAATTACTCTTGAACTACAACTCTGATAACACTCTCCAAAGTCCAAATACTATGATGATTAATTAGAGCTACTTTTATTATAAAACATTACTATCCCTTTAAACCTGTAGTATCACCCAGCTAGCTATTTTCCATGCAGTCAGCAGATATTTTCTATCTCCAGTGGCCAGATAAGTGAATCTCCACACGTAAGAACCATAGATAAGAGTGGTATATATATATATATATATATAGAGAGAGAGAGAGAGAGAGAGAGACAAAAAGGACAGCTTTCAGCGCTAACTCACCTAATGTGTAAAGAATGTGTAAATATATATGTGTATAATACCTTATAATTTTGTTATTTATGTTAAATGTCCATTAAAGTGATTTTAAGGATGACTGAAGTGTGCAGCAAGGAATAAAGGAGTTCTCCAATCCCCCAAACAAGTGCAAACGTGGAACAGACATAAACCTGCGCTCCTCCAGTGTGCTAGTGATTAGTGCTCCTTGTATTGGGCATATATAATAACACTGTGACTAAAATGAGGCATTAGTGCCAACCTTTTTGGCCCAAAAAAGAGGGGGTAAGCTCACCAACCACGCCAAGGTTCCTCATTAGTGGTTGGTGAGCTTACCGTTGCCATCTACAAAGAAGTGCATTCATATGGGTATAGTGTCAAATGGCATCAAATGTATACACCCATCAGAGTGTTTGGCCCGAAGGATAGAGATATACATTTCACTTCCTGTGATCGTGGCTAATTAGTAATTATGATAGACAGTAAAATCCATTTGAAACATATGCGGTATTGACATAAACACAAGTAGATATTAACCCCTTAAGGACCATCCGCGCACAAACGCGGCGGTCACTTAAGGACCACGGAGTATTTTTTTTTCACAATCTGGTTCCAAGTTCCCCGAACGGCGTGCAGCCACGTGGGGAGCCCAGAATTCCATGACGGTCCAGGACCATCATGGGTTCTTAAGGGGTTAAATAAACGAAAGAAAGAGTAAAACATAAGATACATATTAATCATCTTACTTGCCATAAGAAGTCAGTATATAGTGATCTAGTTGTGCTCATTCAATGACTTTGTGAACTGTGTGCTGCAGAATGCACCAGAGTCTTGTGTCAAAAATACAGCAATAGTCAGTGTGCTGGTGGTGGAAGAGGTGGGCAACATACTTTATGAAAAAATGTAAAGATTACCTAATATTCTAATTCTCTAATGAGTAACCTATGAGAGAAGAATGGGTGTACCTTTCTGTTAAGGGAAGCGTTAGGTAATATAAGCAGTGTACAAAGGAGAAATAGGGGCTTTTTGTTTAGCCAAATTTCCTAGTTGCTGCACTTGAATTAAGCCGAACCTCGATGTGCCAGAGACCACACCCTGTCGTAGGACTGGTAAAATATAGTTAAAGTTTATTTACATAACACTGTATACACTGTATACACTCAGAAATGATTAGAACTCAGTCTATACTGGGATTATCTTATTCTAATAATTCCTAGTGGAGCTGGCCAACCTACTGAGAATTATTACACAGTAGCCATTGGAAGTCATACAGTCCTGCTGACACCTGCAGAGCCAGTTGTTTATTGTGTTTGTAAAACTTTGCATATGACTACTGTGGGATGCGTTTGAGTACTAGAGCAAGCATGTGCAAATAATGCACAAATATGTTTTTCTAAGATGGTCATTGTGCTCCATTGATCTGGTGTTTTAAATTAAGGGGTTAGTAATGCCCAAAATAAAGTTTATTCTATATCTTAGATTTTACAAAAATAAATTATTTAGAAAAAGTCTTATCTCTCAGACCTATATGGTTTGAGAGATATCCTAAGCTAAAGTTCCCCTTCTCCTGATGTCAGCTGTAAAGCTGATAGAAGGAGATCCGTGCTGGCTGACACGAGGAGGCTCTTCAGCAGAGCCTCAATAGCAATACTGGAAAAGAATGACTTAACTGGAACAGTCTACAAAGTGTGCTTGCAAACCAGGCACACTTTGCAGACCTTTCCAATTAAGTAATTATTTTCCAATATAGAGATTTCTGGTCTGCTGCAGAGCATCCGACTGATCCCCAGACCGGGCTCTCATGCTGTCAGCAGAGCACTGACATCAGGAGAAGGGGAGAGAGGGGGGGAACTTTAGCGGAGGATATCTCTCAAACTATAAAGGTTTGTGAGATAGGACTTTTTCAAAATACTTTATTTTTGTAAAATGTAACACAGAATAAACTTGATTTTGGGCATTGCTAACCCTTTAACACTTGCAGTGCTGTCTGGGAAGTATTGCTTCTGTTTCTCTCTGTCTGTTGTTTCTGTTTAAAAATTGCATTATCTACATGGTAGTATCAGGGCATGGTCTTGATCTGTTGGAATAGACACATTTGTGAAAATCCTGACAGGGCAAAACAGAGTACGCCACTTTGGATTGAGTAATTGGCTGGTCCTTACTGTCCATGGTTCTATTAACTCCTGCTGCTGTGCAGACATGATTTTGTCATTATAATCTTTATGTTTTATGTTACACTCATATATTTATATTATCCTTGTGTTTCTATATCCATGCATTATCATTATTGTTTAGGGTTATAACGTGGTAATGCAAATTTTTACTGGCAAATGTATTTCATTATACTGTGTTACATCCAGATGTATGCATGTTGAAAACAGCAGATAAATAGTTAAATTCTATATTTAGCAGATCTGTGACCTTATGCCTTCCAGATAGGTTATTACTTCTCGCAATATTATGTAAGTGGTTATAAAAGGGCTGTTACGTGACCTGTGGCCCTATTGAGCATAGCTGCCCCACGTACATACAGGGTGGGGCAGGTGTTGTTACACTGCCACCTACAGTATTGTTTATAATTCTAAGGAAAAATTAACCCTTGCTATGCTGCTGTCTTCAAATATTGCTAGCTTATACCTCTGGATACCTATATGTAAGGTTTAACCCTATATGTGCTGGTATGTTATCTGTTTTGTTACCTGATATATTTTATCATATTATAATTTGTTTATGCCATATATATCGTAGTCTAGGACTTGGTTACATTAACCCCTTAACGACCCTTGACGGTCATAGTAGGTCATGGGTAAATCTGACTGAACGACCCATGACGTACTATGACCGGCATGAAATTCCAGGCTCCCCCGCGGCTGTATGCCGTTCGGGGAGTCCGGAAGCATAAAAGAAAAAAAAAATGCTCCGTGGTCATTAACTGACCGCGCCGCGCCGATCGGCCGGTCGTTAAGGGGTTAAGATATATTACTGAGTCAATTTTGTATACGCTTATATCCCAATTCACTGATTATTATTGTATTTTATATATCATGTTTTATCCTTCAATAAAATTATATATATTGTTTCATAAATATGAGTAATTGATTCTTTTTAATCAGTTCTGCTCACTGTGAAAAAGTGTGTCATACCTAGATTTTGTACAATCTCGAATGTATTTATGTTTTTGTTTATTTTATGCGAGATATACAGTGTCTAGTCTTCTGTTTCTTTTGTATATCCTCAGCTATCTATCTATCTATCTATCTATCTATCTATCTATCTATCTATCCATATCTATCTATCTATCTATCTATCTATCTATCTATCTATCTATCTATCCATATCTATCTATCTATCTATCTATCTATCTATCTATCTATCTATCTATCTATCCATCCATCCATATCTATCTATCTATCTATCTATCTATCTATCTATCTATCTCCGCTATAATATGTTTCATTCATTTTTATTTACATTTTGCAATTTTGTTAGATACAGTAGTTACCAGATGAGACAATTGCTATTGCAATCAATGGAAGACTTTTGCTTGGCAATCAAAACCTTACCCTAGACAGAAATAGCTACAGCACAGCCTGATGGTGACATTTTCACAAAATTGGATTTTATGTAAAAAAAAAAAAATAATAGCTGTAATAACTTTCGAATTAATCATCTTCTATCAGTGGTAGTGTCCTTTTTGCCAAGCAAGAAAATCCATTCAATATGCTTTGTTTCTCACAGCTAGTGTTTGTTGTGTCTTAAATTTCTATAACCTATACTATTTTATTTGACTTACAAAAATAACTTTAAATTACTGTTTTATGTACCCCTAGTGTTTTAATCCTTAACTAAAAGTTAACATCATTTAGAACTAAAATAACATTATTTACAAACTGATAATCTGTTTGCAGCGTTTCTACAACATTTTGTAAAAACACGTTGTAAAACTTTATGCTCAGAGAGAAGCAAGAAGACAATAAAAAATGGTTCCCTTTATTAGATATGCAGTAATATTATGTCAAATATATTTAGCAGGTTTATTATACTCAAACTCAGTTGTGTTTCTAAAGGGAATAAACTATGTCAACACTGCAAGAACAGATCATTAATGTATGCTGACAATTCCTATTCTATTAATTATGCATTGTGGTAGAAAGAGAATACATCAAGCTTCTTTCCTTATAACTCACAATATACAAGATACAAAGTAACAGGTTTTGTTCTTATTAAATGGATCAACCACGTGGTGAAATAAAATTGAACTTCAAAATTGAGAATGTCAAGTTCATGCTGAGTACTATTCATCTGCTTGATGTCTATCACAGGGCTCTAAGAACTACAGATGGAGTAGGCATCTACCAGTAGTATTCCAGATCATAAAGTTATATCCATATTTGTCATTTAAACATTATACTTTATTATTATTAGTAGCAGTAATAATAAAAGTGCCAACACATCTGTAATACTGTATAACAAGAGTAATAAAACATACACTGACTGTACAATTGGGGAACAATGTATAAATATATTGCTAACAATGAAGATTAAAAACTATGTGGCTAATTTAAAGGGATAGTAATACTTAAAGGGATAGCAATGTTTCAGAATAAAAGCAACTCTAATTAATCATCATAGTATTTGGACTTTGGAGAGTGTTATTTCAATTCTGTCAGAGTTGTTGATCAAGAGTAATTCAATGATAAAATATCCCCCTCCCGCCCCTTTTACTGATGTCAAGGGGGGCAGGGATTTCATTGTTCTCACAAAAGAAGATTGTCCCCTGCTGTTATCTGTCTGGTCTATGGACTGGATTACACATCTGAGAAGAGATGGCTTACACTAGGTAAAAGGGGTGGGAGGGGAAACTTTGCTTGTGAATATCTCTCAAACCATAAAGGTTTGAAAGATAAGACTTATATCATTCTTCATGTTTTTTAATGCCTACAAAATAAAATAAAGATAAAACAAAGTATTACTATCCCTTTAAGTATTACTAATCCCTATTGTAAAGTCCTATTAAAAAGAAATGTATTGCCCCCAGTGTCATCTCTCAAACCTTTATGGTTTGAGAGATAATCGCTCCTAAAGTTGCCCTCTCTCTCCCCCTTCCGCGAAGTCAGTGTTGTAGCTGACTGAAGGGAAATCCGGTCATAGATCATCAGGCGGCTCTGTAGCAGAGCCACAATCACGTTAATAAAAAAAAAAAAATCTTTCACTAAAACGGTCGTCTACATGTGCTTGCAAACCAAGCACATGTAGAAGACCATTTCAGTGAAAGTTTTCTTTTTTAGTAACGCGATCGCGGCTGTGCTGGAGAGCCACCTGAAAGTCGTACGACTTGATTCCCTGCAGTCAGCTAGAATGCTGACTACGGGAGAGGGGGTGGGAGAGGGCAAATTTAGGAGCGATTATCTCTCAAACCATAAAGGTTTGAGAGATGACACTGGGGGCAATACATTTATTTTTAATAGGACTTTAATATAGGGTTTAGTAATACTTAAGTATTACTATCCCTTTAAGCCTCTGGTCCTTAAGGGGTTAAAATGGTGATACCTACAGTATATGATGATTATCGAAGAAGCATGTTTGAATATGTTTTATTCACCACATGATTAATGCCTCATGTTTGCGTAAGATTAGAACAAATCAAAGACAAAGAACATGAGCCCCAAATGGCCAATTTAAATATAATTTCTACTAGAAAAATTACCATTAATCATTATAATGATTGCAATTTGAAGTCAATGACAAAGCTATTAAGATTGTAAGGTTATTACTGTCTTTTTATAACCTTCTATCCACCTAGTCTTGGACAAGTCTTATATACCTTTTGCTTTCTTCCACTAAAAACTGCATAACAGAGATAGGCTTTTAAAGGGATAGTAAAGTCCCATAAAAAGTTTGTCCGAAATCTTAGCTGCACTAAAAACACATTCAATGTGCTTAATCCTTTCTCTCAAACCGTTATGGTTTGAGAGATGTAATAAAATAAAGGTCTCCGCTCCCTCCCCCTTCTCATGCGTCCGCTCTACAGCGGAAGTCATGAAATCCTGCTTCCGGGACCAGACGGCGGCTCTTCAGGAGAGCTGTCATCTAGATGTCTAAGTATAATTACTTCATCAGAATGGTCCACAACATGTGCTTGCAAGCCAGGCACACATTGCAGACCATACCGAGGAAGTAATTATAGTTAGATATCCCGATGACAGCACTCCTGAAGAGCCGCCTACAGTCGGGTGACCAGATTCTGCCTCTGACAGCTTTACAGCTCGGCAGGAAGAAAGGGGAGGGAATGGAGGACTTTATTTTCTTATTTCTCTCAAACAATATAAAGGAATAGCACATTGAATGTGTTTTTAGTGCAGCTACGATTTCGGACAAACGTTTTATGGGACTATACTATCCCTTTAAATAATTAGACGCACTGATAAAATATATATTTTACAAAATGAAGTTTTGTACTTAACAAAATCATCTGTATTCCTAGAACTAAAGAGTCTGGTGTACTAACAAGAATTGTAGCAATACTATAAGAATTCTACAAAAAACTCTATTGATTTAAAATGGAACTGTCACTTTGTAACAAATATGTAATTTTGAAATCGTAAAAAGTAACAATATTTAAGTTAGACATTTTTCATTAAAACAAAAGTTTTAAGATATTTATATTTTTTTATCAGTTAATACAGATCTGCCAGGAATACCTATCAGATTAAAAAATTCCACACTACTCTACATCACCGGCTGTAACTTTCTGTGGGCTAGATACTAAAATGTTGCACTGCTTCACATTACCAACTGTCACTTCCTGTCATCCAGATGCAGAATTCAATGACATTTCTGTTTGTACCCTCTGGGGCAGTGGGCTTGTCCAGAATTGTTCCAGTTTCTCAAAGTGCATATGGCCTTGTTCAACTGCAATACATTACATATCTTTCTAACATTCAGTGAGTTAAAACATTAACTGGAGTTACTATTTTTCCCCTCTGGAACAGTTATTTTCCAGGAGAATTGCTCTTCGTACATCAGCACTATACTAATGTAACATGTTCTACCTTTCTTCCCATACATAGATTCAGGAAGAAGTTATTCTCTACTCTTGGTACAAGTTCACATTACCCCAGATATTATATATGTAGAAAGGTCTCACATTTCTTTAGAATATAGTAAGAATATAGTAAGGGTGAGAGTTTCAAATATATTTGAACAGGTATATATATTTATTATGTATATAACATAAATTATATAAAAATAAAAAAGTGTATGATTAGTAATTATTACCATTAGAAAATCCAGTATGACTGGCACAGTATCCTATATAATAATTCACTAAAAATTTTGTAACGACACACATGAGCAGTAGAGACTGCCCGTGATGCGGCTGATACGGAGCGGGGAGCTCTGAAGTATCAGCCACGGCCCAGGCAGTCTGTACTGTGCATGACTGCCCCATGACCAGCTGGCACTGTATCAGCCACAGTGTGGGCAGTCTCTACTGTGCATGGCTGCCCTGCAACCGACTGGCACTGTGGTCCGTGTACACGGGCTCTTCAACTAGTAATTAAATAATATGCTTATAATAATAAAATTATTACATACCATTAAGCTTGCATCCTGATAGGGTGTGTGTGTCTCTGGTCATAAAAATAAAATCACACCTATCTTCTTACATAAGCTAAACTAATAGTACATCAGTACATTTTACCAAGCAGTTTTTCTTGTTTCTGTACATTGCACTAGTTTATGGATAACTTATGGACATCTATGCTTCTTTAAAAATAAAAACAAAACAAAAAACCCTGTATAATTTATCACATGTGTGCAACTTTTTATTAGCATTTACCATGCAGTAGCATAAAAAGAGTCTTTATTAGCACATTGTAGATTAGGCAAGAGATGTTCTATAAACAAAAAATATGATAAGGTTTTCTAGACAAGCCTAAATAGTACAAAAACTTTAAAGTGGACCTTTCAACGTATTTGAAAACTGCATTAAAAGCTGCCTATGTGTCATGTTAGTTAAAAGTCTAGCAAATGTACAGTTAAAAGGATAGTAATGTTTCATAATAAAAGCAGCTCTATTTAATCATCATAGTATTTGGACTTTGGGGAGTGTTATTTCAATTATGTCAGAGCTGTAGTTCAAGAGTAATTGAATGACAAAGTATCCCCCTCCTGCCCCTTTTACTGATGTAACACTGTTCAGCTAGATCAGAAGGGAGGTGCCCAGGTAGATTGCAGGGAGGGACAATCTTCCATTGAGATAAGGGAAAAACCTGAAAAACTTGTCAAGGGGGGCAGGGATTTCATTGTTCTCATAGGAAGAAGATTGTCCCCTTCTGTTATCTGTCTGGTCTATGGACTGAGAAGAGATGGCTTACACTAGGTAAAAGGGACGGGAAGGGAAACTTCGCTTGTGAATATCTCTCAAACCATAAAGGTTTGAGAGATAAGACTTATATCGTTCTTGATGTTTTTTTAAATGCCTACAAAAATAAAATAACAATAAAATTAAGTATTACTATCCCTTTAAGGAGACATTCATACTTGTAACCATATGCTAATGTATGCTAATCGTAATACCTGTGTGGTACCAGTGATGTTTCATAAGCTAATGAAGCTTTTCGGTGACTTTTCCTATGCCAGTTAAGCCTTTTCAGTAATGTTTCATATTCTTAAGTAGCTCTATGCAGTTTTACTTTTCACAGAAATAAAAGTATGAATATCTCTAAACTATATGGGCTGGATTCTATTGCAGATACTAATTGTACCTTTGCTTTTATCTACAGTTTTCCCTGTAGACTTCAGTAGGAAAATGTTTGATAAAATGGGTGTTAACATTTAGTACCTGCAACAGAATCCAGCCCTACATTGGCTGGAATTTTAGTTAACATGACACATAAGTAGTTTGAATCAAGTTTTCAAATATGTAAAGACAATTCAAGATGATCAGTCCATTTTAAGATTTAAAAAAAAAAAAAATTAAGAGAGCACACTAACACCTTGATTCAATTGAGGCCAGTAAAACAGTCTAAAAAAAAAGTGTTAATGGAGTAATTCAATTACCCTTCCAGCTGAAACCACAATGGACATTAGGCCACAGAAAAGGACTTGTGGCCAGATGTCTGTTTTGTGTGTTAAGTTCCCAAAATGCAACCTGAATAGCGTGAATAATGGGAATATCAAAGGAAAAGAGCTAATGATCGGTCCTTGACACACTGTCCAGCAGCGACAGATAGCTCAAACACACAGTCACCCTCCCAAACACTAACCCTACACTACCCCTAACAGTGAAGTGCAACAATACTACCCCTAACTCTACCCTAACATCCATAGCTGTATAACACTTACATGTCCTCCACTGCCCATCTTCTTCAATCTTCCTTCTTCTATAATCTCTAATCTTCTTTCTTCTTATCTTCTTTGTCTTCTTTCTTGTAAAATAAAATTAACGTCAATGCAATTAATGTTTAAGTAAATACCCCCCTCCAGAACTCAAATGGTTAATTGCAGTGTGGCATATCTTTTAAAAATAAAATTCAAATTAAAGAAGTAATTTGTTTTCTTCAAGAAATAAAAAATTCTTCCATTGCTTAAAGATAAAACCACTGCCTCACCTCCTCTAGCTATACTGGAAGCAGCAGCAGCAATGTCTAGTGGCATAGACCCACTGCATACCATCTGGGCAGTTGCTCGAGTACAAATTAGGGATTTTGAACAGAGACTGTCTTTTTATATTGCCAGTCTCTGTTCAAAATGGATGGCAGTCTTCAATTGGCTGGGATGTGTAAATACACACCTCCCAGAGTCCCAGCCAATCAGCTTCTAGCAGGTTTTGTACTCCCTCCCTTACCATACCATCTGTATTTATTTAGTGAGAATTAATAATATTTTATTTTGAATGTTTAATGTGAAACATCATAGATATATTCCATACATATATGATAACCAAAATCCATTTTAGTTATTATTTCTGTGATTGTGTTCAATTATACAAAAATAGCATGAATAATAAATAAAAATCCCTATTTGAAATTCAGCAAATAATGAGCATTAAAAGTATTCCAAATGTAATAATAGCCATAAAAATAATATTAGAAAGGCATGCTGCAATAAAATGTCAACAAAATAGTTAATTAGAAGGAAATGCTATGAAATTTCCAAAATACATTATTCAAGAAAAAGATTAATTAGAAGTTTCTAGAAGGTTTAAAAATAAGAAGTCAACAAATATCTTCAATTTGTGTGCGTGATAGAAAACAATATGTGGCTGTTCATTGTACCTATAATCATACACTACTTTAACTCTCTGAGTGCCAGAGACATGAGACATTTCTATCACCTTAGAGGCCACATATAGGTAAGATTTGTGTAGGTACATTTCTAGTTATAAATGGAAAACTATACAATGTTTTTTTCATGATGATGTTAGTTTTTATTTTTAATCAAGATTTATAAAAGCTTTATTGAAGTACGAGAGAAAGATACAATATAGTAGCAGACTTAGGCAAATACAACATTGTATAGTACAGATTCATACATGAGTGTTGAGAGGTATGATTATATACATTTGGAGAGAAAACCAGAACCAGAAGGACATCTTTCTGACACTTTAAAAGCCAGAGAATTGCCATTACATTAATTATATAGTAAAGTCCCTAATCATATAAAAGCAGACATTTCCTGAAAGAATTCAACCTGTACAAACAAAAAACATTGAAAGTTTTATGTTATATAAAAATATCAAAAAAGGACAGTGTGTTAAAAAATTGAACATTTTTGGAATTTTGTTCAGAGATGGACATAAAATTCACATTTTACAGCACAATATATCACACAGGATTATTGTAAGACACAAAAGAGTATATAATGTGAATGTCATCTATCGCTGAAGCACATTGATGCCCTATATATACTAGTGTAAAAGCCTGTGTACATGGGCCAAGGTCCGGGTGATGTTAACCCTTTGAGTGTCAGAGGGGTATGCAACACATTGCTTTGCAATACATTGCATACCCGTCTGGCACTCAAAGGGTTAAGAGGCTGGTCCTGCTCTGCATCCTGCCACCGACGCAGTCATGCACTGTAGAGACTGGCCGAAAGCACAGAATGCTCCCAGCACAGAACTCTGTGTGTTCGGGCAGTATCTACTGCGCATGACGGCTTCTGACAAACATCCTAGCAAATTATTATATAGGATATATATATATATATATATATATATATATATGTTTGTGCACTTACATTTACTACTGTCACAGCCTCCAAATTGGTGAGATCACATAAGAATATTTACAAATAATTTTAGAGCGACAAAAACCAAAATGCACTGAAGATGATTTAAAGGAATATCTACCCCATAACAGCACACCAACTGTTTTTGCACTTGATGCTTACAAAATTGTGCCCAGCAACTAAACAGCTTGCATTGCATAGATCTGACCCACAGAACTTGTAATCCAGTGATTAGCCATCAGTACTTGAATAAACTAACTCACTTAAAGGAGCAGTAAACTTTTTTTTTATGAAAAAAATATATATTGTAGGGATTTTCCTACTGAGTAAAATAAGGGTACTCCCACTGCCAAGAGATTTATATTTCCAGAGTTATTACAGTTTAAACCCATAGTTTTTTTTACATTAGCAGTGCCCTCTAGTGGTCAAATTCTAATTAGATTTCCTATTAGATTCTAATGGAGAGGAAAGTCAGAAAAGTCAGAGACATACATTCTCCATAGAATGTGATAGAAACTGCTGAGCCACTTCCTGTCAGAACTATCAGGAAGTAAACACAGTAAATTCACTTCCTGATTATTTAAACTGCTATAAATTTTGAATAAAACACCTGACAGCGATGGGAGTGACCTTGTTTTATTCAGCAGGAAATGCTCTGTAAAATATGTGTTTTCATAAATAAAAACTTACTGCTCCTTTAATATTCAGTCAGATTGCCCCAAAGAGCATATATTCATCATGCTAACATACAGGGCTTCTAACCAACAGGGAACCTGTCCTGAAAAACCTGTTTTTGAGTATGTTTGTTTATTTGTTTGTTTGTTTGTTTTCCCGTATATTGAGTTTTATTGATTTATTTAATTTATTTATTTTCTACATTTTACAATTGAAACACCATTATCATCAGCATTTCCTTTACTGGGGGTTGCGCCATTCATGGCGAGCGATTGATTCTAGTGAGATATTCATCTCACTCCTTATGCACTGCTGTGATCAGATGTCTTACTGATAGTCAATTACAGCTCTGTCTATTAATCTGTGATCCATACAGGAAAATATGTAATCATCTCTACATGAGAAAGCTAATCACATACATGCATTAATATTAACAGTGATCTCTGCCCCCAGTGTAAAATCAAACCAGAGTGTCCGATGCACTTCAATGTAACTTTATGGACATCCACCTGGAAAATACAAGGTTGTTACCCTCACATTTTGGGCACTTAATTTTATTTCAGATCTCACTGGAAGGTTTTCAGGTCCCTCCCTGTGATGCCCCCTTGGTACTGATCACATACACGATAAGAATTCAATACAGGTAACAGGAAGGCACCTTCATTCTCTCATCCAATCACAACTGGCATTCCCCAAAGATCAACCTTCTGTGGGGATCAGAGAAGCTGGAATGGAATTATTGATGTCAGTGATGATGATCTTCCTATACAACTTGGAAGTTAAAGGAACAGAAACAAGGCTCTGAGTGTCTTCCGGTATCCTGTATTGATCACCTATCATAAGAAAATTGGTGGACAATATCACAGGGAACATCAGAGGGGTCCTGGTGCCCCCCAAAATGAGGTGTTACAACCCCCCCCAAAAAAAAAAAAACAGGGTGCACTTGGCCATTCAAGTGTGCATGGCTAAACCCAGATCAAATACAGGCTTGGCATTAAGAGGTTTAGCAGGTTAGTTGGCACACAGAGAATGTACCAGTTCTTCACTGGAGATTAGATACATTGTATAAACCTTGTGACGTGATAAAATGCATCAATCTTCCACTACAGAGATGTCAGATGTAATATTTCTCTGTACCATGTTTTCCTATCTCTCATCTAAGGTGTTAAAATGTATAAAGCAAAATCAAAGTAAAATTAAAACTAGAGAAGTGTTTCTCAACTCCTGTCATCAGGACCCACAAACAGGCCAGGACTTAGGGATTTCTCTGCTAGAACACAGGTGTGGTGATCAGAGGCTCATTCACATTGATTAACTCACCTGTGCTCTAACAAGGAAATCATGTGATCAGAGGCTCATTCACATTGATTAACTCTCCTGTGCTCTAACAAGGAAATCATCAAATCCTGGCCTGTTAGTGGGTCCTGAGGACAGGAGCAGAGAACCACTGAACTAGAGCAATTGCACCAACTGCACTGTAGAGGACAAATCTGTACAGATTCCATTAATTTAAATAATACTTTCAAATCTTGTGAATGGTGAAGCAATGTACTGATGACCTCTCTGTCATCTAAATGGATAAAAGCCCCAATTAAGTCAGTGGGACATTTGGCCATGTTTATTTGCCCTCCACTGTACAGGTGGTTTATCCAGAATTGCTAAACATCTTCTTTTTAACATACTTCATTTTAATTTTGCTGTCCATTTATTACTCTATATAATTTGGTGTCATCTGCAATTATGAACACTTTGCTTGCTTCGATACCCATTTCAAGACCATTAAATGTATTGAATATGTTACTTTTATGAGAAACTCTCACAGATTTATGTATAATATTTGTTTAACCTAATATCTAATGTGCATGATACTACATGGACTGATTTTCAGTTTGTTGGGAGAAGTAATATTCGTTTGCATTCACGATGTCCTACTGAGTTTTCTATGCTCTGCTGTAGGGGTAGTCAATGTGAGGCACTCCAGCTGTTGCTAGTCCAAAAAGAGTTGGAGGGCCCCACATTGCCCAACCCTGAACTACCATGTTAGATATAGCAGGTAGGAATGAATGCAATGATTCTGTAAAATGAGTATTCATACAGAACCAGCTGTTTACAGTACCCAAAAACAATGTTTACAAAACAGGTGTTTTGTTTTTGCTTTACATTTGCCATGTTAACTAACTGAACAGACGAAAAATAAGAAAGAAATAAGCAAGGGTACTCCCACTGATGAGGGATGCATATTTTCAGCATTATTACAGATTCATCTCAGTTTTTTTACATTAACAGTGCTCTCTATTGGTCATATTCCAATTATTTATTCTGTTGTATTCTCTAGAAGAGGTGAGTCTCTGTCTAACGGTTCTCCATAGAATGTGATAGAAACTTGTGAATAATGCTGTCAGAACTGTCAGGAAGTAAATGCACTGTAACACTCTTCATGACAATCAAAAGGCTTATAAGTTTTGATTAAAAACTGACAACAGTGGAGTATCCTTATTTTATTCAGCAGGAAAAGCTCTGTAATGTAGGTTTTCATAAAAAAGTTTACTGCTCCTTTAACTTCAAAAATCTGAACACTGTGCGTCATCAGCCGTTTACACGTTGACAATCAAGTCTGCTGTATGTCTCTCTCCCTCTTTCTCAGTCTCCCCATCCCACACACCATCATTATCTCTCCCTCTTTACCTACATTTTCTCTCCTTTTTACCCCTCCTATTTCTGTGTGACATACCCCTTACTCTACTCTCTCAATTTCTCCTGCTTTTTCTTGTTTTTCCTCTCTCTGTATTTCTCCTTCTCTCTCCCACACACCCACGCACCCTTCTCTTGACCACTTTCCTGCCCATCTGTTGCTAAGAGTTACCCCTATCCTCTTCAATCAATGTTTACTCTAGTATTCTAGCACTGAAACAGTTAAAGTAAACCTCCACTTCCCTTAATTTTGGCAGAAAATACTAATGACCTCTTGGAATCAATATTGCAAGGACTGGTGGCTCAAAATCTCTACCTATATTCCCCCAAATATTTGAAGGGATAGTAATACTTTGTTTTATCTTTATTTTGTAGGCATTAAAAAAACATGAAGAATGATATAATTCTTATTTCTCAATAATCGCTTCCCAGCTCCGTGACCTGGGACACTGACTTAGGATAGAGGCTTAGCGAACAAGCTCCTATAATTCAGATCCTATTGTGAGCAGTAGATGAAGAAAGAAAAAATAAATTGAACTTAAAAGAGAACCGAATAGTTGTAAGGAGTGACCAGGAAATGTAATAAAGAAAGAGGGAGATACTGTAGCATAGAGGGAGAGGAAAAGGAAATATAGAAGAGAAAAATGGGGGGGTAGGAAGTTGGACTCAGGCTAGACCCGTGTTGATGCAAACCCATGGTGACTGCATCAGTAGTAGAGTTCCCATTCCCGCAGGAACTGAAAAAGTGTGTGTGTGTGTGTGTGTAGGGGGGAGGTAGTAAGCCTTCCAAATACTGACAAATGACAAAAATTACAAATAATGTTTCTGACTTTTTGCCCACCCCTACTAGCTTGCCTGACATCAGGAATCCAGCTGGTTTCTACTTCTCTCCAAAGAACAGACTGCCAACACTTAATAAACTGACACCTTTTCATATGTTGATATGGCAGTAATACATGGGGGTATGCTCCTCAATTTAAAATTGTAGGACATATATAGGTTGAGCATGTATGTATGTATGTATCTTTATTTATATATCGCCATACATGTACACAGCGCTTAACAGAAGTTGAAATAATACAATACAAAAACGACAGAACTGGGGTTAAGAGCATTAAGGTTAAGTACAATCATTACATTATTTGTGAGGGAAAGTGCAGCAAGGGAATCATACACTAGGAAAGGGACCCTGCCCCAAGGAGCTTACAATCTAGGCACATGTGATAGTATATTCTTCAGGTATACACCTGCATATTTAACAGTACATGAATACACAGTTCATAAAAAAAATAAAAAATATTCTCACCAAACGACTGAATATCCAGCAGGTACCTTAATATGGTCCAAAGTTGTGGACTGGAACAGCTTCAGTTCTCCATGTTGCAGTTGTGTTTATCAGTGGTATATTCACCTGGGCTGTTTGATACACAGTGAGACTCTATAGAAGTAATAACAATAGGCTACACAAGGTCTCAAGTCATAGTAGCATTAAAAGCAAAATATTTATTATCAAAATAAAGTCCCCTAACACATGAGGGAAACTATCCACATTTGGGAGAAAATACATCATTGATTTCAATACAGTTAAAAAGAGGGAAAAAAAGAAGAAACATTTTACTTTCATGAAATTTCCTCAGAAGTCAGAAAGTGTTGTTTTTTTTTTACATTTTTTGTGTTTGGGGCAGAGGGTTTTGCACATTAATATTGTCAGTTATAATTGGGGATTCAAAATAATGACCATTTTAAATTCTTGTGGACAATACAGTGTACAGTACAACTCTATCCTTCCATCAGTAGGAGTCAATGGCAAGAAGGACATATCTTCCCTTAATGAAGACAACTCCCACACCTTAACACATGAAACAATAATTTTTCGGAAGATAGTCAATGTGTTACCGCCATTTCCAGTGCTCTCTTTCTGAGAGATGTTGTGTATGGCATTTGCATTTCAGTGTAGATATGGCTTATGATATCTGTTCACTGTAGCTCTACCTATGGTTTTTTAACCATATATTCTTGCCTGATTGAAGTCTTGGCCATTACCAGTAGAAGAACTATAAAATAAGGGCACTGGGATGAAATAATTTTGGGATCTATGTTGACTGCAAACTAATAAAACAAATCACAAATATTTCTATTCTTACAATTCAGTGGTCCTATAAATTTGATTGGACCCTTGTGCTTTGAACCTGTTTCACACATGACAGTTTAGTCCATGTCCATTACCTGTAATATTTACTATCCTTTTAGCTGTTTTCCAAGTACTTTAGCCTTTGACCAAAATAACACTTCTAGATGTCTTCTTCAAACCCTTGACTTCTACTCCATTACATGATGTGGACTCAGCTATCCTTATATTTTTTGTATCCTACTTCAACTAAGTGGGTCTGTCTCCAGTGTTATGGATGATCAACATTTGTACAATTAGATTCTGGTTTCGCAGACTGTTCATTTATATATGTAATTCATTGATCACACTATACATTTTAGACTCATCAAGACTTGTCTTGATAAAGATCCCAGGAGGGTATTGAAATTATACTATAAATTATACTATGTTCTTTTAAGTACTGTTCGTGCTGGTCATTTGATCCTATGGTAAATGTTTTTCCATGGCACCCAGGCATTTTTCTGTTACCTCCTGAGAACTTTATCAAGGGTATCGAAAAGTTGTTCTTGTATAAGTCCTGTGCATGATAGTTAGGAAATATATATACATATGGGATCAATACACCCCTTTCAGTATACATTTGTCATTAGAATTCTGGATGGTAACATTTTTGCTTATTACTCTTAGTTAAAGATGAGCAAGCTATTTTGCAAGACCCAAAACTCAGTTTTCAAGACAGCTGATTCAGTTCTATATTTCCCTAAAAGAAAATATGCTGCCTTAACATGTTCTCATCTAGGACTGTCATCTTTGCAAGATAGAAAGCTCCCCGCTTCCCAAATTCCCATGCATCTCCCCAGGCCTGCTCTCCTTTCTTCTCCTTGGCCCATTCTACTCCCTTTCATCTCTTTGGTCCGTTCCCCTCCCTTCCATCTCCTAAGGGCCTTCTCCTGCACCTTCCATCTCCTTCAGCCAGCTCCCCTCTCTTACATTTCCACCTGATCCATGTTCCTGCACACTCTTTTTCCTGTACTCCCCATCTATCCAACACACTTCTCCTCTCACCTCTGGCATCCACAATTTCTTCTGGATTGATTTTGACAGATACAGAATTATTTTCAAATTCACAGGATCAACTGGGGAAATGAATAGTGACCATTTCACTCATCCGTACTCCTAATGTCCAAAGTGACTGTCATTTGTGGTAGATATTTGAAGAATACATTGAAGTATTTTCTATTGGAATGTAACCAAATTCTTTGGTAAACAATGGGTCTTATGCACAAAAGAAAAGTAAATTTGTAACAAGCCAGCTGCATCAAAGGGGTCAAATAAAATCATTTTTATTTTTCCCTGTAGTCTGTAGTGCAGTCTGTTTGCTGTAGAATTACTCCAGTTTTTCTTGTGTTAAAGACCGCATCTATGCTAAAGATCAGCAAGCGCAATAGATATACTGAAGATGAGTCTTATTTGTGAACATTTTTAATTTTTTTCTTCAAGATTAAATTATTTTTGCATAAAAAGTCTGTTTGAAATACACATAATTATAGAATGTGAATTATGAAGAGATGGTAATAGATTTAATGAGATCTTGCATTTGATATTTTAAGTTGCACCTGTGCATTAAAGCAACTTCTTCAGTACATCTGGCAGTTGATGATGGTTCATCTAGGATAAGAAGTAAAAACAAGAGTGAAGTGGCTGCAGCACAGAATGAGAAGATTCCATAAAACAGTTTTCTTTTGCATTTGTTGGCACAAATATTCAAAGCTACCCTATGCAAAGTCAAAGACTGCATTCCATCTTGCTAGTAAATGTGGTCTAAAATATAATTCAAATTGTTCATGATCCTGATGGATATTACATAATGAGCCACTGATCTAAATATATTATGATATCAAACTATTCTAACATTTCTAGACACAAGAAGACGAGGATATACTAATTAATGAGTGTTTGTGTGTATGTATGTATGTATGTATGTGTATATATATGTAGTATTTGTATATATACATCCTTATATACTTTACTGTCTTTATTAACATCAATTAAAGGGATAGTAATGTTTCATAATAAAAGCAGCTCCAATTAATCATGAGAGTATTTGGACTTTGGAGAGTGTTATTTCAATTCTGTCAGAGTTGTAGTTCCAGAGTAATTCAATGACAAAGTATCCCCCTCCCGCCCCTTTTACTGATGTAACACTGTTCAGCCAGAGCAGAAGGGAGGTGCCCAGGTAGATTGCAGAGAGGGACAATCTTCAATAAAGATAAGGGAAAAAGCTGAAAAACTTGTCAAGGGGGACAGGCCTTTCATTGTTCTCATAGGAAGAAGATTGTCCCCTGCTGTTATCAGTCTGGTCTATGGACTGGATTCCACATCTGAGTAGAGATGGCTTACAATAGGTAAGAGGGGCAGGAGGGGAAACTTTGCTTGTGAATATCTCTCAGACCATAAAGGTTTGAGAGATAAGACTTATATCATTCTTCATGTTTTTAATGCCTACAAAATAAAATAAAGGTAAAACGAAATATTACTATCCTTTTAACTTTTTACAGTATTGATTGTTGGAAACAGGAGAACATTTTTTTTTTTTATGTTCATTTTCTGACCATTACGTAATTGTTTTTGCTGCTATCTTATTGGTTAAAATGGAAAATAGACGTGAAATGAAACAAGTGTCCCACAAGACGTGTTTTGTTTCTTGCATGGCATGTTTCTGTGAAAACTTTAGAGAATTGTTTTAATAGCGCAATATCTTGTAACATAGGTAGAAGGGATGGGGGAAGAGATAAGTAATAAACAGAAACAGCATTTCCCATCTCCTGGGGATATTTTGTGAAAAATGTAGTTTTTTTTCAATGATAATAATAATTTATTCCCATATATATGTTCACATTGATGGCTTCAAAGTAACCTTGAAACAATTATTATAATGGCTGCAAATGTACACAGTCAATTTAAGTTGGATGTATTAATAAACTGGGAGCTTTAGTCACCCTGTCTTATTCAGACACTGATCTCCACAAAGGTCTTATCCCATTGTAGCAACATATATATATTTATGGTTTGGACCCTGTCTTGTTTCTTACTCAGCTTGATTTATCCTGCCCTGGTCTTTGTGCCTGTATCCTGAGATATGATTGTTTGGTGCCTGCTTTTGACCTTTGGAGTGTCTCTCCACCTGTTAAACTTCAGAGTGTCCTACCTGTTGTTACTTAAATCTTGGGGCTCAACCCTTGGGGGCAAGTAGTTGCTACTGAATATTCCTTAAGCTCCTGGTTTCCAGTCCTTTCATCTTCAGTCTGCATCTCAGATTCAGTTCCTTGCATTGTTCCTCAGTATCTGGACTCCTGTTTCCTTGCCTGTTTCCTGCTATCTTGACATTCTGTTCCTGTGTGGACACTAAGTGTGGGGGACTCTGTCCTCATCATCAGGCCCTCTGTTAGTGTGGTTTTGCACAAGCCTTTTCTTGCTGACTACATCTGAACAAGACCTGCCTACAGGTATGTGGCAAATAATTTCAAGCATACAGTATTTAAAGGATTAAATCCATTCTTGTAGATGTGCACTGTTTTGAATGTAACTACCTTATCGTAGGTGCTGTGTTGTTTCATATGTGTAACCTCATTCTTCATACAGCTTGTATGATGTTGCAGCTTAATTTTTTCTTGTTCCATTACTTCAAGATAAAAATGGAAGAAAAGCCTTTCCTAAGAAGTCATCTAGGATGTGACGTAGAATTTTTTTTTTCTGTTCTGGAACAAGGTCTGAGTTTTTTAGACTGACTATTCCAACAAATGTCATTGTGAAAACAAAATCCAAAGATGAAAAAGAAGAATATGAGAGTAGAGGCTTTCACTAGCCAGTCATCTAGGTAGTGAATCACAACGTTTTTTTTATCTCAGCTGTGTTGTGACTACCACCATCATTTGTGAACATCATTGAGAAGAAGGATATGATGAAAGGAAGAGCTATGAATAGAAGCTATTAATACTTGACAAACTTTATCATGGTAACACAGAGGTGTGTTTTGAAGGTCTATAGAGATCATCACATCTCCTTCTTTCAGAATGTTTAAAGCTTATTTGATGCCTTCCGTTTTGAATTATTCTTTTAAATGAACTGATCTAGAAAAGTGAACTCATTCACGAAGAGTAAACCTCCTGAGGTCTTTAGATCCAGGAATACTGAAGGATACATATCTGACTGCAAATGGCTTGGTGCAGGAACCTTGGAATCCTGAAAGTCATGGATTGCTTTCAAGAAAATATCTCCGTTTGGTATGAAGTAAGGCATTTGGGTGACAATAAACCTGTTTACAGAAACATATGTGAATCTTGTGTTGCAACTTTCTGTTCTTACCTATAGGGGTGGACGAAAAGTGTGAAAATTTTCCAGGGGAAAATTTTGTGAAACCGTGCCGATTTTTCACTTTTCCCGTGAAAAATTTCGCCTTTCCGCCTATGCAAAAATGTCCTCCTTTTCGACTATTTTAACAAATTTTCTGCCTGTGTTAACACATTTTCCTCCTATTTTAACACATTTTTTGCCTATATTTCCTATAGGTACTACAATTCCCACTGTAATATTACATCTTCTGAGGGCTGAAGTTTAGAAATAAGTGGCTGAAAGTCAAAGTTGTGAGTCCTACAGCAAAATATAGCTTATGTGTTAGCATGCAGAATGCATTTGTACTTTGCCTACAACATGAACTTACTGCTTAAGTGACACTGGCACATATTTAGGATGATATCAATTACTAAAAAAAATAAAGTACAACCTACAATGTGGCAGATATGTATTGTAAACAAAGATAGAAAACCCACAGTGCTAAACCACCATGATTAATATATTTAATTTGAAGGATGTGAATGAATCTAGTGATTAAGGTATGGAACGCTGCAAGGAAAGAGTGAGCTTGTCCCCAAACCCCCAACCTTAGGAAAAACCTAGAAGAAACACAAAAGCAAAAATTAACCTGCGCTGATCCATACTGATAATTTAAATTGTAAACCCCATAATAAGCCTTTATCGTAATTGTGCTGTGCACATATTCAGGATGATATCAAGTAATAAAAACAATAAAGTACAACCTAAAATGTGGCAGATATGTATTGTAGTGGTGGTGGTGGGGGACTGTCATGGTGTGTTTTGTGTATGTATTTTTACCATTGTCATACTCTATCCTTCTTCTCAGATTATTGTCACATATTACTTATCGGTCATAGCAGTGGTCCCAAGTGGGGTAGATGGTGGCAAACCTTCTTCACATCCATCCTCCACCTCCTCATCTGTGCTGCTGTTAATATATTTGTCCTGGCTTTGTCTGTCATGTCAAGGTTTCTGCTACTACTACAACTACTGGAGCTGGATGTTGATGTAATTCTACTGCCACTACTACTAGGTGTCAAAGGTGCAGCACTTATAGCAGCCGCACCAGAGGTCATATCTAACACAACCTGTGTTGCTGGGTACTCTAAACAGGTGTGTGTGGCTGAGTGGGACTTGGACTTTGAAGAGGTAATGATGCTGAGGATGAATGATGGGTGACTGTGTGCTTTTTGATATGTGGTCCAGGGTCAGACTTTCCAATGGCTTTCTCAAACGGTTTATAGACAGGCACAGTGCTCCTTAAAAGTGATGGAAGATACAGCCTTTGACTTTCTGCTAACCTTATAGCCCTGTCATCATCCTCACTCTCAACTTCATCTGTATCTGAACAAGAGAAGGATGCTTGAGGGATATATTCTAGATCTGCATCATCATCAGTCATCATTAGGTCATCCTCAGCAGCAGCAGCATCACCTGACAATTCTTTCCAACTACTACCCTTATATTCCTCTAAGCTTTTAGAGGTCTCAAACAATTTTTTTACTTTTACTATAACAAAATTCACTACTACTTTGATGACAGGTGTTTTGGTGTCTCACTGTCTGATGCAGCAGGCGGTTTAGCTGCTACACTTTCCTCTATTATGCTGTTGTCAGCATCATTAACACTTGAATGTGACTTCTTGTCATCTTCAGTGTTATTCTTATATGGTTCTACATTTCTACTGGCACTGGTGGTGCTGGACCTAGTTTTGCTGGGATCTTGACACACTGCATCCTCCCTTGGAGTAAAGGGATCATCATCACTGATTGCACACACTGCAACAACCATTGCTGCAGTAGGTTTTTGGACTACTACTTTACTCTCACATCCCTACACTGCTCCACCCCTCCCTCGTCCCCTTGTGCATTTGCTGGACATTCTGTAACTACACTGTGTTTTTTTTACTGTACAGTGCACAACACAACTGATGGAGCTGTATGATGCCTTGCCTAAGCCCAGTCAGCTGTCTGTCACTGGCACCTAAGATATTTTGTTTTTTGTTGTTTTTGTTGTTTTTTTTTATTTATTTAAGTTGTCCTCCCTGTTGTCTGATCACAGTCTGTCCAAAAAAAATTATAACTGAAAAAGAAAATCAACAATATCTTTCCCCAGACTTCCCCACCCAACACAGGGACAATAACAGCAAGATCAGCAAGCAAATAGGTTGCCTGTGTCTTGCCTGTCAGTCACATGGAATTTTGGAGTATTTGGGGGACAACCTCCTTCCTCCCTTCTTATCCCCTAGAGTGCCCCAGACTCCCCTAATACAGAGAACAAATGCCTTAACTAAATGACTCCCTTAACTAAATTTCAATTCCCCTTTATTTGCCTATCTTCTCTAGCTAAAAAGCATGCTGATCTCTCCTCTCACAAACACAAAATGGCTGCTGTGAGAGCCTGACAGCCTTTTTTATGGCTATAGAAAACTTTTGTGTGGTGTAGAAATATTTCTTCCCATTGATTTCAATGGGCAGAAAAGGCAGAAAAAAAGCAAAAAAATTGCACTTTTCACTGGAAATTTTTCGCCAAGAGGAAAGTGCCATTATTCGCCGATTTCAGTTTGAGGTGAAAATTTTTGCCCATCCCTTCTTACCTAGAGTACCAAAAAATATTTCCACTGATCATGAAAGAAATGTAGTCTTCCTCCCACAGAAATAATGGGCCTGACATCAGAACTGAGGGTTGTTCTGTAAGTCCTTTGGGGACTTGGATTGCTTCCTTGCATAGCACTTGGCACCAGACTTCCCTGAAATGAAGTTGTTTTTGCAGCTTCTATAGGGATGAAAAGAGTTTTTTTGAGAGCTAAAATGCTTATGTTGAAGGGGATGCTTTATTCATGATCTATCATATCCACCAATGCATCCACTTCCTCCCTAAAGATAAATAATCCTTCAAATGTGATAGAACACACATTACTTTTTGAAAATACATCAGCCTTCCATTGTTTTAGCAGTGACAAGGGCTGTATTGCAGCTATTCTAACATTTTCCATAGTAGCATGACACATAAAGCCCCTTGCTAATTTGAGCATAGACACCTCCAGTGACTCTGTTAATTATGTCTTCTTCTAATTGAGCATGCCAGAGTCTGAGTGAGCTGGCAACATAAGTAGCACTCATTCTAGGCCTAAATGAGGTTGCTGTAGAATATTAATGTATGTGCATCTTAGGAAAAACAATTTTGTCTCTGGAGAATCCTATATTTTTAACCATTTGAATGCCAGGGGAGTACCCCTTTGGCACTCAAAGGGTTAAATAACATCAGCAATGACCTCATGAAGAGAACAGATTTGTGAGTTTTCTTGAAACCCAAAACATTTAATCCTGTTTGACTTTAGTGTTCTCCTGATCATTTAAATAAATAGAAGCCCACCCAGGTGTGTGAACCAGCTCTGAAAGAGTTAAATAGGACTGTTGATGCAGGGAGTCATTGGAAAAAACAGATGAACTATGACTCCTTGCCCAGTTTTAATTACTGTTTTAACTCTTTCAGTGCTGGGCTGCAATGATAGAAGAATCTTTCTTGCTTCCCTACTCTGAGGGCTCATCAGAATCCATTTTGGAGACTACTGGTGAGCTACAGCAGGGTTGTCCATATTCAGTCCTCAAGGGCCACCAACAGGTTAATATTGAAGGATTTCCATGATTAAGTACAGATGAGTTAAGCAGTGGCTCATTCACTTTGACTGATTCACCTGTGATTAAGCAGAAACATCATTACATCATGTTCGTGTCACTTGAGGACTGAATTTGGACACCCCTGAGCTATAGTATATTATGCCTGAAGAAGTGAGGGAACATTGCATATTAGTCTTAAATGCACTGAAAGTCTCTTTAACCTTACTTTAAAAATAGGTTATCATATTAGGCATATCCTCAATGATATAGTACTTAACTCTTTGGGTGCCAGAGTGGTACGGTACCCATTGCAAAGCAATGTGTTCATACCACTCTGGCACTCAAAGGGTTAATACAGACTGGATAAATTAATTTAGGGTACTCATCAGCTCGAACATATTTACATGAACCATACCTTCTTCTCCAGCATATACAAGAGAGACCAGAACTGAAAAGGCCTCACATTACCAAAATAAGAGAAAAAATAGGTCAGAGTAGCACAAATATTAAGCCTTACCCCCCAGACTAGTGAATTATCCAAGGGAAAGGTGTGTCTTCTGCATCCCAAATCCTATTGGATTGACAACATGGAGCCAGCGTCTGAGTACCTTTGCGGCGGCTGCCGAGCTGACCACATTACACATCCAGCGGCTCCAGCCACATCCTTCTTGGCATTCTGCCACTTGCTCTCCATCGCAGCTTGGCCGCGTCCTGTGCCCTGATGGCTCTGCCACCTTCTGGGTCCATGCACGGCTGCAGCCACTTCTGCATTTGGCATTCTGGAATGGCTGGTGACGTCATCTATGGGCGCACGTCCAAGGATATGGATGTGCTCTCCATTTAAAGTGAAAGCTACTTGTTGGTTACTCCTACTTTTCCGGTAACCATACTATTTATACTGCCTGGACACAAGGCTCAGTCGCCTTTCGTTGGTGTCCAGTGCAGTTCTATACATTTGGCATTCCGTGCATTATCTGGCTTGTCTGACTATCCATTCTGGTGCTGACCTGTGGCTCTGTCTGACTATCCGCTCCGTGTATGACCCTTGGCTTAGTTGGATAACCATTCTGGTGCAGACCTGCGGCTCTGTCTGACTACCCATTCTGGTGTTGACCTGGGTCTTTGTCCACTGTGTATCCAGCATACCAATGCTTTAATGGACATCCTATCTGGTGCAAACCTCTGGCTCTGGCTGACTACCCGCTCCGTGTATGACCCCTGGCTTGTCTGACCACCCATTCTTGTGCTGACCTGTGGCTCTATCTGACTATCCTCTAGTGTGGCCTTCCGTGACGTTAGATATCCAATCTGGTGCAGACCTGTGGCTCCGGCAGACTTGCTCCTGGTTGCCTACCTATTTGTCTGGCTTCTCCCAGATGCGGACCTGTGGCATTGCAGACTACTCCTTGTCCCATCGCTGGGACCTATCTCAAGAGATTCACACAGAAGCAGTCTTCTATTTCTGGTAGTTGTCTCTTGCTCCGTTGTACACTTCTCTTTTATACCACCGATTGTGATATTTCTGTTTCATTGTTGCTGCTTATTAAAGTTGGTGTTAGCTTACAGTACTTGTCCTGAGTTTCCTTGCCCATTGTGACAGCCAGGTAAGGAAAACTTCACATCGAGGGAAGAAGACCCTAAAATAAGTGTCTTGCATGTGTTAGGAAAACAACAGGGATGTCGATGTTATAATGGAAGGTCTTTTGTTAAAGAGATAGTAATGTTTCAAAGTAAAAGCAGTTCCAATTAATATTCATAGTATTTGGGCCTTGGAGAGTGTTATTTCAATACTGTCAGAGTTGTAGCTCAAGAATAATTGAATGATAAATTATCACTTCCTGCCCCTTTTACCTAGTGTAATCCACCTCCCCCATATTTGGAATCTGGTCTTAAGACCAGACAGCTCACAGCAAAGGTCAATATTCTTAATGTGAGAACAATGGAAACCTTGCCCCCCTTGCAGGTTTTTCAGGTTTTTCCTTATGATCACTGAAGATTGTCTCTCTCTGAGATCCATCCAGGCAGTCTTGCTGCTCTGAGGTAAACAGTGCTACATCAGTAAAAGGAGCAGGAGGGGGATACTTTATCCTTCAATAACTCTTGAGCTGCAGTATTAAAATAACACTTTCCATGGCCCAAATACTTTGAAGATTAATTGGAGCTGCTTTTATTTTGAAACATTACTATCCCTTTAAGCTTGTTACTGTCCCCTCTGGGGGGGGCGGGGTTAGGAGTATCAAGAGGAAACCAGTAAAATAGCTTCCTAAATATCTCTGGTTCAAAGCATTACCATTTTTGCTTATACTGTATATCTGTGAAAGTTACAACATTTTTCTCTACAAGATAATGTATTTTTTAAAATTAACATTTCTTTACTTCTGATTGATTTTGCAAATAGAGGTCACCTAATAATAGTGATTTATACAATAATTTAAACAAAAGAACAAAGGTATTACACAAATTATTCAGCTTCACCTGTTGCATTAATTTTCAAATAAAAAATGCAGAGGAATGAGGATGCTGATTATGCTTTGGTTTATATTCTAAGAAATATTTAACTTAGATTAGAACAATCAAAACATAATACTGATAAAAATGCTTCTCATTTATATTCATTTGATTCTGAATATTCCATTAAGCAAAACAGCCACTTTTACCAATTTGTCTAATGCTTCATTACATGTCAGCAATGCTCTATTGCCCTCTGGCATTGCAGGGATTAATAATTATGCTAAATTTAATTTTCTTATCATCTTCCTTTCCACACTGTAGATTTAAAAATTAAGTCAACTAAAGTAAATCAATTTTGCAAAAAGACAGGGAAAAAAATAATTTGCATATATATTGTATAGAAAAGGCATCTCAAACATGTGAACCATAGGTTGCATGCAGCCTTCTCCATACCAAACTTTGGCCCCCATCAGCTTACAATAACTGACACCCCAGATATCTTCCACTGTCCCACTGGTAGTCTCAGAAGCACAAATACACTGACACCCCTGTCTTGTTCCATTGTCCCATTTGGAACCACAGAACACCACATACAGTCTCATATAGACTGACCTGTTCAAGATCAGGATGAGTGATTTCAGTATTACATGATGTTGTGATCACTAGTGGGACAGTGGAAAAAGACTGGGTTGTGACAATGCATGTGTTGTTCTGTGGCTACTAGTGGGACAAAGCTGGGGTATGTGTACAGGATTCTGTGAATAGTGGGACAGTGGCAAAAGACTGGGATGTGAGACAGCATGTGTGGTTCTGTGGTTACCAGTGGGACAGTGGAACAAGGCTGGGGTGTGGGGATATGTGCAGTCCTTAGATTACTAGTGGAGCAGTGAAACAAGGCTGATGTATTATTGTGTGTGAGGTTCAGTGGAACAAGAAGTAGGGGGGAGGGGGGTACAGTGAATATGTGCTTCTTTGAGTGCAGTGCATTGCGTTGTGCACCCCTCTGGCACTAAAAAGGGTTACATTTCATGTATATTTTGTGAAAAACGTTTTGCTTCCAAATAAAAATGTTCAACTTCACTAACTTTGTTATTTGTATTTTTTGCCCTTCACTACCCCTTTAAATGCACTACTTGCTAAATGCGTCATTCCAAATGACGCGACATACACATTTTGCGACTCCCTTACGTGCAACATATCACACGCGCCATTCGGAGTGACACGCCTACATAGATGCGCCATTCGGAGTGACGTGCCTAAACAGATGCGCCAATTCAAGACGCGCTATTTGGCAGGCGACATATTGATAGGAAACCCTTTTCAATAAGGGTGGAGTATCAGACCATGTATGTGTGATTCTGTGATTTTCAGTGGACAGTGAAACAAGGCTAGGGTGTCAGGCAAAATATTATAGATCTCATAATTTATATCATGTGTACATAAACAAACACACACATACATGTGTATACCCACAACACCCCCCCCACCCCACACACAGAGACCCTGGCAGCCCATGTCATGGGCCTTCTTGGAGGGAAATGTTGAGTCTGTAAGAATTGTCTCACAAAATCTATAGTTATTAACATATATTTTGTTCCATTAGGTGAAAAATTACTGTAAACTTGCTTGCTAGGTATTAAGTATGTTTTCAGTATTTTTCCACCTAATGAAACAAAATATGTGTTTATGTCTATAGATTTTGGGAGATATTTGCTATGCAGTCATTGCATTTATTTTTATATAATTTCAAACTGCTTGCACCACAACAAGTGCTAAATGATTAAGTAACACAACCATATATGGGCATAATCCATTACAATTGTTTTGCATACTATTTTATTAAAAAAACAAAATCAAATCACAGAAGTTTAGAAATCTTGCTTCAGTGTTCAGCCTGTCCTCTTTCAGAATGTGCTGACCTCACACTTCAGGCATCACTATGACTCTGTTCAGCCTGCCCATTTACAGATTGTACTAATCTCACACTGCTGGTACCTTTATGTCTCTATTCAGATTGTTCTATTACAAATTGTCCTGGCCTCACAATGCAGATATTGATTTAACATCTTTTCACCTGCTCGTTACAAACTGTTCTGCTTTCACACTGCATGGGGTTCACCCAGGTGATTAATAGCCTGATGACTTCCCCTGCTACTGTATTTGGTATTGGCTTGCTTGCAACTTAATTTGTCATTTAAGTCTGTGCATGTCCCTGGGGTGGAGAATGTTGGCACTGATGCACTGTCCCATTTTCAGATGGAGGATTTCCAGAGACGTGGCCGATGGTGAATCTAGTATCCTATATTCTTGTGGTAATGTGGCCCGGGCATGATTGCTGAATGGGTGAAGAGTTCTGTTATGCCAATCACATGGCTCAATATTTGCAGGTCTGGGCTGAATGGTCACAGTTTGCTGCAGTATTTGGCCTGTTTCATGCATGACAAAAGCAGCCTACATGGTGTGCTGTGGTTGTTGTGATCCTGGTTTGAAAGGGGGCTGTCTCCCTTGGCCATCTCTGTGTGGCTAGCTGTGTTGGTTTTTGGTTTTAAGTTGTTGGGTGTGAGGGATATGACAAAGGATTTTATGGTGTGGATGGCATTGAAGGGTATGTGTAAAGGGACTGTGAGGTGGGACAGTAGACTGGTTTCCTTTTTGCTGTTGTACCAATTGATGCAGCTTTTACCTTAAATGTGAAAATCTCCTTTTGAGACTGGTTTATTTCATTTGGCTTTCAGTTTGGTATTTTTTGGTGCTTTGCGGATTAGAGAACCAGCTTCAGCCAGGAGGCTTGTTATGGCAGGATGTGGTTATGGAGGATGGGAAATTGCATTTCCATATTGCACAGTCTAAGACTAATGTGTTTGGGGTTTGGGTATTGTTGTTTGCCATTCCTTTGCTATCCTTTTGCCCAGTTACATTAGTGCTGGACTTTTTGGACATTTGGCCTCTGGGGGAGAGCCTTCTATTAGTTCACAGTACTGCCTTCCCTTTGACCCAATGTCAGTTTATCACAGTGTTAATGCTGTGCTTGAATCACTTGGGTATATATCCAGGGGAATTTGGTGACCACTCCTTCGGGATTGGGGAAACAACTGAAGCAGCTAGGTTGGGGCTGCCAGGGGAGGTGGTGTGAAGGATAGGAAGATGAGACTCAGAGCGGTTTCACCTGTATGTGAGGCCTGATAGGGTTTTACAGGGGTTGGGTATGTGATGCATGGAACTGTCTTTTGTGGGTTCTAATCTGGTTTTGATTTCTTTTGCAGGTACCACTCCTTTGCAGTCGTGGACAGTGGGGCATTCCTATGTGTATTTGGCATGCTGGAGGGCTTTGATGCATAGGAATGGCCTTCAGCTTGGCTTCAATGCTGCTAAGGTTGAGGCATACTGGTTTGGTTGTTGGGGTATGAAATTGTTCCAGTTGCTTCAGGGTGTGGTTCATTTTGATGAGTTAAAAGGGGCGGCTCATATTACGGTTATTCATTTAATGGGTCATTATTTAGGGGCTGTACCTTTCTGTAGTCTGTTAGAGCATATTAAAAGGGATATGCATTGCTTTCTTTCACACTTCTCTGACGTAGTGCTGGTATGGTCAGAAACAGTCACTAGGAGAAGGTGGAGGTGGGCCAGTGAACCAAAAGCTCTGGATGAGAGCCAGGTCTGAGTAGGACGATTTTAAACTTGGTTTTAATGTTTGGGTGTTGAGGATGAGAAGAACCATCTTCTACAGGATGACAGGATGCATCCCACCAAGCTTGGTTTGGACTTCCTTAATTTGGAGTTTAATTGGGGGGGGGTGAACAGGCAATGAAGTTGGTTGGGGGATTGGGCCTGTTTTCTAAGGTACTTGTCAACAGGCCCTTGTAGCAGCAGTGTGATGGACTTGTCATGTGCTATGTTAAATGATAATGGAAATAACTAATGATAGGTCCTTAGAGAGTAACCCTAAGGAAGTGTTGCCCCGGACTTAGGTTGCTAGTAGTGACATTACCTGGTGGAGATGGCTTGGGCTGGCACAATCGAGGTAGCTGATTAACTGTTTGTGGATGTTGTTGGTAACTGGTGGTAAGCTTTAAGCATGAGCCCATTCATTTTGGCCACGATAAGGCTTTCGGGATTTTCATAAATTATATTATTCAACAAACATTTTGTAAATTTGGATATGCTATTTGTTTAATTTTATCGGGGGATAAAGTTTGGCCTGTTCATTCCAGTGCGGTGTTCTTCCTTATGCCCCATGCCCAATGTTTCTGTTCAGAGTGTCCTGTTGAATGAATAAATGAATATGTTTATTTATATAGCGCCACAAGTGTATGCAGTGCTTTACAATTTAAAGGGATAGTAATACTTCGTTTTAACTTTATTTTATTTTGTAGGCATTAAAAAAACATGAAGAATGATAAAAGTCTTATCTCTCAAACCTTTATGGTTTATGAGATATTCACAAGCAAAGTTCCCCTCCCCGCCCCTTTTACCTAGTGTAAGCCATCTCTTCTCAGATGTGAGTCTGGTTGTATGACAGTACAGATAACAGAAGGGGACAATTTTCTTTGTATGAAAACAATGAAAGCCCTTCCCCCCTTGACAAGTTTTTCAGCTTTTTCCATTATCTTAATTGAAGATTGTCCCTCTCTGCAGTCTACCTGGGCATCTCCCTTCTGATCTGGTTGAACGGGGGGGGATACTTTGTTTGTGAATATCTCTTAAACCATAAAGGTTTCAGAGATAAGACTTATATCATTCTTCATGTTTTTTTAATGCCTACAAAATAAAATAAAGTTAAAATGAAGTATTACTATCCCTTTAAGGGTTTAAACAATACAGGGTTACAGGTGCCTTGTAGAGTGAAACATTTGGTGTGAGGTCCCTGCCCGAAAGCTTACAATAGAAAATGGTAATGGGAGACATACAGAGTACATAAGGATCAAGTGTTGAATACAGTGTTAGTTCTGATGATGATAAAGGACATCATTAAAGTAAATAATTTATAAGAGCGTTCATTGTACAACATCAGTGCCTTCTAGCATGTTGAGATTTTATCCAAGAGGTGCGTTTTTAAGTGAGATTGGAAGTTTATCAGAGAGGTGCAATCGCACAGATTGGATGGTAGAGCATTAGTGATGAGCGAGCACCCCAATGCTCGGGTGTTCGGGTGCTCTGACCGAGCACCCCCGGAGGCTCGAGTGCTCGGCCGAGCACCCGAGCCCCATTGAAGTCAATGGGAGGACTCGAGCATTACACCAGGCACCCCCTGCTCTGATGAGGGGAGGGTGCCTGGTCCATAGGAAAAGGGCAGAAAAGGATGGAAACACCACAGAAATGGTTCAGGGACAGCATAGGGAGGATGTCTGGATGCATCTTGGACTCCAACATCGCTGCTGGGAACGATCTTTCGCCCGTAGTACGCCATTTTTAGAACTGGGGCCATGATTAAGAGGGAAACGTGCGCAGAGGCAAATTCTGCAAAAAATGTCCTCGATTTTTCAGAACTGGGGCCATGATTAAGAGGGAAACGTGCGCAGAGGCAAATTCTGCAAAAAATTTCCTCGATTTTTCAGAACTGGGGCCATGATTAAGAGGGAAACGTGCGCAGAGGCAAATTCTCCCAAAAATTTCCTTGATTTTTCTGAACTGAGGCCATGATTAAGAGGGAAACGTGCGCTGAGCCGACCATCTAAAACATTATGGGTGAGGGTCTTCTGCGGAGCTGACCATCCTAAACATTATATGCGAAGGCCCGCTAGTGAGCTGACGCTATAAAACATTATATGAGAGGGCCCGCTAGAGAGCTGACCCAATAAAACATTATATGAGAAGGCCCGCTGGTGAGCTGACCTATATAAAAATTGTCAAACAGGGCCCGCTGGTGAGCTGGCCCTATATAAAAATTATATCATAGGGCATATGGAAGAGGAGGAGGAGGATGAGAAGATTAAGAGTCAACCATATACCCGTTTTTTGGGTGGAAGGGGTGAATGGGAATACAGAGTATTCCCATCATTGTAAATAACATATATAAAGTGACTTTATGTTCCCCCGGGGCTTTCCTCCAGTGGAGTGGAGAAGTCAGGGGAAATCCAGGCCTTGTTCATTTTTATAAGTGTCAACCTATCAGCATTGTCGGTGGAAAGGCGGATACGCTTATCTGTTATGATGCCACCAGCAGCACTAAATACCCGCTCAGACAGAACGCTGGCGGCAGGGCAGGCCAGCACCTCCAAGGCGTAGAGTGCCAGTTCATACCACGTGTCCAGCTTGGACACCCAGTAGTTGTAATGCACAGAGGGATCATTGAGGACGCTGACACGGTCTGCTACGTACTCCTTCACCATCTTCCAAAACTTTTCCCTCCTTGTGACACTAGGCTGCGCATCAGGGTGAGGGTGCTGGCGGGGTGTCATGAAGGTGTCCCACGCCTTGGAGAGTGTTGCCCTGCCTTTGTCGGAACTGCTGTGTGCTCCCCTTTTCTCCCCTTCTCGGTTGGCCAAGGTAGCACGTACTCTGCCGCCAGCGTTGTCAGATGGAAAATTTTGGAGCAATTTTTCAACAAGAACCTTCTGGTATTGCACCATTTTGCTTGTCCTCTCCACTGGAGGAATGAGAGATGAGAAATTCTCTTTGTAGCGGGGGTCCAGAAGGGTGAACACCCAGTAATCTGTGTTGTCTAAAATGCGTGTAACGCGTGGGTCACGGGAAAGGCAGCCTAACATAAAGTCAGCCATGTGTGCCAGAGTACCAACAGTCAAGATTTCGCTGTCCTCACCAGGAGGATGACTCTCAATCTCCTCATCCTCTTCCTCCTCTTCTGCCCACCCACGCTGAAGAGATGGAACTAAAGTTCCATGGCTACCCTCTGTAGCGGAGGCAACCGTGTCTTCCTCCTCCTCCTCCTCCGCCTCCTCCAATTGTCGCTGAGAAGACGAAGTGAGGGTGCTCTGGCTATCACCTTGTGTAAGCTCTTCCTCCCGCATTTCCACCTCTTCCACATGCAAAGCGTCAGTTTTAATTGTGAGCAGCGAGCGTTTCAGTAGACACAGAAGTGGGATGGTTACACTGATAATAGCGTTATCGCCGCTCACCATCTGTGTCGATTCCTCAAAATTGCGTAAAACCTCACAGAGGTCTGACATCCATTCCCACTCCTCACTTCTGATTACAGGAAGTTGAACGGAGAGGCGACGACCGTGTAACAGCTGGTACTCCACTACTGCCCTCTGCTGCTCACAAAGCCGGGCCAACATGTGGAAGGTGGAGTTCCAGCGCATGCTCACGTCACACAGCAGCCGGTGAGCTGGCAATTGTAAGCGCTGCTGCAGCTTCAACAGGCCGGCCGAAGCTGTAGATGACTTACGGAAATGTGCACACACGCGGCGCACCTTGGTCAAGAGATCATGCACATTGGGGTAGGTTTTTAGAAATCGCTGAACCACTAAATTAAATACATGCGCTAGGCATGGTACGTGTGTGAGCTTGCCGAGCTCCAAAGCCGCCACCAAGTTACGCCCATTATCACACACAACCATGCCTGGTTGCAGGTTGAGTGGCGAGAGCCACTGCTCGGTCTGGTGACTAATCCCCTGCAACAGCTCTGAGGCCGTGTGCTGTTTGTCCCCAAGGCAGATCAGCTTCAGCACGGCCTGTTGACGCTTCCCCACTGCAGTGCTACACTGCTTCCAGCTACCGGCTGATGGGGGAGTGGCGCTGCGTGTAGAGAATTCGGAGGTGGAAACGGAGGAAGAGGAGCCAATAACGTAGGTGCTGGCGGAAACCCTGATGGAGGTAGGGCCCGCAATCCTCGGCGTGGGTAGCACCCGTGCCATCCCAGGGTCCAAGTCGCTCCCAGCCTCCACGACATTCACCCAGTGTGCCGTCAGGGAAATGTAGCGTCCCTGGCCACAAGCACTTGTCCATGTGTCAGTCGTTAAGTGGACCTTCCCAGTAACTGCGTTGGTCAGGGCACGGGTGATGTTACGGGACACATGGTGGTGTAATGCGGGGATGGCACACCGGGAAAAGTAGTGGCGGCTGGGGACCGCGTACCGAGGGACAGCTGCTGCCATCAGGCTGCGGAAGGACTCGATGGCCAGTAATTTGGAAAGGTGTGAGGTTAGTGCTATGGCCTGTGGGTGGGTGGCTGGGTATTTTCTCTTGCGCTCAAATGCCTGGGGTAACGACATTTGGACGCTGTGCTGGGACAGGGAAGTGGATGTGGTCGCTGATGGTGCTTCAGATGGTACAGGTGCAGGGCGGGAGGTATGCGGGCCTGTGCCTTCGACAGGCGATTGGCCGGCACCGAAAACAGGGGAAGAGGAGGCAGTGGTGTGGCCTGCAGACACAGATGGGCGATCCAGGCGTTCCTCCCACTTATTACGGTGCTTGGATGCCATGTGTCGGATCATGCTGGTGGTGGTGAGGTTTCTAGTGTTCATGCCTCGGCTCATTCTGGTGTGGCACAGGTTGCAAACTACAATTCTTTTGTTGTCCGCACTTTCCTTAAAAAAACGCCATACCGCGGAACACCTACCCCTTGGCAAGGGAGGTTTACGCAAGGGGGTGCTCCGTGGAACATTTGCGGGCCGGTTTGGTGCGGTCCGCCTTCTTTCTGTAGCCACACCACTGCCTCTTCCAGCCTGTTGCGGTGCTGCAGATGGCTCACCCTCAGGACTGCTGTCATCGCTCGGCTCTACACCTTCCCAGGTGGGGTCAGTCACCTCATCGTCCACCAAGTCCTCCTCCACTTCCTCACTCTGATCATCCTCCTCATGTCTTGTTCCCACCACATACTCAGTCATTGACAACTGTATAACATCCTCCTCAACAAGGTCTTGAGACAGTAATAGTGGTTGATTTAATGGGAACTGTGTCTCATCATCATCATCATCATCCACTACTTCCTTTGACCTTAAATGCCGTTCACATCTGTCATCTTCTTGTGATTGGGTACCCTCTAGAGGTTGTGAATCAGGGCATAAGATGTCATGTTCCTCTGCAAGCGTGCTTGGAGAGAGGGTCAAATGAAGGATTGGTGATGAGACGAGCTCCTCACTATATCCCAGTGTGGGATCACTTCTTTGACCAGACCGTGTATGGTGGGAGGAAGGATGATCAGAGTGAGGACTATGTTGACCAGACTCTTGGCTACTGAGAGTGGACTTGGTGGAAGACAGGGTGGTGCTTAACCGACTGGAAGCAGTATCAGCTGACATCCAACCGACCACCTGTTCGCAGTGGTCGGACCTCGAGAGTGATGTCCTGCGACGCCCTGTAAAATGAGACATGAAGCTAGGTATGGTGGATGTCTTTCTTTCTTGTGCTCTGGCACCAGGCACAGTTTCTCCGCGTCCTGACCCGCGCCCTGAACTATCAGGATCACGTCCACTTCCCCGTCCCTTTTTACCCGCCTTCTTCCTCTTACACGGAATATGTGACTTTGATATTTTAGTTTGAAGACTTAACAGTATTTCTTCCTATTCTGCAACTGTGCAGAGTACACAGAATATGCTGCTAAACTGCGGTGACGCACACTGAATGGAATATGTGACTTTGATATTTGAGTTTGAAGACTTAACAGTATTTCTTCCTATTCTGCAACTGTGCAGAGTACACAGAATATGCTGCTAAACTGCGGTGACGCACACTGAATGGAATATGTGACTTTGATATTTTAGTTTGAAGACTTAACAGTATTTCTTCCTATTCTGCAACTCTGCAGAGTACACAGAATATGCTGCTAAACTGCGGTGACGCACACTGAATGGAATATGTGACTTTGATATTTTAGTTTGAAGACTTAACAGTATTTCTTCCTATTCTGCAACTCTGCAGAGTACACAGAATATGCTGCTAAACTGCGGCGAAGCACACTGAATGGAATATGTGACTTTGATATTTGAGTTTGAAGACTTAACAGTATTTCTTCCTATTCTGCAACTCTGCAGAGTACACAGAATATGCTGCTAAACTGCGGCGAAGCACACTGAATGGAATATGTGACTTTGATATTTGAGTTTGAAGACATAACAGTATTTCTTCCTATTCTGCAACTGTGCAGAGTACACAGAATATGCTGCTAAACTGCGGTGACGCACACTGAATGAAATATGTGACTTTGATATTTTAGTTTGAAGACTTAACAGTATTTCTTCCTATTCTGCAACTGTGTAGAGTACACAGAATATGCTGCTAAACTGCTGTGACGCACACTGAATGGAATATGTGACTTTGATATTTTAGTTTGAAGACTTAACAGTATTTCTTCCTATTCTGCAACTCTGCAGAGTACACAGAATATGCTGCTAAACTGCGGCGAAGCACACTGAATGGAATATGTGACTTTGATATTTTAGTTTGAAGACTTAACAGTATTTCTTCATATTCTGCAACTCTGCAGAGTACACAGAATATGCTGCTAAACTGCGGCGAAGCACACTGAATGGAATATGTGACTTTGATATTTTAGTTTGAAGACTTAACAGTATTTCTTCCTATTCTGCAACTCTGCAGAGTACACAGAATATGCTGCTAAACTGCGGCGAAGCACACTGAATGGAATATGTGACTTTGATATTTGAGTTTGAAGACTTAACAGTATTTCTTCCTATTCTGCAACTGTGCAGAGTACACAGAATATGCTGCTAAACTGCGGTGACGCACACTGAATGAAATATGTGACTTTGATATTTTAGTTTGAAGACTTAACAGTATTTCTTCCTATTCTGCAACTGTGTAGAGTACACAGAATATGCTGCTAAACTGCGGCGAAGCACACTGAATGGAATATGTGACTTTGATATTTTAGTTTGAAGACTTAACAGTATTTCTTCCTATTCTGCAACTGTGCAGAGTACACAGAATATGCTGCTAAACTGCGGTGACGCACACTGAATGGAATATGTGACTTTGATATTTTAGTTTGAAGACTTAACAGTATTTCTTCCTATTCTGCAACTCTGCAGAGTACACAGAATATGCTGCTAAACTGCGGTGACGCACACTGAATGGAATATGTGACTTTGATATTTGAGTTTGAAGACTTAACAGTATTTGTTCCTATTCTGCAACTGTGCAGAGTACACAGAGTGTGCTGCTAAACTGCGGTGACGCACACTGAATGGAATATGTGACTTTGATATTTTAGTTTGAAGACTTAACAGTATTTCTTCCTATTCTGCAACTCTGCAGAGTACACAGAATATGCTGCTAAACTGCGGCGAAGCACACTGAATGGAATATGTGACTTTGATATTTGAGTTTGAAGACTTAACAGTATTTCTTCCTATTCTGCAACTCTGCAGAGTACACAGAATATGCTGCTAAACTGCGGCGAAGCACACTGAATGGAATATGTGACTTTGATATTTGAGTTTGAAGACTTAACAGTATTTCTTCCTATTCTGCAACTGTGCAGAGTACACAGAATATGCTGCTAAACTGCGGTGACGCACACTGAATGGAATATGTGACTTTGATATTTTAGTTTGAAGACTTAACAGTATTTCTTCCTATTCTGCAACTGTGCAGAGTACACAGAATATGCTGCTAAACTGCGGTGACGCACACTGAATGGAATATGTGACTTTGATATTTTAGTTTGAAGACTTAACAGTATTTCTTCCTATTCTGCAACTGTGCAGAGTACACAGAATATGCTGCTAAACTGCGGTGACGCACACTGAATGGAATATGTGACTTTGATATTTTAGTTTGAAGACTTAACAGTATTTCTTCCTATTCTGCAACTCTGCAGAGTACACAGAATATGCTGCTAAACTGCGGCGAAGCACACTGAATGGAATATGTGACTTTGATATTTGAGTTTGAAGACTTAACAGTATTTCTTCCTATTCTGCAACTCTGCAGAGTACACAGAATATGCTGCTAAACTGCGGCGAAGCACACTGAATGGAATATGTGACTTTGATATTTTAGTTTGAAGACTTAACAGTATTTCTTCCTATTCTGCAACTGTGCAGAGTACACAGAATATGCTGCTAAACTGCGGTGACGCACACTGAATGGAATATGTGACTTTGATATTTTAGTTTGAAGACTTAACAGTATTTCTTCCTATTCTGCAACTGTGCAGAGTACACAGAATATGCTGCTAAACTGCGGTGACGCACACTGAATGGAATATGTGACTTTGATATTTTAGTTTGAAGACTTAACAGTATTTCTTCCTATGCTGCAACTCTGCAGAGTACACAGAATATGCTGCTAAACTGCGGCGAAGCACACTGAATGGAATATGTGACTTTGATATTTGAGTTTGAAGACTTAACAGTATTTCTTCCTATTCTGCAACTCTGCAGAGTACACAGAATATGCTGCTAAACTGCGGCGAAGCACACTGAATGGAATATGTGACTTTGATATTTGAGTTTGAAGACTTAACAGTATTTCTTCCTATTCTGCAACTGTGCAGAGTACACAGAATATGCTGCTAAACTGCGGTGACGCACACTGAATGGAATATGTGACTTTGATATTTTACAGTTTGAAGACTTAACAGTATTTCTTCCTATTCTGCAACTGTGTAGAGTACACAGAATATGCTGCTAAACTGCTGTGACGCACACTGAATGGAATATGTGACTTTGATATTTTAGTTTGAAGACTTAACAGTATTTCTTCCTATTCTGCAACTGTGCAGAGTACACAGAATATGCTGCTAAACTGTGGTGACGTACAGTGAATGGAATATGTGACTTTGATATTTGAGTTTGAAGACTTAACAGTATTTCTTCCTATTCTGCAACTGTGTAGAGTACACAGAATATGCTGCTAAACTGCTGTGACGCACACTGAATGGAATATGTGACTTTGATATTTTAGTTTGAAGACTTAACAGTATTTCTTCCTATTCTGCAACTGTGCAGAGTACACAGAATATGCTGCTAAACTGTGGTGACGTACAGTGAATGGAATATGTGACTTTGATATTTGAGTTTGAAGACTTAACAGTATTTCTTCCTATTCTGCAACTCTGCAGAGTACACAGAATATGCTGCTAAACTGCGGCGAAGCACACTGAATGGAATATGTGACTTTGATATTTTAGTTTGAAGACTTAACAGTATTTCTTCCTATTCTGCAACTCTGCAGAGTACACAGAATATGCTGCTAAACTGCGGTGACGCACACTGAATGGAATATGTGACTTTGATATTTTAGTTTGAAGACTTAACAGTAGTTTTGAGCGAGCGTGCTCGGCCGATGCTCGGATCGGCTCGAGCATCGCTCTGCTCGGCACATGGCGGTACTCGTCGAGTACCGCCATGTGCTCGCCCGCCATGTTCGGGTGGCGGGGATCTGTGCCGGAAGAGGCACAGATCCGAAGACGCTCCGCTGGACCACCAGGGACTGGAGGTACGGGGGCATTGCGGAGATGAAGGGGGCATTGCAGAGATGAAGGGGGACATTGTGGAAGAGGGGCATAGACTCTATGCCCCTCTTCCACAATGTCCCCCATCATCTCCGCTATGCCCGTCTTCCACAATGTCCCCCTTCATCTCCGCTATGCCCCTCTTCCACAATGTGCCCCTTCATCTCCGCTATGCCCCTCTTCCACAATGTCCCCCTTCATCTCCTCTATGCCATAGAGGAGATGAAGGGGGACATTGTGGAAGAGGGGCATAGCGGAGATGAAGGGGCACAATGTGGAAGAGGGGCATAGCGGAGATGAAGGGGGACATTGTGGAAGACGGGCATAGCGGAGATGAAGGGGGCATAGCGGAGATGAAGGGGGACATTGCGGAGATGAAGGGGGCATTTGGAGATGAAGGGGGCATAGCGGAGATGAAGGGGGGCATTGACCAGGCACCCTCCCCTCATCAGAGCAGGGGGTGCCTGGTGTAATGCTCGTGTCGCCCCATGCAGTTCAATGGGGCTCGGGTGCTCGGCCGAGCACTCGAGCCTCAGGGGGTGCTCGGTCAGAGCACCCGAGCACCCGAGCATCGGGGTGCTCGCTCAACACTACTTAACAGTATTTCTTCCTATTCTGCAACTCTGCAGAGTACACAGAATATGCTGCTAAACTGCGGTGACGCACACTGAATGGAATATGTGACTTTGATATTTTAGTTTGAAGACTTAACAGTATTTCTTCATATTCTGCAACTCTGCAGAGTACACAGAATATGCTGCTAAACTGCGGCGAAGCACACTGAATGGAATATGTGACTTTGATATTTTAGTTTGAAGACTTAACAGTATTTCTTCCTATTCTGCAACTCTGCAGAGTACACAGAATATGCTGCTAAACTGCGGCGAAGCACACTGAATGGAATATGTGACTTTGATATTTTAGTTTGAAGACTTAACAGTATTTCTTCCTATTCTGCAACTGTGCAGAGTACACAGAATATGCTGCTAAACTGCGGTGACGCACACTGAATGGAATATGTGACTTTGATATTTTAGTTTGAAGACTTAACAGTATTTCTTCCTATTCTGCAACTGTGCAGAGTACACAGAATATGCTGCTAAACTGCGGTGACGCACACTGAATGGAATATGTGACTTTGATATTTTAGTTTGAAGACTTAACAGTATTTCTTCCTATTCTGCAACTCTGCAGAGTACACAGAATATGCTGCTAAACTGCGGCGAAGCACACTGAATGGAATATGTGACTTTGATATTTGAGTTTGAAGACTTAACAGTATTTCTTCCTATTCTGCAACTCTGCAGAGTACACAGAATATGCTGCTAAACTGCGGCGAAGCACACTGAATGGAATATGTGACTTTGATATTTGAGTTTGAAGACTTAACAGTATTTCTTCCTATTCTGCAACTGTGCAGAGTACACAGAATATGCTGCTAAACTGCGGTGACGCACACTGAATGGAATATGTGACTTTGATATTTTAGTTTGAAGACTTAACAGTATTTCTTCCTATTCTGCAACTGTGCAGAGTACACAGAATATGCTGCTAAACTGCGGTGACGCACACTGAATGGAATATGTGACTTTGATATTTTAGTTTGAAGACTTAACAGTATTTCTTCCTATTCTGCAACTCTGCAGAGTACACAGAATATGCTGCTAAACTGCGGCGAAGCACACTGAATGGAATATGTGACTTTGATATTTGAGATTGAAGACTTAACAGTATTTCTTCCTATTCTGCAACTCTGCAGAGTACACAGAATATGCTGCTAAACTGCGGTGACGCACACTGAATGGAATATGTGACTTTGATATTTTAGTTTGAAGACTTAACAGTATTTCTTCCTATTCTGCAACTGTGCAGAGTACACAGAATATGCTGCTAAACTGTGGTGACGTACAGTGAATGGAATAAGTGACTTTGATATTTTAGTTTGAAGACTTAACAGTATTTCTTCCTATTCTGCAACTCTGCAGAGTACACAGAATATGCTGCTAAACTGCGGCGAAGCACACTGAATGGAATATGTGACTTTGATATTTTAGTTTGAAGACTTAACAGTATTTCTTCCTATTCTGCAACTCTGCAGAGTACACAGAATATGCTGGTAAACTGCGGTGACGCACACTGAATGGAATATGTGACTTTGATATTTTAGTTTGAAGACTTAACAGTAGTGTTGAGCGAGCGTGCTCGGCCGATGCTCGGATCGGCTCGAGCATCGGTCTGCTCGGCACATGGCGGTACTCATCGAGTACCGCCATGTGCTCGCCCGCCATGTTCGGGTGGCGGGGATCTGTGCCGGAAGAGGCACAGATCCGAAGACGCTCCGCTGGACCACCAGGGACTGGAGGTACGGGGGCATTGCGGAGATGAAGGGGGCATTGCGGAGATGAAGGGGGACATTGTGGAAGAGGGGCATAGACTCTATGCCCCTCTTCCACAATGTCCCCCTTCATCTCCGCTATGCCCGTCTTCCACAATGTCCCCCTTCATCTCCGCTATGCCCCTCTTCCACAATGTGCCCCTTCATCTCCGCTATGCCCCTCTTCCACAATGTCCCCCTTCATCTCCTCTATGCCATAGAGGAGATGAAGGGGGACATTGTGGAAGAGGGGCATAGCGGAGATGAAGGGGCACAATGTGGAAGAGGGGCATAGCGGAGGTGAAGGGGGACATTGTGGAAGACGGGCATAGCGGAGATGAAGGGGGCATAGCGGAGATGAAGGGGGACATTGCGGAGATGAAGGGGGCATTTGGAGATGAAGGGGGCATAGCGGAGATGAAGGGGGGCATTGACCAGGCACCCTCCCCTCATCAGAGCAGGGGGTGCCTGGTGTAATGCTCGTGTCGCCCCATGCAGTTCAATGGGGCTCGGGTGCTCGGCCGAGCACTCGAGCCTCAGGGGGTGCTCGGTCAGAGCACCCGAGCACCCGAGCATCGGGGTGCTCGCTCATCACTACTTAACAGTATTTCTTCATATTCTGCAACTCTGCAGAGTACACAGAATATGCTGCTAAACTGCGGCGAAGCACACTGAATGGAATATGTGACTTTGATATTTTAGTTTGAAGACTTAATAGTATTTCTTCCTATTCTGCAACTCTGCAGAGTACACAGAATATGCTGCTAAACTGCGGCGAAGCACACTGAATGGAATATGTGACTTTGATATTTTAGTTTGAAGACTTAACAGTATTTCTTCCTATTCTGCAACTCTGCAGAGTACACAGAATATGCTGCTAAACTGCGGTGACGCACACTGAATGGAATATGTGACTTTGATATTTTAGTTTGAAGACTTAACAGTATTTCTTCCTATTCTGCAACTCTGCAGAGTACACAGAATATGCTGCTAAACTGCGGTGACGCACACTGAATGGAATATGTGACTTTGATATTTTAGTTTGAAGACTTAACAGTATTTCTTCATATTCTGCAACTCTGTAGAGTACACAGAATATGCTGCTAAACTGCGGCGAAGCACACTGAATGGAATATGTGACTTTGATATTTTAGTTTGAAGACTTAACAGTATTTCTTCCTATTCTGCAACTGTGCAGAGTACACAGAATGTGCTGCTAAACTGCGGTGACGCACACTGAATGGAATATGTGACTTTGATATTTTAGTTTGAAGACTTAACAGTATTTCTTCCTATTCTGCAACTCTGCAGAGTACACAGAATATGCTGCTAAACTGCGGCGAAGCACACTGAATGGAATATGTGACTTTGATATTTGAGTTTGAAGACTTAACAGTATTTCTTCCTATTCTGCAACTCTGCAGAGTACACAGAATATGCTGCTAAACTGCGGCGAAGCACACTGAATGGAATATGTGACTTTGATATTTGAGTTTGAAGACTTAACAGTATTTCTTCCTATTCTGCAACTGTGCAGAGTACACAGAATATGCTGCTAAACTGCGGTGACGCACACTGAATGGAATATGTGACTTTGATATTTTAGTTTGAAGACTTAACAGTATTTCTTCCTATTCTGCAACTCTGCAGAGTACACAGAATATGCTGCTAAACTGCGGCGAAGCACACTGAATGGAATATGTGACTTTGATATTTTAGTTTGAAGACTTAACAGAATGTGCTCTAATCTGCAACTTTACACACTAAACAGAATGTGCTCTAATCTGCAACTTTGCACACTAAACAGAATGTGCTCTAATCTGCAACTTTGCACACTAAACAGAATATATGAAATTTTTTTTTTTTTTTTTCCCCCCCACACAAAATAAACTGCTGCCCCCACACACAGTAGTCCTAAAAAGGACTTTTGGTTCTTTTTTTTCACAAATTTGCTTTTTTTCTCCCTACACTGACTTTCCCTTCCTATCCTCATCTCTCCCTGGCTAAGACTGAGCCGAACTCGCTGGTCAGGTGCTATACAGCACCCGACCACGGGTTCTGGCCAGCCAATCAGTGTAATGCCAGCAGCCAACATGGCTGCTGGCATTACACTGATGTCAGAGCCTCACTGCACGTTTATTGGCTGCGCAGCAGCCGCAAAACGTGCGGGGAGGAGACCCGAACATGGCGGGCGAGCACATGCGGTACTTGTACGAGTACCGCCATGTGCCGAGCAGAGCGATGCTCGAGCCGATCCGAGCATCGGCCGAGCATGCTCGCTCAACACTATAGAGCATTCCATAGATATGGAGCAATGAGAGAAAAAGGTTTGATATGTAACAGGGCAGTATACACAAAAGGAGCTGAGAGAAGACAATCATTAGCCGAACGTAAGTGGAGGGGTGGGGTTTAATGGGAGATCAGAGTGGAAATCTAAGAAGGAGTAGAGGAGAGTAGTGTCTTGAAAGAGAGAAGTAAGATTTTGTAAGATATCAGGAGACTGATAGGCAGCCATTGGAGAGTTTTGAGAAGGAGATGGGCAGGGACAAACCTAGGTGACAGAAGAGTAATTTGTGCTGCAGCATTCCGTATAGATTGAAGTGGATGAAGATGGGAAGCAGGAATGCCAGACAGAAGAATGTTGCAATAGTCCATGTGGGAGAGGATGATTGCATGTATAAGAATTTTAGCTGTGGAGGAGCAGAAGAAGGGACGGATTTTAGCAATGTTACAAAAGAAAGCGACAGGATTTGGCAATGACATTAATATGAGGGGAGAATGAGAGAGTCAATTATCACCCCTAGACACCGCGCTTCTGATACTGGATTTATAGTAGTGCCATTTACAGTCACCTGGGAGGGCACTACAGGGCCAGGCCTAGGTGGGATGAGGAGTAGCTCAGTTTTAGACATATTGAGATTGAGGTGCCTATGAGCCATCCAGTCTGAGATAGCCGAGAGGCAATCTGTAACTTTAGCCTGGATATCAGAAGTCAGTCGAGGTGCAGATAAGTAAATCTGGGTGTCATCTGCAGAGAGGTGATATTTGAGACCAAATGAGTTAATAAGATCACCAAGTGTTGTTGTGTAAAGAGAAAACAGAAGCGGTCCTAAAACAGAACCTTGAGGAACCCCAACAGAGAGCTGGACGGGAGAGGATGAAGAAGTGGCAGAGGAGACACTGAAGGATCTGTTAGATAGATAAGAGGAGAGCCAGTCCAGTGCTGTGTTACGGATTCCTAAGGAGTGAAGAATGAGGAGGAGGAGGAGAGCATGATCAACAATGTCAAAAGCTGCTGAGAGATCAAGGAGGATAAGTAATGAATAATGACCTTGAGATTTGTCAATGTGAAGATCATTGACCACTCTTGTAAGAGCAGTTTCGGTGGAGTGAGCAGCGTGAAATCCAGATTGTAAAGGGTTGAGCAGGTCATATGTGTTAAGGAAGTCAAGCAGGCATAAGTAGGTAGGCTAGGCGTTCCAAGAGTTTAGAGGCAAAAGGCAGAAGAGAAATGGGTCGATAGCTAGAGAGTGTATGGCTGTCAGAAGAGTTGTTCTTGAGGATGGGTGTTACTAAGACATGTTTGAAGTCGCCAGGAAAGGTAGCAGTGGCAACGGAGGAGTTAAAGATTTGTAATAGGATAGGGATTAGTATGGGGGAGAGGGGCTAGATGAGGTGAGAGGGGAGCGGATCAAGTGCACATGTAGTGGACGGAGCGGAGGATAGCAGGTTAGTCAGTTCATCCTCTGTGACTAGTGAAAAATAGTCCAGAGTGCCAGGAGGGGAATGAGGGAGGCTAGAAGGAGAAATACAAGGTGGTATATTACCCCAAATGGAGTCCACCTTGGCTTTGAAGTAGTCAGCAAAGTCTTGTGGCTGTATGGAGTTAGTGGGGGAAGCAGATGGAGGGTGGAGGAGGGAGTCAAAGGAAGAGAAAAAGCATCGGGGGTTGGATTTATGTGTTGATTAGTTGTGAAAAGTAACATTTTTTGGCGAGGGACAGAGAAGAGTTAAAGCAGGAAAGAAGGAACCTGTAGTGGAGAAAGTCTGCCAGAGAACCAGACTTTCTCCACAGTCGTTCAGCTGAACGGGTACAGGAGCAGAGGAAGCTGGTGTCTTTATTAAGCCATGGCTGCGGGTTAGTTCTGTGAGTGGATCGGAGAAAGAGAGGATCATGAAGGTTCAAAGAGGAGGATAGGACTGAGTTATATGTTTTGACAATGCTGTTAGTGTTAGGATTAATGGGAACAGATGAAAGTCTAGTAGCCAGGGAGGACCGGAGAGGCATGAAATTAAGGGATTTGAGGTTACGCATGAAGAGGGGAGAGGAAGCAGGGATTGCGGAAGGTGTATAAGTAGTACTGAATGTTAGAAGATGGTGACTGGATAATGGAAGAGGAGAGATATTAAAACTGGAGAGAGCACAGCCTCTAGTAAACACAAGGTCTAGGAAGTGACCATCATTGTGAGTACTAGCTTTCGTCCACTGGGTTAGTCCAAATGCAGATGTTAAGGAGAGAAAACAGGATGCCCAGGAGATGCAGGGATCATCCACATGGCAGTTGAAGTCCCCCGGAAGAAGTGAAGGTGTGTCTGATGAGAGGAAGAAGGAAAGCCATGATTCAAAGTCAGATAGGAAGTCCGTAGGTGTATATGTGGAGGTCGTTGGGCGATAGATGACTGCAACTTGTAGAGAGACTGGAGCAAAGATACGGACAGAATGCGACTCAAAAGGGGAGAAGCAGAGCGAGTAGGGGGCAAAATTAATTTCTAATGACAATGTTCAGAGAACAGCAAACCCACACCTCCCCCACGTCCAGCTGAGCGTAGAGTATGAGAGAAGGAGAGACCACCGTAGGAGATTGCTGCCTCTAAAGCAGTGTCAGATTGAGAGAGCCAAGTTTCAGTAATAGCAAGTAAATTGAGGGAGCGGGAGAAAAAGAGATCATGCACAGTGTTATATTTTTTAGTAATGGAGCGAGCATTCCATAGAACACAGGAAAAGGGAAGAAATTGAGGCTTGAAGGCAGGGAATGGTGATTCGATTTGAATTGTTCCTATGCTGACTGGAGGTAGAGTGTTTGTGTATGGAGGGTTAGGGTTTGGAGAGCTATCTCCAGCTGCCATGAACCGAAGAAAAGAGAAAGATAAGAGATGAGAGACTGATTTGTGTATATTTGGTTTTTGGTTTGTGTGGGGTGGGGGAGTGCAGGAGTGGAGAAGAGTGAGGAGTTGGTGTGTAGAGGTGAGTGTGGATGATAGAAGTGAAGGAGAGATATAAACATGGGGTGAAGGAGATGGTGGAGAGTAGAAGGAACCAGATATTTTACAGAGAACTGCAGCCATAGACAGAAGGAATTTTAGGTATTTAGGTACTGTTTGCAGAGGGCATGATGTTGAAGCAACAGTCTGAATGGGCCAAGAGCATCTTCTCATGATGGAGTTTGTTTTGTAAACAGAGTCCACAAGCTGGTGTTATACAAAGAATCTTGAAGTTTAGGAGAATTGCAGAACTTCCATTTAGATGTTTGCTTCGAGTCCTTTGAAGCCTTGCTTTGGGAGGTGTTCTTTCTCCAGTGGAATCTGTTCTGTCTCCTGCCCCACTCCTGCTCAAGTCCTGATTAAGTCTCAATTCACTTAAGATGGCTCCATTGGGAAGGGGAACCCCTTAAGTGTCACCCTCTAGGGCTGTCACCCTAGGCTGAAGGTATTATATAGCAGTCTTATACACATGAGGCTTATTCTGCTTAATTAACAATCAAAGGCTGACCAAATGACTATCAGAGCTGATAAGCAAGTTAATTCACACCCATGTGAAAAGAGTGACCATATCAGACCTCAATAAGAACACAGGATGAAGGGGGAAGGGGGTTGATCAAACAGAAATGAAATCAATAACATTAGTTGCAGACAAACAGATGTGGGATGTGAAGAGTTAATGCCATACCCAGTAAACAGGAGCTGAGATGTTAGCAGGGGTGCAGAGACACAGATGATATGGGATGTGAAGAGTTAATACCATGCTCAATAAACAGGAGCTGAGATGTTAGCAGGGGTGCAGAGAGACAGACGATATGGGATGTGAAGAGTTAATACCATACCCAGTAAACAGGAGCTGAGATGTTAGCAGGGGTGCAGAGGGACAGATGATATGGGATGTGAAGAGTTAATACCATACCCAGTAAACAGCAGTTGAGATGTTAGCAGGGGTGCAGAGAGACAGATGATATGGGATGTGAAGAGTTAATATCATACCTGAGAAAGAGAAATGGAGATAATTAGAGATGAGAGCACAGCATATTCATCATATATTCCTGCTTAAGTCTCAGTTCACTTAAGATGGCTCACGTCAGATGGGGAGCCCCTGGAGTGTCACCCTGTTACAGATTCTATGGACCTTACACTGCAGGTATCACTATGATTCTGTTCAGCCTGTCTTGTTACAGATATCCTGACTTCACACTGCAGATACAGCTATGACTCTGTTCACCCTGTCCATTTACATACTGTACTGACCTCACACTGCAGATACAGCTATGACTCTCTTCACCCTGTCCATGTACATATTGTACTGACCTCACACTGCAGATACAGCTATGACTCTCTTCACCCTGTCCATGTACATATTGTACTGACCTCACACTGCAGATACAGCTATGACTCTCTTCACCCTGTCCATGTACATATTGTACTGACCTCACACTGCAGATACAGCTATGACTCTCTTCACCCTGTCCATTTACATATTGTACTTACCTTACACTGCAGCTATCACTATGACTCTTCACCCTGTCCATTTACATATTGTACTGACCTCACACTGCAGATACAGCTATGACTCTGTTCATCCTGTCCAGTTAGAGATTGTACTTACCGTACACTGCAGGTATTACTATTACTCTGTTAATATTGCCCAGATAGAGATTGTACTGACCTCACACTATAGGTATTGCTATGACTCTGTTTAGCCTGTCCAGTTACATATTGTACTGACCTAACACTGTATGTATGACTATGACTGTCCAGCCTGTCCTGTTATATATTATATTGACCTCACACTGCAGGTATCTCTATGACTCTGTTCAGATTGTCCAGTTTATGGAAAATATATATTACAGGGTTTATCCTGCTTAGCAAAAGAAGGGTACATCCACTTCTCCAAGATTCGTTAGTCAAAATTTATTGCAACTCATAACTGCATTTTTTGGGTGCAGTACCTCCATGGACTGATATTTTACAGTGGTGTTGTTGCTACAGCATCCTACGGGGGTATTGTCAACTGACTTTAGCTGTAGCAACAGCATCACCATAAAATTTCATGCCATGGGAGTAATGCACACAAAAATACATGTTTTAGTTGTGACAACTTTTGAATAAACATCTCAACAGTGGGAGCACCCTTGCTTTACTCAAGAGAATAAACTCTGCCATATATCTATGTTTCCATATTAAATAACACTAACACCTAGGTGTACTATTACCCTAAAACAGTGGAGATGAATCCTAAAGCCTCTTCAACTTTGAAGAGGTCATGCAGAAGCCCTCCATGCAGCTACTTCCAGGAACATGTCCAAAGACTTGAAAAGGTCACGCAGAAGCCACCCTGCATCATCATGCAGATGTGGGGAGAGAGCCAATCAAAAAAGAGAGATGGCTGCTGCTTTGAGCTTAATTTTGGTCCAGAGAGGGGTGGGGAGTGTCCATCTATCACACCGAACCTTTCAAAACATTGTAGGTCCAGGATACATCTCTTATTGTACTGAGGTAAAAGACACAGCTTTGTTTATAGGAATTATAAAATATTGTTTTATGTTTGAACTGCTAATTACCGATGCAGAGAATTTAAAATATGTCTCACAGACCTTATTTCTAAACATGTTGAGAAGCAATGAATTTCACTCTAAGGTACAGGTGTATCCTTCTTCCCAATATGTTTTGTGGAATGGATGAAAATTAGGTGAATGAGCTTGTCAGTTAAGCTGAGTGCTCTTTCTTTCCACAATGGCAAAGTCCCTCGTTATCCTGGCAGAGGAAAAAACTGCCTTGAAACAGTCATCACTCAGAACCATTTTGGTAACACTTCACAATATTTCTTTGAAAACATCATTTGTTTGAATATATAGAGCCTAGTGTAAAAGCCCGTGCACAAGGGCCAAGGTCCGGGTGATGTTAACCCTTTGTGCGCCAGAGGGGTACCCCTCTGGCACTCAAAGGATTAAGAGGCCGGTCCTGCTCTGTGTCCTGCCACCAACTCAGTCATGCACTGTAGAGAGTGGCCGAAAGCACAGAATTCTCCCAGCACAGAGCTCCCAGCATTCTGTGCGTTTAAGCAGTCTCTATTGTGCATGAAAGGCTTCTGACAAACATCCTAGAGAGTTATTATATAGGATACCTTACCTCGTGTCAAAACACACACACACACACATAAATATATAGGCAAAGCTATTAATGACTTAGGATGGTTTAATGAAACAGTAAAAAGAAAAATACATCAAAAAGACCTATGTCAAAAAATATAAGTCAAGGTTCACTGACTTGAAATTCTAGCAACAGTTTTGTTCACAGGTGCTGATGTGACTCAAGTTTTAGCACAAGTTAAGTATTTTTAAAAGTAGCACTATTTTGATTAACCCTTTGAGTGACAGAGAGGTATCTACAGCATTCAACACAGCCATTCCCTCTATTTCGATTATGTCAGCTACTAAATTCCACTCATTTTATGCTGTTCCTTCAAATTTTATTTCAGAGATTTTGTCTTTGTTAGTGAAAGCTCTAAAGCAGAAGTAAGTTGGACCTTTGGCTGTTGGGGACTACAGCTACCAATCACTATCCCTGATTTAGAAGAAGAAAAAGAGTAGGAGACCTCTGAAGTTCTCCAGGTCTGGTACATTTAGCTGAAAGGGAAAATATCAACATTTTAAGGTATATGTTTATGTTTTTATGTTCCATAATGATGTTTTCATTTATTTATACATTTATTTTTCCATGTAGAAGATACTGACCCTTTAAAGGGGAACTCTCACTTCATAAGTCACTCTCAGTAGGTCTGTTTTTACAGGAACTTCCCTCTCAGACAAAGAGAAATAAAAGTGAGCAGTCCAGTGCTGGAAGAGTTAAAAAAGAATAATGTTGGGTAAGTTGTATGGTGCATTTGTTATTCCAATGTAGCATTGCATGAACAGTTTTCTTGGTTGCACAGGTATGCTAACCTAAGACTTGGAGGGAACAGTGACAAGAAGTATCCTGCCAAATGAGCAGTCAACCTCATGATGTTCTCTGAGAGTTACAACTCTCATCATCCCCAATGCAGAAACAACTGGTTGAGAAGCAGCTGGGAGTGGGACTAGTGTGACTGTTGTAAATTCTCCTGCTAAGGTGGAAGGGGAAGTGAATTGGGAATGGGGAAGGGAAAGTGAATGATGTTAAGCAGCCAGACTAGTCAAGGGAGCCCACAATATCCCACTGACCCTGTGATTCCCCTTTCCCTGGCATTGTGCCTCTGGAACGTGATGCTGAGGAGGGCAGAACTGGCTAGCAGTATTAGCATCAGCACAGATCAGCTTCTTGTTCCTGCTGCTCGTGCTGCTAGTCTGCCTTCTTCACCTCAAGAAGAGCTGGCAAGCGTAACAGTAGGGGACCCTCTGTCACATTTGTCATCATTGTCATCTAGTTAGATTCTCATGGAACAGCAGCAGCAACAACAGCAAGGAGAGACTAGCAGTGGAGGAGATGAGGATGATGGTGAAGCAGGCTAGTGTGCCACAGACCACTGTGTCCACTGTGGAATTGGTGTCCAGCAGTAGCGATGAGGGACTAGGACAGGTTTCACTTACCAGCAATAATCTGGTCATAGTTCTTGTGCTGATTCTGAGGTAGCAGCAGCAGCATCCTCTGCCCCCAGCCAGTGAAGGGAGATTGTGGAGAAGAAGAAATAGGATATACTACTCCACCTTTCCCCTCCTGTGGTCATGGTCGTGGGACTATTTTCTCTTGGGCAGGCACAGTGCAGTCATCAATGATGGCACTGTGCACTATATGTGATAAATCAGTGAACAGGAGTGAACGGTGCACAACCAGTCAAGGGTTAATGAAAGGCTATGATGGCTGAGTGAAATGCTACAGTATAGCTTTTTGACCTTAGAAGGATCCCATAGTGCAGGAATTAATGAGACTGGTGGGTTTTCCTGTGGAGATCTGTTAATAAAAATGAGAGAATTCAGTCTGCCAACATCATCTGATCAAAGTAAGTACGGTTTACATGAAAAGCATTGATCGAGATTGCTGGTGTACATAAACTTCCTTGCACCCACGTATGGAATACTACATCTGACTGAAATGTTCTTGGAAAGAATCATTTTTGCTGGTCACACGTAAAGTACTTTTCACTTTTTACTACTGCATAATAAAGATGCATTGCCTTTAACCTACTGCTCTCTTTAAGTGGATGTTATTAAATAGTGTTTTTCTTTTTTCTTGATTCTTGTGCCTCTAACAAGTCTCAGTCCTACAAACCAAAGTTTCCTCAGGACTTGTACCTAAAAAAATCTAAGTCCAACAAATCAATGTTTTCTCAGGGCTTGGGCCTCTAACAACAAGTCTAAGACCAACAAATCATCCTCTATAAATACTATATTCCATCAAATATCAGTCTGTCCCAGTCACAACTTACTTTGGGGGGGAGGGCTGTCTCTGTCTTGTTAGGTACCAATTTTTTATTTTAATTTATTTATTTATTTGCATTTTCAGTTTTTAAATTGTCCCCCCAATGCCAGTCAACAACACCCCCAAAAAAAAAGAAATCACCTGTTCAAACAATGCTTTCCCCAGACTCCACCAACACAGGCACACTCAGATCCCTTTTAAACAATGCCTGTGGGAAATAAAATACATTTTGCCATATGGTCTGTGTAAGTTCAGTCTTCCCATTGATTGCAATGTAATGAGCTAAGTGGAAAAAGTGGAAAGACTACACTTTTCATGGCAAATGCCAGTTTTCACCTATTTCAGTATAGATGGGAAGACTTTCGTACATCCCTACTTCTGTTGAATGAATCATTGGATTTTTCACTAAAAGTGTTGAGCTAGCAGTTACTTCAGACAAAGTGAAATCTGAGTAGCAGAAGCAGTGAAGACTGTTGAACCTTTATGGCTGCAGCCTTTGGTAGCTGCATTATATTAACCCTTTAAGTATCAGTGCAATGCATTGGATACCTCTCTGGCACTCAAAGGGTTATGTGAAGTTTGTGACTTAATATGGAAGGATAAAAAAAATAAGAGAGCACAAGGGGCGTCCTAATGCAATGAAATCTTGGGGTTACAGCTTCACCACCACAAATTATCCCACACATGGAGACAGCAACAAAGTATCATTGGGTATATTATTCCTGACCCAGAAACAGGCGACTGTACTCCAGGCAGCTCCTCCTCCCTACAATACCTCCAAGTACAGCAAAGAAACACTCCAAGACAAAAGGAAAAAGAAGGGCACCCAACAGTGTAATACAGTAGGGACACAGTTCACCCAACTTAAACACATACTAGTATGAAAGCCCGTATACACGGGCTAAAGTGCACCCAGCTGCCACGGAGCCGGGAGAAGAGACAGGACATGAGCCATCCGGAGCGGGGCAGTCATACAGTAGAGACTCGCCGAACGCGCTGATCCTTAGCGGGGAGCTCCAGATGGCTCACAGCGAAGCTCCCTGTGTGCGAAACCACAAATGCACAGTAAAGACTTTCTACTGCGCATGTGCGATTACGGCTCACAGTGAGCGACGCATTCTACCACTCTATGTAATAGGATATAGGCTTTGATTAAGCAGGGGTATACCCGCAAAATGCATTAGCCACCATTTTTAGAGGGATAGTAATACTTATGTTTAAAATTTCTAAAATTGTAGAGAATAACAATAGACGTAGAATAACCTGCCTCCTATGTCTCAAAACTTTATAGCTTGCGAGTTCGTAGCATATAAAATTCTCCCCTCGCTCCCCTTTCCCTGACGTCAGCGTTCTATGGGACAGAAGCGGATCCTGGTCATTTGACCGACAGGCGGCTCTTCAGCAGAGCCGAGATAGAGCTATTTTCAATTAAATACATCGTCAGAACTGTCTACAAAGTGTGCTTGCATAATACAAGTATTACTATCCTTTAATTGAATTTAAACATTTGTACACCATTTAATAACTTTTGTACATTTCCTGGAGGAGAGATTTTTTTCTTTTTCATTCTGAGTTTTGTTTATTTTTTTGGATACATTATGCATCATTTATTTTTACCATCTCGCTTGTGATTAGTATTCAATTCACGCATAGCTAATATCGATTGAAGAGAAATTCCTATGAAGATTTTGTGACCCAGGAGGGTGAATATCAAGTGGAGATGATATATATTCTCCACAAGCAAAGTCGTCAGCCCTAATAAATATTAATAGCTTACTACTTGGACAGGTGAGTGCCCCTTTTTACATTATAAGTTGGGTGAATTGTGTGACTCTATTACACTATTGGGCACCCATTCCTTTTCCTTTTCCCTTATTAGCAAGTTTTGCAAATACTGATTAACAAAAATCATGAAAGAGTTCATCCCATGAAAGTGTAAGGAGTCATAAGGACAGATTTAATAATTAAGTGTGTTAAAAATCAGATAATACCTAAAATTAGTAATTTATTTTAGAGCAGAACCTTCGGATCCTTTCCTGCATATCAATTAATCCCAGAAACAAATCAAAGTACACTACGCGTATCACTCGTTAGAATTTGCATAACCATGGTTCAAATTATTATTCCTAGCTGATGATGCAGTCATAGGAAAAACACATCACAGATTTTAGGGCTCATGCAACACAGAAGGCATATTTATGAATACTGGCTAATATGATTTTTAAAATTATAGTAGTGTTTCACAATAAAAGCAGCTCAAATTAATCTTCATAGTATTTGGGCTATGGAGAGTGTTACTTCAATACTGTCAGAGTTGGAGTTCAAGAGTGATTGAATGATAAAGTATCCCCCTCCCGCCCCTTTTACAGATGTAACACTGCTCACCTCAGAGCAGCAAGACTGTCCTGATGGATTACAGAGAGGGACAATCTTCAGCGAGTATAAGGAAAAATCTGTCAAGGGGGGGTAGGGTTTTCCTTATGCTCACAGTAAGAAGAATGTCCCTTGCTGGAAGCTGTCAGGTCAAGTGATCAGATTCCACATCTGAGGGGAGGTGGCTTACACTAGGTAAAAGGGGTGGGAGGGGGATACTTTATCATTCAATTACTCTTGAACTACTCTATATTGAAATAATGCAATCCAATGCCCAAATACTATGAAGATTCATTGGAGCTGCTGTTTTTGTGAAACATTACTATCCCTTTAACCTTTTGGAAGTCAAGTATGTCTCCAATGCTTGGCTTCACCATTACCTGACATAAGGGGCTGAACTAACACTATATCCTGCTAAATTTAACACTGTAATCAATATTTACTTTCATAATGCCTATGTATTGGATGAGTCTGAGTTCTCATATTAACCCTGTGAGTGCCAGAGAAGTGCATAACACATTGAGAAGCAATGTGTTGCTTACCTCTTTAATGGTTCTTATGCCGGGGGAGGACAGTGATTAGTGTACAGGAAGTTGGGAGTATACTGTTCTACTGCACAGTGGATATCACCATGTACTATTCAGATGCAGAGGAAATCAGACTCAAATTACTCAGTTTTCCTGTGCATGCTGTAGGGCAGGTGCTGGCATTAAAGTCTTAATGTTTGGAAGCGTGTGTCTGCCAGTATGCACTGAAGTGTTCCTATGCTCTTGTATATACCTTGATATGCAGCATTATAGTTTCTATACCTATACAAAGCCAAAATACAGAAAGAAAGAAGAAAGAAAAGAAAGATAAATGTGCCAATTTAATGTCCCACTAGTTTATTGTAATTAGGACATCAGGCACATTATTTAACTGGAGACTCGTTCAGTGCTGTATCTATATGGAAGTATATCCACTATATTAAAATATAAACTTTATTCAAATACATTAAAACTTAAATTAAAAGAAACTCGTAAGAAAATTGATCAGGCAAAATAAACATGAGAGGACATCCCCTAAAGGGTTCATTTCTAAATCCCTATAGGTACATAGCGTAGACTTCTTATTCTCTAAGGACGTACTACACTTATGGTATATATTCCATTCTGATATATGTTTATGGTATAAGTGCCTTAATCAGTTTTAACTATTTGCGGAGAAGAGTTGGCACTATACCGTATAGGGCTATTGTTTGTTACACGGTGAAGCACTGTAATGACTGCACGTATTGCAATGATTTACTCAATGCTTCATCTAGTAATGGGAAGTTATATGATTTCTTCCACTGTTAAATATCTGTAACTCAATTATAATGGATCTAGAAAGCAGTGTTAACCCTATGCTTGCCTTTAATAATTAGAAGAAGCTTCTCATCATTATTTCCTCAATACTTTATTAAAGGGACAGTAATACTTAAAATGTAAAAAAAAATATGTTGTAGGGTTTATCCCCCTGAGTAAAACAAGGGTACTCCCACTGCTGAAAGGTGTTTCATTCAAAAGTTATTAATTTTCAAAGTTGAATTTTTTAGGTGCAATATCACAGTGGCCTGAAATTGTACAGTGGCACTGTTGCTACACCATCCTATGGAGATTTATGGTCAATTGACCAGAGCTGTCCATAGGATCGTGTAGCAACAGCGCCACTGTACAATTTCAGGCCACTGTGATATTGCACCTAAAAAATTCAACTTTGAAAATTAATAACTTTTGAATGAAACACCTTTCAGCAGTGGGAGTACTCTTGTTTTACTCAGGGGGATATACCCTACAACATATTTTTTTTACATTTTAAGTATTACTATCCCTTTAAGCTATGAAGAGCTCTATTACTTCTACCACAAGTTGTTATTTGTTACACTGTAAAACACTGTAATGACTGAGAGTATTGCAATGATTTCCTCGATGCTTCATTTAATAATGGGAAGCTACATTGTTTCTCCCATCCTTAAATATCCGTTTCTCAATTGCAGACAATCTAAAAGACAATATTAACCCTTTACTTGCCCTTAATGATTAGAAGAAACTTCTCATTCTTATTTACTCAATATCTTATTTGGTTATGAAAAAGCTCTATTATTTCTGCCACTACCGGATATCGGTTTCTCATTTGCAATCAACCCCTCAGACACCCAATTACCGCTTTTTGTCTATCAACTTTATTTTATCCAGTAATTATTCGAAGCACCTCACTTAGCAATCAGTCATCTGAACCCCGGTAACCGCTTTTTGTCTGTTAAGAGTTTAACACTCATCTTCAATATTGTTGTGTACCGTTAATTAGTAAAACTGATCCAACTCAAACATTGTACAACTAGTAACACTCTCGAAAAGCTGGTAATTACTTTGTGTTACTTAGTGGCAACCCTCGATATATCATTTAATTAGTATATATTTACAGGGCTTAACTACTTCTATCTCAGTCCAAGACTCGACAACTAGTAACACCCTCGGAAACCTAATTACCGCTTTATGTTACTTAGTGTCGTTCCTCAATACATCGTAAGGTTAATAAAGCAAATATGATACCAGGGCTAAATCTTGGTCAAAGACACGGCAACCACTCTATATTTTCTGGTGAATCAATTCACAGTAACCCTCAGTGATTAGAGATCTTGCTGTGCACTAATTTTGGATATAAAGCACAATTTTCTTATGAGTTTCTTTTAATTTAAGTTTTAATGTATATTGAGTAGAGGTTATATTTTAATATAGTTGATATACTTCCATATAGATACAGCACTGAACAAGTCTCCAGTTAAATAATGTGCCTGATGTCCTAATTACAATAAAATAGTGGAACATTAGATTGGCACATTTATCTTTCTTTTCTTTCTTCTTTCATTCTGTATTTTGGTATATATGATTAGAGATCTTGCGGTGAACTAATTTTGTATATAAAGGACACTTTAGAATAGATACCTATACAAAGCACAGGAAATAGGCTGTACTGAAGGATTTATAAACTTCCACTATGTTCTCTGGTTGTTGTACTTATAAGAACTGGATATAAATGTTACCAAAATGTTCACTGATTAATAAGGAGGCTTTTAGACCCTTTGAATACTAGAGAGGGGTATCCTATTGAACTGTCGCCATGTCTTGGGTGACCATGAAAATCGTGCAATAAAAATTACACCTGAATCAAAAGGGCAACACGAGAATGTTGCCTGAATCAAAAGAGCAACATTCTCATGTTGCCTGCTTAAAGGTCACATTAAAGGGATAGTAATACTTACAAATTACTTATCTCCATATTGTAGGCATGCTAAAAAGAAATGTATTGCCCCCAGTGTCATCTCTCAAACCCTTATGGTTTGAGAGATAATCACTCGCAAAGTTCCCCCCTCCCTCCCTCCCCTTTCCCTGAAGTCAGCGTTGTAGCTGACTGCAGGGGAAGCCTGTGGTATGACAGTCAGGCGGCTCTGCAGTAGAGCTGAGATCGAGTTAATAAAAAAATTCTTTCACTGAAACTGTCTTCTACAGAGCCGCCTGATGCACGTAAGACCGGATATCCCTGCAGTCAGTACAACGCTGACTTTAGGGAAGGGGGAGGGAGGAGGGAACTTTGCAAGCTCTTATCTCTCAAAGTCGTACCACAGGCTTCCCCTGCAGTCAGCTACAACGCTGACTTCAGGGAAAGGGGAGGGAGGGGGAACTTTGCGAGTGATTATCTCTCAAACCATAAGAGTTTGAGAGATGACACTGGGGCCAATAAATTTAGTTTTAGCATGCCTACAATATGGGGATTAGTAATTTGTAAGTATTACTATCCCTTTAAGTCTGTTTTCTTATGTTACTAGAAATCACATTCATGTCCTCCTGCCCTGGGGCTTTTACATCATTCGCCAGGCATGAAGTTCAGATCTGGCACGGCCTTCTAGTCCTGCACATCATTCCAGCACACGGTCCCTCTCCCCTGCACTATGTACCTCACTTTCTCCTCAGCATGTAACTCATCTGGTTCTGGGACAAGAATATCAAGTCCGTAACATTTAGTTATTATAGTGCTGTGGGTGGCGCACGTACACACACTCGGTGAAGGGTTAATAATTTCAAGATTACTGAGTGCATATCACCATTGCTGCCAGACTGCGCCACCCTTATCAATACGGTAGCTAATTGTTACAGACTTTATATTCTTTTTCCAGAATCGGATGTGTTACACGCTGAGGAGGACGTGAGGATCATAGTGCAGGGGAGAGGGACCATGTGCTGGGAGAGTGCTGGGATGATGTGGAGGATTAGAAGGCCATGCCAGATCTGAGCTTCATGCCCATTAGCATACTGGTGAATGAGGTACAAGCCCCAGGGCAGGAGGATGTGAATGTGACTTCTAGCAAGACAAGAAAACAGACTTAATGAAACTTTTAAGCGGATGACATGAGAATGTGGCTCTCTTGGTTCAGGCTTTGTTCTTAAAGGGATAGTAATACTTCGTTTTAACTTTATTTTATTTTGTAGGCATTAAAAAAACATGAAGAATGATATAAGTCTTATCTCTCAAACCTTTATGGTTTATGAGATATTCACAAGCAAAGTTTCCCCCTCCCTCCCCTTTTACTGATGTCACACTCTTCAGCCTGAGCAGAAGGGAGGTTTTCCAGGTAGACTGCAGAGAGGGACAATCTTCAATTAAGATAAGGGAAAAACCTGAAAAGCTTGTCAAGGGGGGCAGGGATTTCATTGTTTTCATAGGAATAAGAGTGCCCCCTTCTGTTATCTGTCCAGTCTATGGACTGGATTCCACATCTGAGAAGAGATTGTTTACAGTAGGTAAAAGGGGCGGGAGGGGGAAACTTTGCTTGTGAATATCTCATAAACCATAAAGGTTTGAGAGATAAGACTTATATCATTCTTCGTGTTTTTTTAATGCCTACAAAATAAAATAAAGTTAAAACGAAGTATTACTATCCCTTTAATGCAATGTTTTCAAGGTCACCCAAGACATGGTGACATTTCCATAGTGAACTCTACAGAGGTCTCTCATGCATTGTGCAGCTTTGCATTGAAGACCTTTCTAGCATTCAAGGGCTTAATATGCCATTTAAATCAATCAATATATTGTATATCTCCCCTAAAGGGCAATTGGTTAGCCCCAGAATTGCTCCAGTTAGTACATCAGGCTCTGGGTCTCTGTTTAATACAAACATAGTTAGGGTATTGCACAACCCTCTGGACCTTAAAGAGTTAATTTATACAGAAAAAATTCTCAAATGCAAACCAATTTGATGTTCAAAGAAAGTAAAATGGTATCTAATCATTCGTGCTAGTCATTCTCTATTCAAAGTAGTTTAAAATTATGTGTCACTGATGAGGTTAATATTTGATATGAAAGCATTTTCCTGTTAGAGATGAATATTTTCTGTCAGGAGATAGATCCATAATGTATTTAGCATTGTAGTGTAATGACTGAATGATACCTTGCCCACTTAGATCCAGCTCAAACTCATAGGATATTTAAGTGGTTGTCACTAAACAGACCAAAGTATAACAAGTCCATTGGTGTAACATTATCTTTAAAAAGCATCTTTACCAGGTTCATAAATGAGCTAGAAATACATAAAGGTAATATATATACTCCCAACTCCTCTCATTTGTGCTTTTTTAGGTCGGTACTGTCTCGCTTAGCGTCCTTTGCAGAAGGTTTCTTGATTGTAGGTGGGGACTTTAATATTGGCCTGGACCCTTCTCTTGATTTTTCCTCTGCTAGACTAACACAACCCTCTTCAGCAGGCCCTAAGATTACACTCTTGCTTAGGAATCTTATTACTATTGACTCTTGGCGTGCTCTTAACCCTTCCTCCCATGACTATTCTTTCTACTTTCACCCTCATTCGTCCTACTCCCATCTGCATTACATATTTGTGAGCCAAGCGAAATTCTCAGATTTCAGTAAGGATGACATCGGCTGCATTACCATCTCCGACCATACTCCAGTCTAACCTAATCTTTCTGTGTCCCAGGTCTCCCCCTCAACACCTCAGTGGAGGCTTGAAAATTCTCTCCTTTCTGATCGTGAAGTGCGCTCTAGCATAACTGCAGATCTTGAATTGTATTTCTCGACTAATGGCACCCTGGGGATTTCTACAACATCTATGTCGGAGTCCCATAAGTGTTTTGTGAGGGGTCTTTCATTTCCATTGCTAATTGGCGCAGAAAGCAACATCGAGCGCATTTGGCCTTCCATTCAGTATATTGAATTGCTTCACAAACAATTGATGTCCCCTTCTATTCTCTCTAAATTGACATCACTGCGCAGTGAACTCTCATCTCTTTTACTTTCCCAGGTTCTCAAATCTCATTTGTGGTACCGATACCAGCATTACCTTGTAGGGAACCAATGCGGTAAGTCTCTTGCAAATCTTATTCATAGAGATCGAGCTGGATCGCACATATTCGCAATTTGGTCTGCTCGTGGGCCCGTTTTTCACTCTCATGGCTGCAGGCCACCTAAGGCCTGTCCCCCAAGGTACCCTAGGTGCGTCCGTTTCCCGGCCGTACCGGACATGTGTGTAACAAGTGCCCAGCTTTACCACAATATAAGCATAGGCCCTGTCTTCTACGGTGCGCCCGCTCTTCCTTAGTAAGTCTGGTGAACCTAAGCTGCATTGGTTCACCAGACTCGGGTGAACGTTCAGGAGGAATGGGAGGCGAGGGTGGGTTTAAAAGACTGCCATGCCCATAATTTCTGGATCTCGCCCTTTTTGCCAGCCGTCTTTCACGAATGCGGGAATCAATAAGCATGACATAGTCAATGTACTCATCCAGATCACTGGGTACATCTCTGGCAGCTATTTCATCTTTAATGGATTCGGACAGACCCTGAGCAAAGGCTGCCACTAATGCCTCGTTGTTCCACCCCACCTCTGCTGCCAAGGTCTGAAACTCAATGGCATAGTCACCCAAGGTACGATCGCCCTGCTGTATCTCCATTAACCTTTTGTCAGCAGAGGCAGCTCTACCAGGAACCTCAAACACTCTGTGGAACTTTCTTACGAACTCATTAAAGTTCTGAGTGCAGGGTTTGGCATTGTCCAGAGGATTGGCCCATGCCAGTGCTTTGCCCGTCAGTAACGATATCATAAATCTGACCTTACTCCGGTTGTTAGGAAATACCTGGGGCATTAGTTCCAGAAATATCTCCAATTGATTAATAAAGCCCCTGCATTGAGTAGGTTCACCATCATATCTTAATGGTAACGGCGCCGCCACCGTTAGGCCTCTGGTATGTGTAGTAGGAGCTACAGACTGATTATCTGGTGTCGAGATTGGGGAGACCACCGGATTCTGGTTCGGTTTGTCAAGATGTACCGTACGCTCAAGTAAAGTTTGTAAGACCAGTGCCAACTGGTCTAGGCGCTGCTCATGAACATCCATTCTCCAGTGGATGTTTTGTGTATTACTTTCACCTTTACTGTCTGAGGTCATGGCCCTTTCGTACTGTAATGGTTTTTCAAGACACTCCGACCAGCAGGTTAGAATAAAACACAGTTTTATTAAAAAATAAAGAAGAAAGATCTCCCTATATAGACAACACATAATAATAGTGAGAAATTGGCTTACATATGCCTTCTCAGGCCCAGTATACAGATGCAAGAACAATACATATACTGTCACAGGACAGGCACAGAATAGCAAGGGTACTCAATGGTTAAGTAAAAATAATCAATCAGTCTCTGTTGTGGTGTTTGGCACACCCAAGGTGGTAATGAGGCAGCAATTGGTGTTAGATGATACAACACCTTAAAGTGATAGTATTACTTAAAAATTACTATCCCTCATATTGTAGCCCTTAATAAACTGAGTTAAATGACACCAGCGGCATCTCTCAGACCTTTATGGTTTAAGAGATATCAGCTTTCAAAGTTTCCTCTCCCCTGACGTCAGCGTTCTGCTGCCAGCAGGAGAATCCGGTCCCGGGACAGGCGGAGGCTCTTAAACAGAGCCGATATCTCGTTATGGAAGGAAAAATGATTCATTGAAACAGTCTTCTACGTGCGCTTGGTTACTAAACACACGTAGAAGACTGTTTCAATGAATCATTTTTCCTTCCATAACGAGATATCGGCTCTGCTGAAGAGCCTCCTCTTGATTCAGAGACCGGATTCCCCTGCTGGAAGCAGAACGCTGACAGCAGGGGAGAGGAAACTTTGAAAGCAGCTATCTCTTATACCATAAAGGTCTGAGAGATGCCGCTGGTGTCATTTAACTCCGTTTATTAAGGGCTACAATATGAGGGATAGTAATTCTGAAGTAATACTATCCCTTTAAGTCCATAAGGCTTAGAAAGCTGCTTAGGTAGAACAGGAGCTGAGGCCAGAATACTGCAGAGTAGTTTCAGCCAATAGCCCCCACGGGCGTAATAACGGAGACAAATTACACTGCAAGAGCTTGAGCCAATGGCCCCCACGGGCGTAATAACTGAGACAACTACACTGCAAGAGCTTGAGCCAGGAGCCCCCATGGGCATAATAATGGAGACCAACTGTTATGCAATAGCTTGAGTCAATAGCCCCCACGGGCGTATAACAGAGACAACCTGCACAGCAAGAGCTTGAGCCGATAGCCCCCACAGGCGTAGTAACGGACACAACCTGCGCTGCAAGAGATTGAGCCAATAGCCCCACCGGGCATGTAACGGAGAACACTGAAAGAGCTAGAGCCAATAGCACCCCCCGCTGGTGCGGTAACGGAGACCGACTACACTGCAAGTTGACAAGATGAGCCGCCATCTAAACAAGGCTCTCAACGCGGCCGGCTCAGCAGATGTAGCGGATGATCAACAGCGGCTCTGCAAGTGTTAAAGAAGGCTCAGATAATGGAGACAGCAGCTCTGCAAGTGTTAATGAAAGCTCAAGGATCGGACACGCATCTCTGCAAGTACAACCGGAGGCTCAACAAACGTGGACACGGCTCTGCAAGTGCTAAGGGAGACTCAGCAACAGAAGCACAGCTCTGCAAGTGTTAATGGAGACTCAGCAATGGAGACACAGCTCTGCAAGTGTTAATGAAGGCAATCACGATCAGCCCTGCCACAAGCACAGAGGAAGTCAGAATGTCGCCTCGGTGACACCAAGCAGCAGGAAGCCAGAACGATGACAGGGTCAGTAGCAAGCCGGTTCAGGTCATGGAGCAGGAAGTCAGCCAGGCCTGGTCAGATCATGGAGGAGGGTTCTCAGACAAGCCAAATCAACCAGGCTTCGTTCCAGGTAAGGAAGCCAGAGACAATATCATCAAGGCTATCACGCTGATTCACTCAGCTCAATCCTCTGATGTCCCCTCTATCCTCTTTTCTTTAGATGCGGAGAAAGCCTTTGATTGAGTACACTGGGGCTTTATGGAAGTGATCCTTCATTGGATAGGACTAGGTCCATGGCTCCCCACAGCAATCTTGTCTCTCTATGATTCGGTGACTGCTCATGTCTCGGTCAATGGCCTTCTCTCACCTTCCTTCTCCATCACTAATGGTACTCACCGGGGTGCCCACTCCCCCTCCTCTTTATTCTTACTCTTGATTCCCTTTTAGCAGCTGTTAGATGTCATCCGGACATACATGGTGTCTCGCTTGGGTCATCTTCTGTCAAATTGAATTGCTTTGCAGAAGATATTCTAGCTTATCTGACCTCCCTAGCAACGTCTCTTGTGACCTTCAGTGAACTAATTACGACATACATTAGGCTTTCTGGCATGAGGATCAACCCTTCTAAATCAGAGATTTTAGCTTTGTCGATTCCTGCCCCACTACAAGCATTCTTGCAGGTGAAATATCAGTTCCCCTGGGTTTTGTCCTCTATTAAACATTTGGGAATTTTCTTGACACCCCGAGTTCAGGATTTGATGTTATAATTTGGACCAGCTGTTTCATTCTCTTCGCAAGGATGCTACGAGTTGGTCCCATTTCTTTCTCTCCTGAATAGGGTGGATTAACCTTGTGAAGATGGTTCTTTTGCCGAAAATTCTCTATGTACTTCTTGCACTACCCCCTCTCTCTTCCGAAGGTTTATCTAGTTCACCTTAAACCCTTAATTCACTCTTTTATCTGGGATAACTGTATACCCAGGATTCACCACTCGGTGCTTGCTCACACTCCGTCTTTGGACGGTTTAGGCCTGCCTGATATTGAACTGTATTATTGGGCAATTTTCCTGCTGACTACTGGATTTAGCTAGGGCTCCTCCCGATAAAGACTGGGCAAGGTTACTTCAATCTGTCTCCTCGTCAGTAGTTATGAGGCAACTTTTCTGGTCTACGCCTCGTCTTTCCCTCCAGAAATCACGTCTCATCCTATCATCTCACATCTCCTTTCTACCTTGCGCTTCTGCTCCTAAATATATGCTTTGTCTACGGCTCCCTCTCCACTTTAATTTTAGGTAATCCTGATTTTCCTCCTGGTTGACATGCAGCATCTTACAAGGCGTGGTCCTCATCCGGTCTTGTCTTCCTTTAGCATCTACTTCCAGACCAGGAATTTCCGTCTTTCCAAATCCTCTGCTCCCATCATGAGCTTCCCCTGACTGAGATATGGCGTTATCTACAGGTGCCTCATTCTTTGTACTCGCCCTCTATTCGTACATACTGCTCATGGTCTCTTACACCTTTTGAAAAATTGCTGTTGAGGGATACTTCAGTCCCAAAGGGTATCTCTTCTCTATATTCCCTTCTTATGTCCATTATTGAGCCCACAGCCATGACCACTCTAATCCATTGCAAATGCTCCTGGAAAACAGAACTTAACAAGGTTATCTCCATCGATCTCTGGCTTTTGGCTTTTAAACAATCCTGGTTATATGTGAAAAACGCATGTTACCGTGAAACCAACTATATGCTTATGATCATGTGGTATAGGTCTCCACTACTCCTTTCTAAATTTGGTACTGGTTCACTTTCCCAATGTTGGAGATGCATCACACCCTTGGCTTCTCTGGTGCATATCTGGTGGGACTGTCCATCATTGTCCTCTTTCTGGATATCTCTACATAAGTCTATCTGTGCTATGACTGGCGTTCCCCTACCCTTTTCCCCCCAGCTTCTTCTCTTTAATATTTTTCCTAACACAGTCTTCGTGTCTGCTACTTCCTCATTTGGAGTTACTTCTTGGTTTTTATTGTAATCTGCTGCCCGTATATATGTATCCTGAGATTGTGGTGCTGTCCTACTCCTCCGTCGATAATAGACTAGAAGCAGGAGGTGAACTGTTTGCTGGATATGGAAGTTTGCATCATTACTCTCATCAATGGGAAGCAGTCTTCCATAGAACATTCAGCACTTGGCTCCCTGTGTTACATTCAGATGTCTCTTCTTCTGTTGCCCCGACTTATAAATTCTTGACCCCCATTACAGGCATTTGTATTCATACCGACAGATATACTTCTCCATCTATAACCACGAGCAGCCTTGCCCTTCAAAGTTCACCTCCTTCCCTTACCTTTCTCCCCCTTTATTTTTGCCTTCTTATCTCTTACCCTTTTCTTGGACCCTTTCTCCCTTCCCACCTCTTTCCATCCTTCTCTCCCTCTCTACCTTATTCTTTTCTCCCTTCCTATCTTTTCCCCTACATTTCTTTCTCATTTTCTTCATTTTGTCCTTTATACTTTTCTCTATTGAGTATGTTTTAACCTATTTGTGCCTTCTCTAATATCTCAGTTTTTCTATCTCTGTATCACTTTCTAGTACATTCTCTCAATCCAGGTGCATGGGTCTCCTTACTTGCAGAGTTTTTGGCTTTATTGGTTTAAGACAAAGCATCTCTTTTTCTGATACTGTTACTAATAATTGACACTTTGTATTTATGGACCTATGCACTGTAGTCCTGTATTTCTATGTATCCTGCTCTCTTTGATTAATTTTTGATAATCAACCCATGCACAATCAAATCTTAGTGTCAATGTCTATTTTCTGCCCAGATTAAAATATGTGGGAGTCTGAGCCGGATGATCCATTACGGCAATCAAGGGTTCTGCCTAGGGCCAATGGCAATATGAGGGGCCCTGGCTGTAAAGTCACAGACAGCGGACCTGCTGTTGCTGCAGCTAACATCTCGAGTCAGATGCCCTTTTTGTTGAAAGAGACAAGAATCATCCAGTTGCTCCCATTTCTTCTAGTACCTGCTAACAGTACTTTGTGTCAGAAGCACCGGATCAAGAGATGTGAGGCCCCAAATTGTTATCTTGCCTATGGCCCTATGGAGCCTTAATATGTCTCTGGATGAAGTTTATTATTAGGCAGTATAGTCATTCATTTAACCCACTGAGTGCATTTGAATTCTAGTTGGTAAAAGGTCTAGGTTATATGGTTTATTACAGAAAAGAGAAATGCCCTGTGAGAAATGTTTCAATATTTCACACATCCACTGGTAGTCAATTAATCACTCATACACTGTCCTTTTACACTACCTACAATAACTTAAGGTTGTTCTTTGGAAACTTTGTATTTCCTCATAAACCTCAGGGTTCCATAGAACACATTTTGAGGAAGTGGGTCTCCAACTGTGGCAGAACCATTAACTTTTGAAGAATTTTGTATATTATATGCAATAGTTAAATAAGGGGGGCCATGTAAAGCTGTATTTCAATATTTTACATTTTCCCTTCAAATGTGGAATCTGGTCGTGTGACCGGACAGTGCGTAGCGAGGGACAATCTTCATGCACTAAGTATAAGGAAAACCCTACCCTCCATTGACAGAGGGCAGGATTTTCCTTATGTTAACTGAAGAATATCCCTCCCTGCGCTCCATCTTACCGCCTTAGAGAAGCAGCATTATGTAGGTGAAAGGGGAGGGAAGGGGGATACTTTAGAATTGAATTACTGCTGAACTACAAAATGGAAAATATTGAAATACTGCACTACATGGCCCACGTGAATCGGAGCTGCATTTTTTTCAGCTGTTACTATCCCTTTAAAGAGGACCTGTCACCTTTTAAAATACTCCCCTAAGTGAGAGCCTGCACCTTGAAAGTGTCCGTATGAGTATTCCTCCCTATTAATTTATTCTACCTCTCTAGCACAAACTGAAAGCTTCTGGCAGCCTGTGATAGTGGAAAGGACTGATTTTCTAGATATGTGAGTAATAAATTATGCAGGATTTATCAGGCAAGTCAGAGGCAAAGATCTGCTGTGATTTGAATCCTCAACTATTACTTGAAAAATCTCTAAAACTATTAAACAAATTTAAAGGGATAGTAATTGTTAATTTTTATTTGATTTAATATTGTAGATATTAAAAAAGATTAACATCAATGTAAGTCTTATCTCTCAAACCTTTATGGTTTGAGAGATATAACTTGCTAAAGTTACCTTTTACTGGCTGTTTTACTCAAGTCTGCCATCTAGCTGACAGCTGCAGATTCCAGTCATTTGACCAGACAGAGGCTCTTCAGCAGAGCTGAAATCACGCTATTTAGAAATAAATACTTCATTGGAACGGTCTACAAAGTGTGCTTGCAAGCCAGGTACACTTTGTAGACCGTTCCAAATTAAGTTTTTTCTTTAGATATCATTATATCAGTGCTGCTGAAGAGCCATATTTGGTCAAGTGACCAGAATCTGCTTCTGACAGCTTTACAGCTCGTCAAGCAGAAAGAGGAGGGACCAGAGAACTTTATTCTCCTATATCTCTCAAACAATAACAGTTTGAGAGATACGAATAAGTGCAAGTACTCTCTTTTAATTGCATCTACCATATAGTTAATACTTTTTTTCTGACATTACTCTCCCTTTAAAATCAAAAAGCAAAAGATTCAGTAGATACATTTAATGAGATTAAAAGCAATATGAATAATAGGTCCAAATTCAAACTGTCAAACTATTCCATTTAATAGTTCTAAGCATTTTAACAATTGCATTTATTTGCCTGTATTTTGTTTATTCCAGATCTGATTGCCAGTCCCTAGACACGTTTCCCTGCAAATAAAGTGCATGCAAATTCATTCAGCAGTTTCTAAGAACAAAGAATGTGAAAAAATACACTTTTCTATGTTAAAGATTCTGTCATCACGCTTTAATTTATCAGCTCTACAGCAAAAACCTACAGATTAAGACAACACATTTTATACAGATACATTATGGGGTGCTGGTTCTCTCTTTTTAAAGTTGAAAAAAAGGGCCCCCAGAAATATGGTAGTTATGATTCAATTTCTCATTCTGCTCAAGTGCACTTGTTGATTCATAGAAAAATCTCTTATACATGTACATGGATTTGCACTAACAGATAACCAAGCTTTACATTTTACCCTAATATTCAGGCCACCCAGACAGAACAGTAATTTCGTGTCCCAGTTTTCAGAAGTGGTCTTACCTAGGCCTGAGAACCCAACTGATAGCATGGTAATTGAGCTCTTGGACACCATGGGGTCCATGTGGTTTTCCAAATTTGTGCTAGGGCCATGCATGATCATGGACATATTTGGAATGAACTAACTGTTGGCAGTGGCACACTCTCTTACATAAATAACATCACTACTTCTCTTATCTGCTCCAGTGCCCTGGGAACTTTTTGGAGTACTTCTGCTACTGCTGCTAATTGTGGCACCTCTGACCTGATAATAATGTGTTTCCCATTCAGACCTGTGGTTGTGCTTCAGGTAGGATGTCATAGAGGAGGTGCCCAGGTGTGAGCCTTCTTCCCCCTGTTCACATGCTTTTTGCACAGATGGCAGATAGCATCATGCTTAGCTTTTGGATCCTGAGTGAAGTATCTCCATACTGTGGACTTCATAGACTGAGGGGTTCCTGAGGTGCTACTACTACTGGAGCTAGATGTTGATGCAGTTCTACAGCTACTACTACTAGGTGTCAAAGGAGCAACACTTCCACCAGCAAAGACACTTGTCATAGTTATGGTTGTGGATGTTAATAAACTGTGTTGCTGTGGTTGCTGCAGGTTACTCAGCACAAGTGTGTGTGTGGCTGAGTGGGACTTGGACTTGGAAGCGGCAGTGATGCTGATGATGACTGACAGCCGGGATGACTGTGTACTTTTTGCTATCATTGCTTGTCCAGGGTCAGAGTTTCCAATGGGTTTCTCAAATAGTTTATAGACAGGCACTGTGCTCCTTTTCAGTGGTAGAAGAATGAGCCTTTACCTTTGTTCTAACTTTCTAGCCATGTCATCATCTCACTTTCACTCTCTACTTCATCTGTATCTGAACAAGAGGATGATGCTGGAGGTATATATTCTACATCTGCATTACCATCATCAGTTATCAGATCATCCTCAACATCAGTATTGCCCGCCACTTTTTGCCCACTACCCTTATTTATTTTTACTTTTACTTCCACACAGTACACTACTACTTTGAGGACAGTGTCAAATGCAGTAATTGTTTCAGCTTCTACACTTTCTTCCATCATGTCATTGACATCATCAAAAGAATGTGATTTGTTGTCATCTTCAGTGCTCTCTCTCTCTCTTTATATATATATATATATATATATATATATAGCAATAGGTGTAGGAGAAAGCACTCACTCCCAATAATAACTAGCCCAGGTGCACAATCCCCAGCAAATAGACACATGCAATGTAGAGGAAAGGGCAGCACCCGTGGGTCTTTTTTCAAGAATTTAATAAAGCAATTTAGGCACAAAAAATGGTCAACGTTTCGGTCCAGCATCTGGACCTTTCTCAAGGCTTGAGAAAGGTCCAGATGCTGGACCGAAATGTTGACCATTTTTTGTGCCTAAATTGCTTTATTAAATTCTTGAAAAAAGACCCACGGGTGCTGCCCTTTCCTCTACATTGCATATATATATATATATATATATATATATATATATTATTTTTGTTCTGGCATTGGTGGTGTTGGTAGAACTTTCGGTGGGACCTTGACAAACTGCATCCTTCCCGGATGGAGAGGAATCATCATCTAGCTCAAAAATGTACAACCATTGCTGCTGTTAGTATTTGAGCTACCACTTTATTCCAACATCGCTGTACTTCTCCACCTTTCCCCCTCCCCATATCCCTTTTGTTTTTGAAGACATTACTCAACTACTGTGTGTGTTTTTACTCTACAATACACAGCAGAACTGATGGAGTCTGATGTCTTGCCTTAGCCCTCAACAAAATTCTCAGTCATCTGTTATTTATCAATTCTGCCTGTCACAAAGCTCATGTCAGGCTCCAATTCAGATGGCTGTCACCTATTATATTTTTATTTATTATTATTATTATTATTATTATTTTTAAACTGTGCTGTCCACCCTATCTTATCACTGTCCAAAACAGAAATTATAACTAAAAACAGCGTATTTCCCCAGTTTCCCCAGCACAGAGACAATAACAGTAATATCAGTAAGGAAACTGCTTGGACCACAGCAGCTTGTGTCTTTCAAATCAAATCAGTCAGACAGAATGTTCAGGTATTTGGGGTAAAACTCCTTTGCTCCCTTCTCACACACCCCCAGACACATCCAACACAGAAATAATAATAACAGCAAGATCAGCAAGCAAATTGGACCCTAGCTGCATGTGTCTTGCCAGTCAGTCACACAGAATGTTGGGGTATTTGGGGTCAAACTCCCTTTGTCTCCCCCAGAGTGCCCCAGACTCCCCTAACATAGAACAAATGTCTTACCTAAAAGATTCCCTACATTAAGCTTCAATGGCCCTTTATTTGCCTAACTTATCTAGGTCAAAAAACATGATGCTTTCTCCTCTCACAAACACGGAATGGCATGCTGTGAGAGCCAGACACCCTTTTATATGTCTGTAGGAAAAGAAGAAAAACTGCCATGGTGTGAGGAGAAATTCATCTTCCCATTAATGTCAATGCAATGAGCTAGGCAAAAGAGGGGGGAAATGGCACTTTTCACAGTGCAATATTTTGCCGATTTTGGTTTGAGGCAAACATTTTCGCTAATCCTTACTAGAGAGGCCTCCAGTACATTTCATTGCAATACTTTGGTGACCTCTGTAACAGCCAACAGTTGGAACAAACATCTCCTTATAATGGCCAACACTTATCCACTTAAAATCCAAATGATCTCCATCAATATTGCCTTTGTGCCTTTTCAAGATAACATCTTCAATCAGTCTTAGATGTCACGTTCACAGTGGCAGACATTACAGTTGGTGGCAGTTTCTAGAACTGAAGAAGGCAGAGTGCATGAGCTTATTTATCCCTAAGTCCCAAAATGCTTTGCATGTACAATGAGAAAAACTTGTGGTCTAGTGGTCCCGCTAGTAACTATCATGTCCGGCTAATAACTATCATGTCCGCCTCTGTAGACATGAAATCCAGGACCAATTGAAGTTGTTTGCAAGGCCAAAATTCATAAGGGTCATTAGGATTTATTGGCAGAAAAACATAAGTGGGGGTTAATATTAGGAGGTGTTATTTAAACAAAGGAATATGAGGAAAACATTTCAGTGGCCTATGATAAAATTATCTTACAACATGACTTGGTTGATTTGTGGATGGCCCATCACATTAATGCAGAAGTTAAATGGCTGGAAAATACTTAGATTTTCAAAACATTTATGCTATGAATTTCAGAAGACCCTGACAACATTAAGTGTTAGTGGCATAACAGTAATGACATTTCCTGGATAAGGAACTATTTTAAAGAATGCTAACCTAGAAGGAATACAAAAACACTTACCAGACTGGGTGAATGCAAATCTGATTCCTTCAGGTACCGTGTTTGTAATGAAGTCTGCTTTGTTCATAAAGTTTATGTCAAAATGTATTAATATCAATATAAATATTGCACACTTGCAAGTAATATCAATGTATTAATAAACAAATATGCACTAGAAAAATTAAATGAATATTCAATAAAGAGAAATAGTCCGACAAATACTTTTGCCTCAGATATTTTTCATTGTTTTTTTTTTCTACATTTTGATCCTTGCCAGGGCTAGTTAGATTTTAATTATATGGGTGCAGAGCATTAAAATAGGAGACTGGACAGCAGAACAAATTAAACCAAGCACTTATATTTTTTTTTACTTAATTTTGTTTTCTCTAGCCCGACCAGGGGCTCAATTCAATTACAACAGGTAAAATACATGGTAGAGCAAAAATGATTTCAGAAAGGTACACATACAGTGGTATCATCGGAATTCAATTGCTCTACCATGTCAGTAACAATGAAATATATAAGTGATTATCAATTATAATAGGTACATAGAAAACCAAACCACACTTATTACCATGAAGATTACCAGCGGTGCAAGGGTTAACCACACATAGGTATAGTCAGAGGTATAATAACAATAATTGCATTCAGTAGCATAGAACAGGTTAATTGATTCTTACAATTAATATAATACAGTTGGCCGCAGTGTCTCTTAATACCTATGCCCCATAAACGGTATAGACTATGCTAATTATGATGTAAGGGGTATTGTGAGATGAATTAAATAATTCATCTAACAATTCCTTGTATCATATATCAATAATAATCAAATTTAGGGAATAACTGGAATAGAATCCCAGATTTAAATCACTATAATTTAATTATATACTGAATTCAATACTGAATACCTCTGAATAAAATATATAAATTGCAATTAATATAGTCAATCAAAATCACACAAATAATCTATCTAAAATTACTTCATGTAACATATATCATAATTTTGACTACAGCAACACATATAAAACCTATAGGCACTCCAAGGGTTAATCCACTCGTTTAAAATAGATGCCACACCCAGAAGTTATTTTGTCTATTAAAAGTGAATACCTTCAAATTACAAAATATAAGCCTAGTACCCTCACAAAGAACTTTAGAATGCACACCAAAAATAAACAGACAAACAGCTGTTAGAGAGTTAATAAATTAATTCCAAGAATTCCCTTGATGAAATATCAGCTATTATAATTTTACCAGAAACACAATATTCTAGACATACCAAAATTATATTAACCAATATACACAAGGATAAATATAGCTCACTGCTATCTCTATTTTATGATCTCTCTGGTAATTTATAACAATAAATTAATTAATTAATTTCTTAATGACTATGCTAAATATAGCTGATTATAATATTTCCCATAAAACTGGCAAGGCTTCTATGGGCAAATATATATATATATATATATATATATATATATATATATATAATTTTCCTCAAATATCGAGGAAATATACTTATTTTGAAATTAGGTAGAATTAGAATATATAAAATATAATTACCAGGTCAATCAGTGTGGATTCTTGAAGTTCTCAGGTATTGTCAGGAATTTAATCATCAGCCAAGAGAGCCCAAGAACCCAGAGTTTTCATTTTCAGGAAGTCAAGGGCCCTGAACCAAGAGTATTTTGGCATTATATTGGCAATTTTTGCCTTATCAATAATCCCCACCTCTTTCCAATGATTGGACAAAGATCCATCTCATCAGTCAGACCTGATTGGATACTCATATCTTAGGCTAATCAAAGACAAACATAAACATTATGAGTATATTACAGTATAAAGGCTGCAGATGGCGCCATTACGCTATATTAAAATTTTACAGGTGACACCTCACATGGCATATATCAAATGGAAGAGAGAGTCCAAAGTTTATCAGAGATCCCATAAACCAGTCATTTTGCTATGTCCTTCACATAAAGGAGTCCGTCTCTCACAGACATCATGGCTACAGTTTAACATCCATCGCCCATTAATGTCACTTAGTTATTTCTCCCCCAAAGAGGCCCTTTGAATATTACTTTGTCTTAAGGAAGAGATAATCTGAACACATTTTAAACATAATTTTCAGTTAATTTCTACTATTAGAGTTAACCCTCTATGCTCCACCAAAACAAAGTCTCTGACAAACAACATGAACTATGACGAGCGTTGGTTGATAGAACACAACTTGCTGCCCAACGTTCCTAGTAGCTTTATTTCCCACAAAGCACACACTAAATAGCATGAAAAATTTGAACATCAAAGGAAACTAGCTAATGCTCAAAGTTTGACACAGTGTCAAGCATCAAATGTGAGCTAAAAACAGTCTACCTCCCCCACTGGACCTCAGACTTACAGGTAAGTGTTGAATGTTGGGTGTTCGCTCAAAGGGTTTTTTTTTTTTTTTAATTTCACTCATGTTTTTGGTACCTTGGATGTATTGATATGGGGCTTAGGACCCCATATCAATACATCCTTAAGTCACCGGTCTAGGGATCCCTAGCTGGAATGCATTTTTTTTTTTTTTTTTTTTTTTTTTTAAATAATAATAATAATAATAATAATAATAATCATTATTTATATAGCGCCAACTTATTCCGCAGCGCTTTACAATAGGGGATAGAACATGTAGAGATATTAAATACTACAAATCATACGTGGAGAAGAGAAGGATCAGAGGGCCCTGCTTGTGAGCGCTTACAGTCTAGAGGAAGGTGGGTAAGAAACAGAAGGTATAAGTGCTGTTGGGTGTAAGTGTTTCCTGCCACATAAGCTGCCGGTCAGTGGGTGGGAGAGAGAAGTGCTAGTGAGTGTAGTGGTCCAGGGAATGGTTGGTTCTTGATGATAATATTTATGGAGGTAGTTGACCTACGTTGGACCAGCATCAGGACTGGGAGAAGATCTTGGGAAGCAAGATCTCTCCTGACCTATGGCAGGGGATTCTACGGTCGGTGGCTCATAGTTCGAGCAATGTTCTGACTGTCGAAATGAACTATAAACTACTTAACAAATGGTACAGAACCCCGGAGGTTTTGCATAACTTGTTTCCTTCAGTCACCCCTTTGTTGGTGCTGTTTGGAAGGGGTAGGTTCTTTGTAACATATCTGGTGGTCGTGTCCACTGATTTGGCCATATTGGGCAGCAGTTGGCCAGCATATCTCGACCTGTCTTCTGTCTTAGACCAGCGCCCTAAGACCGCATTCAAAGAGGATAAAAAGGGCATGTAACTGGAGGAATAAAGATCCGAAAGCTTAGAGGCCAGACAAATACCAAGATATTTCAGACTCCCCGACACTGCACGAAACGGCGAAGAATGTACAACATGACTGATTTGGGGGGACCGTAACATTCAGGATCTCTGATTTTGAGAGGTTAAGTTTAAAATTGGAAGCCCAACTGAAACTTCCAAGCTCATTCTCAACAGCTGGGAGGGAGGAAGCTGTACTAGACAAGGAAAGAATGAGGTCATCAGCAAACACAGACAGCTTAGTTTATATTCCCTCGACCTAGAGTGGATACACTTTATCAAAGGGTTATGACTGAGGGCATTAGCCAATACTTCTATAGTCAGTACGAATATAAGGGGGGGCAGAGGACAGCCCAGACGTGTGCCATTATGTAGAAAGAAAGAGAGGGATAATCCTCCATTGACTTTGACACGAGCCAAGAGACATAGGTACAGAGCCTTGACATAGCTAATAAACCTTGGACCCAGACCTATATGTGACAGGACATCAAAGATAAAACTCCAAGATACCCTGTCAAAGGCCTTTTCAGCATCTATCGACAATTGCATTAAAGGGGTGGCTTGAGTGCTGGCAAGGCCCAAAAGTTGGATCAATTTGATGGTATTGTCTCTAGACTCTCTTCCCAGCACAAACCCCACCTGGTCAGGATCAATAAGAAACAGTAGAAGAGGAGACAACTTGTTAGCCAAAACCTTGACATAAAGCTTGGCATCTAAACTGAGAAGAGAGATTGGGCGATAACTAGCCAGGAGTTTGGTGTCTTTTCCCTCCTTCAAAATCAGAGACACATGGGCCTCCATAAAAACAGAGTGGTCTGAGACTGAATCCGGGAGTTCGTTAAAAACCTGCAACATAAGAGGAAGCAAAAGGTGAGATAACTTTTTATAAAAAATCAAAGGCAAGCCATCCAGACCAGGGGCTCTACCTGAAGGCATCTGACGCATGGCACGTACCAGATCCTCCACAACAAAATACGATTCAAGGGAGTCCGATTGAGTAGGAGACAGTTTAGGCATGTGAGAGCTAGCGATATAGGAGGCAGTATTGAGATCCATAAGCGCAGATGGGCCAGGAGATTGTATAAGTCCTTGTAAAATTTACAAAAAGCTTCAGTTATAGAAGGGAAGTCACAAATCAAAACACCCAGGGCCGATTCAACCTGAGCAACAAAGGAAGGGGGAGGCCGGGTACGAGTCTGGAATGAAAAAAGATGACCATACTTATTACTGAATTCATACGATGCAGCACGGGAACTCTGAAATGAAAGTGTCGTGTCAGAATGAAGACGATCCGTCACACGAGAACAAAGCATATTAAGAGGTTGTAGTTCAGCAGGGTCCAGAGAGAACTTGTGTTTAGACTACAGGGTAGAAATATCAAGCAGCAATTTATCTATGTCCAAACGCTTCAAACAATTCAAGAACGCAGAGCATTTTATAAAGAGCCCACGAAGGTAACATTTCAAAGCCTGCCAAACTGAGAGGAGAGAAGACACTGACAGAAGATTGATAGAGAGGAAATCAGAAATCTGGGACTCAAGATCTTTACAAAAAGTGTCATCAGAAAGGAGTGAGGGATCAAGTCTCTACAATGAACACTGGGGAAGAGATAGAGGCAGGTCCAAGCAAACAGGAGAGTGGTCAGACCAAATCATGGGTAGAATGTCGGAGGCCTCCAAAGAGTGGAGATGTGCCTGAGATAGCAGAAGATAGTCAATCCATGAATAGGACTTTGCGGGATGAGAGAAGAAGGTGTAATCACGAGAAGAGGGATGTTGAAGCCTCCAAGCATCAATAAGATATAGATTGCGTAGGGACTTCTGTATCAAGGCGAGGGCCGAAGAAGAGAGGGACGAGCGTCCACCAGAACAGTCCTCAGCAGGGATAAGAGGAACATTGAGGTCACCCCCTACAACCACCATCCCCCTATGAAAATCAGCATGGTGTGAAAGGGTATGGGACAGGAAAGCAGCTTGATGTTCATTGGTAGCATAAATGGCAGCAAGTCAGCACCAAGTCCCCTATCATGCCCCTAACAAATAAGAACTGGCCCTCTGGATCCTCAGTCTGTGAATCAGGCACAAATGGGAGGGTACAGTGAATGAGCAATCCCACGCCCCTCTTTTCCACTGTCGCAGAACTATAAAATTGAAGGGGAAAATCCGGGCAGGACATCCTAAGGGAGGAGCCCGCTAGAAAATGAGTTTCCTGTAGGAAACATATCTGTGCTCAGAATCACCTACAGTCCTGAAAGAGCATACCCCTCTTGTGGAGGGAGTTGAGGCCTTTGACATTCATAGAGACAAAAGAAATCGGAAGACTATCCACCATACTCAAACAGGTAAAACAGCATCACAGTCATAAAAGGGAGAGCCACTGGGGGATAGAAGAAAAAAAAAAGATAATGAAGCCAGAAATAGAAAGGACAGCTAGAAAGACAAGAGAAGAGGAAAGAACCAGAGGAGACAGAAAAAGGAGGGGAGAGGGAAGGGGAAGAGCAAGTAACAAGGCGTACTCCAGGTCGCTCCAGGGGGCGCAGCACTTCCGAGCAAGATCTGATACACAAAGATCCCAATCACTTGCTTGGGTCCCAGATCCAACACAAACCCACCGCACACGACAACAAAGCTACCCAAGGCACCAAACAACGTGGAGTAAAAGAACTCAATCCACAATACATCTATGTAGAACATAGGGGAGGAAAAACATTGTACATAGAGGATAACTCCAAGGGGCGGTAGTGAAGAGAACAAGAAAACAGAGACAAGTAACAACAAGTATCCCGTTCTACACAGGATGTCCAGAACCCAGAGAGAGGAATATAAGGAAGGAGAGGGGACGAGGTCCATAGTTGCAAACAGCAGATGGAAATATGTGGCCGGACCCAACTGCTCTAACCCCCATGCCACAGAGTTCCTTCTATGATAAGGGCAAAAAAAAACAGATATACACTATATCTAGAAGTATGGAGATGAGTCGCCACCATCCAAACTCAGGGAATCAGGGCAAAGCCTGAGGAGACACTTAATATGGCTAGTAAAGGACAAGGGAAGATAACAGGGACAATACAGGAAAAGAAATAGGCTTCCAATCCAGGAGCAGCTACCCAGGAGGGGGAATGAAAGAGGCAGGAACTCAAGGTCCGAGCCCAGAGTAGGGAAAAAGACCTCGCCTAGTCACCAGGCATCACATCGGATGGAAGCCAACGGTCAGCCCCAAAAACCACAAATAGCGAGACCATGTAAACACAGGGATTAAGAGTGAGATCCCCCAGAACCCCACCGCACAGCTGAGCTCCACGGGAGGTCCAATCCAAAGAAGCAGCATGGAGATAAAAAACAACGAGGTCTAGAACCAAGGCACTTTTTTTTAAAACATTTACTAGTGCATAAAGAGGTCCATCAGGCCCCAGGCATACCCAAAGCCCACCGGAGACCACAACCACACGAGTAATACATTTATAGAGCAGTATAAGGTCGGAACTGGCTGAGGTCCCCAGGCACACAGTAAGTAGCAAAATAGCAACTCCAATGAACCGCCACCATTCGGACCGATTCACTCGGGGAGGTATGTACACAAGTTCCGTCACATGATTGTGCAGAAGGTCCATCATAGAAGGTAGGTACCGGGTCGAGTGGAGGCAAGCATGCCATGCCGTAGACCATAAATAGCAAGGCTACACACCAAAAACCAGTGTCAGGGGAGAGTGGGAGAAAAAGCTGTACGCTCCAGCGATCCTTAACGCTAAGCTGAACTGCCGAACACCACGGGAGGCCTATACATGAGGAGCGACAAGCTGGGGAGCCTACCAACCAATGCAAACAAAATTTAGGAAGGCCCACTTTTCAGAGCCCGCCAGAAAACAGAACCATCAACACAAAACAAAAAGATAGCATTATGAGGAACATAATGTATTACAATAAAAAAAAAACATACAAATATAATAGCATCAACATAACCTCAAGTTCTAATATTTAAGAACTTCATAGCAATAATAACATCAGTCCAAGCTGGAAACAGGGTAGTCACGGCCCAGAGAAGGATACTTTGGATGGGGAATCCCCAGCAAAAGGTGGACCCTGTCTCTTTTTTGACTGCACAGCCTGCCAACGGGGAGACGGTTTAAGCAAAGCCAATAAATGCTGTTTCTTCTGTATGCAAGGGTCTGTCAACAGTATCGGGCAAAGTTTAGATGTTCACACAGCCGAGCCGCATCTGCAGAGGTTTTCAGCACATGTAGCTCCCTTGTGAGACACAATCAAGGCAAACAGGAATCCCCATCGGCAGGCATAATGATTTCCCGCAAGGCATCAGTAAGATGCTTGAAAGAGGGGAAAGATCGTTGTATAGTTGGAGGACGTAGCCATCAAAGTTGATCTCATGATGCTGTCTGGCCCATCTCATAACAGTATCTTTCTGGGCAAATGAAAGCAATCAGCAAACCACATCACGGGACTTATCGCTGCAGTGCACTCTAAGAGCGAGGCTAAAATACGCTGGATCATAGAAGGTAAGTCTTGTGGGGAAACCGATTCCGGTAGGCCACAAAGTTTATGTTATTGCGTTTACCCCTGTTTTCCACATCATCAAGGAGGGCCCGAAGATGGCACAATTCATCCTCTTGGGAGTTTAACAGTTGATGAAGATCATGGCGGGAAGCGAGTAGGCCTTCAGTAGATTCCTCCAAAATCTCCACTCGTGTACCCACTTGCTTAATATCATCACAAAGGGAGGAAATGTCGGTCTGAATCGCCGTGCGTAGTGACAGCATTAGCTCTTCAAGGTCAGAACATGTAGGCAGGTGTTGATTATCTGCCTTGCTAGCAAAAAGTTTTAAGTCCTCCTTGGTCGTTAGAGCCTGCAGATCAGCCCAAGAAATAGCATCCATGCTGCCATGAGGCCTGTTCATCTTGCCGGCGGTGTCCATCTTGGGTTCCATAGGCTTCACTGGGACCCAGAAACCGAAGTCGATTTATTCAACAAATATGTCTTGAGGGAAGATGTTTTCCATTTCTTGCCAGTCATTGCAGTCCCAGCTATCAGGATAAGTTGTGTATGTCGCACATTAAGCACAGAAAAAGGTGCTTAGGGACGCTTTAGGCTCTCTCGGATCAGGAGCTCCTTCAGCACGCAGCCATCTTAGTCACAGGCAGGACACGCCTCCCTCCCGTATATTATTTTTGAAGGAGCTACTATTATATTTGCAAAATAATTTTTGTTGTCTCTATTATTTAGTAAAAGGGTTTGTATATGTGATTTCAGTAGTTATACTTTAATTTAAGTTCATCTATTTTACCAACTTTTCAAAATACTGAAAATCAAATATTTGTAAAGACATCAGTGCTACTTATTGCTATACTATGCAAGAGCGTTAATAACTAATTTTAAATAATGCATAGAACAAATTTTGCTTCTACTGTTCTTTTGGTTTTAGCATAATTGCTACCTAAGAACTAATTAAAGGGGTACTTTCACCCCAATTGAAGTTTATCTACATCAAGTCTTCTAATAAAGTTAGTTTGAATTCTGTGTTTTTTTCGTTTGATTGGTTGTAACAGCGAACATATATTAAATATAAATGTACCTGTGACGTTGGAATCGCAATCCATGTGGGACAAGCTGCACCACATAGCTTCACTTTAACTCCCTCCCCTTGTCTTATATTCCATCCTTTGTGCTGTCGAAACTAGTGGTCTGACCTATCTTATTCAGAAGGGGCAGTCATTTCCTCCTTGAATGAAACTTTCAGGGAGGGAGAGAGCAGCTGCTTATGAACGCGTCTGCAACATGGATGAGCTCTCCCTCTTCCTGCTGAGCAGAACTTCAGGCAATTTTATAAGAGAACCATACATCTTTAATAGGAATCATCATGATTTTCCATCATGTAACAACAGGCAAAATCAGTAGGAGAAGACATGCTTACAGGTGATAGACCTGCTTTAATATTCTGTTTTGTTTCCTAAAAGAGAATTTAAAACTCTTTGAATAAAATGCATTCTTATAGGTTAGCCCTCTCAACCCCAACATTACATCTTCTAGTATGTGTTATTGTCCTAAGTAGGCTTTAGTGAGGTTTTTCTACCTCTGGGCAGGGGAGAGCTACAAAAGTCCCTCTAGCATTACACACACTTCTGTTTGCTACAGGCTTAAAGGGATAGTAATACTTAAAATGTAAAAAAAAATATGTTGTAGGGTTTACCCTCCTGAGTAAAACAAGGGTACTCCCACTGCTGAAGGGTGTTTCATTCAAAAGTTATTAATTTTCAAAGTTGAATTTTTTAGGTGCAATATCACAGTGGCCTGAAATTGTACAGTGGCGCTGTTGCTACACCATCCTATGGAGATTTATGGTCCCGGGACCAGAGCTGTCCATAGGATCGTGTAGCAACAGCGCCACTGTACAACATATTTTTTTTTACATTTTAAGTATTACTACCCCTTTAATTGCTGATGGTGTGAGTGAGGAGAAGGGAACAGGAAAAGGATTGAAAATGTTTATTAATCAGCTGTTATTATTAAACATATGTATTTATAGGATTTTTATTGCTGAATATTACAATGCTAATCCACTGATGGGAACTTTATTCAAAAGTTATTATAGTTCAAACCTATTTTTCTATCAGTTAGGAATTCTTTAACAGTGCCCTCTTAAAGGGATAGTAACACTTCGTTTTAACTTTATTTTATTTTGTAGGCATTAAAAAAACATGAAGAATGATATAAGTCTTATCTCTCAAACCTTTATGGTTTATGAGATATTCACAAGCAAAGTTCCCCTCCCCGCCCCTTTTTCCTAGTGTAAGCCATCTCTTCTCAGATGTCAGTCTGGTTGTATGACAGTACAGATAACAGAAGGGGACAATCTTCTTTGTATTAAAACAATGAAAGCCCTTCCCCCCCTTGACAAGTTTTTCAGCTTTTTCCATTATCTTAATTGAAGATTGTCCCTCTCTGCAGTCTACCTGGGCATCTCCCTTCTTATCTGGCTGAACAGGGGGGGGATACTTTGTTTGTGAATATCTCTTAAACCATAAAGGTTTCAGAGATAAGACTTATATCATTCTTCATGTTTTTTTAATGCCTACAAAATAAAATAAAGTTAAAATGAAGTATTACTATCCCTTTAAAGAGGCTTGATCCTTAGGCTATGACTCTTTATAGTAAATGATAGAAATAGCACTACCTGGTCATCACAGTAGAATGAATCATACTAACCTTTGGTTTTGAATACCAGCTAGCAGCTAGTATCTCTGCTTTACTCAGAAGGAAAATGTTTTTTTTCCTTCAACTTTTTAAACTTTATTATTTTCTTAATGCTGGAATAGTTAGGCACATTTGTCAGTCAGGATACTGGGCAGACTTGTATTTTATACTTGGTGTTTGACCAAGGTCTTATAGCAAAAGCACTTCCTTTCTTTTGCTGTCAGCACTTCTTGCTGCTGCTAAGCTGTTGCATACTAATGATATAATTTTACAATCTCTTTGATCATTATTTTATGCTTTATAAAGCATCCATAATGCTTACTTTTGACATAAAAACTTCTTAGTACATAGGGCCAATGCAGGTATCTTGCTCACATGAATGGCTTCCAAACTGCCTAGTGGGCTGAGTGTGTACCTCCCCAATATCTCATGACCATTCTTATAATTATTGAATGCAGTGGTTCTCAGACTGTGTTTTGTGAAATGTCAATTTTTGTTGAAGATGTACAAGGAAATCCCCAGAGCAATGCTCATTAACCCTTTGAGTGCCAGAGGGGTACGCAACAATATGCGTTAAAGGTGTTAAAGGGTTAAAGGTGGGCAGAAAAACAAGGCTGGGGTTGTCATCACTGTATGTATTGTACTGTGACCACCAGGGGACATAAAATATTGGAAACATTCCCTATTAATGAAAATGTAATCTAGTAATTTAATCTTAAATTTAGGTGGACCTGCCAGCATGAACTGTCTGCATATGTTAAAACTTCATTCAAAACTGCCTATGTATGGTTAACCCCTTGAGTGTCATAGAGGTATGGAATGCATTGCAAAGCAATGCATTCTGTACCCCTCTGGCACTCACTGGGTTACCCAAAAGACTAGAAGATGTATAGATTGGGAGGTAAAAATGGAAGTATCTCAATGTGGAATATAGTTTAATTTGCATATGGAACTGCACTGAAAAGCTCAATTAGCATACGAAAATGTACTTAAAGAAATAGTAATGTTTCAAAATAAAAGCAACTCCAATTAATCTCCATAATATATGGGCCATGGTGACTGTTATTTCAATACGGTCAGAGTTGTAGTTCATGAGTAATTCAATGATAAAGTATCCCCCTCCCACCCCTTTTACTGATGTAACACTGCTTAGCTCAGAGAAGCAAGACTGTCTGGATGAATCACAGAGAGGGACAATCTTCAGTGATCATAAGGAAAAACTTGAAAAACCTGTCAAGTGGGGCAGAGTTTTCATTATGATCACAGTAAGAAGAATGTCCCTCGCTGTGAGCTGTGTGGTCTATGGACCAGATTCCACATCTGAGAAGAGATGGCTTACACTAGGTAAAAGGGGCGGGAGGGGGATACTTTATCATTCAATTCCTCTTGAACTACAACTCTGACAGTAGTGAAATAACACTCTCCATGGCCCAAATACTATGAAGATTAATTGGAGCTGCTGTTTTTGTGAAACATTACTATCCCTTTAAATGTTCTTTTTGCATACATGAACACACAATGCCATAACTCAGGGAGGTTATCACAAAGAAATAAACCCAAGAATATCTCCTAAACTGTTCATCTGCTGATGTCTTGGCTAAATTATATATGACATTTTCATATGCAAACTTGAATTTAAGATAATAGAACCAATTCAGCAATCAGTATTACAAACTAACATCCTGATACATTTTATACTGATACTCTGTTAACTCCTTGAATGTCAGACAGGTGCCCAGTGCATTCCTGACGTGTCATGGAATTCTGGGATGACAGTTTGGCTTCACATGGCTCAGCCTTCCCAGAATTCATTGCACAAAAAAAAGCACCATGGTCCTTAAAGGTGGACACTGGATACAGTTAAGGGGTTAAGAAGCTGGTGGCCCCTGGGCAAAGTAAAAAAATTAGAGGGTCTTAACCCTTTGAATTCTGAAGAGGTTTCCATTCCAACCCATTGCTATGCAATGCATTTTACTAACATACAGGGGGTTAACATCTGCTTCCATTTCTGATAAAATAATTTTAATGCAATATTGAACTTACATTTAATGATATATATAGAATGTTGAGATCACACCTGGGTTACTCTAGTTGAGAAAATAATGTATTTCCACACCTGGTTTCACACATTGTTCCAGATCTAGCCTTATGAAGCACTTTATATGAAACGCTTTACTGGACATAATTATTGGTTTCCATTATGAATTACAGTCCATGCCAGTGGGCTAACTATGAAGATGGAGACCATGTATCTCAGCTGTGTACTGTGTGCCAGGGAGCTGGTCTTTCCCTCTGTACCCTTTGACAAGCGTGTATAATTTAAGTAGTTGTAGTCTGGAAACATATGGGGGAGATGCACTAAGGCGTGATAAAGAGGTGATAAAGTGAAGATGAGTAAGGGTGGGAGAAAGGTTCCATTGTGTTCCTGTGAAAAAATTTGCAAAAACCATATGGTTGTCAGCTTTGTCAAGGGGAAATCTTTAAAAAAAGCCATTAAAATCTCCACCATTTTTGCCCATTTCCATACATTTTTCGCTATTTTTTTCAATGGCTACAAACTTTTTGCCCCTTTACTTACATGCTTTTTACATTTTCGCTATAAAAACATGAATTTCCAGGAAGTTAAACACAATACAAACATCTACAGGGCGATAGAGGGTGCTAGGCTGATTTTCTGTGCAAAATTGTGAAAAATTGAGGTAGCAGTGGGTTGTAGTTTGTGCTAGCACTATGAGAACCCGGAATATGAATAAAAGGAGGACCTGGAATACGTCCAGTGAGTCAGAGAATAACAAAGTTACCACTACAGACATTAAAGGGTCTGGATGCCCAGATTCCCCAGACTCAGTGATGGCCAGTCCCCTATATCATCCCTAGGGATCTTGGGGAAATTTGTGTCATGCATTGATGAAGAAGAGGGTAGTAGCGTGAGCAGGATAAGTCATCTACCTCTGCCTGCTGCTTGTGAGTCTCAGGAGGGGGGGATGATGCCAAGTATGACAGCAGTGTACTCTAAGCTACACTTGCCTTCCCCAAGCAGTCCCTCTACTTCTGCTACTACTAAGATACAACAGCTACAGACTCAGTGTTAGGAGTGAGGGAGGGGGTGATAGTAGCATTGAGGAAGACTCAGAGACTGATACCGATATGGTTGGTGTTGGTAATAGTGATGGTGAAGCAGCTGGTGGGACTAGCGTGACTGCAGAAGTTCCTCCTGTTGATGCTGGGTGGTAGGGAAAGTGATGAGAAGCATCCAGACTAAAGATGGGTGAAAGTTGTCGCTGTGTTCCCACGAGAAATCCCACGAAAACCATGTTATTGTCTGCTTTTTCACTGAAAAATCAGCTTTTAAAACACTGATTAAAATGTCTGCGTTTTCGCCCATTGGCCAAAATTCCCTGACATTTTTTCAGTGGCTAGAAAGTTTTCACCCATTGATTTACCTTGTTTTGGCTTTTTTACTATAAAAACGTGACATATTCCAAGTGAAACACAATGGAAGCAGCTACAGAGCGAGGTAGATGTGCTGTGCTTTTTTCTGTGAATTGTTTGTTAAATTGAGGCAAGAGAGGCTCACAGTGACTTATATCACTATGAGCAGTAAAAGGAGGAACTGGAAGGACCCTTATTATGTGTCCACTGAGTCTAACGAGGAGGAGGAAGTGAGTAGTACTGAACCAATGATGTCCAGTCCGCCTAAATCACCCCTGAAGATCTTGGTGAAATTAATGGGAAGGGAGGAAGAGAAGGGTAGTACTAGAGAGAGCAGGACAGGTCAGTTGCATGTGCCTGCTGCAAGACATGCTGCCCTTGCAGCCAGTGCCACCATTGCTGTACCTTCAGCCACCATTGCTGTACCTGCTGCCACCATTGCTGCCCCTGCTGCCTCTAGTGCTTCACCTGCTGCCACTAGTGCGGTACCTGCTGCCAGTTCTGAACCTGCTATCACCAATACTTTGCCTGTTGCTAGTGTGTCTTGTAGTACTCAGGAAAGGGGAGGAGAAGATGATGCCAAGTGTGACAGCAAGGAACCCTGAGTCATAATTGCCATCCCCAAGCAGTCCCGCCAGTGCTAGTACTACTACTACTAAGGTCCAGCAGCTTGTTAGCGTTAGGAGTGAAGGAGGGGGTAATTAACAATATACTCATATTACTAGTGGTTGTGAGACTATGGATAGGTGAAGCAACAGTAGTGGTAGGGGAAACATAGGAGAGTGTTCAGACTAGTGGTAAAGGGAACCCACATCATTCCTCTGAACCTGGGAGTCCTCCCCTTCCCTTCATTAAAGCGTCTAAATGGAACAGGATCCTGAAGACTAAGAGGCCAAGAACTGTTGTTGGGGGAGAGCAGGCACACAATTAATACCACCACCAGCAGGAGAATAGATCAGTTGTCTGTCTCTGCTGCTAATGCTGCCATTGCCAGTCTGCATTCTTCACATCACCAAGAAATGACAAGTGTGACATTAGGGGACCCTCTCTCACATTGCTCGTCACCTCCTCCAAACAGCAGTAAGATGTATATAATAGAGCAGCAGCACGTAGGGACTAGTGGGGGTGGTGATGATGATGCTGGAGAAGCTGGGGTGGAAGAGACAATGATGTCCTTTTTAGCAGAACTGAGAAGGAATGGGAGACAGGGATGAGGATGGGCATCACCACCATCACTAGCAATGATAGTTTGGAATTTGAGGAATTTGCTTCTGTTGTAATTTCTGCTACTGGTGAGTTACAAGGTCAGCAGGGTGCTGAGGAGCAAGCTAGTGTGTAACAGACCACCGTGGACACAGTGGGAATGGGGTCAACACTTGCCAGCTCCAGCAATCCTTCTGGTCCTAGTTGCAGTGCTGAATCCCTCTCCCTACCCCATGAAGTTATGGGCATAGGACTATTTTTCCTCTTGGGGCAGGCACAGTGCAGTCATCAGCAACGGCACTGTGCACAATGTGTGACAAGTCAGTGAGAAGAAGAAAGGAGGTAAACCACCATGACACAAACACCCTGATATCACACATGAAGCACAGACACAATGACATCTATGTCAAACATGTTAAAGCCAAACACGCACCACAGAAATCAAGCACTGCTGTTGGTGTAGCCCCTGACTCTCCAGGCAGAGACTGGAAGCTCCATGACAAGTGAAACAACTAGCTTGCCATCACCTTCTAGGGTAACTACATCTTCGTGCCCCTTTTTGTGAGCTGTCTGGCCTTAAGACTTGATTCCACATCTGAGGGGAGGTGGCTTACACTAGGTAAAAGGGGCAGGAGGGGGATACTTTATCATTCAATTACTCTAGAACTACAACTCTAACAGGATTGAAATAACACTCTCTGTGGCCTAAACACTATGAAGATTTACTGGAGCTGCTTTTATCTTGAAACATTACTATCCCTTTAAGTGATGAAAGCTAGTTGTGGTGCTGCTATTGCCGCAGGCGCATCACTGGAGCTAGTAGTGGCAAGTGGAACCATGATCATCATCACCCATTTCACTGATGTTCCTCATTCCATTACATTGGAGCTGCCTAATCATCCTGATGTTTAAACAACTCAGCAGTAGCAGCAGTTGCAAATGCCGCAATAACACCAGGGCATTTGCCACTGGACAGTATAATATGTCCTATTGGCACAAGGTCAGTAGGGCATATATATTTTTTTTCCTCAGGGCTTATTCTTTCAACAAAAACCAGTGGCTTGCAACAAAAAAAACATTCTAAGAAGCAGATTGATAAAATTATATATGATTCTCAGGGCTTGTAACGCTATCAAGCCAAATTGATAAAAATGATCTGTGATTCCTCAGGGTTTTTGAAGCTACCAAGCCAAATTGGCTTTTCAACTAGCTAATTGCATTGAAATCAGTGGGAAGAAACATTTGTCCCCAGTTTTCTGTAATTTTCTAAAGCCATATGAAGGGTGTCAGGCTATAACAACATGTCATGCTGTGTTAGTGACAGGAGAAAGCAGAACATTTTTGAGCTACAGAAGATAGGCAAATAAATAGGAATTGAAGCTTAGTTTAGGGAGTCTTTTAGGTAGGACATTTGTTCTCTGTATTAGGGAAGTCTGGGGAAGAAGGGAGGAAGGAGGTTGACCCCAAACACCCCAAAATTCGATGTGACTGTCTGGTAAGACACTGGCAGCTGGTGTACAATTTGCATGCTGATTTTGCTTCTGTTGTCTCTGTACTGAGGAAGTCTGGGGAAAGAAGTTGTTGATTTTGTTTTTTTTTAGTTATATTTTTTGGGGGACTGACTGTGATAAGATAGGATGGACAACTTAACCCCCTTAGTGTTCGGTGACGTACTTAAGGACCAGTGACAGTCCTGGTACGTCACGTACTATTACTCACCGCGCTCCAAGACCGGAGCGATCTCTTTCAGTCCCTCAGTTCGGTGTGCCGCCCCACGTGATCAGTCACGTGGGGCGGCACGCCGAAATTCTTTATCGGGTCCTTAAAGGACCACACACCCCGCGACCGCTGGTCGTTAAGGGGTTAAACAAAAGTAATAATAATAATAATAATAATAATAAAACATTTTAAAAAGTAATACATAAGTAAGTAAACACATAAATAAATTAGGTGACAGACAGCTGACTGGGAGCTCTGTGACTGAGGCAGACTTTCTAGACAGTAGATGACACTAAGATATCACACTCTATCAGTTGTGTACCGTAGAGAGTAAAAACACACACAGTAGTTGAGTAATGTCCAGCAAATGCACAAGGGGGAGGTGGAAAGGTGGAGCAGTGCTGGGACGTGGGAATAAAGCAGTAATTCAAAAACTGACTACAGCAATGGTTGCAGCAACGTGTGCAATAAATGATGATGATCCCTCTCTTCTCAGTGTGGATGCAGTTTTTCAACGTCCCACCAATCACACCACGCCAGTTACCCACCACCACTACCTAACTCATCTGCCACATTGTAGTTTGTACTTTATTTTTTTATCATTTGACATCATCACTTAAAGGGATAGTAATGTCAGAAAATTTTTTTTTACTGTATGGTAGATACAATTAAAAGTGGGTACTTGCACTTAGTCGTATCTCTCAAACCGTTATGGCTTGAGAGATATAGGAAAATAAAGTTCTCTGGTCCCTCCCCTTTCTGCTTGATGAGCTGCAAAGCTGTCAGAAGCAGATTCTGGTTCCTGGATCAGAGGCGGCTCTTCAGCAGCACCGATATAACAATATCTAAAAATAAATCCTTCATCGGAATGGTCTACAACGTGTGCTTGCAAACCAGGCACATGTTGTAGACTGTTCCGATGAAGTATTTATTTTTAGGTATCATTATATCGGTGCTGTTGAAGAGCTGTCATCTGATCCAGGAACCAGAATCTGCTTCTGACAGCTTCACAGCTCATCAAGCAGAAAGGGGAGGGAGCGGAGAAGTTTATTTTCCTATATCTCTCAAACCATTACGGTTTGAGATATACAAGTAAGTGCAAGTACTCTCTTTTAATTGTATCTACCATATAGTTAACCCCTTAAGGACCGGGAAAATCTGAGGTAGTTTTCCCTTAAGAACCGGAGCAATTCTGACCTTTTTGACTTTGTTCAACAGTGCTTTCCCTCTAAGTCTTTTATCCCACCCCCATAAATTATATACTGTTTTTTAAGCACAAATATGGCTTTCATTTGATACCCCACTTATATGGATAACCCACCATTTACTTTATTAAAATTTAAAAAAAAGTGAAAAAACACCATTTTTGTTTTTTCTCTTGGGATCAATTGGGCACAAAGGGTTACATTTTTATGGAGACTGCATGAAAGGTATGACCAATCAGTCATACCTACAAAATGTGCAGTTTAAAGTGGCCACTGTCCCCGCCGGGTGAAAATCCCCATATCCTTTTTTCCCATCCTACCCACCCTATTTTGGCACTTTTTTTTATCCCTGACATTTGGCGGTATGTATAAGTGTGTTACATAGCTCCACAACAATCACACTTCCAAAATTGTTTAATGATATGTGTTGTTTTTTTTTAAAATAAAATATTTTTGTAAAAAAAAAAAAAGTGTGTTGTGTTTAAAAAAAAAAAAAAAAAGTATCATTGCAGTTCAGAAATTGACCTGCATTTAGCAAGCCTCTGGCACCAGTAGTGAAGGGGGTTAATACCCCCAGCTGCTGTATTTTCGTTTGCCACTAGGTGTCTCCTCTCTACTTCTGTCTCCCTTACTTTGATAGCAAGGGAGACAGAGGCAGACGAGACAGGCAGAGACAGCATGCGTTCTGTGCTGCCTCTGTCTCTCACTATGCCGGTACATGTGATCACTGCTACGGCGATCACATGAACTGGTACAAGCAAGAAGGGCTGAGACTGAACGCCCCAGTCTCGGAGCGCTCAGTCTCAGCCTGGAATTAATGATAGCAGCGTGCACGGAGGCACTCTGCTATCATTTAAGCCATGATGGTCCTGGTACATCATTGGTCCTTAACGCAAATCCAGCCATGACGTACCAGGACCGTCAAGGGTCCTTAAGGGGTTAATACTTTTTTTTCTGACAATATTATCGCTTTAAGCAGGAAGTTAGTGTTGTGGGCAAAGTATAAATGCACTCTTCATTCTAACACATTTTCAAGGTATATGTTGCTGTAGGACTCACTACTTTGTGTTAGGAAATGTTGCACCATAGGAGACATAGGGGAAAAATGTGTTGGAGTAGGAGAAAATGTGTTGCATATGAGAAAAAATTGTTAGGAGAAAAATGTGTTGGAATATGCAAAAAAATGTTAGAATAGCAGAAAAGGAGGAAAATTTTGCATAAGAGAAAGGGAGAAAACTTTCACGAAAATAAGAGAAAACCTTATGTTTTTTTGAGAAAAGTCATATAGGAATTTTTTCTCACTTTTTCCCCATCCTAGTCAGGGGCTCCTTGTCACTGTCACTATACATACCAATTTCTTATTTATGTTTTTTGTTTTATGAACAGTTCATGTTCACCCGATTCTTTCCCCACACTCCTCCCACCAAAGCAGGAAGTATGTTTTGTGGGCAAAGGACAAATGCACTCTGCATGCTAACACATTTTTCAAGGTATATGTTGCTGTAGGACTCATAACTGACTTCCAGCTACTTATTTCTCCACTACAGCCCTCAGAAGAAGTAATATTGTGCTGGAAAATGTTGCACAATATTAAACATGGGAGACAATGTGTTGGAATAGGAGAACAATGTGTTATAATAAGAGAAAGGTGTGTTAGAATAGGAGAAGATGTGTTAGAATAGGAAAAAATTGTTAAATTGGAGAACAATGTGCTGGAATAGGAGAAAAATGTGTTTGAATTGGAGAAAAATGTGTTGGAATAGGTGAAAAATTAGCTGGATTAGGGAAAAGGAGGAAAATTTTGCATTGGAGAAAAGGAGAAAACTTTCACAAAAAAAAAAGAGAAAATCTTATTTTGTTTGTGAAAAGTCATACGGGAAATGTTTCTCACTTTTTGCCCATCCTAGTCAGGGGGTCCTTGTCTCTGTCACTATACATACCAATTTCTTATTTTAGTTTTTGTTTTATGAACTAGAAGGCTAGATAGGAGACAAGAGTAAGAGGCCAGGGAAACAGCAAAAGAAACAATTCAGGTAGAGGCACTGCATCTGTAACCAGAGAAGGTGGACTTGGCCCAAAGGCTAAAAGGACTGGGGTCAGATGTGCAAACAGTCAAGAGTGGGTCTCTAAGTAAAATTCTTTTATACTGAGTTTGTGAGGAGCTCATTAAATATATTACTTTTAAAGGTGTCCTTTCTTCTGATCTTATATTTAGTAACACATATCTCATTGTCTGAAGTTGAGAAATGCTGCTGTGTGGTAATATTTTTGACTACTATTCCACACGAAAATTTCTAAAGCACAATGTAAATTACACATAAAACCTATGTTGGCCTAACAATGGTTATATTACCTATTGTGAAGAGAGTTGAGGAAAAAATCAGTGACACGAAGGCTGGTCTACTATGAAGATCTGCAGTAATACTGGACCAGATCAACTGATTCTGTTGATTTCAATTGACCTTTTAAATCCTTGAATGCTAGAGTGGTATCCAGTATATTGCACTACAATGTGATGAAAACATCTCTAGCACTCAAGGGGTGGGTTCACTAAGTGGTGATAAAGTGGTTATAAAGTAGAGATGACTTCTCCAGTGATATAACTTTTCCAGTTCCTATGGCATCTATAGAACCAATGCACTAAGATCTCCAAAGCTGAAAATATCTTAGTGCATAGGCTCCATAGAATAACATAGGAAGTGGAGAAGTGAGATCACTGGAGTACTCATCTTCACTTTATCACCTCTTTATCACACCTTAGTGAATATTCCTCAAGAAGTTAAAAGCTCCATATAATCAGTGGATTTTGTTCCCTGCTTTACATGATTTGCCCCCACTTTCTTTGAACACATGGCCCTTTGTTTATGAGCCTTTTAAATGAGGAATTTTTAAACTACAACAGTACAGTATATTTTCATTAATGACATTATTAAATAGCATCCCTCATGCCATTGTACTTGGCTCCAGTACATAAAGATGCATTAAAAATAAATGATTTCACTAGTAACAAGGAACATTGTAAGTAGCATTAATAAAGCATGTGCATGTAAATAGATAATAAATCTAAACATTGCACTTGTTCATAAAGAAATAATGTTATTTAAAAAATATGCTAATAAAAGGACAAGATCAAAGCAAGGCAAAAGCAGATTAGCAAAGCCCTTGATGAAAGTATTGGACTTGCTGACATCTTGCATTCTCTGAAGAATGACATGCAAATCAGATAGGCAATAAACATATGCCCCGAAGCAGTTTGTTTTAGCTTTAGAGAAAATAGAAGCAATCAACAATGATAAAACATAAGGCACAGAAACAAACAAAACAATTTAAAATTCAGGAAAAATAAAGTACAAATGAGAAAATGCACTGTGTTTTTTTGTAAGTCAACATTCTTCTATATATACACATTTTTTAGACTTTAAAAATACTTCTAAATGATCTATGTTGTCTTTCTCCATATTTCCGTAGTGAATTCTAAATTTGTTTTGTTTGATACTTTTCCTTTCTTTCAATCTAGAACCTTTTTAACATCTGACTATCAACCTTCCTTGTGCAGTTGCACTTAAGTTCCTGTTGCAAATTAAATTGTAAATTCACCTTGTTTGTTGTGTCAAACAAAAATTGCTGTTCCCCCATGCAGTTCTCAAAGAAAGTTACTTTACTTGGGGAGAAAGTATTAACACAATCTCCCATTTAAAGAAAGTTTTTTTCTTGTTTGTTCTTTAATTAAATCACTGTCTCTCAAACTTTTTCTGTTGGTGGAATCATTTGGTTTCACTCTGAACTGTTATGGAATCCCAGGATTGTTTTAGCAGTAGGAGAAAGTAGGTACCTGCCCAATGCCCAAATGAAAGGAGGGTGTTCTTATAATACATTTTTTTATCCTCGCAAATCAGTTTTGAACCCTCAGTATATCCCATCACTAGGGGTGGGAGAAAAGTGAGAAACATTTTTTTTTTTTTTAAAGTTTTCTCATTTTCTCCAATGCAAAATTTTCCTCCTTTTCCCTAATCCAGTTAATGTTTCACCTATTCCAACACATTTTTCGCCTATCAGCACATTTTTTGCCTATTCCAACACATTTTTCTCCAATTCTAACACATATTTTTCCTATTCCAGCACATTGTTCTCCTATTTAACAATTTTTTTCCTATTCCAACACATTTTCTCCTATGTTTAATATGGTGCAACATTTCCCAGCACAATATTACTTCTTCTAGGGGCTGTAGTGGAGAAATAAGTAGCTGCAAGTCAAAGCTGTGAGTCCTACAGCAACATATACCTTGAAAAATGTGTTAGCGTGCAGAGTGCATTTGTCCTTGACCCACATAACATACTTCCTGCTTTGGAGGGTGGAGTGTGGGAAAAGAATCAGTCGAACATGAACTTTATCTTAAAGGGATAGTAATTTTTCAAAATAAAATCAGCACCAATTAATCTTCATAGTATTTGGGCTATAAAGATTGTTATTTCAATACTGTCAGAGTTGTAGTTCAAGAGTAATTGAATTATAAAGTATCCCCCTCCCACCCCTTTTACCTAGTGCACGTCACCTCCCCTCAGATGTGGAATCTGGTCCACAGACCAGACAGCTCACAGCAAGGGACAATCTTCTTACTGTGAGAACAATGAAAACCCTGCCTCCATTGATAGGTTTTTCAGGTTTTTCCCTTATGCTAATTGAAGATTGACCCTCTCTGCAATCCATCTGGACACCACCTTTCTGTTCTGAGGGGAGCAGTGTTACACTAGGTAAAAGGGGCGGGAGGGTGATACTTTATCATTCAATTACTCTTGAACTACAACTCTGACAGTATCAAAATAACACTCTCCATGGCCCAAATACTATGAAGATTAACGGGATCTGCTTTTATTTTGAAACATTACTATCCCTTTAACCTCTAGTTGTGTTCCTGCTAATCATGTCCTAAAGGAGTCAGATAATGAAAAGAAAAGCTAGAATAAAACTTGCTGTTGATGATGAGTCATTGTTTGAAATGCCAATCAGGAAGTGTGTCTAAACTTCCCAGTAGATTTTAATGTGCCAAGAAAGATATGAGCCTTGCCATTTAGACCATTCATTATGGATAATGCTATTGAAGAAAAGGAGAAAAAACAGGCAGAGCATCTGTTACCGAGAAAACGTATGACATGCCTTATCTTTGCATGAGCATAATTACCATGATTTGATGAATAAAAAACATGCAAGCTGACATTCAATAAAAACTGTAACTATATATTGCTTTTTGCATGAAAGTAAATACCACAGACATCGGATACAGTAAAAGGTGAATTGAGACTGCTTTCACATTTAATCAGCTATGAAGGATATATGAACAAAGTGGGGCAATTCAGGGGTAGACAATACACAAAAAGCCTATTAACTAGAAATGAACCAAATTTTTTGCAATTAGTTTTGTAGACCCTGTGAAAATTCTGTTTCCATTCAAACCAATAAGGAATGAATCACTGGGGGGATGGGTGCAGGTAGAAAGTAATATAAGGCTGAATGGCATAGGCGTGCTCACAGGATGTGCCGGGTGTGCCTAGGCACACCCTAATCGGCCCCATGCGTACTGGTTTTTCAGACGTTAAATGGCCATTTCCGCATATTAATGTGGCTGTGGCACCGGCTTTATACCTTAGCCACTTGCCACGGCTATCTGCTGCTGACTGCTGTGCTAGGGGAGACCAAGGGGGGCGGGATAAGCACTCTGGCTCAAACACTGCAAAAGCCTGCATGAGCCTTCCTTCCTTCATTGCAGCGCTGAGAGGAAGTGATGTCACTTCCTTTCAGTGCTCGTTACGTTGGGGGAAGGTGTCAGGGAGCAAACAAAGGGTGAGGAGGCTGTAGGCACTGGCACTTGCTCAGCTGTGAGACAGACACCAGCAACTTGGCAACTTAGTTACTGTATGCAGACTGCAGACAGAGACAGCTGAAGCACAGACAAGAGTTTAACCCCTTAATGACTGGCCGCGCAGTCACAGACTTCCTGAATGGCGTGCAGCCGCGAGGAGAGCCCGGAATTCCATGACGGTCATAGTACATCATGGGTTGTTAACTCAGATCTACCCGTGACGTACTATGACTGTCAAGGGTCGTTAAGGGGTTAAACTGTTGTTTAATTTGATATTTATATGAGTGAGTGTCTTGTATGTATGATGCATGAGTGAGTGTGGTAATGTTTAATGTGTGTGTATGTGAAAGATAACTTACAACTAATCATTTATTTAGCACACAAACATATACACACACATATATATATATATATATATATATATACACACGCGCACGCGCGTGCGCACGTGTGTGTTTGTGCTTTTGGGTGCACACCCTAATGCAATTGGCTGCGCACGCCTATGCTGAATGGGAACAGGAGAGAGACGTGGGAAGATGGACTGTCAGAGAAGGTGTATGTGTGTGAGAGAGAGAGAGAAAGTCCAGGCCGGAGCTCAGTATTTGTTGTAGTAACTTCCTGGATCACAGTATAAGTAGCAGTAACCTGCATAAGTTGTGGTAACACTCTCGGTCATAGTATAAGCTGTAGTAGTGACTTTGATCACAGTATTTATAATAATGATATGCTTTATCACAGAATGTTTTAGTGGTAGTAGTTTTTTTTTTAACCCACTTCATAACAGTATATAAACACAGCATAAATAGTAATACCTTACATAAAGGAATAAAAATGTTTCATAATAAAAGCAGCTCTAATTAATCATCATAGTATTTGGACTTTGGAGAGTGTTATATCAATACTGTCAGACTTGTAGTTCAAGAGTAATTCATTGACAAAGTATCCCCCTCCCGCCCCTTTTACTGATGTAACACTGTTCAGCCAGATCAGAAGGGAGGTGCCCAGGTAGATTGCAGAGAGGGACAATCTTCAATTAAAATAAGGGAAACACCTGAAAAGCTTGTCAAGGAGGGCAGGGCTTTCATTGTTCTCATAGTAAGAAGATTGTCCCTTCTGTTATCTGTCTGGTCTATAGACTGCATTCCACATCTGAGGGGAAATGGCTTACACTAGGTAAAAGGGGCGGGAGGGGGAAACTTTGCTTGTGAATATCTGTCAAACCATAAAGGTTTGAGAGATAAGACTTATATCGTTCTTCATGTTTTTTTAATGCCTACAAAATAAAATAAAGATAAAACGAAGTATTACTATCCCTTTAATCACCTCATAAGCTGTAGTAAGTGTAACCCACCTGATCACAGTACATGTAACAGAGGATAAGCGGCAGTAACACTTTGGAATACAGTGTAAGCGGTAGAAACTCACTTGATCACTAAATAAGTAGTAGTAGTAGTAGTAGTAGTAGTAGTAATAGAAGTAACCCGTGCGATCAAATTATAAGTAGTAGAATTCGTTTTATCACAGCATAAATTGTAGTAACCTGCTTGATCACAGAATAAGTTGTAGTAAGCCTTTTGATTAAAGTATAAGTGCTAGTAACCTGCCTGACCACAGCCTAAATTGTAACAATTCGCTTGATTACAAAATGCTTTACACAGGGTTCACACTTAGATAGTTTATAAGGAGGAGAGCAGATTTGGTTTGGTTTTGGGTTTTTGTTTAGGCTTTGACCTAATCTTGGGGAGCTTAGAGAACTCCCTCATTTCTTGCTGATATCTGTATTTATTCACTTGGGTTCTCAACTTATATCTGTAGATTAAATGTATAAATTAATGTGAATTAGTGCTGTGAATTTTGTTTCTTCTGTCTTTGCACATTTTTTCTCTTTCTTATTCAAGCTGCTCTTTACTTTATATTGTAAGATTAATAAACATTTAACACTTAAATATGTATCTGCAGAGTTGTTGCCACTTGTAGAGGGGTTTAAAGGCATGGTGTTGGCCTGGTGTTTGGGCTGTCCTGATCATTGCCTTTAAGGTAACAACTAAGCCCCATGTGACTTGTGGGAGGGGGTGGAATGGAGTTATAAAGGGGACTGATGGAGCTCCAGTCTTCTTAGACTGCTGCTCACTCTCTGCAGGTCACTGAAGGTGAGTCCTAACATGAAGTTGTTTTTAAACGTGGTAAATGTGCCCAATGTGTTATGTACAAGAAATCTCTTTGTAAGCAGTAAGCTTGCAGTGCATCTAAATACTCATAAATCTGTGTTACTTAAAAGTATAAATAGTAATAACATATCCAATCACTGTATAAATGGTACTCACGTGATTAAAGCATAAAAGCTATTAGCAACCAACTCACTTTGAGTTCTTTTTCCTTGTTCAGTGATTACTACAAGATGATTACTGAGCTGAACAGGAACCTTTTTGCATTATCTTTAATTATATGTAACCTGCGCTTTTAATTTTTGAACATCCTTTAATTGCTATTTTAACCAACAGGAAGACCAAAGAAAAAAACAAAACACTTGTCCCATAAAACCTGTTACAAATATTGTAAAAACAGCAGTTCCTGATGAATACAAATCATCTTGAGTCATGAAACATGGTCATCATCTCTCTGTGGCCATGCACCAGACCCCTATTTCTGGTTTATGCTTAGTGGTTTTGTTAGGCCCCATTCTACATTTTCTTTATTTCCAAAATATCGTATTGATTACACTATAGCAAGGGTTGTCTTTACAGCCAAAGTTTTTTAGAAAAAGAGAAGATTTTTTCAAATCAAATAGTGCTCAAATTTAAATATAAAACATCCATATCGATAGTCCACAAAAAGTCTTTCTTCCTCTCCTATTCCCAATCCACAATGCTCAAGCCTACGTGCAAGCGTGTCCTCTTGCACACAGTGTAAACCCCACGGGAAACACTCTGCAGATAATCGAAAGTAAATGGAGAGCAAAGAGAAAAAAACAGTGAAAACAATCTATGTGTAGTATCTAGTGTTGAGCGAGCATGCTCGGCCGATGCTCGGATCGGCTCGAGCATCGCTCTGCTCGGCACATGGCGGTACTCGTACGAGTACCGCCATGTGCTCGCCCGGCATGTTTGGGTGGCGGGGATCTGTGCCGAAGGAGGCACAGATCTGAAGACGCTCCGCTGGACCACCAGGGACTGGAGGTAGGGGGCATTGCGGAGATGAAGGGGGCATTGCGGAGATGAAGGGGGCATAGCGGAGATGAAGGGGGACATTGCGTAGATGAAGGGGGCATTGCGGAGATGAAGGGGGCATAGCGGAGATGAAGGGGGACATTGCGGAGATGAAGGGGGACATTGTGGAAGAGGGGCATAGCGGAGATGAAGGGGGACATTGTGGAAGAGGGGCATTGCGGAGATGAAGGGGGCATAGCGGAGATGAAGGGGGACATTGCGGAGATGAAGGGGACATTGCGGAGATGAAGGGGGCATAGCGGAGATGAAGGGGGACATTGTGGAAGAGGGGCATAGCGGAGATGAAGGGGGACATTGCGGAGATGAAGGGGGCATTGCGGAGATGAAGGGGGACATTGTGGAAGAGGGGCATAGCGGAGATGAAGGGGGACATTGCGGAGATGAAGGGGGACATTGTGGAAGAGGGGCATTGCGGAGATGAAGGGGGCATAGCGGAGATGAAGGGGGACATTGCGGAGATGAAGGGGGCATAGCGGAGATGAAGGGGGACATTGTGGAAGAGGGGCATAGCGGAGATGAAGGGGGACATTGCGGAGATGAAGGGGGACATTGTGGAAGAGGGGCATTGCGGAGATGAAGGGGGCATAGCGGAGATGAAGGGGGACATTGCGGAGATGAAGGGGGCATAGCGGAGATGAAGGGGGACATTGTGGAAGAGGGGCATAGCGGAGATGAAGGGGGACATTGCGGAGATGAAGGGGGACATTGTGGAAGAGGGGCATTGCGGAGATGAAGGGGGCATAGCGGAGATGAAGGGGGACATTGCGGAGATGAAGGGGGACATTGCGGAGATGAAGGGGGACATTGTGGAAGAGGGGCATAGCGGAGATGAAGGGGGACATTGCGGAGATGAAGGGGGACATTGCGGAGATGAAGGGGGGCATTGACCAGGCACCCTCCCCTCATCAGAGCAGGGGGTGCCTGGTGTAATGCTCGTGTTGCCCCATTCAATTCAATGGGGCTCGGGTGCTCGGCCGAGCACTCGAGCCTCCGGCGGTGCTCGGTCAGAGCACCCGAGCACCCGAGCATCGGGGTGCTCGCTCAACACTAGTAGTATCCTAAAATATGTATTAAAAATATCAATTAAAAAACCACCCCTTCAGGGGATCTACTCACAGAATGAACAATAATGCAGAGAATATTACAAAGACATCGATTCAATCCCCAGATAGTTACAAAAGTACACCTCCATCGTTCATTCCTTACTCCCGGCGTCTTCCACACACACTGACCACTTGTCTCCTTCCGGTTACATCACTCCGACAGGATGATGACGGTGCCTTGTGGATCAAGCATTAATCGTATGCAATACTGAGGTAGTATGTAACGGATACTGGGAAGGGACCGCGTGGCTTTCCGCAGTCGTTCCCGGGTCTCTCCTTCTCGACGCCAGATAAGCGCCGTTGAACAGTCACTGGAAACAGCCGCAGGATCGCTGGAAGCAGGGAAGAGTCCATGTCACCGCCTGACAGCATATGAAGTTGGGACTCAGGAAGCTGGCAGCAGGAGGTCGACGATTCAGGATACTTGGCGCAGATGGGTATCAGAGTGGACACTTTAGACCATAAGCAATACAAGACTCCAGGACTCCTTGTTCACTCCAAAACATAACTCATTTTATTGGCAAAGACCACAGATATTTATACAGAAATCTTGCATTGCCTCTTATGGGGAAACCAGGTACAATAGGGCTTAATCCAATCATATCACAGTAGACAAAAGGGCAACAGAAGATGGCCTAACAAACACAATAACTCAGACATGATTACATTTCAGATACAAAGGGATTTGATTGAACAAAGACTTGAGGGGTTTGAATGGATTAACACACACAGCAGGGGGTCTCAGGACAGTTTTCAATACAATGACTTGATTAACACCCAGCAGGAGGTCTTGAGTCAAATGGCTGGAGTGGCTACAATACACATCCTAGGGACAAGTACAATTAAACACATACAATATTTGACAATACATAAAACATAAATCTTTTATCATAAAGGTAGTAAACCCCCCATCTGAGGTCAAAGGAGGCCAAGGGGCCATAATCTTTAGGTAAAACGTTCGAGGTCCAGACAAGGGCCCAAGTAACGGATATGATCCGTTACATAGTACAAACACAATCTACGGGATTCTCAATGTCTCATGCGGATATTTTTAATACATTTTTTAGGATACTACACTTAGATCGTTTTCTCCATTTTTTTCTCTTTGCTCTCCATTTACTTTTGATTATCAAAAGTTTTTTAGGGCTATAATCTATAAGATGTACAATTTTGGAGCAAACAACTTACACCACAGAGGACAAATAAAAATTCTCAAAATGCACACTGAGTTAAATAAAATTAGCAAATTGAATGCTTGAAAGGTCTCCAATACACTGCTGTGCAATGTGCTGGGAACCACTCTAGCATTGAAGGGGTTAAAAGTAGGCATGGCAAAAACTTTTTGCATCAAAAGTAAAAGGTGAAAAACAGTACTTTCTGCCTTACAAAGGAATTCCATTTTTTATGCATTGAAATAAATTACATGTAGAAAACAGACAAGGAGAAAGGAGAGAGGTGCCCCTTGTGTTAAATCAGATAACAATATTCAGCATCCACCTGTACACCACAATGGGTTGTATTCACAAAGAAATTGGCTGTTAATCTACATATGTAGCAAACAGCTATAAATCTTCTAGGGATATCAAGCTGCCCCAAAACAGACACACTATGATAAGAATGGAATATCTGGATAGACAGCTCTTCTAAACCTTGTTCTCCCAAATAGACATATGCAAAAAAAAAAAAACACACACAGAAGACAGAACAATTCAGTCATATAAGCAATCAAGGCTAAACAAATACAAGTGGTTACTCTTAAAGTATCCTCCTCCAGACCCTTTTGCTGATGTAACACTGCTCACCTCAGACCAGCGAGACTGTTCAGATAGATGGCAGAGAGGGACAATCTTCAGTGAGTATAAGGAAAAACCTGAAAAAACCTGTCAAGGGGGCAGGGTTTTCCTCATGCTCACAGTAAGAAGATTGTCCCTTGCTGTGATCTGTCTGGTCAAGAGACCAGATTTCACATCTGAGGGGAGGTGGCTTACACTAGGTAAAAGGGACAGGAGAGGGATATTGTATCATTCAATTACTCTTGAGCTACAACTCTGACCGTACTGAAATAACATTCTCCATGGTCCAAATACTATGAAGATTAATTGGAGCTGCTGTTTTTGTGAAACATTACTATCCCTTTAAATGTATCTTCAGCTACAGGTACCTCAAATAAAAAAATGATAAAAGGAAAAGTAAAGAACTTTTTTCTTATTAATGGACTTAAAATAGAGGTTTATCATCTACTCACAAACAAAAATGCAAACTACATCATTATAGTTTCCTAATCGCGTATTTGGATATAAATACCCATGGAGTTTGCAAGTGAAAACCAAAGAGTCTTTCTGGGTTATTCAACATATATACCATAACTGTTACGTACAAGGTCAGACCAACAACCTGTCCAACTACTACTCACTCTCATTCCCTTCTCTTTCCCTACTCCACTAAGGGTAGTGTAGAGTTAATGTTCGGGAGGGTGACTGTGTGTTGAGCTCCCACTCTGTGCTTGTTATTGTGTCAAGCACTGATTGTTAGCTCTTTTCCTTTGATGTTCCCATTACTCACTCTGTTTAGTGTAGGTTTTGGGAACTAAAAACACACGATGGACATTTGACCACAAGTCCGTTTCTGTGGGCCAAAGTTTGTTGTGGTTTCAGTTGGTAGGGCAATTGGAATGGATAACATCTTAGACACATTTCTCTATGGTCGGTAGCCATTTTTGCCGTACCTATCTAACATCCAATGGTTTAAAAGCCCCATTTAAATAAGTAAAAATTTGCAGTCACATCCTATGGTGCAGTTGGTTGGTTGCACCTTAGTTCTTGCATAAGGTCCTGACTCTTTAGTTTGCAAAAAAAAGGAAAATGAATGTCACTTGAAGTTCTGTCATTAAATCTAATGATGATTTGGTACGTGTTCATTTCCATTTCTCTGCCCGCTGAGCTGTAATGGACATCCTGCTGCTTTTCTTATTACTTCACATTGTTAATCATATGTTTCCAAAATTACACATTTTTTTTATTCTCTCACACAAGCAAACATGTTTACAGTGAGTGTTGATCATATGGAACAAAGAGACAGATGAAAGGTATCAACAAGACACACTTTCTGCCCATATTGACATGCTAGTCAATTCTTTTCAGAACATGAATTCCCCAGTTCTGCCAAGCATAAATATAAAGCTGCATTTCCCAATACATTTCTGGGCATCTCAATATGTTTCATGTTCTTTACTGTCTATAGGCCATATGCAGAATGTCAGAAGTGGTGCAAATCAAAGCAAAAACGACTGCCCCAGAGATACCAAAGAGAAATCCCAGCTGAGTTAAATTTAAAAAGTTAAATAAAAAAAATCAGTGCTTACATGAATGAATGAATGAATGAATATGTTTATATAGCACCACAAGTGTGTGCAGTGCTTTGCAGTTTAAGGCTTTATACAATACAGGGTTACAGGTACTTTGTAGAATGAAACACTGGGTGTGAGATCCCTGTCAGAAAGCTTACAATCTAAACTGGTAATGGGAGACATACAGAATACATAAGGGTCAAATGCTGAATACAGTGCTAGAGTTCTGGTGATGATAGGGAACACAAGTAAAGTAAATCATTTATAAGAGCGTTCTTTGTACAACATCAGTGCCTTCTAGCATGTTGAGATTTTATCCAGGAGATGCATTTTCAAATGTGATTTGAAGACCATCAAAGAGGTTCAGTGGAGCAGGTTGGAGGGTAGAGCATTGCATAGATATGGAGCAATGAGAGAAAAAGGTTTGATACGTGAGAGGGCTTATCACGGTGCCCGTGATTGCTGCAGTTCCTTGTCTGTCACCAGTAGGGGGCTGCTATTGGCTGTCTGCAGATAGCCCGCCTTTCATTGCCTATTTAAACCTGGATTGGGCACCCTTTGGGTGCCCTTTCGTGTTGTTTCTGACCTTCTTGCTATCACTATGCCAGTGATAGCTGGGCCTCTGTTCCAGTGTTCCTGAGTTCCTGATCTTATGTGTTCCTGAGTTCCTGATCTCTGCTGTTCCAGTGTTTCCTGCATGCTGACTACTTCCAGTCCTGGTTCCGGCCTAGTCTCTGGTGTTGCAGTTCCTGCTGAACTTCTTCTCTGCTGTTTCCTGACCTGACTGATCATTGCTGTTTCCTGTGTCCTCATCGCCTGTCTCCTGTATCCTGGCGACCTCCTGCCTGGTCGCGTCAGCGACATTGCTTGTTACACCAGCGTGCGGACGCTGGTTTGCTCCTAAGCCTTGCGGCTATACAAACTTGCTTGTTACACCAGTGTGCAGTCACTGGTTTGCTCCAAAGCCTATCGGCTATACAATCCTGTGTTGGTCCCAGCGTGCGGATGCTGGTTTGCTCCTAAGCCTTGCGGCTATACAAACTTGCTTGTTACACCAGTGTACGGTCACTGGTTTGCTCCAAAGCCTATCGGCTATACAATCCTGTGTTGGTCCCAGCGTGCGGACGCTGGTTTGCTCCTAAGCCTTGCGGCTATACAAACTTGCTTGTTACACCAGTGTGCGGTCACTGGTTTGCTCCAAAGCCTATCGGCTATACAATCCTGTGTTGGTCCCAGCGTGCGGACGCTGGTTTGCTCCTAAGCCTTGCGGCTATACAAACTTGCTTGTTACACCAGTGTGCGGTCACTGGTTTGCTCCAAAGCCTATCGGCTATACAATCCTGTGTTGGTCCCAGCGTGCGGACGCTGGTTTGCTCTTAAACCTTGCGGCTATACAAACTCGCTTGTTACACCAGTGTGCTGTCACTGTTTTGCTCCAAAGCCTTGCAGCTATACAAACTCGCTTGTTACACCAGTGTGCGGTCACTGGTTTGCTCCAAAGCCTATCAGCTATACAATTCTCTGTTTGTCCCAGCGTGAGGACGCTGGTTTGCTCCAAAGTCTTGCGACTTTACGATTCCCCAGTTGGTCTCTGTGTGTGTACACTGGGTTGCTTACGATCCTGTCAATTTGCCATTACCATCTGACTGCTGCTACTATCTCTGGGCTGCCCTGCCCGGTATTGGTAAGGCCGGTAGAACCGTTTGCCACATTCCATCTGAGGTTGCCTTACCCGGTATTGGCAGGGCCGGTAGAGCCTACATTGTAAATCTATTGAGGCTGCCTTGCCTGGTATTGGTAAGGCCGGTAGAACTGTTATGCTATTCCATCTGCAGGTTGCCTTACCCGGTATTGGCAAGGCCGGTAGAGCCTAACATTCTATTACTTCAGACTGTCCTGTCCGGTATATTGACAGGACCGGTAGAGTCTGCCTTCTGTCTTTGTTATGTTCTGTATATATCTGTATGTATGTGAATGCCATCCTACATTATCAATTTATTATTTCAATAAAATTGATTTTTACCTAAAACTTGTGTCTGAGAGTCATTATAAACCGTGACAGTACGAATGGGCCAAGACCTCAGACAGCAAGGGTGAAGGTAACGCACAGAATATCCATTAGAGGATGGATGTGCTCGAGCAACGTTTGGATCAGTTGGCAGTTGCAATTCAAACGATCCTTGATAGCACGGTACTCGCTGACAAATCGAGCTCTAGCCCGGTGGTCTTGCCAAGTCAAACACCGGAAAGTGATACCAGGCCCCTAGAGGGTACTGTTAAAGGGTTAACGGCTTCTGCACCCTTGCCGCTAAGATATGATGGTGACCCTAGTCTCTGCAGAGGGTTCATCAACCAACTTGAAATCTTTATGGAATTGATGGCACACGCATTTCCCAATGATCGTAGTAAAGTGGGGTTCACGATATCACTGCTCACTGGCAGAGCATTGGCCTGGGCTAACCCCTTGTGGGAGAATGCTAAACCTTGTACTAAGAACTTCAGAGAATTTGTGCAATCCTTTCGAAGAGTGTTTGAGCCTCCTGGTAGAACCAACTCTGCTGCCAAACGCCTTATGGAGATACAACAGGGCAGGCGTACAGTGGGCGACTATACCATCGAATTCCGCACATTGGCAGCAGAGGTAGGTTGGAATAACGAGGCATTATTGGCAGCTTTTTCTCAAGGCCTGAATGACCACATTAAAGGCGAAATCGCTGCTAAAGATCTACCTATTGATCTAGATGATTACATTGAGTATGTTATGATAATTGACTCCAGAATACGTGAGAGATCTATTGCCAGAGATCGTAAAATACGATCAAAAAATAATGAGCCTAGTAGCATATTTTGCCCACCCATCCCTCCCTTGGCATTGAAGTCTAGTGAACCTGTACGGGAAACAAGTGAACCTATGCAAATAGGCTTCACTAGACTAACCAAGGCAGAGAGACTTTATCGCAAGAAGCAAGGGTTGTGTTTATACTGCGGTAAAAAAGGGCACTTGCTAAATTCCTGTCCGGTACGTCCGGGAAACACACACACCTAGGGTACCTTGGGGGACAGGCCCTAGGTGGTGTACAATTGTCCCCAGTGTCGGGCACAATGAAACCCACCATACAGGTGGTATTATCTTGGGCACAACGCTCTGTGGAGGTTTTGGCCTTGGTTGACTCTGGTGCAGCAGGGTATTTTATGGATAATACCTTTGCTGAATTACACGGAGTTCCACGCATTGAAAGAGAAAATCCCTTGACTATTGAAGCGATTGATGGCAGACCCTTAGAACCGCCTCAGGTTATGTTTGAAACTATGCCACTGTCTATGACTATTGGGGCACTTCACAGAGAAGAGCAGCGGTTTCAACTGATTAATTCTCCGCACCATGCGGTAATATTGGGCCTTCCGTGGTTACAGTTACATAACCCACAATTTGATTGGAAAAAGTGTGAAATTGCTGCTTGGTCCCAGTTTTGTATGGACAAGTGCGTCATCCAGCCTGTTAAGGTCCTGTGCACCTCCTCGGCTATACCGGATGTGTACCAACAGTTTGGCGATGTTTTTAGCAAAGGAGAGGCCAGTTTGCTACCTCAGCATAGACCTTATGATTGTTGCATCGAATTGCAGCCTGGGGTAGTACCTCCGAAAGGACGCACTTATCCATTATCTTGTGAGGAAAATAAGGCTATGGAGGATTACATTTCTGATGCCCTTGCTAGAGGGATCATACGAAAATCTACCTCTCCAGCTGGGGCTGGGTTCTTTTTTGTAAAAAAGAAAAATGGCGAATTAAGACCATGCATTGACTACCGGGGCTTGAATAAACTAATGGCAAAAAACGCATACCCAATACCACTCATCACCGAGCTTTTTGACAGGCTTAAGGGCGCTTCGATTTTTACCAAATTGGACCTACGGGCCACTTACAATCTGGTTCGCATTCGAGCAGGTGATGAGTGGAAAACTGCCTTTAATACTCGAGCTGGGCACTACGAGTATCTTGTGATGCCATTTGGGCTATGTAATGCCCCCGCAGTTTTCCAGGAACTGATAAACGATGTTCTGAGAGATATGTTACAGACATGTGTTGTGGTTTATCTGGACGATATATATAGATTTACTCTCAAGACATGGCACAGCACATCAAAGATGTATCCGCAGTATTGCTACGACTCCGTGAGAACAAATTATTTTGTAAACTGGAAAAATGTGACTTTCATAGAACCAGTGTGCCATTCTTGGGGTTCATAATTGGCAATGATGGCATTGCCATGGACAAGGATAAGTTGTCAGCTGTCTTACAATGGCCAAAACCCAAGGGGCTTAAAGCCATACAGCTTTTCCTGGGTTTCGCTAATTATTATAGGCGGTTTATTAAGAACTTTTCTTCCATTGTCAAACCTTTGTCCGATCTTACGCACAAGGGCGCTAATCCTTCTTGTTGGCCGGTATCTGCTGAGAATGCCTTTGAGAATTTGAAGCTGGCATTTGCTGCGGCTCCTGTGTTCTCCCACCCCAATCCTCTACTTCCATTTACGTTAGAGGTGGATGCCTCAGATATTGGGGTTGGGGCAGTACTTTCGCAACGACACGAGAAAGGTGGTACTCTCAGACCTTGTTGGTTTTTCTCTAAGAAGTTGACTGTCACTCAAGGCCACTATGAGATAGGTGACAAAGAATTATTGGCCATTATCCTCGCTCTTAAGGAGTGGCGTCATTTGCTTGAAGGTACCAAGACTCCCGTATTAATCCTAACAGATCATAAAAATCTGACTTATCTCTCGGAGGCCAAGAGATTGTCCTCCCTTCAAGCCAGGTGGGCACTGTTCCTGTCTCGATTTAATTTCATTGTATCATACTTACCGGGAACAAAGAATATCAGGGCTGATGCACTGTCAAGACAATTTGAGGCTGACAGTGACAGAGTGGAAGCACCAGCACCCATCATCCAACCTGATAGAATACTGGCTACTATACGCACGAGTATCACTTCTCCTTTAGGGGAGGAGATCCTGGCCTCTCAGGGGTCCGCTCCCCATGAAACTCCAGTGGGCAAATGTTTTGTCGATGAACCATTTCGTACTAGGCTGCTTGAAACCTACCATTCCTCTAAGGCTGCTGGACATATTGGTAGAGACCAATTGTTATGGTCTCTTTCTCAGTTATTTTGGTGGCTCTCCATGAGAAACGATTGTGCCGAATTTACGAATGCCTGTGCCACCTGTGCCCGCGTTAAGACCCCGAGACATCTCCCTGTGGGCTTGCTTCAACCGGTGCCTAATGGCGAACGCCCCTGGTCTCATGTTTCCATTGATTTTATGGGAGAGTTGCCTATGTCCAAGGGGTACTCCTTTATATTCATGGTGGTGGACAGGTTTTCTAAAATGGCTCATTTCGTGCCCCTCCATGGTCTTCCTTCAGTGAAGGAATTGGCAATGGTGTTCGCCAGAGAAATATTCCGGTTGCATGGAGTGCCTAGGGTACTGGTGTCTGACAGGGGGAGCCAGTTTGTGTCTAGATTTTGGAGGGCATTTTGCCAACAGATGGGCATACAGCTGTCCTTCTCCTCTGCCTACCATCCCCAGACCAATGGAGCCGCTGAACGAGCTAATCAGGGCTTGGAACAATTTCTCCGTTGTTTCGTTACTGACCATCATGATAATTGGTCTGACTTGTTGCCTTGGGCAGAGTTCGCCAGGAACTGTGTGGTCAATTCTTCATCTGGGAGCTCTCCATTTCTGATTAATTATGGGTTCCAGCCCTGTTTGCTTCCAGACTCATTTCAGACGCAACAGATTCCAGCTCTGGATGAGCATATCGAGCAACTCCGTTCCACATGGGCACAAGTTCAGAGGGCACTTGGTCAGTCATTTCAGCATCATCAGCGCCATGCTAATCGCAGAAGGCTTCCAGCGGTTTCCTTTCAGGTTGGGGATAGAGTATGGCTTTCCTCCAGAAATCTCAAGCTGCAGGTTCCGTCTAATAAGTTGGCTCCCCGGTTTATTGGTCCATACAGAGTTATTCGCAAAATTAACCCTGTCTCCTATGCACTAGACCTACCTGCATCCATGCGTATCCATAATGTGTTCCATGTGTCCCTTCTTAAGCCTCTGGTTTGCAATCGCTATACTACCACACCTGTGGTGCCAGGACCTGTTGAGGTCGAGGGCCAGGAGGAGTACGAGGTTCAGAGCATTATTGATTCCCGTAGGCTTAGAGGAAGGGTACAGTACCTGGTACATTGGAAAGGGTATGGTCCTGAGGATCGATCATGGGTGGATAGTACGGACCTTCATGCACCTAGGCTAACTAGGGCCTTTCATGCCAATTACCCACAGAAACCTAGACCCTATTCTAGGAGAGGGGGTCTTTGAAGGGGGGGTACTATCACGGTGCCCGTGATTGCTGCAGTTCCTTGTCTGTCACCAGTAGGGGGCTGCTATTGGCTGTCTGCAGATAGCCCGCCTTTCATTGCCTATTTAAACCTGGATTGGGCACCCTTTGGGTTCCCTTTCGTGTTGATTCTGACCTTCTTGCTATCACTATGCCAGTGATAGCTGGGCCTCTGTTCCAGTGTTCCTGAGTTCCTGATCTCATGTGTTCCTGAGTTCCTGATCTCTGCTGTTCCAGTGTTTCCTGCATGCTGACTACTTCCAGTCCTGGTTCCGGCCTAGTCTCTGGTGTTGCAGTTCCTGCTGAACTTCTTCTCTGCTGTTTCCTGACCTGACTGATCATTGCTGGTTCCTGTGTCCTCATCGCCTGTCTCCTGTATCCTGGCGACCTCCTGCCTGGTCGCGTCGGCGACATTGCTTGTTACACCAGCGTGCGGACGCTGGTTTGCTCCTAAGCCTTGCGGCTATACAAACTTGCTTGTTACACCAGTGTGCGGTCACTGGTTTGCTCCTAAGCCTATCGGCTATACAATCCTGTGTTGGTCCCAGCGTGCGGACGCTGGTTTGCTCCTAAGCCTTGCGGCTATACAAACTTGCTTGTTACACCAGTGTGCGGTCACTGGTTTGCTCCAAAGCCTATCGGCTATACAATCCTGTGTTGGTCCCAGCGTGCGGACGCTGGTTTGCTCCTAAGCCTTGCGGCTATACAAACTTGCTTGTTACACCAGTGTGCGGTCACTGGTTTGCTCCAAAGCCTATCGGCTATACAATCCTGTGTTGGTCCCAGCGTGCGGACGCTGGTTTGCTCCTAAGCCTTGCGGCTATACAAACTTGCTTGTTACAACAGTGTGCGGTCACTGGTTTGCTCCAAAGCCTATCGGCTATACAATCCTGTGTTGGTCCCAGCGTGCGGATGCTGGTTTGCTCCTAAACCTTGCGGCTATACAAACTTGCTTGTTACACCAGTGTACGGTCACTGGTTTGCTCCAAAGCCTATCGGCTATACAATCCTGTGTTGGTCCCAGCGTGCGGACGCTGGTTTGCTCCTAAGCCTTGCGGCTATACAAACTTGCTTGTTACACCAGTGTGCGGTCACTGGTTTGCTCCAAAGCCTATTGGCTATACAATCCTGTGTTGGTCCCAGCGTGCGGACGCTGATTTGCTCCTAAGCCTTGCGGCTATACAAACTTGCTTGTTACACCAGTGTGCGGTCACTGGTTTGCTCCAAAGCCTATCGGCTATACAATCCTGTGTTGGTCCCAGCGTGCGGACGCTGGTTTGCTCCTAAACCTTGCGGCTATACAAACTCGCTTGTTACACCAGTGTGCTGTCACTGGTTTGCTCCAAAGCCTATCGGCTATACAATCCTGTGTTGGTCCCAGAATGCGGATGCTGGTTTGCTCCTAAACCTTGCGGCTATACAAACTTGCTTGTTACACCAGTGTACGGTCACTGGTTTGCTCCAAAGCCTATCGGCTATACAATCCTGTGTTGGTCCCAGCGTGCGGACGCTGATTTGCTCCTAAGCCTTGCGGCTATACAAACTTGCTTGTTACACCAGTGTGCGGTCACTGGTTTGCTCCAAAGCCTATTGGCTATACAATCCTGTGTTGGTCCCAGCGTGCGGACGCTGGTTTGCTCCTAAACCTTGCGGCTATACAAACTCGCTTGTTACACCAGTGTGCTGTCACTGGTTTGCTCCAAAGCCTTGCAGCTATACAAACTCGCTTGTTACACCAGTGTGCGGTCACTGGTTTGCTCCAAAGCCTATCAGCTATACAATTCTCTGTTTGTCCCAGCGTGAGGACGCTGGTTTGCTCCAAAGTCTTGCGACTTTACGATTCCCCAGTTGGTCTCAGTGTGTGTACACTGGGTTGCTTACGATCCTGTCAATTTGCCATTACCATCTGACTGCTGCTACTATCTCTGGGCTGCCCTGCCCGGTATTGGTAAGGCCGGTAGAACCATTTGCCACATTCCATCTGAGGTTGCCTTACCCGGTATTGGCAGGGCCGGTAGAGCCTACATTGTAAATCTATTGAGGCTGCCTTGCCTGGTATTGGTAAGGCCGGTAGAACCGTTATGCTATTCCATCTGCAGGTTGCCTTACCCGGTATTGGCAAGGCCGGTAGAGCCTAACATTTTATTACTTCAGACTGTCCTGTCCGGTATATTGACAGGACCGGTAGAGTCTGCCTTCTGTCTTTGTTATATTCTGTATATATCTGTATGTATGTGAATGCCATCCTACATTATCAATTTATTATTTCAATAAAATTGATTTTTACCTAAAACTTGTGTCTGAGAGTCATAATAAACCGTGACAGGGCTGTAGACACAAAAGTAGCTGAGAGAAGACAATCATTGGCTGAACGTAAGTGGCGGGATGGGGTATAGTGGGAGATCAGAATGGAAATGTAAGAAGGAGTAGAGGAGAGAAGGGTCTTGAAAAAGAGAACTAAGATTTTGTAAGATATCCGGAGTTTGATAGGCAGTCATTGGAGAGATTTGAGGAGGAGCGGGGCAGGGAAAACCTAGGTGACAGAAAAGTAATTTGTGCTGCAGCATTCTGTATGAATTGAAGTGGGTGGAGATGGGAGGCAAGAATTCCAGACAGAAGAATGTTGCAGTAGTCCATGTGGAAGAGGATGAATGCTTGTATAAGAATTCTAGCTGTGGAGGAACAGAGGAAGGGATGGGTTTTAGCAATGTTACGCAAAAGAAAGCAACAGGATTTAGTAATGGCGTTAATATGAGGGGAGACATGTCAATTATCACCGCTAGACAACGTGCTTCAGATACTGGACTTATAGCATTGCCATTTACAGTCACCTGGAAGGGCGCTACAGGGCCAGGCCTAGGAGGGTTGAGGTGTACACTGTCATTCACAGAACTACAATACACAATTTCCCACACTATCCAGGCAATTCAAATAACAGTGTCCAATAAATAGACATATAAGTTCATCTGTACCAACTTACAGCCTTATAAAAGGGAATACTTAATTTCTAATAGAATTGGACAGTTTATTTTTATAATTTCCACATCCAAGGAATATAAGGAAAAAGAAAGAGAAAGAATATATAATACACAAAATTGCAAATATTCACTCACATGTGGATTAACTGTATTCCGTATCTAACTCGCATGCTCCTTTATAAACCTCCCCGGCCTCCTCACCGTATTATTCCTTAATTTACACAACTCCTTGATAAAGTACACCGAATGCCGTGATCATCATATGAATTACTATTTTTAAAAGGTAAAAAGTATCCACTTACAATTAAGCAGATCTTGCTTCAAGATAGTTCGGTCCACCGACTTTCCAGGCTACCAGCAAAGTGCATATGGTTCTCCACTCCAACACTGATGTATAAGGTATGGGATTTGTTAAAATTGAACCTCTTCACTCCCGGTTCAAATAAAGGTATAATGGGACATCATATGGCAATTCAATCATATAATTTCAATTCCAGAAGGAAGAACAGGATACAATTCAATATATATTTATTATGACTCTCAAAACATAGATATCTAAATTATTTAAAAACAAAAGAGATTTAGTGAATCAGAGCGAAACTGCACATCAACACTCAAGGCACTGGATGTATTGCTTTTTTAGTGCTAGTTTATCAGTCAGGTATGTTAAATCTTTTACCAGTAGGGTGTAATGGAGATTATAGCATGTATTTTAATTTTATTTTAATGTTTATTATAAAAGAAATTATTGATGCTAATGTAGTATTATAGAGGTGTGAAATAACTAATCTTGGTGGTTAAAAGGCCTGTCATTCTATCAGTAATTGGATCTACACAGTATGCGTTGGGTTGAATTAACCAGTCGGTAGAAGAAGTAGGTAGTTAATTGCCTGATTGGATCATCAGCCGACATAACAGATAGTCCTAATTAATATATGCTATAAAAGTTTGAAAAGTAACATTGAACTGGTTGATGTCCCTGATGAAGTGTTAGTTCCATGAAACCCACTGGGTTTTCTATTGACTGAAGATTGAGAGGACACTGTATACTATGCAGAGGAATATTGACATTCCTGTATATTTTGTTGCTCTGATTCCTTCAACCTCTTTTGTTTTTAACCCTTTCAGTGCATTCTGTACCCCCTCTGGCACTGAAAGGGTTAGATAATTTACTTATGTATGTTTTAAGAGCCATAATAAATATATATTGAATTTTACCCTGTTACTCCTTCTGGAATTGAAATTATATTACCATATGATGTCCTCTTATACCGGGAGTGTAGAGGTTACATTTTAATGTACCCCATATCTGATACACCAATATTGGAGTGGAGAACCATATGCACTTCCCTGGAAGCCTGTAAAGCTGGTGAACCGATCTATTGTGAAGCTGCTGAATTGTAAGTGGATACTTTTTACCTTTTAAAAATAATACTTCATATGATGATAGTGGATTTTTGTGAACTTTATCGAGGAGTTACTTAAATGGAGGAATAATACAGTGTTGAGGCTGGGATGTTTATAAAGGAGCGTGCGAGATAGATACAAAATACAGTTAACCCATATGTGAGTAGATATTTGCAATTTTGTGTATACATATTGGAATTATTACTAAGATATTCTATCTCTTTTTCCTTATATTCCCTGGAAGTGGAAATTAGAAGAACAAACTGCTCAATTCTATAATAAATTAGGTATTACCTTTTATAAGGTTGTAAATTGATACAGATGGACTAATCTGCCTATTTATTGGACACCATTATTTGAATTGCCTAGGTAGTGTGGGAGATAGTAAATTTAAAGAGTTGTATTTACATTTAACCGTTTGAGCGCCAGCAGAGTGAACAATGCTTCTCAAAACAATGCATTACTAACTACTCTGGCACTCAGCGGGTTAAGTTTATTTATTTGTTTGTTTATTGATTTTCCAGAAATAATACACTGAGACTTCTCTCCTTTCAAGGATGTGTTGTGCCTTTATATTTTCTCTCTATTGTGCAACTGGTTTGCCCTAGAACTTCTCAAGTAAACGAAAGATATTAAAGCTCAATAAAACATTTAATTAAAGTTAAAATTTCTATTGTTGTTGCCATGTGGCATTATTACACTATTGCTATCAGTTTTTATGGAGAGCTTTCATATAAGTCTGAAACTCTCCCATAGAAGGGCGTATTCTAACTGTCAATGGAGCTGGTCGCAAAACACCTAAGCTACTGCTTTCCTTTACTGAGTCTTTTCTAACACTTTGGACATATTTTTTTTTAATTCACTCTCTATTTGTATAATACATAATATCATACACTGCAGTTACCTATGACATAAATGATAAAAAGGGGTAAGAAACCCAAAGCTGACTCTGAGCAATCTAGGATCACATCCTATCTCCCCCATCAATCAGCCATCTTACCTGTTACACAGATCACCTCACCTCATTGACTGCAGCTCCGTGTTTACCTTCTTTGATCTTTTGTGAAGCTACCTACTCTGTTGAGGAGTCTAACCTGTTTCCTTCATTGGACATGTCAGAGATTTCTGTTACTCTCTCTAAGGAAGATTTGGAAAAACTCCTACCGCTACTCCCTATGAAGGATATGAAAAACATTATTGATAACATGGAGTCTTCATTGACAGCAAAGATAACCAACATCAACTCTAATATTCAGCAGCTCACTCAAATAATTGACTTACTTGAAGAAGAGAGAGTCACTTCAGCAGAATACACCAATTCTTTGGAACAAACTCTTATTCAGCAAAGAGATACCATCTCGCATTTCACACTGAGAATAGATGATTTAGATAATAGGAGTAGAAGCAACAACTTGCAAGTCAGAAATCTGCCTGAAACAGTACTAGGGGTGGGCAAAAAATGTGAAAAATTTCATGCAAGACTTTTCACGAAAACTTGCCGATTTTTCTCTTTTCCGGTGAAAAATGTCACATTTCTGCCTATGCAAAAATGTCCTCCTTTTTGCCTATTTTAACAAATGTTCTGCCTATTTTAACACTTTTTTTTTTTAAAGACTTTATTAGAAATTAAGTCAATATAGGAACATTACTTTTACATAGTATATGTCATATAGAATCGTAATGCATTCAGAATAAGCATAAAAAAACGCTACAGAAAGCAATAAACATCATATTGAGAGATTCATGAAGACAAGAGTATATGGTCCAAGTAATATTCAGCAGTAAGTAGCATCTCACCTGCAGGCTCCCAAAAGAGTGACTCTTTGTATAGGCTCCATATGTCTATAGTATTGGAACCCTGTGTCGAAATTGAAGGTTATGGAAATAATAAAGCGCTATGAAGATGGATATGAACATGGCATGAAGAAAGAGAAAAAAAAATAAATACATATATACACACACACATACATATATATATACATACACACATACACAGAGGGGAAGATTGAGGAATAGAAGGTTGGACAAGGTTTTAATACATTTTTCACCTATATTTCTTATATGTACTACATTTCCCACTGTAATATTACTTCTTCTGAGGACTGAAGTTTAGAAATAAGTGGCTGAAAGTCAAAGTTGTGAGTCCTACAGCAACACATGGCTTGAAAAATGTGTTAGCATGCAGAATGCATTTGTCCTTTGCCCACAACACTAACTTCCTGCGTAAGTGACACTGGCACATATTCATGATGATATCAAGTAATAAAAAAATAAAGTATAACCTACAATGTGGCAGATGTGTATTGTAGTGGTGGTGGGGGACTGACATGGTGTGATTTGTGTAAGTATTTTTACCTTTGTCATAAGCTATCCTCCTTCTCAGATTATTGATACACATTACTTATCGGTCATAGCAGTGGTTCCAAGTGGGGTAGATGGTGGCAGCCCTACTTCACATCTCTCCTCTACCTCCTCATCTGTGCTGCTGTTAATATTTTGCCCTGGCTTTGTCTGTCATACTCCTCTGCAGCAGGAGCCATAGGTGTTATTTGGACTGAACTAGCTTTTGGCACTGGCAGTAGCACACTTTCTGACACATAAATAATAGTGTTGAGCGAGCATGCTCGGCCGATGCTCGGATCGGCTCGAGCATCGCTCTGCTCGGCACATGGCGGTACTCGTACGAGTACCGCCATGTGCTCGCCCGGCATGTTCGGGTGGCGGGGATCTGTGCCGAAGGAGGCACAGATCTGAAGACGCTCCGCTGGACCACCAGGGACTGGAGGTAGGGGGCATTGCGGAGATGAAGGGGGCATTGCGGAGATGAAGGGGGACATTGTGGAAGAGGGGCATAGAGGAGATGAAGGGGGACATTGTGGAAGAGGGGCATAGCGGAGATGAAGGGGGACATTGTGGAAGACGGGCATAGCGGAGATGAAGGGGGACATTGTGGAAGACGGGCATAGCGGAGATGAAGGGGGACATTGTGGAAGAGGGGCATAGCGGAGATGAAGGGGGACATTGTGGAAGACGGGCATAGTGGAGATGAAGGGGGACATTGTGGAAGAGGGGCATAGAGGAGATGAAGGGGGACATTGTGGAAGAGGGGCATAGCGGAGATGAAGGGGGACATTGTGGAAGACGGGCATAGCGGAGATGAAGGGGGACATTGTGGAAGAGGGGCATAGCGGAGATGAAGGGGGACATTGTGGAAGACGGGCATAGCGGAGATGAAGGGGGACATTGTGGAAGAGGGGCATAGCGGAGATGAAGGGGGACATTGTGGAAGAGGGGCATAGCGGAGATGAAGGGGGACATTGTGGAAGAGGGGCATAGCGGAGATGAAGGGGGACATTGTGGAAGAGGGGCATAGAGGAGATGAAGGGGGACATTGTGGAAGAGGGGCATAGCGGAGATGAAGGGGGACATTGTGGAAGAGGGGCATAGAGTCTATGCCCCTCTTCCACAATGTCCCCCTTCATCTCCGCTATGCCCCTCTTCCACAATGTCCCCCTTCATCTCCTCTATGGCATAGAGGAGATGAAGGGGGACATTGTGGAAGAGGGGCATAGCGGAGATGAAGGGGGACATTGTGGAAGACGGGCATAGCGGAGATGAAGGGGGACATTGTGGAAGAGGGGCATAGCGGAGATGAAGGGGGCATAGCGGAGATGAAGGGGGACATTGCGGAGATGAAGGGGGACATTGCGGAGATGAAGGGGGGCATTGACCAGGCACCCTCCCCTCATCAGAGCAGGGGGTGCCTGGTGTAATGCTCGTGTCGCCCCATTCAATTCAATGGGGCTCGGGTGCTCGGCCGAGCACTCGAGCCTCAGGGGGTGCTCGGTCAGAGCACCCGAGCACCCGAGCATCGGGGTGCTCGCTCAACACTAATAAATAACTACACTACTTTTCTGCCCTAGAGCCCTGAGAGCTTTTTGAAGTGCTTCTGCTGTTGCTAGTTGCAGCACCTTTGTCTGCTGATAATGTGTCTCTCAGGCAGACCTGTGGTTGTGCTTCAGGTGGTATCTCATATAGGAGGTGCCTAGGTGTGAGCCTGCTTTCCCCCTGCTCACATGCTTTTTGCACAGACAACAGATAGCAACATGCTTAGCTTGAGGATCCTGAGAGAAGTATCTTCATACTGTGGACACTACTACTAGGTGTCAAAGGTGCAGTACTTACAACAGCAGCAGAGGCACTTGTTATATCTAACACTGTGGATGTTAACCTGTGTTGCTGTTGCTGGGTATTCAAAACAGGTGTGTGGCTGAGTGGGACTTAGACTTTGAAGAGGCAATGATGCTGATGATGACTAATAGGGTGACTGTGTGCTTTTTGACATCTATGCTTATCCAGGGTCAGACTTTCCAATGGCTTTCTCACACAGTTTATAGACAGGCACAGTGCTCTTTGAAAGTGGTGAAAGATTCAGCCTTTGACTTTCTGCTAACCTTATAGTCCTGTCATCATCCTCACTCTCAACTTTATCTGTATTTGAACAAGAGAAGGATGCTGGAGGGATATATTCTAGATCTGCATCATCATCAGTCATCATTAGGTCATCCTCAGCAGCATCACCTGACAGTTACTTGCCCACTATTACCCTGATATTCCTCTAAGATTTTGGAGGTCTCAAACAATTTCTTTTTACTTTTACTGTAACAAAATTCCCTACTACAGATGTTTTGATTTCAGTTTGTCTCACTGTTTGATGCAGCAGGGGGTTCCGCTGCTACACCTTCCTCTATTATGCTATTGCCAGCATCATCAACACTTGAATGCGACTTGTTTTTGTCTTCAGTGTTCTTCTTATATGGTTCTTTATTTCTACTGGCACTGGTGGTGCTGGAACTAGTTTTGCTGGGACCTTGACAAACTGCAGTCTCTCTTGGAGTAGAGGGATCATCATCATTGATTGCACACGCTGTAACAACCATTGCTGCAGTCAGTTTTTGAACTACTACTTTATTCTCACTTCCCTGCACTGCTCCACCCCCCCTTGTGTGTTTGCTGTACATTAGGCAACTAAATGTCCCTTTATCAATATACTGTTTATCATGTCACAATTGTTTGAGAGCACTAGGTCAAGCAAGGCATCTTTTCTAGTTCACTCCTCTACTTGTTGGAACTTGTGACATGAAATTGTCCTTATTCATACTTAGAAACTAATTTCCCTTTGTTATTCTGGAAGTCGTATTGCTCCATTCAATTTCAGGGTAGTAGAAATCTCCCATTATGATTACATATTTTCATCTACTTTGCAGTATAAGTTGGGCTTCCTCAAACTCCCCAACATCTTTTTATTATGTGTGCCCCAGTGTATATTTCAACCCACAGGGCATCTACATTTTCACTGGACCCTTCATTTATATCTTCCCTTATACTAGGATTTAAGGCATGCTTTACATATAAGCATACCCCCTTTCCTTTTATTAACCCTACCCCTCCTAAAAAGTGAATAAACCTCTAGATTGACTGTCAAGTTTCAGGAGACAGGTTTCGGAGACCCCAGTTAGATCACACTGCTCATACATTGTAATCATTTCTAGTTCTCCCGTCTTACTAGCTAGACTACGAGCATTTATATACATACATTTTATCTTTTTACCATTCTGAAAAATTACATTCTTTGTAAAATGTATTTGCCTTTTATCAGGCTGTAACATTGGCACCTGTCTGTTACATGAACTAGCCCATTTCCACTTTCCACCCCCATGTCCCTTCTCTTTCTTCAGTTACATAACCTTCGCCCCCCCTTTCTAGTTTAAAGTCTCCTCCAACACTCTAACCATCCTAAATTTTAGCACCGTGGCCCCCCTTCCACTAAGGTACAATCCATTTCAGCTATAAAGATTGCCCCCAAGGGAAAAGGTCACCCAGTGCACTAACAAACTAATGCAAGATTCCCACATTCAAGTATTCACTTTCTCTTTCTGCTTGATAAAGCAGCAAGCCATTAATTATAACCCAGCAAACAACACAACCACTCCCACCACACACAGACTCCAATAAATCGCTTGTACAACCGCAAAGGGAGGGGAGGAAAAAGCTTTTGTTTTTAACCTCTCCCTTTCCATACTTCACAACACAAAAATACACATCTGCAATTTCTCCAGTAATTATCCCAAACATAGTTTATTTAAAGGGATAGTAATGTTTCATAATAAAAGAAGCTCTAATTAATCTTCATAGTGTTTGAGTCGTGGAGAGTGTTATTTCAATACTGTCAAAATTGTAGTTCAAGAGTAATTGAATAATACAGTATCCCCCTCCCGCCCCTTTTACTGATATAACACTGCTCAGCTTAGAGCAGCAGGGAGTGTCCAGGTAGATTGCAGAGAGGGACAATCTTCAATTATGATAAGGGAAAAATCTGAACAACCTGTCAAGGGGGGCAGGGCTTTCATTGTTCTCACAGTAAGAATTTTGACCCTTGATGTGAGCTTTCTGGTCTATGGACTGGATTCCACATCTGAGGAGTGGGGCTTACATTAGGTAAAAGGGGTGGGAGGGGGAAACTTTATCATTCAATTACTCTTGAACTACAACGCTCACAGTAATGAAATAACACTCTCTATGGCTCAAATACAATGAAGATTAATTGGGGCTGATGTTTTTGAGAAACATTACTATCACTTTAAGCTCACAGCTTACAGACTTCACTCTCTCTCTCTCTTACCCTAATTGTCCAGAAAAAGATGTATACAAATGAAGAATGGATTGTTGACTCCAAGGCTTTACATGAAATGATCACAGGAAATATTGAATGTTAATGGTCAACATTTATGTTCCAGCTGTGAGCCTTTATTCTGATTCAGCCAGACTTGAAACATTGTTCATTACCAGACAGATAGATAGACAGATGAGAAAGGGATGAGAGAGAGAGAGAGAGAGAGAGAGATAAGAGGCAGAGGGAGAAAAAGACAGATAAGAGAGGAAGAGAGAGAGGCAGAGGGAGACAGATGAAAGAGAGGAAGAGAGTCAGAGGAGAGTCAGAGAAGAGAGAGAAACAATAATGAAACTGTTACTTTCAGATAAATGAAATTGTCTGCTCTGTTTATTTTGCAGGATGGAGGAGACAAGTTCTCCTGTTTTCCTCTCCTCCTGCTGTGTTTTGGACAAAGTAGAGCATTGGCTTCCCTGACTGATGTTGTTAGAAAGCTGACTGCACTCTTCTTGTGATGTTCCTGCTGAGCATGATACAGCAGGAAAAAATGATGGCATGTAGAATAGTTTCCTTCACTCTACAGAAATAACACAGGCACGTACATATATATAGATAGATAGATAGGTAGATAGATAGATAGATAGATAGATAGATAGATAGATAGAGGTGTTAAAGTGGACCTGTCACCTTAAAGTGTTAGTAATGTCTAAAAAAAACTTTTTTGCATTTAGGAGAGCTCAAAAAGCTCATCTAAATGCAAAAAAATGTATCTCTCAAACCGCTATGGTTTAAGAGATACGGGCGTTTGAAGTTTGATTTCTCCTACTGACAGCTGTAAAGCTGTCAGCAGGAGATCCGTGTCGGTCGACACTGTGGCGCTTGAGAAGTGCCGGGATCTCATTACTTACACGGAATCCCTTCAATGGAATGGTCTAAAACGTGTGTTTTAGACCATTCCAATAAAGGGATTCCGTGTAAGTAAGGAAAACTGCCTATCATTTGTGTTAGCTATTTGTTTGTAATATAAATAGTTTTTAATAAATTAACCATTATTTGTTGGTGGCACAGTCTGTGCTGGTCCAATATTAACCCTTTCAGTACCAGAGTAGTTTGCAGTGCATTTTAAAGCATTGTGTGCACGATTGGTCAGTGTCATAAAGTGATTACTACACAGCACTATGGAAGCATATACTGAGTTGTGGAGCACCAGCTGCTGTGCTCTTTATCATTTATTGATAGCCACAGATTGTGAAGCTAACAGGTATAATCTGTACTATAGCTTTTAACACTGCAGTCCTTGGAAGAAAGGGATTACATTTCTGAAATGCTAGATAGATACTTATGTGAAGAGGCAACTCCAAGACAGGGGAAGTTGGAGTTGCTTGATTTAAGTCGTATTGGTGCTAGCCAGTTCTTTAGAAGGTAACAGGGATGTGGATGGGATTTATAGATGGTGATACTGACAGTGACAACTAGGGACCATTAAAAAAAATAAAAATAAAATAAAAACTCCTGGTTGAGAGTTGAGATTGACAGGCAGGATATCCTCTTCCAATGTCTGAGAAGAGACTGACAGTGACGGAGACATATATTATATATTATTTTCAGACAGACAAAACATCACTCCACACAGTAAGAGTTCTGTCATTTACTTTACGGTAAAAATCAACATTGCACTCATGTCCAACAAACCAAAGCCTGATGAAGCCTTCCGGCAATACGCGTTGGGTTGAGTGGGTTGGAGAAGGCACTTAGGAGGCTACATTTTCTACCTGTGACCTAATAGATTCTTGATGTTTGTGCTGATAAATATTGTTTATTTCACTTGTATTTTGCACATCTCACTTGGCAATTTAATGAGTCATTTATATTCTGTATACTATTAGTTATGTATATTATCTACAGTGATTTGGGCTTTTTTAGAGGTATAGGTATTCTCATATATTGCTGTTCACTCTCCTCTTTATTGTATGTATATGTATACTATTACCATTTATCTGAGAGTTTGAGAGCTGATTATCAGTTTTGAGGCTCCAATTGACCTCCTTCAGTGAGTTTTTAATTATGTTTTATTAGTACTCTCTGCTTTATGTGCTGTATCCAATAAATACATTTATATATTTCTGCATTAAAGACCGATGATTGAGTGCCTCTTTCAAGGGTCTTGCTGGCTTGGTTTTCCTTTTACTTGTGTGAATATTTAGAGATTTTCTAGACTCTAAGTGCAAAAGACATTTTTTTTTCATTTTATACTAGTCTTATTCTTTAGTACTAGTGCTGGCCAGATTCCTTTTTGGTTTATTTCAACAAACCATCAGTGTCATCATCATCATCATCATAATCCCTGCTTCAATTTCCAGTACCCACCCAACCACACTCATTATTACTGATTAAGCAACAACATAGATTAGCATACATAACCAATGACACACCTATCGCTTGTATTTTTGCAACATCTAGCCCTTGTAGTAGCAGTAGTAGTAGTAGTAGTAATAGTAGTAGTAGTAATGGTAGTAATAATAGCAAAAAGTAGTAGAAGTCTTACTGCAACCATTCAGTCAATGAAATCTCCAGAATGGAGATATTTCACTAACTATCCAAAAGCTAAATGGGTTTTTTTCAAAAATATGTGAACAGGGGGGAACCGGATGGCATCAAGGCACATACAAAAGAGATCTGACCTGAAGCATAATCACAAGTCTGATTTGAGACACACCAGAAGCAAACACATCAAAGATGCAATGACTATCAGCAGTAGAAATACTCCTAAAAGTGCACGGGGCCACGGGTCACTTAATAGTAGGAATGGGCGAAAATTTCCGCCTTAAACTGAAATTGGCGAAAAATGGCACTTTCCGCTTGGTGAAAAATTTCCTCCGAAAAGTGCAGATTTTCTGCTTTTTTCGCCTAGCTCATTCCATTGAAATCAATGGGAACATAGAAGATACACACAACACATAGCAAATATTATTTTATTTCCCAAAGGCATAGTATAAAAGGGGCATGAGGGTGTCTGTGTTGGTGGGGTGTGGGGATAGAATCAGTTGAACAGAGGATGATTTTTGGGGGGGTTGTTTACTGAGATTGGGGGGCACTTAATAAAAAAGAAATCCTAAATAAAATAAAATAAAAACCATAAGACACTGAATATAGCGGTATGAGGAGGGTGCTTGTGTTGGTGAATGAATTAATCATTTGAACAGGGAATTTGTTTTGGGGGGGTTTCTTGACTGCTATTGGGGGGATAGTTAATAAAAAACAAATCAATAAAATAAAATAAGACATTTGTATGTAAAGTGATAGAGACAGAAACCCCCTGACATAAGCTGCCACTGGGGTGGACTGAAACTTGACTTGATAGAGTATTTTGTAGAGGATGATTTGATTGAATTGACATTAGAGGCCTTTGTTGAAATTAAACTTATTAGAGGCTCAAGCCCTGAAGAAACATTGATTTGTAAGCCTTAAGCTTGTTTGGTACAAACAAACCTCCCAAAAATGGTTTATTTTTTTGTAGGACTATAGTTTTTTTTTTATTTTTTATTTATTTATATTTTTTCCAAAAAACGAGCCCTGAGAAAAAAATAAAAATGCCCTACTGGCCTAATGCCAGCAGGTCAGGTTGGCCAGTGGCCACTGTCAAATGTCCTCCCGAGTCCTGAGTTGCCACTGCTATTCATACTGCTGCTGTTGAGTTGTTTAAGCAGCAGGATGATTAGGCAGCTGAAAGGGAATGAGATCAACAATAACAGTAACATGGAAGATGGATGATGAAGGTTCCACTTGCAATGACTGGCTCCAGTGATGAGCCTGAGGCAGTAGCAGCACAATAAGTAGCCCCCAGTCTTTGTGGAGAAAAGAAGACGTTGACCATTAAATCTTTTCCACCTGCCCCTCCTCCAAAATCATGGGTTTGTTGTTATTAGAATTTTTTTTCCCCTTGAGAGCAGGAACTGTGCCTCTCATCAGCAACTGCAAGGTCACAGTATGTGTGTTAAATAACATCTGGGGGCACAACTGTATCCAAACACCATGACACCAGACCCTGCTAAGGACACATGACAACTTGCTGACAGTTTAATATTAATGATGAACCCTCCCTGCCAGAATCCTAGCATATTTATGCTGGATGGAATCTCTTCAGATGCCATCTGATGACCTGGTATCGACTCTCCTACACCACACTGGCAGGTGTGGTCAGTGCACCATACAGTGTGCAATTGGTAGAGATGAACTGCCATATCCTAATATTAACAGAGTGGCTATCATTTGGTTGGGGAGGTAAAGATGTATTAGGTGGATTGGCAGGAGATGTACTTGTTACCCTAGAGGAAGAAGGTGATGTTGATGGTGAGCTAGTTGTTTCGCTTGTCATGGAACTTCCAGTGTCTGTCTGGGTTTCTTTATTCTTCCTCCTTTTTGATCTCCACCTTTCTGGAGAGTCAGAGAGTTCAGTAACAGCGGTGTTAGATTTCTGTAATAGGTGTTTGGATTTAACATGTTTGACATAAATGTCATGGTGTCTGTGTTTCATGTCTGATATCAATGAGCTTCTGCCAAGCTTCCTCTTCTCACTAACTTGTCGCAAATTTTGAACTGTACCATTGTTGATGATGACTGCACTGTGCCTGCCGGAAGAAAATAATAGCCCCACACCCATGACTTCTGGGGGGGGGGGGGAGGGATAGGGCACAGGTGGATAAGAATGGCCTCTTTCTTCTTGTCCTCCACATTCCCCTTCACTTTCTGTGGCAGCGGATAATGTTGCTGCTGTTGCTGCTACTGCCTCAGATTTAGCACTGCAACTAGGATCAGGAGGAGTATTGCTACTGCTGGCAAGTGGAACCTGTCCTAGTCCCGCATTTCTTGTTGACCCCATTCCCACTTTGTCCATGGTGGTCTGTGGCACACTAGCCTTATCCTCAGCACCCTGCTGCCCTTTCATCTCAGCAGCAGCAGAAATTAGAGCAGTTGCAATTTCCACAAATTCCAAAAGCTGATTGCTAGTGGTGGTGGTGACGCCCATCCTCATCCCTGTCTCCCATTCCTTCTCAGTTTCTGATAAAAAGGCCATCAATGTCTCTTCCACCCTGGCTTCTCCAACACCACCACCACTTGTCCATACATGATGCTGATCTATTCCAGACATCTCACTGCTGCTTGGAGGAGGTGACGAGCAATGTGACAGAGGGTCCCCTGCAGTCACACATGGCGTCATTTTCTCCTTCACCCCCTGAGTACTACAAGAAACACTAGCAGCAGGCAAAGTATTTGTGGCAGCAGGTTCAGCACTGGCAGCAGGTTCAGCTCTAGCAGCAGGTTCAGCACTGATTATTTTTCACCCTGCTCATAGTGATAGCAGACACTATGAGCCTTTCTGCCTCCATTTTTGCAAATATCACAGCAGAACAGCACAGCACTTCTATCTCGCTCTGCAGCTGCTTCTATTGTGTCTGCCTTCAGCAAAAACATCACGTTTTTATAGCGTAAGTGCAAAAACAATGTAAATCAATGGGCGGGAACTTTATAGCCATTGAAAAAATGGCAAAAGAGTTTGGCTAATGGGCGAAAGATGCAAAAATTTTAACAGCTAGTTTTAAAGTGGATTTTCCTGTAAAAAAAAACAACTAACACCGTGGTTTTCATGAAATTTCCCTCGGGAACATGGCAACAACTTTCACCCATCCCTAGTTAATAGCAATGTTCCAGATTTCTCAGTGAGTGGGACAATATTTTTCTCAGTAACGATAACTCAAGTATCTCCTACTTCTACAGTTTTGAAAATACAATGCACATAGAATGGCTTAGTTAGTTGGGGATGGCAAGATTCACAGATTCTCCAAACTCACATCAGGCCCACTTCCACCACTATTAGTCATGTTGTCAATTAAGTTAAACAATTCTTCTTCTGTGTAACGCAAACCCACTCTCACTGAGTCCTTATAAAAAGTAACAAAATGCACAAAAAGAATCCAAATGTATTCCTGTGTAATGGCAAACTTGTCAAAATATTTGCAGTTGATGTTGTCCTACTCTTTTGTTGTAAACATAGGTTTTAAAGAACAGATGTCCTGTGTTGCACCCCACTGGCATTTCCATACTGACGTTATTTGTTTAAAGAGCTGTGCCAGAGCTGTGAAAGCAGGTGGTTAGTGTTTACTTCAAAATTCTACTCTTCAGTAGCATAAAGTTCATTTCTTGAAAACTATTCTACAGAAGAGGTTGTACAACATTGTAGTTGTAAGATTGTAAGATTGTAATTATGTGGAAAGCAAACTAAACTATCTTTAGGGAGACAGGTCCTCTTTAACCCTTTGATTGCTAGAGAGATATCCAAAGCATTGCATTGCCACTACCACTCACTCCCTCTACCCCACCTCCATCTCTCTTCCCTCCCTGCCTCTACTCCCTCTTTATCCCCAGTCCTTCCCGCTACCCAAATCAATTCTTTAGATGCATCTGGAGGCAGCTGGAAGATCTGTTTAGCTAGAGTCAAGTTTGAATTTGCCACCCATTTCCTTGGCTACTTCTTCCATGTATTCATGTCCTAGCAGGCCATATCCGGGTCTGTGAAGTGTAGAGCTTGACTGCGCTCAGAGAAACAGCTTACACCGGACTACCACATATATAGGAATAAAACATAAGAGTACTAAGTATAATAATTATTAAAGTGACAAAACACAGGTTTAAATATATGCACTCACAGGAACCCAATAGGGTAAAAAGCACATCGGGTGCCCAGAGTTAGTGTCTATCCTACTACTATGGTCCTCTCTCTTTTCCCATCCTCCCCTTCCCACCCCTCTTCCTACCACCCTCTTTCTGCAACTTCCCTATTCCTCCCTTCCTCTCTATTCCGCCTGTCTCTTTCTCCTTTATCTTACCTGGATGCTATTTTCCCTTGGTAAGATAAGGCTATTCTATGATTTATTGGGTTTCCCCATGTATTGAATTGTCTTAATCATCTTTTATATTACTTTTATATTGCTCCTCACTGCTCTGTAACCTCTGCATCTAACTGATTTGGCCGTTGATGAAATTTTCTGTAATATGTGTACATTCTGTTTCTCTGTACGCATTGAGTTGTGTGAATTGTGCAACTTTTTTGCATTTAATAAAAGTTAAAAAAAAAAAAAAAAAGAGCACATCGGGGTACACAAGCCCCAGATAGTCTCATGACCCTGTCCTCGCTGTCTTTGTGCCCAGTGTAAGTCCTTCTGCTTACAGGTACATCAGATCCATGAGCAATTCCCCAGCAGAAACGCTGACCACACACGGGCTGGGTATCCCTCAGTGGGGACATCTTTATGGCATAAGATCATAAAAGGAATGGGGGGAAAAAGGCAAAAGGGCTAAACAAATATTCTGGGAACACAATAAAGGAGACAGCCAAGGGGATGTGGGGCAGGGACCAGCAATACAGTGTGCAACAAAGGATAAAGACCAAATGTGTTTTCACCGGCCTACTGCCGGTTTCTTCAAGAGCCAACAAATAATAATTCTTTATTTATATAGCGCACACAGATTACGCAGCGCTTTACACTCATATTGGTCCCTGTCCCCACTGGGGCTCACAATCTAAATTCACCTATCAGTATGTTTTTTGGAGTGTGGGAGGAAACCGGAGTACCCGGAGGAAACCCACGCAAACACAGTGAGAACATACAAACTCATTGCAGATGTTGTCCTAGGTGGGATTTGAACCCAGGACCCCAGCGCTGCAAGGCAACAGTGCTAACCACTGAGCCACACAAACAGAAGCGTCTGGCCCCCCCACATCAATTTATGGCATCCATCACTTCTGACTGAGCAATACTTAATTAGTTACAACTACACTTCTAAATATAAAACTTAAAACATACATAACATATAAACATTAGAAGTATCTACATGGCACAGACAATAAATAAATATCTGTGATCATAAATCATTTTTACTAAGTCTATGTGGATGTCTTATTTTGGCAAGGCCACCCAGAGACTTCTGAGAAAGGCAAAAGCAACTATGTGTACACATTGCCATCTATTGGCTACAAGAGATAAACTACAAGAGGAAGAAATTAATTGTAGTGAGCGAGTCTGTGCATTGAAAGACATGTCATGCCAAGACCTTATAAGAAATAAGATGTAGCAAAGGAAGTGGCAGGCAAATGTAAATATGGCCGCTGCTTGACTGCTCTCCTGACTTCATTTGGATGGGTCTAAAGCATTAAGGTTGGCAGCGGGTGGGAGAGAAGGGGGAGGAAGTGAGAGAGAGGGAAAGAGGGAGGGAGATGGAGTAGCATTGTGGGCTCATATTATACACATGAACTTTCGGTTCTACCTTAAAATCAGGTATAAATTGCACCAGAGTATTAAGTCTAGGCACATATTCAAAATTCTCTAGGAAATGCTTTATTCCAAAATTATTGCATTTTAGCTACTTGGGGACCATATGGGTGTGCAATGTATTGCTTCACAATGCGTGCTGCACCCCTAGGGTCCTTAAAGGGGTCAAGCATTTTTTTCTCCATTAACAATGTAGCCAATTGTCCAGATAGTCCTTTCTATTGCATTCTATGGGAGAGGTAAGATAGAAAACTACAGTTCTGTGTAGAATGCGATATTAACCCTTTCAGTGCCAGAGTGGTAAGCAACATATTGTATTTCAACAGTTTCAACCATTCTAGCTCTTGAAAAGAGCTAGAATGTATTTTCTTTTCATAATAAACCTTTAATGGCCCGTTAAATGGAACATTAACCCAATGAATGGTAGAGAGGTCTCCAAGGCATTGTATAGCGGCACCCAAGCATTTAGTATCCAAAGCTTTTACCATTCAAACTCCATCACAACAGCTATATGAAATGACAGCATATCAGTACACAGTACATTAATATAAGCATATGCATTGGGAGAGATGTATAAACGTAGGGCAAACATGTACCTGTTGTTAATTTTGTATACAAATTGGCTGCACATATGTATAAAGCTATTTGTGTATAAAAAATCCATCCTCTTTGCGCTATGTGAACCAAAAAATATGACATCATTTGTGGGCATGACTACAATAAGAATTTTGTCAAAGACAACGTCTAAAAATTAAGATCACATATCGCTCCTAATTTGTGCACTTCCATCTCTTTGATGTAGTAACAGTATTGTCAGCCTATGTAAAAGACATATAAAATGTCACAGTGATCGAAGAAACATTGCAAAAAGGTTTCAATTAAGACATTTTTTTAATTGTGTTTAGCAGGAATGTATAAAAATCATGCAAACCCATTATTTTGCTTGCCATAGTTAATTTTTCTATGTCTCCATATCCTCTGTAAAATGCAGAAAATTAGGAAAAAAAGAAAGCAGCAGAATTGCACTATTGTTAGGCCTGCAAGCATCTTGTCTGTTCCTATGAATAAATTATGCAGAAATAATTGCATCAGAGTTTACTGAAGAAATAAATGGAATTATTGATTATGCAATAGAGAAGAAAAGACAGGTTACAAATGTATCTAATTAAAAAATGGCAACTATTTGGTTTAAACTGCATTAGCAAATTCAAGGCCTTATGTTCAGTGTATGTATAAGGAAGGGACATTTAAAAAGAGATTCAGGGCCATGTATAATCACAATGTATGAAGAATCTGGCCTTTCAAGCTCATTTTATTGAATATAAAAATGTGGCCTATTGTCAACATTTTGGGTATTATTCATGAAACTAAAGTGGTGTAATTCTAGATACTTCTCAGTCATTTCCTTAATTCATTATGTTTCCTTAAACGCAATGTACACATTGCAGTTGTTAATGAAAGGCACAGTCCCTTCTTGCTCTCAAAAGAAAAAATTATTCCACCACACCAATGACTTTAGAGGAGGTGCAGGAGGAGAAGCATAATTCAGCTTCTTCTTTCTAGATGTACCAGAACTAGTGTGGGGGCTTGTTGTGTTAATGCTGCCCACATCATTGATAAGGTGTATGGTTCTTGAAGGTCCTCAGTAGGGGTGGGAGAAAAGTTAGAAACACTGACTACTTTTCCCTTTTTTCCAAAAATTTCCTCTTTTCCCCTATGCAACATTTTCCTCCTTTTTGCCAATTCCAACAGATTTTTTGCCTATCTTTCCTATAATGAAACATTTCCCACCACAATATTACTTCTTCTGAGGCTGCAATGGAGAAATAAGTAGCTGAAAGTTGTGAGTCCTAGCGCATCATATGCCTTGATAAATGTGCTCCTGCTTAAGTGACACTGGCATATATTCATGATGATGTCAAGAGATCAAAAAAAAAAAAGTACAACCTACAATGTGGCAGATGTGTATGGTAATGGTGGTGGGGAATTGGTGTGGTCTCTGTGATTGATGTGTGTATGTATATACAAGATATATATTCCTACATCAGTTTTTACCTTTACCATGTTTGTGTGAAATGTAAGCTATACTTCTCAGATTACAGATATACATTACTAATTGGTCATAGCAGTGGTCCCAAATGTGGTAGATGGTAACATTTATCCAGGTTTTCTTTGTCATGTGTGGTTTCTGCTAACTGATACTCAGATGGTATGAGATGTTGGTTCGTTTTTAAGAATGTTAGTCTCCCAACATTGATATTTGACAGCCACATCCTACATTTATTGACAGTGTAACCAGATGCACTGAAAATAAGCTCAGACTCAGCTCTTGGAGGAGGGCAGCTAAGGATTTCCACTGCAGTACGCGTCAATGCTGGCCACACATACTGCTTTGTTTAAGCTACACTGTGTTCCTCTGTGTCAGTTATAAACCCATACTCAGGGAGCAAGTCCCAAAGAGATGTGCTTCCACCGGTGTCACCACCAATGTTGGATTTTTGCCGCTCCAACTGAGACCCATGAATTGCCCTATGTTCAGAATGGGATGTTCTGGTTGATGATCTAGGTGTTCCTGCTACTGCTGGTTGAAATTATTTGCTGCCTTCTTTTTCACTATGCTGCCTAAGGGCTCAGTTCTATTACCACTGGTAAAATCAGTGGTAATAGTAAAAACACTAACGCCTGAAAAAATCTTAACCATGTACCTCAGCTATTCTATTGCTGTGAGGTACATGGCAAAATGAGTGTTTTGTCAAAATGCTCATTGTTAGTTTTTGTTCCCACAACTAGTGCTAAATAAAGCAAACTGAGGGAACATCAAAGGAAAAAGAAGAAAAAAAAAAAGCCAAAACTAGTCAGAAATGTAACACCTGTCACCCACTGCCTGGCTTCTTCATTAATCTTCTCTTCTTTCTTCTCTTCTGTCTTCTTTTCTTCAGTCTTCTTTCTTGGTGTTAAAAAACCAAATCAATTAGCGCTCTTTGATTTAAAAATAATAAAAAAAAAAAAAAAGCCTCCAAAGATGCAGCCATTAACCCTATGAATGCCGGAGGGGTAGCCCTCTGGCACTCAAAGGGTTACTGTAGGTAGCATCTTAAAGTCCGCATGGACTGACAGATTTTTGAACTGAGTTGAAGAACCCCACTAGAAGTAGATTGGAGACAGCCAATTTATTTTGAACTGAGACTGGCATATATAAGCCAGCAGTCTGACTCGGGCAATGGCCCAAGAGGTGGCATGGGGTCCTCTTTACAGCTCAAAATGCCTTCCACCACCAGCGGAATTGGAGGCAGAGGCAAAGAGAGTAAACAAGTCACAAGATTTTCTCTAAATGGAAAATTTTAAAAGCATATCATATTTTTATTCCATGCTGAGCCATTATCACAAAACCAACCAAAGGAACGGAGTAAAAGCCATTCATCTATCACCTGCCCTAGTTTACTTAAAACTAGGGATGGGTGAATCGCCTCAAACTGAAATTGGCGAATAATGGCACTTTCCACTTAGCAAATAATTTCCCGTGAAAAGTGCCAATTTTCCGCTTTTTCCCACCTTTTCCACCCATTGAAATCAATGGGAAGAAAAGTTACCTACAGCCATATAAAAGGCTGTCAGGCTCTCACAGCTTGCCATTTTGTGAGAGCAGCACCTTGTTTGAGCTAGACAAGACAGAGAGGGGAATTGAAGTTTAGTGTAGGGAATCTTTTAGTAGGATATTTGTTCTGTGTAAGTGTTTATTAGGAGAGTCAGTGAGGCATTCTGGGGAGAAGAAGGGAGGAAGGAGGTTGACCCCAAATACTCCAAAATTCCATGTGACTGACTGGCAAGACACAAGCATCTAGGGATCTATTTGTTGCTGATCTTGCTGTTCTTGTCTCTGTGCTGGGTGGGGAAGTCTGGGAAAAGACTTTATTGATTTTGTTTTTCAGTTTGAATTTTTTTTTGGACAGACTGTGATAAGACAACAGGGTGGACAACTTAAAAAAAATGTAAAAAAGCTGACTGGGCTTAGGCAAGACTTCATACAGCTCCATCAGTTGTGTTGTGTACCCGTACAGTAAAAAACACTTAATGTCCAGTAAACCACAAGGGGAGGGGGGAGGGGAAGGGGGAGGGGTGGAGCAGTGCAGGGGCATGAGAGTAAATTAGTAGTTTAAAAACTTACTGCAGCTATTATTGTTGCAGTGTGTGCAATCAATGATGATGATCCCTTTACTCCAAGGGAGGATGCAGTTTGTCAAGGTCCCACCAAAACTAGGTCCAGCACCACCAGTGCCAGTAGAAATAAAGAATCATATAAGAACACTGAAGACGACAACAAGTCACATTCAAGTGTTAATGATGCTAGCAACAGCATAATAGAGGAAGGTGTAGCAGCTGAACTGCCTGCTGCATCAGATAACGAGACAAACAAGCACCAAAACACCCATAGTAGGGAACTTTGTTACAGTAAAAGTAAAAAGAAATTGTTTGAGACCTCCAAAAGCTTAGAGGAATATAAGGGTAGTAGTGGGCAAACTGGGCAAGAACTGTCAGGCGATGCCGATGCTGCTGAATATGACCTAATGATGACTGATGGTAATGCAGATCTAGAATATATCCCTCCAGAATCCTTGTCTTGTTCATATACAGATGATGTTGAGAGTGAGGATGATGACAGGGCTATAAGATTAGCAGAAAGTCAAAGTCTGAATCTTCCACCACTTTTTAGGAACACTGTGCCTGTCTACAAACTGATCGAGAAAGCCATTGGAAAGTCTGACCCTGGACAAGCACAGATGTCAAAAAGCACACAGTCATCCTTTCAGTCATCATCAGCATCATTGCAGCAACACAGTTTAACATTCACAATGTTAGATATGACAAGTACCTCTGCTGCTGCTGTAAGTGCTGCACCTTTGACACCTAGTAGTAGTGGCAGTATAACTGCATCAACATCTAGCCCCAGTAGTAGTAGTAGCAGCACCACCTCGGGAACCCCTCATTCCATGAAGTCCACAGTATGGAGATACTTCACTCAGGATCCTCAAACTAAGAATGTTGCTATCTGTTGTATATGCAAAAAGCCGGTGAGCAGGGGGAAAGCAGGCTCAAACCTAGGCAACTCCTCTATGAGATCCCACCTGAAGCACAACCACAGGTCTGACTGCGAGACACACTGTCAGTAGGCCAAAGGTGCCACAACTAACAGCAGCAGAAGCACTTTAAAATGTACCCAGGGTTCTAGGACAGAAAAAAGAAGTAGTGAAGTTATTTATTTGTCACAGAGTGTGCTACTGCCAGTGCCAACAGTTAGTTCAGTCCAAATAACACCTATGGCTCCTGCTGCAGAGGAGTATGATGACTCTGACTTTGCTGTAGGGGATGGCAAGAGTCATAGACTGCCCTCACATGCTGCATTGACCGCCACCACCTCCGCTAGTAAAGCTAAAGCAATAACGTTTCAGGGTTCTTCTGACATGTCCTGCTAACCCACACTGACTGAGTTCCTGGGAAGGAGACAAAAACTTCACAAAAACAATCCCAAAGTATGCCTTTGGAATGGCAAGGTTGCCAAGATGTTGGCAATGGACATGCTGTCGTATTTTTTTGTAGAAAACCGAGGTTTCAGAGAACTGATGTCATGTGTAGCTCCACACTGTAATATCCCAAGCTGCAGTTATTTCTCCAGGACAGCTGTGCCTGAATTGTACAAGCAGGTGGTTAGTGTGGTGGGCAAAGGACTTAAAAGTGCATATGGCAAGAAAATCCACCTGACAACAGATACGTGGACAAGTGGGCATAGCACAGACTATATGACTGTGACTGCTTACTGGGTTTCCCTCCCAGCACCAACAGTGGACAACACTAGCTTAGAGCATCAGATGAAAGTCAGTAATTGTGCTTCTGGTTGTGGCACTGTGATTAAATGGCAGCAGCAGCAGTAGGATAGCCCATACCATTGTCATGCCACCTTGTGCATGCAGAATTTTGAGAGACAATCCCACAAAGCTGTAGATGTTCTGAGTAAGCTAGAGCAGGTGATAGAGAAATGGCTTGTTCTAAGCTCCTTAAAAGCTGGTTTTGTGTCTGCTGATAACGGCTCCAACATAATTGCTGCTTTGAGAATAGGTGGGATGATGCATGTGCTCTGCTTTGCCCATGTGCTAAATTTAGTTGTGACCAGATTCCTGGCAGAATTCGAGACTCTCAAAGAGATGTTTACTATTGCCCGCAAAATCTGTACCCATACAAAAGCGTAACAACCTGCCCCATCACCAGCTGAAAATGAAGGTCTCTACCAGGTGGAATTCCACCATGTACATGCTAGAGCATTTGTACGAGCAGAATAAGGCCATTAGTGTGTACACCATGCAAAACTGGAAGGCTTTGGAGAGATCCTCTTTGTCACCTGGCCAATGTCAACTAATGTGCAATGTATGTGAGCTGCTGAAACCCTTTGAGTAGGCAACCATGCTGGTGAGTTGCATTGGGGCAGGAATTAGGGAAATTCTACCACTGATCTTTTGCAGAAAAAATGAGGAGCATGGCTGAGGATTCTTAACAGAATGACAACACAGACATGCACCAGCTGTTAAAGGATATGTTAGTGCTTTGAACAAGAGCCTCGCATATAGTCCATTAATAGCAATTAGGAATACATTCTTGCCACTTTGCTGTACCCCCCCTTTAAACACAAAATTTCAGAATTTCTGACAAAGGGCCATCAGTGGTTTGTCACAACAAGGAGTCATGGCGATCATCAGCAACTATCTGAGGAATCGAATTCTATCAAGGAATATCGTGATATGCTTATTGATCGAGTTGAGGGCTGCATTGTGGAGGATGAGAGGGAGAAAGTGAGGGAACAACAAACATCTAGGCAGTATAGTGAAAAGGAAGGAAGCAAAGCACTTGGACCAGCAGACGCAGCTACATCATCAACCAGAATATTCCATTCGGAGCACAGGGAAATTGAGTCTCAGCAGAGGCAGCAAAAACCCAGCATTGGTAGTGGTGGTGGTGGTTGTGGTGACACATGTCTTTGGGACTTGCTCCCCGAGTATGGGTTGGTAACTGACACACAGCAACACCGTGTAGATCCTAGAAGTGGTCCCAATGCATGTGAGATGGTTTCTGCATACTATCAAGCAGCAATGTTGGCAGACTAACATTCATAAAAATGAACCAACTTCTCATACCATCTGAGTATCAGGTAGAAGAAACCACATATGATGACAGACAAAGCCAGGACAAATATATTAACAGCAGCACAGATTAGGAGGTGGACGAGGGATGTGAAGAAGGGTTGCCACTATTTTGCACACTTAGGACCAGTCCACTGCTATGACCGATAAGTTATGTGTGTCAATAATCTGAGACGGAGGCTAGCATGTGACAATGGTAAAAATACATACACAAATTACACCATGCCAGTCTCCCACCACCACCACTGCCAAACACATCTGCCACATTGTAGGTTGTATTTTATTTACTTTTTATTACTTGACATCATGAATATGTGCCAGTGTCACTTAAGCAGGAAGTTAGTGTTGTGGGCAAGAAATAACAACACTGACAAGTACAGATGAACTTAAAATAAAACTTTATTTTAAATACAATAGTGGCAGCAAGGATGACACAGTAGTGGCAGCAATGAATGACAAAATAGTTGGCAGCAATGATTAACACAACAGTGGCAGCAATGAGTGATACGATAGCAATGAGTAACAATTTAGGCACAGCCATCCTGGAAAAATAACTGCAGCTTGGGATATTCCAATATGGAGCTACACATGACATCGGTTCTCTAAAACCTCGGTTTTCTACAAAAAATACAGCAGCATATCCACTGCCAACATCTTGGCAACCTTGCCATTCCATAAGCATACTTTGGGATTGTTTTTGTGAAGTTTTTTGACTCCTTTCCAGGAACTCAGTCATTGTGGGTTGGCAGGACATGGCAGAAGAACCCTGTAAATGTATTGCATTGTGTGGTGGAGGTAGAGGCAGCATGTGAGGGCAGTCTATAACTCTTTCCATCTCCTACAGAAAACCCAGAGTCATCATACTCCTCTGCAGCAGGAGCCATAGGTGTTATTTGGAATTAACTAACTCTTGGCAGTGGCACACTCTGTGACACATAAATAACATCACTGCATCTCTTATCTTCCCCAGAGCCCTGGAAACTTTTTGGAGTGCTTCTACTGCTAGTTGAGGCACCTCTGACCTGCTGATACTGTGTTTCCCACTCAGACCTGTGGTTGTGCTTCAGGTAGGATGTCATAGAGGAGGTGCCTAGGTGTGAGCCTGCTTCCCCCTGCTCACATGCTTTTTTGCACAGATGACAGATAACATCATGCTTAACTTTTAGATCCCGAGTGAAGTATCTCCATACTGTGGAATTCATGGACTGAAGGGTTCCTGAGGGGCTGCTACTACTACTGGGGCTAGTTATTGATGCAATTCAACTACTACTATACAAGGTGTCAACGGTGCATCACTTCACGCAGCAGCAGAGGCCCTTATCATAGCTAAGGATGTGGATGTTAATAACCCATGTTGCTGTTGATGTTGATGCTGGTTAATCAACACAGGTGTTTATGGCTGAGTGGGACTTGGAAATAGTGATGGTGTTGATGATGACTGACAGGATGACTGTGCACTTTTGCCATCTTTGCTTGATCATGGTCAGAGTTTACAATGGTTTTCTGAAAGAGTTTTTATACAGACAAAGCTTTACTTTTCAGTGGTGGAAGATTGAGCCTTTGCCTTTCTGTAAACTTTCTGGCCATGTCATCATCTCTCTCATTTTCAGCTTCATCTGTATCTGGACAAGAGGAGGTTGCTGGAGGGTTATATTCTAGATCTGCATCATCATCATCAGCCATCATTAGCTCATCTCATCCTAGCATCAGCATCCCCCACCATTTCTTGACCACGACTCATATTCCTTTAAGCTTTTAGAGGTGTCAAACAATGTATTTTTACTTTTACTTTCACACAATTCACTACTGCTTGTTGGTGTTTTGGTGATTATTTAACTCACTGTCAGATGCAGCAGTGGGTTCAGATACTACACCTTCCTCCATTATGGCATTACCATCATCAACACTAGAATGCAACTCTTTGTCATCTTCAGTGTTCTTGTTATGTTATTTTTTATTGTACTGGCGCTGGCAGTGGTGGTTGTGGAACTTTTGATTGGAAAACTGCATTCTCCACATGAGTAGAGGGATCATCATTTATTGCACACACTGCAACAACCATTGCTGCAATTAGTTTTTGAACTACCACTTTACTCCCACGTCCCTATACTGCTCCACCTTTCCCCTTACCCCTGCCCCTTGTGCATTTGCCAGACATTACTCAGCTTCTGTGTGTGTTTTTACTGTACAGTACACAACACAACTGATGGAGTACGATGTCTTGCCTTGGTCCTCAACAAAATTCTCAATGACTTCTGTTGTATAGCAAGTCTGCCTCATTCACAGAGCTCACGTCAGGCTCCCAGTCAGCTGTCTGTCACCTAATATACATATTTTTTAAACAGTTGTCCACACTATCTTATCACTAGCCAAAAAAATTATAACTGAAAAACTAAATCAACAACTTCCTTGTATGTATGTATGTATCTTAATTTATATAGCGCCATACATGTACATAGCTCTTTACGGAAGTTGTAACAGTAAAATATAAAAATACAGAAATGGGATAAGAGCATCAGGCTCAAGTGCGATGACTGCATTATTTGCAGGGGAAAAGTTCAACAAAGGGAATCATACACTGGGAAAGGGGACCCTTCCCCAAGGAGCTTACAATCTCATTAGAAATCATGATGAAAAACAGAGACAGTAGGATAAGGATTATAAGTGCAAGTAAAAGGCTTAGTGATGGAAGTGCAGAATGATTCATGTGTGACTGTCAGTGTGTACAAGGAGGATATTGTTACAGAGATGCCTCCTTGAGCAGGTGGATTTTCTCTTATGGGTGATCATATAAGTATTTCTTTAACAGAGAGCAGATTGTATTATAGTGCATTGGGATAATGGAAACAACTAAAAAATGTAATTTTATTTTGAACCATGTAAACAAAGGTAAAAGGAAAAGAAAACCAATCTGGTTCTCTAGAAAGGTGGCAGGTATTGTAAAGAATATACAATGAGGATACAGGAAATATAGGAAGGCTCAGTCAGAGGAAGATAGAAAGCATCACAAGGATAAAACAGAAGAAAGCTAAGAGCATTATAGGGTATGCTAAATACCAAGCAGAAGGAAAAATGGCAAAGTCTGTAAAAAAAGGGTAGCAAAACTTTCTTTAGGTATGTTAGTGAAAACAGGGAAAGAAAAGGCAGCATATTAAGTCATAAAATGGTACATTAGTGGAAGGAGATGAGGAAATAGCTGATTCTCTAAACAATCATTTCCCCTCAGTAATTACAAAAGGTTGTGAAGAGGGTGATCCCCCATTAAAGGCATAGTAATGTTTAGGTAATACAGTCAGATCGAGTCTTCTACATACATTTGTATAATGATGTGTAACTTTATTTAACCATCTATAACTTTACCATTTTTGTTTTATTATATTATAAGGTTTTAAAGTTTCCACATCCCACCCCTTTTACATACATCATAAATCTTCAGCAAGCCAATCCGGACATATCATGACAAACAACAATCTTCTTTTAGAATAAGGAAAAGCCTGCCCTCCTTCACCAAGGGAGGCAGGGTTTTCCATATATTGATAGAAAGAAGATTGTCCTTCACTGTGATCTGTCCGGTCCAATGACCAGATTCCAGACCCGAGAGAAGGCTGCTTGACATATGTAAAAGGGGCAGGAGGGGAAACTGTTTTACAGAATAAAATGAAAACATCAAAGTTATGGATGTTACAAAGCTACACATTATTATACAAGTATATATACTTGATCTTAGTGTACTACCTAAATATTACTATGCCTTCAAAAAGAGGACCTGTTAATGTTAAACCAGTAGTCTGTATACAGAGGATGAGGTGTGACTGATGTTTTCAAAATTGAAAGAGGATAAATCAGTTGATCTAGATGAGACCATCCAAAGATAATTAAAATAGTCTTGGTCTGTGCTTGTAGTATATATTGTTGAGCTTTTTACCAGTCTCTGCTGTCAGTAGTGGTTCCAGATGAGTGGAAAATTGCCTTTGCAGTTCCAAAGAAAGGTAATGGGTAGGACCTGTTAATTATAGGACCTGCAGTTTGACATTGTCTGGAAATTAATGGAAACACAATTGAAAGGAAGAATTGTTTCCTATCTGAAGTCAAATGATGTAGGATACATTGCAGTGTGGCTTTACGACAGGTTCTTTGCAAACAAAGCTGGTTGAAGTTTTTAATTACTTTACTCAAGTGATAGACACAGGTGGAGAAGTAGATGGAGTAAAATTGGATTTTAGTAAGGTTTTGATATTGTAAAACATAGGAAACTGATTTGTAAGATGCATAGATTGGATAACGAATTGGCTGAAGGACGGGAAACAGCATGTCATATTCAATGGTATTTCTCAGAGTAAGGATGGGTATCACGGTGCCCGTGATTCCTTGTTTTTTTATTTTCTGTCAGTTTTCCTGTATCAGGTTCTCCTTAATTGCACTGTGTTTAGCCCGCCAAGTATTGCCTTTATATACTGGACTCCTGCACCTTATCACTGCCCTTTCGTGGTGTTTCTGTGCCAGTTCTATGTTTGCATTAAGGTTGCCAGTGTATCGATTTGGCTTGCCTGACCACTCTCCTGCGCCTGTGTACCGACCCGGACTGCCTGACTACTCTCCAGTGATTGTTCCTTTGTACCGACCAGGCCTGGCTGACATTCCTGCTCCTGTGTACCGACCCGGATTGGCTGACGTTCCTGCTCCTGTGTCCTGACCCGGCCTGGCTGACGTTCCTGCTCCTTGATCCTGACTTGGCAGTTCCCCGTTGTGATACTAGTCGCCTGGGTGACATTCTGACTTCCGGTGCCTTACTGTTGGCACCTCCACTTTGCAGGCTTGCCTGGTTCCCATTTGCTTAGAGTGCCTAGTCCTCCGTTCTCTGCCATTGGCTGCTCCTCTCTGGCTAAACCGGTTGCTGTGTTGCCTCCGTTATCGCACCGGTACAGTACCATTGGTTTGCTCCATTCTGTCAAAACCGGTCGCTGTATTGCCTCCATTATCGCACTGGTACATTACCATTGGGTTGCTCCACTCTGCCAAAACCGGTTGCTGTGTTGCCTCTGTTATTGCACCGGTACATTACCATTGGTTTGCTCCACTCTGTTAAAACCCGGTTGCTTGTTGCCTCCGTTATAGCACCGGTACTTTACCATTGGTTGAGCTCCACTTTATCATAACCGTTTGCAAGTGTTGCCTCTGTGACTGCACCGGTATACTGCACTGGTTCGCTCCACTCTGTCTGATAAGTTGCAAGTGCTGTCTCCGTGTTACCATTGGTTTGCTCCACTCTGTCCATACCGGTTGCAAATGTTGCCTCCGTTATAGCACCGGTAACTCTATTGATTTCCTCAGTGGCCTAGTATACTGTGGACTCCTCTGTGGAGTCTTCTGATGCAGTTGATTGCCAGAACATATGGGACTGTTCTTCTTTCTTCTGAACATTAACTCCTGCATTGCTGGAACCTGGGAACCTTATCAGTCGCCTGACCCGTGTCAGCATAAACTGTTTGTCTCATATATATATATATATATATATATATATATATATATATATATATATATATATATGCTGGACCTGTGTGGGCATAATTAACCTGTCGTGTGTCTGTACTATATGTGTTATATTACAGGACCTGTGAGGGTTCTTCATGTACTATTGAATTTAATAAAGCTGTGTTTTTATCTTAACTCTGTGTCTGTGAGTCAAACAAACCATTACAATGGGTTGCTTGTGGAGTGCCAAAGGGGACAGTTCCAGGTCCTGTTCTTTTCAACATCATGGTGATATTACTGATGGTATTCAAGGTAAGGTGTGCCGTTTTGCAGATGATGCCAAAATCCACCACAAGGTTGACTCTCCAGGAGGGATAAGCCAAATGCATGACATTTTGAAAAATTGGAGGAATGAACAAAGGTATGGGATTTAAAATGTATGTTGAAAACTTCAGGGTAATGAATTTAGGACATAGAAACTCAGAGGTGGAATACATGTTTAAAGGTAGGCAACCAATGAAGTAAAGCAGAGGGAAAAGCAAACTGTGTTCTTGGTTGTATAGGACACAGGGTACCAGAACAGTCTGGAAGGGTTTTAAAGAATCTAGTAGTGTCATTTATATATATTAATTAAAATGAATATAATTCAAGAGGGAAGCATTTTTTTTTTTTTAAATGATAAATACAAGAAATATTGGTCATGGTCTAAATTCAGAAATAATTTGCATAAGTATTACTTTGCAGAAAGGGTGATATTCCTGTGGAACAGCCTTCCAGCAGAGGTGGTTGGGACAATTACTGTTAGGGAATACAAAAATTCTTGGGATGGACATAAGTCTATTCTGAGAAGTATGTAAGACTGAATATTTTATTAGGCAGGGAGATGGGTGGACTGGATTGGCAAGATGGTTCTTCTCTGCTGTAAAATCTGTGTTTTTCCACCCGTCTGCTTATGGGTATCTAACAGACCATGACTTCAGAATATTTCTGCTTGAGTACAGCTAAGTTAATCTGATGCTCAGTCATTTCAATAACTCTCCTGTGCACAAATGGGGAAATCCCAACGACATGGCCTGTTAGGGGCTCCTGAGTGGAGGGCTGGGAACAACTACTCTAATTTCATAACGGAAAAAGATTTCAGTGGGCAATTTTGGCAATGTCAAATCTCATCTCACTTTGCCCTTGAGGACATTTAGGAGTCAGTTCATCAATCTCTAAACTATTCCGTTGTGACATAAGCATACATTTTGGCAAAACATTATGCTCATTGTTGTAATAATTTATACTCAAAAATATATGTTGAGTTAATTTGGGATTAAACCCACTGTATCATTGGGGGGGGCAATAAAATGCCCTCAAATCCCCAGTAATTTAAATGGGTTGATTACTTATAATTCTTTGAAGGGGTTAAAAGTCTCATTTTTTATTTGACCTGTATGGTGCAGCTGGTTTGGTCCACAAATATTCCTCTAATCTTTGTGTATATAACACAATTAAATGATACACTGCACATTAACCCTTCTGGCACTCAAAGGGTTAATCATTATGCCAGGGATGGGGAAAGTGAGGCCCTCCGGCTGCTGACAGTCAACAATTTCCATCATTCACCGGCAGTTATCAGCAAACATTATGCTAACATTATCACAACCAGAAATGTTTTGCTTTGGTACAGAATGAATTCTCTGAAAAATTTATATGTGTAAGTCAAACAGAAAAATAAGGATTATTTACCTACTACTAAATATACAGTAAGCCTTAACAATTTTATTTACAGAATTAAGATTTGTAATAAAGATAAAAAAATAAATAGCATATTTTATTGAAGGAGAAAAAAGTTATGAGGAGAGAGTTCTGCATGAAACAATATAAAACATATTTACATCCCAAGAGAGAGATAAAAATGATGCTGCTTTAAGATTCTTAAAAATATACTGCTTGATGTCTTCAGAACTGCTGACTAGGTTTTCTGCTGTTGAAAGCTCATTGCTCTCCTGGGAAAGAATGTCAGAGAACAGACAAAGCAACTATGCTACAAATATAAAGTGTCCAGGAATATATTTTTATTGCCAGACAATTTTAATGATAAAATAACTATTTAAAAAGATCTTAAAATTATATTATACAGTGTTATAAACTCAATTAACATGCATGCAGATTTTGTTTTAGTGTCAGAATATTTTATAGACCAATATTAAAAGCTTATGGCTTTAGGGACCAACAAGGACTGCCTCCTAAACTTTGGTTTCAAGCGCTAAAGATCACCACTGTCAGGATTCTTCAGTCCCAAGTCTTTTTCTTGGCATTTTTGTGTGCTTCGGAAATTAAGTTACATTTATCTTCTAACAGTAGAACCATATCTCTGCACTTCAGACCATTACAAACATGCTATAGCATTTTACACCAACTTTGAAGGTGATGTATTGTGACTAGCTAGGAAATTGTCTAACAAAATCAAAGTTCAAATTGATTTATACAGGGATAATTAACCATTTAAAGGCTACAGAGGAATGCAACATATTTTAAAGTAAGACTGTGCATCGTTACTATAGTAGAATCATGTCAAGGAAGCTACAAGCCAAAATACCTTACTAGTGAAACTAACATTTTGTGGGCATGTGAGAATTTTTAACACAGATAATACGGTTTTCAAATGTAGTCCTTTGGCTTCTAGATTTTTAGGATATCCTTACATTATTATATGTGGATTATTCATTGGCTCAGTAATTCTGAAAAATGCATCTGTACTGAAATGACAATTCACCTGTGCACAAATGACGATATGCTAAAAAGCAGAAATGTTGGGAGGAGTTCAATTGCTGGTTTGAGCACCTCTTCTCTAGACCACACAGGGAGCCATGAATTGATTTCCAATTGTTTAGGAAGGATTCCCAAAGGTAACTTTGTAATTACAGTATTTGGAAAACTATAAATTATTTCAGAACAAATTTAGCTTTTTCGCGGTGCCTCACATGATTTGATATTGTGCTACAAGCTATGACATCATGAATACAAAAAAGTTTTAAAAAAATGACGTATTTTGCTAATATTATATACTATCTATTTAAAACATTTATGTAGCTTGCAAATGTTTCAATTATTTTTAAAGCCCTGAACTCTCTGAGTGCAAATATATCAAATATGTATAATTTTACCTGCATGCATGGCCTGCTCAGACCATTAATTAACATGAGCACTTTTTTCGTGAAGGTTTCAGAAATGTATACTAAAGTCACAAATTACCATACATCATAAGCAACCTTTGAATAACAAATCCAAAAAGGCTAAAATAATACCATATATCCCCTGAGTTCACTGATGCCCATATGTATTGCTGTGCAAATGTATAGTTTGCCCCAAACTGGTAACAGCATATAACAAAACTTCTACTGATATTTTCATGTAGATAACCAGACTGCAATATATATAGTCTGAAGGCATAATTACCACATAACAGCAACATAATCCCCTAAAAGCATACATTTCCCCCCAAAAAATATATCTCTAGAGGTAGTTTCTAAACTGGGTCAAAGAAGGTTTATCAACTCTACCAAAGCATTAGACAAAAGGAGAGACTATAATTTTAAATTTAATTTAATACATTAAAATAAAATATATAGTCCATGGCAAAACCCAAAAGCAGTTTTAAATTACGGGATACACATTATATTAACAAATAAGAAAATATACACAGTAATTCAGGCAGATCTCAGACCCTTCGTTAGCATGCAATTTTGGGCAGTACCTTATTGTGAAAAGACTCAGCCAGTAGTGAATTATACAGCATTCCGTAGTCAAGATTCGCTAAACATGGATAAAGAGAAGATCGAGAGAAGATGACTAAGATTAGTCCATAGACTATAGAATAACATAGGAACTGAAGGGACTGGATTCAAATGCAGAAGATAAATGTTACCTCCCGTTTTATCAAAAATGTTCCTACTGAAGTATATGGGGATACCTGGAGATAAAAGCAGAGATAAAATTAGCACCTGCATTTGAATCCATCTCGAGAAGTGATAAACTGGAGAAGTCATCTCCATTTTATCACCTCTTTATCACCACTTTGTGAATCTCCCCCCAGGAAATCATATTGTTTCATATGCCACTTTTAACATGTGAATGGTAGCTCTAGGTTTTTGGAGGCTCTGTCTCTGTGAACATTTACATGGGGCCTCCCTCTACTTCCACATCAGTATTTCTAATTATTCATTGCCACCTGATTTTGTTTACATCCGGTGGCAACTTAACTGCATGAAAGGGCACAAAAAAAAAAAAAAAATTGATATTTAAATGGCTCCTATAAACTCTTGAAGGCTATTGTTTTGCAACACTCTATAACATTCAAGGAGTTAAACTCTCATGTAAATTAAAGTGAATTTTAGGAATACTTATCTGTACCCAATTTTGCCTTTGCTTTGTTGCATATTTGCTTAACCCCTTAACGACCCTTGACGGTCATAGTACATCATGGGTAAATCTGACTGAACGCCCCGTGATGTACTATGACCATCATGGAATTCCGGGCTCCTCCCACCCGGATTCTTAAAAGGGAAAAAAAATGCTCCGTGGTCCTTTAGTGACCACCGTGTGCCTGCACGGCCAGTCGTTAAGGGGTTAAATTTCACTTATTACATCAACATTGTTTACTTTACTTGAAAAACCCATGACCTTTACATACTACAGGGGTCAGCTTTCTGACCTTCAAAATGACTTACTGAGACTGTCCAGAATTAGTAAAACATGATAGTTCTGCTTTAAAGGGAAAGTATTGCTTAAAACGGAAAATACATTGTAATGGACAGCAGGACATTACTGTGGGCACTTTTCAAGGGATAGTAATACTTCATTTTATCTTTATTTTATTTTGTAGGCATTAAAAAAAACATGAAGAACGATATAAGTCTTATCTCTCAAACCTTTATGGTTTGAGAGACAGTCACAAGCAAAGTTTCCCCTCCCGCCCCTTTTGCCTAGTGTAAGCCATCTCTTCTCAGATGTGGAATCCAGTCCATAGACCAGACAGATAACAGAAGGGGATAATCTCCTTCCCATGAGAACAATGAAAGCCCTGCCCCCCTTGACAAGTTTTTAAGCTTTTTCCCTTATCTTAATTGAAGATTGTCCCTCTCTGCAATCTACCTGGGCACCTCCCTTCTGCTCTGGCTGAGCAGTGTTACATCAGTAAAAGGGGCGGGAGGGGGATACTTTGTCATTGAATTACTCTTGAACTACAACTCTGACAGAATTGAAATATCACTCTCCAAAGTCCAAATACTATGATGATTAATTAGAGCTGCTTTTATTATGAAACATTACTATCCCTTTAAATGCCAGGGAAATGATCCGAAACGACTGGATGTCACAGATTGAAATCCCAGCTCCTGGCGGCTGGGTAGCAACAGAAATGGGACAGGGCCTGGTAAGTTCCCTGTCATCCATTTTGAAAAGTAGGAAGCGTTCTGATCGTCTGCCTACCATTCAATATTAAATGTTATGTCAATGTTTTAATGTGTTGTCACAGACTATTATATATCTAATAGATGCTGGAACCCTGTGTTAATTGTTGGCCTACAATCTTACATGGGCCTGCAGGGGTTAAATGGATGTATATGTGAAATGCTATCCAAATTGTATCTGTCTCACTTTCTGGTCCAGGTTTTGTTTAGGTTTCATTTTCCTAATCCCTTCACCTTCTTTGTGTATACACTATTGTCTTCTGTGTGATAGGATTAGTCTGGTATCATGGTTGCCTGTAACACCTGTTTCTATTGTACTGTTTTGTTGATTGTATCAATCATACTGCCTGACACATCCCCCTTCCCCTGAAATGTGCATGTAACCCATGGCCACTTGTAATAAAGGAGTAGTCATTTTGGACTAGAACTGCGTCCTGTTGTTTCATTCCTGAATGGTCTAAAGGGTCCCCTTTGACCCCCATTCAAGGACTCTATGTTCCAGTCTTCCAAGTAGCAATCCAAGATCACTGGCTCTGCTACCTGCTTGTAGCCACCTTCAGGAGGGAGAAACCAGGAACGACAGTCCAAGACAACTCAACGTCTTGGGTTGCCGTAACAAGCATATTTTGTAGGGCTTCTTTTGATGAGTTCATCCCCATTGCCAGGAGGTGTTTCATTCAAAAGTTATTACAACTCAAACTTGCAATATTTATTTATTTATTTTTGATGTGCTGTAACTCTATGGCCTGCCATTTGAAGGTATAGTAATACCCAATTTAAAGTTTATTTAGTATTGCAGGCTTTAAAAAAAAAAATTAAGAACTATGCAAGTCTTACCTCTCAAACCTTTATGGTTTGAGAGGTATTCACTATTTGAGTTTCCCCATCCATGACATCAGAGCTCTAGCTGACAGATTTTGATTCTGGTCCGCAGACCAGCCGGTGGCTCTTCAGTAGAGACGAGATCATGATCTACAAAAAGAGTTACTTCACTGGAATGGTCTACAAAGTGTGCTTGCAAACCAGGCACACTTTGTAGACCGTTTCAGTTTTCACAGACACCAGAGTAAATAATACACACAACACAGGTCCAGTAAAGTTTAACAAGTTTATTAAGATAAGCAAGAGTAAGCACTTCCCCAACCTTAGTAGGAACAGGCGTGAGGACAGTGCCGAGTCCACTACCCAAGGATTAACACTGAACTGTAACCGGTTCTCAGTAGCCTATAGAGATAGATGGGAGCAGAACCAGGCTTGGTTCTATACCTATAACAAAAACACACACAATGGCACTGCAGGAAATAAAGTTCATCAAATAATAACACGGTATCAAGTGGCATAGAACTCACCGCCATCTAGTTTCTTGATCGCAGTGCAGGTTCTCAGGATTCCCAACCCTTTTGTGGAACTCAAAGTATGCAAACAAGGACCGCACCCCAGTGTAATGTATAAAACCAGCTTTTTCTTTATTAAATGATATCAACAATGAACGATACACATGCCGCATCAGTCTCATGTGTTTCACACCTGAGTGCTTAATCATAGACTAAGGAGGTTCTATACCTAGCAAATGGAAACCTGGAAAGCCAGAAAACCTGATCACTGGAGCAACAGCTAAATTCCCAGACATGAGACAGGCAGACAGATATCTCAAAGTAAGTGACTCTACCATGGAGTGGTAGGAGGGAGACAGAGAGTAACTACTACTCTGAAAGAGTCACAGAACTGGCCTAATAGGTAGGCAAAGGGTGGAGGCAAGAGTGTGGAACGTAGCCAACCGCAACACCAGTAAGTTTGTGAAGGCAGTACTGTACGTAGGCTACAGAGCGGAGGGTTATGCAACAGGCCCAGGAGGTAACGGATATAGTGGCACAGGATGGAGGTAATGGAGCTAAAAGCAACCAGCAACTCTACCACTGAGGTAGCAGTTGCACTACACTGATGGAGAACACTCACAACTAGCCCAGACAGGTGGTAGTCAGACTGGAGTGAAGGACAGCATAGAGCATAAGTCACACAAGACACAGTCGAGAGCCAAATCGGATAGTCAGCCACAGCCAAGGTGAAAACAGAGCGGGTAGTCGGACAAGCCAGGGTCATACACAGATCGGGTAGTCAGACAAAGCCACAGGATCGATCAGTAGAAAACACGGCAGCCAAGCAAGGGTCAAACGAGAGCAACACTGAAGAAAGCACAGATACACAACGAAAGGGCAACAAGTCCTAGCCTCAATGAGGTTTATAAAGCAGCAGAAGCAGGTGGGCCCCAATTTGGCCCAAATGAATAGTCCTATAAACAGGCGTCCGTTCCAGTGCCTGTAACATGACTTAGCAATGAGGAAGTGGCCAGAGGCCATGCCGGATGGAGGCCATACAGAGGTAAGAGCACAGGATCGTTTAGGCCTCAAAGGTAGACTGTGATGCCAGTGAAGTAGTTCTTTTTAAATATCACAATCTCGGCTCGGTTGAAGAGCCACAGGCGGGTCTGTGGACCAGAATCCAAGTCTGTCAGCTAGATGGCAGACTTGACTGAAAAGCCAGGAAGAGGGAACGTTAGTTGCAAATATCTCTCAAACCATAAAGGTTTGAGAGATAAGACTTACATAGTTCTTAATATTTTTTAAAGCTTACAATACTAAACAAACTTTAAATTAGCTATTACTATCCCTTTCAAGGGATAGTAATGTCCCGAAAAAATATTAGGTATATGGAAGATACATTTAAAAAACATAATTTGCGCTGATTCGTATCTCTCAAATCTTTATGGTTGGAGAGCTATACGAAAATAAAGTTCTCTGCTCCCTCCCCTTTCTGCTTGATGAGCTGTAAAGCTGACAGAAGCAGAATCTGGTCGCTTGACCAGACGTGGCTCTTCAGCAGCACCGACATAACAATATCTAAAAATAAATACTTCATTAGAATGGTCTACAACGTGTGATTACAAACTAGGCACACGTTGTATACCATTCCGATGAAGTATTTATTTTTAGGTATCGCTATGTTGGCGCTGCTGAAGAGCCACCGTCTGATCCAGGAATCAGGAGCTCTTGCAGTCAGCTATACAGCTGACGTATGAGAAAGGGGAGGGAGTGGAGAACTTTATTTTCATATATCTCTTAAACCATAAAGGTTTGAGAGATACGAATCAGCGGAAATAATCTTTTTTAAATGTATCTATCATATACCTCATACTTTTTGGGATATTACTATCCCTTTAAGGATGGTGCAGTTACAGCAATCTAAGTCTACTCTCACTGGCAATAGTCTTCCTTGCTGTAGCAAAAATACCACCATAACATACCATGAAAGTACTGAACCCAGTAAATGCAAGATTTAGTTGTACTGAATTTGGAACCATACCACATTGAGAACACCTTTTTGTTCTCATCAGACAAATCCATAAAAAAAACAGAAATTGTCCATATTAGGCAATACTTTCCAATTATGAATAACTTGACTATTACACAGAGCATTTCCTTAAATATCCTACAAGAGAAATAGGCTTACAATTATTTATGCACATTAAAGAAAATTGTTTTAGATATGAGTTGGAGATGTAAAACTTAACAGGAGCATTAAAATGTATGTCATTAAGAAAAGCACCAAGCTGCTGTGTTCATTCTGTGAGTAAAGAAACATGATGTTCCTTTCAAAGGATGGTTTACAGGGTTTTGAACCAACTTAAAGGGATAGTAATACTTCATTTTAACTTTATTTTATTTTGTAGGCATTAAAAAAACATGAAGAATGATATAAGTCTTATCTCTGAAACCTTTATGGTTTAAGAGATATTCACAAACAAAGTATCCCCCCCTGTTCAACCAGATAAGAAGGGAGATGCCCAGGTAGACTGCAGAGAGGGACAATCTTCAATTAAGATAATGGAAAAAGCTGAAAAACTTTTCAAAGGGGGAAGGGCTTTCATTGTTTTCATACAAAGAAAATTGTCCCCTTCTGTTATCTGTACTGTCATACAACCAGACTCACATCTGAGAAGAGATGGCTTACACTAGGAAAAAGGGGCGGGGAGGGGAACTTTGCTTGTGAATATCTCATAAACCATAAAGGTTTGAGAGATAAGACTTATATCATTCTTCATGTTTTTTTAATGCCTACAAAATAAAATAAAGTTAAAACGAAGTGTTACTATCCCTTTAAGCTTACATCTCCCTGGGGATTGGCTTTGATTGTTACAGTACGTGATTACCCAGTGTGTTGCAGAAAAATACTTACAATGTTTTCTCTCTTAAAGGAAAAGAAATACCGTCTAATAAAAATACCTCTAGTATAGCCATAAAATCCTAATGGCCCCTTTTAGTTTTCCCTTGTACAGCTGGTTCAAGAGATACCATCTTAAAGGGATAATAATACTTCGTTTTAACTTTATTTTATTTTGTAGGCATTAAAAAAACATGAAGAATTATATGTGTTATCTCTCAAACCTTTATGGTTTAAGAGATATTCACAAACAAAGTATCTCCCCCCCCGTTCAGCCAGATCAGAAGGGAGGTGCCCAGGTAGACTGCAGAGAGGGACAATCTTCAATTAAGATAAGGGAAAAAGCTGAAAAACTTGTCAAGGGGGGAAGGGCTTTCATTGTTCTCATAGGAAGAAGATTGTCCCCTGCTGTTATCTGTCTGGTCTTACAACCTGATCCACATCTGAGAAGAGGTGGCTTACACTAGGTAAAAGGGGCGGGAGGGGGAAACTTTGCTTGTGAATATCTCTCAAACCATAAAGGTTTGAGAGATAAGACATATCATTCTTCATGTTTTTTTAATGCCTACAAAATAAAATAAAGTTAAAACGAAGTATTACTATCCCTTTAAATCAGTTCTATATGATATGTCTGCGGAGGCAGACATGGAAGTTACTGACATTTGATGAAACAGACAGAGTACATGAGCATGATTAGCCCTTTATAGACCAGTGGGGTGTGCAATGAATTGGAAGCAATGCATTGAACATCCCTCTAGTACTTAATCCTTTGAATGTCAGAGAGGTACCCAATGCATTGCAATGTGTTGGATACCTCTCTGGCACTCAAATGGTTAACAGGTTAAAAGAGCAGTAAATATTTTTATGAAAAAATATATATTGTATGGCGTTTCATGTTGAGTAAAATAAGTGTACTCCAATTTCTGAGAGATGCATATTTCCAGAGTTATTACTGTTTAGACCTGTGTGTTTTTTACATTGGAAAATGGGATGTGTTATTCCGGCTGGGAAAGTAGGATTTCCTATTACCGATGAAATAGGGGAAGTGAAAGGAGCAAGCGAATAGGAGGTGTTAAGAGAATACCATTGTTTAAATAAGTGGTCTAGTATGATATGGGAGAATTGTTCCGACCCACTGTAGGTCTTGTGAGATAAATATGACTGAATCGGGTCAAAGTGTCTTAGAACTTCTTCAAGAGAATCTATCCACCTAAGAGAGGTGGGTGTTTTGAAGTCATAACACTTTGCCAAGGCTGAAGCTTTATAGTACAACATAATATCTTGCAGGCCTAATCCTATACCTTCCATTGGCATACGTAATATATCTAGTCTTAATCTAGGGGTTTTGTCAAACCATATGAATTTAGATATCTCCCTTTGTACGGACAGCAGAGATTGAGTTGAAAAGGTGATTGGTAGAGCATTCAGTATATAGTTAACTTTAGGAAGGATATTAATTTTTATTACATTTATACGTACTATCCAAGATAGTGGTAAGCATTTCCAGTTTTGCTGGTCTGAAGAGATGCTTTAGTATAAAGGATCTATGTTTCTTTCTGCCAACTTATCTAAGTCTGGGGATAGAAGAATTCCAAGGTGTTTGATAGAAGATGAAGACAACTTGAATTTCAGTTTCTTATTTAATTTGGAGAATCTGATATATGTTAAATTTATGTTTAGGATTTCTGATTTAGAGTAGTTGATAAGAGCTTGTGAGATTTGGCAATAATTCTCAAGTACCTTTATTAATGCAGGTAAAGATAACTCCGGTTTTGTTAGGAAAAACAATATATTGTCCGCAAAAGCAGCGATTTTAAACACTTGTCTTCCAACTGTGATACCTGAAATGTCCTGGGGCAGTCGTATTAAGTTTAAAAAGGGTTCTAAAGTGAGAAAAAATAATATGGGCGACAAGGGGCAACCCTGTCTAGTTCCATTTGATATATCAAAGGAGTCTGATAGGCTTCCATTTACTAAAACCTTAGCCGAGGGATTCAGATATAAGCTCATTATACCGGACAACATCTTTTTTCCCAATACAGTATGAAGCAGTACTGTTTCCATATATTTCCAGTTGACCATATCGAATGTCTTCTCAACATCAGTTGAAACAAAAATCGAAGGAACTCCTTTGGATGTAGCACAATGGATCTAAGAGACAGCTAAGGATGTGTTATGTCGGCATTCTCTTCCAGGTACGAATCCACTTTGGTCTGATTTGATCAATTGAGGAAGGAAGGATTTTAGTCTATTTGCTAGAATTTTAGAAAAGATCTTAATATCTACATTTAGTAAAGATATACATAGTGAGGGGTCTTTATCATCCTTATGTATCACTACTATATGTGCCTGTAGCGATTGTTTGGGGAATTTTTTGCCATTCAATATTGAGTTAAAAGTTTTCAAAAGATGAGGTAATACTAAGTCTTTGAACTGTTTATAATATTGTAGAGTAAAACCATCAGGACCTGGACATTTACCTGTGGCCATGGATTTTATAGCCTCCTTAGTTTCGTTTTCAGTAATAGGGTTTCTAGAGTGTCAGATTGTTGCGGAGTAAGTTTTGGAATGTTAGATTTTGATAAAAAAGCAGAGATTGCTTCTTTTTGGTCATCAGGAGCTAATGAAGCAGTAAGATTATATATTTACGGTAGTAATCTCTAAAGGTGTTAGCAGTATGCGGAAAGGTTTTCTTAATTAGTCCATTTTCAGATTGTATTTGTGAGAGCGCTATTTGTTTCCATTTTCGTTGGCTCAACCTTGCTAACGGTTTCCCACATTTATTGTTAGAGAGATATCTATGGTATTTTAACCACATGTATGGTTTTAAACTATACTGTCATAAGAGGGTTTTAAGTTCCTCTTTTACTTTGTCAATTTTCGTCCAAAAAATCATTTGTATGATTTTTCTTATGAACATTGGTAGGTTCCCTATGTTTCCTTATAGTTTCATCTATCAGCTTCCATTTTAATTTTTTTTTTATGATAGTGCCAGCTTTTATTAGGAGTCCCCCTAATTACACATTTATTTGCTTCCTAGATTATTGGGTCATCTATTTCTTCAGCAGTGTTATGAATAAAAAAATTAATTTAGTTCATTTTGAATAGACTCAATGACCTTAACATCTTGTAGAAGAGTCTCACTGAGTCTCCAATTAAATGATGTCTCAGGAATTTCTGGGGATGTTAAAGTAATAGAGCTTGCAGCATGGTCCGTCCAAGAAATGTTATCTATATTCGCTGAAGAGATGGAGTGAAGGAGTAATTGAGAAATTAAAATATAGTCAATCCTGCTATACAAAGAGTGCACATTAGAATAATATGTGTAATCTAAATCATTAGGGTGTAATGTTCTCCAAGTATCCCATAATTGTAATTCTGCTAATTTATTTCGTAATTTTTTTTAGGTGAGACAGTTTGAAGGAAGATTTCCATGAGGATGTATCTAAGACAGGATCTAATGCTGTGTTGAAATCGCCACCAATGATCAATCCAATATTTTCCAGCTCTAACTCAAGAGAATCAAGTAGGTGTATCCAGTAAGTTATTTGTTTACTGTTAGGTGCATAAATATTAATTATAATGTATGGTTTGTTGAACAGGAGGCCCTTAAGAACCAGGAATCTACCCTCTGGATCTATTTTACTGTCTAGAAGTTTCCATGGCACAGATGCCCTGATAAGTATTCCATCTCCTCTTTTCTTTTGCTGATGCAAAATATGAAGTGGGGTAATATTTATTATGAAATTTCGGAGATCTGTCACAGTGAAAATGCGTTTCTTGAATTAATACAATGTCTGAACCCATATGTTTAAAGGAGTTCAACGCAATTGATCTTTTCTGTGGTGAGTTAAGGACTTGTTTAGAGAAGTTTAGAGAAGTTACTTAAATCCTAGACATTGTAGAGTTTGTAGAACACATTGAAGAGTGAGAACCAGATGTGTGTTGATGGAGGAGGGGTGGGACGGAATAGAATGAAACGCAGTAAGTATATTTTTATAAACAAGTTGAACTCAGAACTTATGAATGAATCACAGTAAAAAGACATTGACCGAATATTACAATTTGGACGAAGTAGCCGATTGTACATATTTTACTCGCTTTCTTTGAGTTTATTTAAAGCTTGAAGTTTGGCAAGTACCATTGAGGCTATTGGAGGTTAAAAGGGAAAAGGCGTGAGCAACCAATACCTGAGAATCCCTGAACCGAAATATATCCTAAAGTCTATTAGGAATTATCAAAGAAATGTGTAAGAGTGATCGCTTAGTAATAATATATCATAGAAATATTAAACCTTGAAAGTTTAATGTTATTTAATCAAATAAGAGGGAGAGGAGAATAAGGTGTCCTATGTATCCCATAAACACAGTAGTGGAACATACCAGTTATCTATTAAAGATACGTAGATCTAAACCTATATGTGTTTTCGTAATTATTTCATAGGCAAAGAATCTGTTGTTAGTCTTGTTATGCTACTTAACTATAAACGATAAGATATTACTTCCTTGTGTATAATGTATGTCCCTGTGAAAATTGACCAGTTTAACCATTTAGTCTGTAAATATGGGAAAACCATATGTAAAGAAAAAAGGAAAGGAAAATAATATATTTTGGTGTAAACTTGAGTTTATAGTTTATTAAATTAAGTTTTATTAATGAATCATAAATGTGCTCTAATAATAGTATAAGATTAATATTGTTTGGAGCTGGATACGTATGTATTCTAAATGAACTTTGCATAGATTATAGGTGGTTAGAACTAATGTCTTCATCAAACATCAGACAAATCATTTATATCCATGAGAAGGAGTGGAGCTGTATGTGAATATGTAATTTACTTTCATGTTGTACCCATATAGTTTGTTCTTAGGAGGGCAGGTGAAGCAAGGACATTGAATCAAGCTCCTGATTTCCCATTCTGATTGTCCCTGCATACAAGGTTTTAGCATAGGAAACAGTGAGGAAAAGATAGCTTTATACGCGGACGATGTCTTGCTTTTTCTGGGTGATGCAGACAACTCACTTAGAAGACTCCTTACTGTTGTGGACACATTTGGGGATTTTTCAGGTCTGCAAATTAATTGGTCCAAATCTTTCCTTCTACCAATAGATGAGCCGGCTCAGCAGACGAGACTTCTAGATACTCGGATGAAATGTGTACATGTCTATGATTATCTTGGAATAAAGGTGATGGTGGAACCTAGAAAATTTATTGACAATAAATTTGTCCCTCTTACAGGCAGGCTGAAGGATAGAGTCACATCGTGGCAGACGCTGCCTCTTAATGTAATCGGTAGATCTAATCTTTTTAAAATGATTTTCCTACCCAGTTTTCTTTATATATTTCTGAATTCCCCGACTATCATACCTAGGTCTTACTTTAAACAAATTGATAGTATTTTGGTGACTTCCTTATGGGGAGGGGGACGCCCCAGGATCAAGAAGTCGATACTTACTCAACACTCCAGGCAGTGGGGTATAGCTCTTCCACATATGTACCGATACTACCTAGCTGCGCAGGGTCAGTATGCACTAGCCTACTTGGATCGCCTGACGTCCCATCAATCTATTCATATTGATAAATCTTTATTATTGCCATCACATGAGCTGAAACATTTGCTGACTGTAGGTCCGGCAGTGAGCAGGTGTCCCATTCCATTATATACTTTGTTGCATACTACCTGGAATACCCTAAAAACGATTTCCAATTTCAAAGCGGTTGACCCGGATACCCTGCTATGGGGACTGGCTGGCTTAACTCCACTGCGTACTTTAGACTTTGCCCGAATGTGGACAAACTAGGGAATAACAACAATAGGCCTCCTCTATGCTAACAACCTTTTGAAATCTTTTGAACAATTACATTTAGAGTTTAATATTCCTAATACTCTATTTTATTCGTACTTCGCCTCTGACATGCCTTGCACGCGTATTGGCGCGGCCGTAATGTGTTGCTTTCCTCATTTCCCCTACAATTAATGTTGACTGAAAAAAGACCTAAGAAACCTCTGTCCTTTCTTTATACCTGGATGCAGGATGGAATAGAATGAACTGATGAGTCGGTCAGGAACTCTTGGGAGGGTGATGTGGGGAAATTGTTGGATTGGGAGTGGTAGACGGCAAAACTAGGTCCAAGACACGTAGCTATGAATACACGTCACCAACTTATACAACTGAAAATTGTATACAGATCATATTACACCCCCCTTAGGATATTTAAAATGGGCAGACTGGGGTCACCGGATTGTCTGCGATGTGCTGGAGTGGAGGGCTCGTTCATACATCTCATGTGGGATTGCCCCCTGGTGAAGAAATTTTGGGTTGAAGTGATTGGTGTTATTTCGGGGGTACTGGGATGAGGCCTCCCCATGTCTCCAAAATTATGTGTCCTTTCATTGCTCCCTGAAGATATTCATAGGGTAGATGATAAGACACTACTTAGAGAACTTTTGGTCATGGCTCGGAAGGTGGTGGCTATGTGCTGGATGTCTATTTGTGCTCCTGAGAAGCGTACTTGGATTAATTTAATTGCTACTAATATCCCCCGCTACAAACTTGTTCATATACATAGGGGGTCGAAGCCTAAGTTTATACGAACCCGGTGGAAGTGGTTACTGAAGAGAGGAATGTATGATAGCTGCAATTAGTGATGAGGAGATACGATTCCATGTTTTACTATTATCTCTTACTATGTTCACATGCTTTGCTCTATGCGGTGGGTATTGGTTTCCCTGGGGAGGGGAGAGTGCCTTTTTAGGGTGGGTTGGGGGGAGGTTCTGTGTTGGAGAGTTGGTTTTATATAAATATGTAAACTGCAAATGGATTGTATTATGCTGATGCTATGCACCTTAAGATGTTTTATGTATTATCCTTTTCTGTACCATCCTTTTTGCATGCATGCTAATACTGTGAATGTAATGTGTAACTTTTTACAATCCATTTGTCAATAAATACATTTTCAAAAAATTACCTTAGAATACCGTGTGCTTATATTTATCTAACATTAGTACAGACAGCATGTTTCAGCAGGGTCATCTTGTGAATTGCATTAGTTACAAAGCATACAGAACTAATTAGAAGAAATTAGAAATTAATAACAGTAACCTTTGGAGAAACATATACTTCAATATTTTGCTACCTTATAATGTGGTCTCTAAGATACTGATCGTAGAGAGGAACAATCAAAAGTTTTTTGAGAGTTAAAGTATACTTAACTCTCAAGTAGATTGATCAAACAGATTATATTTGCTTGTGCCACTTTAATAAGGAATATTGATATTATTACTATTAGAATCATAGAGTATGGGCCTGATGCTCTGACTATCTATGGGAATCCAAATGTGTTATATCTATCTAATGTCTAGGAACCGTTAAGTCAAAACAATAATTCCTGATTATTTGAACATCTTCTAGGTGTCAATTCTGTTAATTACCTTAGAATACCATGTGCTTATATTTATCTAACATTAGTACAGACAGCATGTTTCAGCAGGGTCATCTTGTGAATTGCATTAGTTACAAAGCATACAGAACTAATTAGAAGAAATTAGAAATTAATAACAGTAACCTTTGGAGAAACATATACTTCAATATTTTGCTACCTTATAATGTGGTCTCTAAGATACTGATCGTAGAGAGGAACAATCAAAAGTTTATTGAGAGTTAAAGTATACTTATCTATTTCTTACTGCCGAAAAAGGTTGAAAGAGCTAAGCGAAGAAAGGAATGCAGAAATCCCAATCTAAACTTATGGGATTACACATAATTGTAACAATATAAAAGACATCTTAACAGTCTATTTAGTCTATGTAAGGAACTCACATTAAAGGGATAGTAACGTTTCATAATAAAAGCAGCTCTAATTATTCATCATAGTATTTGGACCTTGGAGAGTGTTATTTCAATTCTGTCAGAGTTATAGTTCAAGAGTAATTCAGTGACAAAGTATCCCCCTCCCACCCCTTTTACTGATGTAACACTGCTCAGCCAGCGCAGAAGGGAGGTGCCCAGGTAGACTGCAGAGAGGGACAATCTTCAATCAAGATAAGGGAAAAAGCTGAAAAGCTTGACAAGGGGGGCAGGGCTTTCATTGTTCTCATAGGAAGAAGATTGTCCCCTTCTGTTACCTGTCTGGCTATGGGCTGAATTCCACATCTGAGAAGAGATTGCTTACACTAGGTAAAAGGGGCAGGAGGAGGAAACTTTGCTTGTGAATATCTCTCAAACCATAAAGGTTTGAGAGATAAGACTTATATCGTTCTTCATGTTTTTTTAATGCCTACAAAATAAAGATTAAACAAAGTATTACTATCCCTTTAAGCCTCTTGTCCTTCCTTAGAAGGTCCAGGATAATGCAGCGCAATATCCAAAATCTTTCTCCAGTACCAAAGAAGTTCGAGAGAAAGGGAGCTAACCACTTAATCTTACTATTCTTTCTTAATGCATTTCTTATTTAACGCACAATGTAACTAATATAAAAATTAGAGTATTGATTACCAAGACCAGCTGTTATGTCCTGCATGAACATTGTAAGCAGCAGAATATTTCGGTGGGAAGAGATGTTGTGTGAAAAAGATCATCATCAACAATCAATGTTTCATTCTTTAGATGTAGAAGGGGTAGGTTGGGTTCCATTGTCCATTTTTTTTAGCTTTTTCTTGTTTGTAGGTGATCCCGGTGACCATTCTAATCTTCTCTGAGATTTTTGTGCAGGTGTCGATATTACATTATGATCAGAAGGAGGTAAAGAAATCCCTAGTTTAGTACAGAATACTAAAGTCTCCTCTATCTTCCTCATTGAAGCAGTGATGCCATTGTGTGTAGAAATTAGTGTGAACGGGAAACCCCATTTATACTTTATGTTGAGATTTCTGAGGTGATCTGTCAGGGGTTTAACTTGCCTTCTGAGATAAAGAGTATGAGGTGAAAGATCGCTGTAAATTTGAATGTTTGCTCCAGCACAAGGAGGTAGATTACCTTCTCTGCTTCTTTTAAAGGAATAGTAATACTTCATTTTATCTTTATTTTATTTTGTAGGCATTAAAAAAACATGAAGAACGATATAAGTCTTATCTCTCAAACCTTTATGGTTTAAGAGATATTCACAAGCAAAATATCCACCCTCCTGGTCAGCCAGATCAGAAGAGAGGTGCCCAGGTAGACTACAGAGAGGGACAATCTTCAATTAAGATAAGGGAAAAAGCTGAAAAACTTGTCAAGGGGGGAACGGCTTTCATTGTTCTCATAGGAAGAAGATCGTCCCCTTCTGTTATCTGTCTGGTCTTACAACCAGATTCACATCTGAGAAGAGATGGCTTACACTAGGAAAAAGGGGTGGGAGGGGGAAACTTTGCTTGTGAATATCTCTTAAACCATAAAGGTTTGAGAGATAAGACTTATATCATTCTTCATGTTTTTTTAATGCCTACAAAATAAAATAAAGTTAAAACGAAGTATTACTATCCCTTTAATTGTTCTCTCCTTAATTTCATAGTTAGTGATGCACATCACAATATCTCGTGGTTTTCCATCTTCTCTTATTTTCAATGATCTGTGTATTCTGTCAAACTGTATTTGAGAGATGCAGTTGTCTCCCAAAAGAGTACAGAAATATTGGTTCATCACTTCTTTTAATTGTGTAGAAGAGATTGTCTCCGGAACGTTTTTAACTCTCAAATTACGTCTCCTAGCTCTGTTATCCAGGTCGTCGACTCGCAGTATGAGGTGATTTATCATCTCCGCTTGCTCTGCAATCTTCTGTTCCAGGTAAGTAGTATATTCTGTATTATTATTGAATTCTTCTTCTAAATGGTTAACTTTCTGAGATAGTTGTATTAATGACACTTGAATGGTATTTATTTCTGCTGCAAACGAGGATTTTATATCATTTGCGATTAGTCTCATGTCTTCTTTTGTAGGCAAACCAGACATGATTTCGGCCTTAGAGGACTGTGGATATAGTTCTTCACCTGTGTCAGGTCTCTGAGAACCAGAAATAGTATATGATGACTTCTTGGTAGAATTAGAGATGTCTGGTGCTGTTAGGCAGTCATTGTCTGAATCTCTGTGGACTGTGAAATAAGAGCCGATCAGATTTTTTCCAATCGTGTCCTTTGCTTTTTTCCCCTCTTTTTTTTCATCAGGATCTGTCCCACTATTAGTCACATCAGTCAATGTATTAGTGGAAAGAGATATTATTAGAAAATTCCCATTTATAATAGATATATTAACTTCAGTGATCAGGAGCTCACAAGTTAAGCGACCAGCTCCATTGCCATTCAGGCCATGCACCCCCTTGGGTTCTTTTTTAAATGCAACAATATTTTCGCTTTATGGATAACATTTCTATTTAGAACGGAAAATAGTTTTTTTGTGAACATTGGGACAAGACTTTTTTGTTTGGGGGATTGCAGTTTTCCAATTTTGTATGTATGTGTTACTTTAACTCTTTGAGAACCAGAGAGGAATGCATTACATACCCCTCTAGGAGACAAAGATTAAACAAAGTACATATTTCCAAGTTATGTTTTTTCCAGGATGCAATGTTTTTAATGTTTTGGTCTCTTTACGGGAAACTATTTGAAACAAGGAATATGAGAAGATGGAAGAGATAAAGAGAGAAGAGAAGAAGACAGAAGATGAAGAGAAAGAGTGAGAAAGAAGAAGGAAGATAGAAGATAATAGAAGATGACTGACAGTGTATGACAGGTTTGTGTCACACAGCTGTGGGTGTTAGGCCAGTGTTAGTGGGTAGTGTTGTTGTAGGTTTAGTATAGTGTTTAGTGTTGGTTTATTGTTTGGGAGGGTGACTCACGCTAGATGCTTGACAGTCTGTCAGGCACCGAGCTTTAGCCCTTTTCCTTTGACATTACCATTACTCATGCTATTTAGATTGTTTTTTAGGAACTTAAAACACACTCAGGACATTTGGCCACAAGTCAGTTTCTGTGACCCAACGTTCATTGTATTTTCAGTTGGCAGGGCAATTGAATATGGAGTATATTTTTTTGTATGGTCGGTAGCCAGTTTTGCCCTGCCCCCTGTTTTAACGTGATTAATTGAATCAAGTCCTAAGTATATATAGATATTGAATTGATCCCTTTAATAATTAAAGACCTTCAAATAATTGTTTTTAAACATCTTCTATCCATATTATACAAAAAGCCAGTGTATTTAGGTGATTTCACCATCACAAGTGTAAAATTCCCATTGTCACTAAATAATACTATTATAAAGAATTATATACATATTTTATTGAATTCATTTGTAAGAGTTAAGAAAAGATTCATGTAAGACTTTTACATTTTTAACACAAACATATGTTTAATTGCAGTTGTCCACAAGATCCAGATTAGGTTTAGTCAACCTTTGGCTATCTGGCTGTTGAGTCGACGTGTTCTCTAAAAGCTGGGTGTCAGTTATTACCTAAACCTGGTCTATATCTACAGATTTCTGCATCAATTAAAACTCAACCAGGATCCATGGCTACATGTGTAAATTCTTTACTAAATTGCTTAAATGGAAATCATACCTGCGGGAATAAGTTGATCTTAACCCTTTGAGTGCCAGAGAGGAATGTGTTCATCCTTCATGCTGCAATCGGCTATAGCTATATGCTTTGGAACACTGGCACCCTGATATTGTCTCTAGCTGGAGTCTGACATTTCTCAGTCTGAAAATGCTCTCAGTGGTTGTACAGAATCGGTTTGTAGTTTTTTATACAGTATATTGTCTAATTTAAGGAGGAGGGGCCTAAATGGAGACTTAAATTAGGGATCAAAAAATGCAGGGAACTGCAGTTACTATGCAAAAGATATATAGAGCATAGGTTCTCAACCTGTGCCCTCAGTGGCCACTAACAGGCCAGGACTTAGGAATTTCCCTGCTAGAACACAAGTGTGATGATCAGAGGCTCAGTCATATTGATTAACTCACCTGTGCACTTAAAAGGAAATTCTCAAATCCTGGCCTGTTAATAGCCACTGAGAGCACAGGTTGAGAACCATTGATATAGAGAGATGTTATATAAAAGATACCTACCTCAGTAAGCCTTTCTGTTGAACAAATGAAGAGCCACTTATTCCTTTAAGGACAGTCTACCTTTAACCCCTGGGATGCCAGTGCATTCCTTTGCAATGTGCTGGAGATATCTGTAGCATCCATGGAGGTTAACAGAAAGTGAGATGATGAGACAGTTAGGGAAAGCTCAGCACATTATCTCCTCTTATCTGTTTGCCTAAAAATCATTCAACTTCAAACATGCATCATGCATAATGGAATGAACAATTGCACAAGCATTAGAGGTTTTACTGGTCTGAATACCCCCTCTATAGCACACAAAGGAAAAAGGAAGAATTGTATATCAACTTCCTTTATGATTTTGATATTAAACAAGATGTAGTGGGCGTTGTAGTCTGCAACAACTGGAAAGGTTGGCTGTCTCTGGCCTGGTTTAATTTATTAACACTTTTGAGTACTGGAAGATGAGCAGTGCCTGGGTCTCCCCTTTGGCACTCAAAGGGAGTAACAATATAATTATACACGTGTTATATATGTTAATCCTTTGAGTGGCAGAGATGAATGCAACACATTGGAAAGCAATGCATTGCATACTCCTTAAAAGATTAAAGGAATACTAACACACCTAATAATGAACTGACCCACACTTACCATTAGACCCAAAATCCTAATAGACCTTGAGAATTTTGCCCTCAGTCCTGTCCTGTCCATGGAATGGGAATAACAGTTCCTTAGTTTTGTGTTTAATACTGAAGCAGGCAGAGTACATGAGCCCACTTAACCTTTTAACCCCTTAAGGACCACGTAATGTGCTATGACCATACCATGGTTTTTACCTTAAGGACTGTGACGGTCATAGCAAGTCACATACTTTTTTCTTACATTGCTCCTGGGAGAATGCTGTAAGTAGCTCTCTCTTTCAGAACCCAACTCAGAGCACCGGTACACATAACAGATCACATGAACCAGTGTGTCAGCAAAGATCAAAGCAGTCCTTAAGGGAAGGGAAGTTTAAAGGGATAGTATTGCTTGAAAATAATTTTATTTTATATTGTAGCCCTTAAAAAAACATTAAAAATAATATAAGTCTTGTCTCCCAAACCTTTATGGTTTGGGAGATATTAGCAAGTAAAGTTTCCCCTGAGTGACGTCACTGCTCTAGCAGTCAGATTTGAAATCCAGTCCAAAGACCAGCCACAGCTCTTCAGAAGTGCTGAGATCATGATCTTTAAAAATAATTTCTTCATTGGAATGGTCTACAAAGTGTGCTTGCGAGCCAGGCACACTTTGTACACAGTTCAAATGAAGTAGTTATTTTTAAAGATCGTGATCTCGGCACTGCTAAAGAGCTGCCCGCTGATCTGTGGACCAGATTCCAAATATGTCCACTAGATGGCAGACTTGGCTAAAACAGCCAGGAAAAGGGAACTTTACTTTACTTGCTAATATCTCCCAAACCATAAAGGTTTGGATATAAGACTTATATAACTTTTAATGTTTTTTTTAAGTGCTACAATATAAAATAAAATTCTTTTCAAGCAATACTATCCCTTTAAGGGATTAAGAAACAAAATTTTGTGCAATGCTTTGCAAAGCAATGTGTTGTTCACCCTCTGCACTTAACAGTAGATGCCTTTTAAAAAAGGGCCTGGATACTTATTGAAAAGATCAGAACATAGAGGGCTATGTACGTTAGTATTGGGATTCATATTTAATGTGCTTGTTGATCCAATGAGAAATCTGATTGTCATTTGGAATCAAGAAGGAATTTTTCCCCCCATTCAAAGCAAAATGTGAAATTGCTGTATTGAGGGTTTTTTGCCTTCTTTTGGATCAGTGATGGTAAACATGAATAGGAAAAGGGGTGAACTTGATGGAATCAGGTCTTTTTTCAACCTAAATTACTATGTAACTATGTAACTTAAAGGTTAAAGGTTAAAGATTACCATGGGGTTTGATCAGAGTGCGAGGTCCTGTGGTCTTGCTAGCATCTGATATGAAATAGCTGATGAACATGTTATACTTTGAAATAATGGGCAAAGGCCATTAGGATTTTTTGTCAAAATAAGATAAGTGGAGGGGCTTATCCTTAGGAGGTGATAGCTTGCATTTAATGGTATATCAAGAATTTTTTTACAGAAATATCCTATATAATAATTCGCTAATTCGTGTGTAACGCCACGACATGCGCAGTAGAGACTGCCCGCGCCACGGCTGATACAGAGCTGGGCACTCCGAAGGAGCGTCCAGCTCTGTATCAGCCGCGGCACGGGCAGTCTCCACTGCGCATGACTGCCCCGCGACCGGGTAGCAGTGGCACTGTGGCCCATGTAACGGGCCGTTCAACTAGTATAGTATATAAAATTAGTTTCATAATATTTTAGCTGCATTACTTCCCAGTTCTTTTCATGAGTTTTCCTTATCATTAGCTACAGTTTCCCCAATCGCAGTTACATTATCATTTAGTTGGACTCATTATTTATCTTCAAATATACTTCAAAGAAAGGAGCACTAAAGATCACCTAAAAAATTCAGTTGCATAGTTTTTGATCTATACCTCTTTTTTTTAATATAGAAGATGTTAAGAGTTATAACCAATACCACAGGCAAGTATATTCAGAATCCATTCATTATCTTGATATTTACACACTTTGAACCTACCAACTAAAGGCTTTATGCCAGCCTCAATCATCACACTAAAGGCAGATTTGTGCCTCATTAATATGTTAAATTCCTCCCTTACAGTAAAAGGTGAGATGGAAACTCTTTGTAAATTTTTAGTCCACTTTACCGGTTACTTTTTAATGGAATAAAACTTTTAATTCTAACTCTTTGAATGCCAGAGGATTGTTCAATGCATTGGTTCGTTAAAGTAAATGTGAACAATCACTTGCAAAAATGATATGTTTGAGTATATTGTGTATCTGAGACCAGAGGGCTATACGACTTCATACCTGTGTAGACCCAGAGAGAGACTGATGAACTAAAGAGAACTGAAGCAATTTTGGCCAAACCAACTTGCAAGGCATTGGGGACGTCTCTAACATCCAAGGAATTAAAACCCCCATTTTAACCTATGAGAATTTTATTAATTATAATTTGTCCCTTTTATTTTAATTGCTTTGCTCCAGAATCATTCCAGTCCTTCATATAACATCAGCCTCAGAGTGGCATTTATTTAAGGCAAATATTATGTGACAGTTGTCCTATCTGTAGGTCTCCTCCTCAAACAGGGACGGATTTACCAATAGGAAGACTAGACACTTGCCTTGGGTGCCAGATTTTTAGAGGCTCCTGGCAGTGGCGTATCATGCCCACTGGCCCACCCATTGATCCTCCCACTCACCTACCCACTGCCCATCCAACTTGCTGCAATGCCGCTTCACAAAGTCACAATCCCGTAATGTATAATGTCTCGATTAAAATGATCCACCTTGTCCCATGCATTATATCTCGGACCAGACAAGTCTTTCTCAAATCCATCATCCTCTGAACTTCTGGGTGTGAAGTAAGTGAGTCACATCATATGAGCAAGAGGGAAGTGAACTGGAGAGCCATTAACAGATACAGAGTTACAATACTGTAGCCCATGAAGCCACCAAAAGCAGTGGTGAAATGCATAGGCCAACTGAGGAGTTACATATGATACCACAACACTCTTCTTTTCTCACTACATCTGAAAAAGTTCCTGGTCTTTTTTGTTCTCAAAATGTTAAGTTTTCCAATGAATTAATAAAAGTTGATTTTTTACAGGCTACATAACTAGTAAAGGTCACTTTTGGTTTCTGGATGTGTGCTGTATGTAACCGATCCTTATCTATAACATTTGTATCCACCTCTGTAAAATTACCACATTACTGTGAAGAATAAATCTAAAAATGGGTTTTGGACACAAAAGAGGGTATAGTTAGGTATGGTGCAAGGTGGGGCTAAGGACACCAAAGGTTCTGTAGTTCTAGGCTTGTCCTCAAGGAACAGACCTTGGTAATGAAACTGGGGATGCACTGTAAGCACTGACAGATAAATGAGACAGCACAGTGAAGGGGGGTCTTAAAAGTGAGCAACAGTGCTCAAAATTTCCCATCCCTCAGTTCAGAGTCAAAAGTTATAAACTGAATTTAACTTTGACTACCAGGGATGGACTTTCTAGCCAGACCCTTGCAATCTGTGGGGCTAGGTATGCAACTCAGCTAAGTTTAAATGTATGGACTACTCACAGGTTGCATCTAACCCCCTTCCATGACAGTTAGGGGGGTTGTCATTTTCTGCACCTAAAGATGTCTGACAGGAGCCATTTTGGACTGCACAACACAGAACTGACTATAGGAGCATGAGTAATAAAACATGATAATTGGCCTTTATTTATAAAATCTTATTAATGCAACAATAATGATAGAAAATAAATAAGCATAATAAAACAGCACACTGAATGATACATGGATACACATAGTGTAGGGGTAAAACTACAGAGTGCAGTTTTTCTAAAGTACAGCATCCAAGGGAGCCTCATCTGCCACAGGGTCCAATAGGTTCTAATTATGCATCTGTGAAGATATTTTTCTGTTATGGGGCTCAAAAATGTTTGTACCATTACCCTGAGGTAGTTAATTATGCATACAGAGTAATTAGCAACTCAGAATAGATCTCTATCTATATAAAAGAAAATTTGCAGATAAAGGGTTAAATTCCTTGGTGTGCACAGTTGCTAGAGAAGATTCCATGATTTGGTTTGCTGATTCACTGGATAATGGAAAACTACAGTTTAAGATGAATCAATTCACAGTAGTTCTATGGGAGAGAGACCTCTCCACCTGTACATCACAGCTCACCCAAATAAGTAGTTTAACCCACTTAAGCAGTTATTATTATTATTATTATTATTATTATTATTCTTTATTTATATAGCGCCAACTAATTCTGCAGCGCTGTACAATTGGGGAATAGACATACAGAGGTATTAAATAGTACAATCAGATGTGTAGAACAGGAGGATCAGAGGGCCCTGCTCGTGAGAGCTTACAGTCTAGAGGAAGGTAGGTTTGATACAGAAGGAGTAAGTGCTATTGTGTTTAAGTGCCTCCTGCCACATGAACTGCCAGTCAGTGGGTGGGAGTGAGAAGTGCCATTGAGTGCAGTAGTCCGTGCAAGGGGTGAATCTTGGTGATGATGTTTATGGAGGCAGTTGATAGGCCTCCCTGAAGAGGTGAGTCTTTAGGGAGCGTCTGAAGATTTGAAGGCTGGGGGAGAGTCTAATGGGGCGGGGGAGGGAATTCCACAGCTCAGGTGCAGCACGGGAGAAGTCCTGAAGGCGGGAGTGGGAGGATGTGATAAGAGCTGTGGAGAGCAGAAGGTCATGTGCAGAGCGAAGGTGGCGGGCGGGAGTATATTTGGAAATGAGAGATGAAATATAGGGGGGTACAGTGTTAGTGAGGGCTCTATAAGTTAGCACCAGAGTTTTGAATTTTACTCTGTATGCTAACGGGAGCCAGTGTAGGGACTGACAGAGGGGTGTGGTGTTAGAGAAGCGATGAGTGAGGTAGATTAGTCTTGCAGCAGAGTTCATTATGGACTGTAGCAGGGTTAGTCGGGTGAGAGGCAGGCCAATTAGTAAAGAGTTCATTATGGACTGTAGCGGGGTTAGTCAGGTGAGAGGCAGGCCAATTAGTAAAGAGTTACAGTAGTCAAGACGGGACATGATGAGTGTTTGGATTAGAATTTTGGTAGTGTCTTCTGTGAGAAAGGGTCGGATTCTAGAGATGTTGCGGAGGTGGAGGCGGCATGAGTTGGAGATTGACTGGATGTGAGGAATGAAGGATAGGGCAGAGTCAAATGTGACCCCCAGGCAGCGTGCTGTAGGGGTTGGTGTGATGGAAGTGTTGTTAACGGTGAGGGTAATGTTTGGGATAAGGCTGGTTGTAGATGGAGGGAAGAGAATTAGTTCAGTTTTGTAAAGGTTAAGTTTGAGTTGATGGGAGGACATCCAGGAAGACACAGCAGACAGACAGTCAGACATTCGGGACAGGAGGGAAGGAGAGAGGTCTGGGGAGGAAAGATATATTTGGGTGTCATCAGCATAGAGATGATGGTGAAACCCAAAGGAGTTCATTAGTTTTCCAAGGGAAGCAGTGTAGATTGAGAAGAGCAAGGGTCCCAGTACTGATCCTTGGGGCACACCAACAGACAGTGGGAGGGGTGGGGAAGTGGAGCCGGAGTAGGAAACACTGAGGGAGCGGTTGCAGAGATAAGATGAAAACCAGGAGAGTGCAGTGTCGCAGAGACCTAGGGAGTGGAGGGCTTGGAGGAGGAGTGGGTGATCGACTGTGTCAAATGCGGCTGACAGGTCCAAAAGAATGAGCAGGGAGTAGTGGCCTTTAGACTTGGCTGAGAGCAAGTCATTGGCCACTTTAGTGAGGGCAGTCTCAGTGGAGTGATGAGGGCGGAATCCGGATTGCAAGGGATCTAGCAGGGAATGGGAGCAGAGGATTTTAGTGAGCCGGTTATATGCAAGGTGCTCGAGAAGCTTGGAGGCAAACGGGAGTAGGGAAATTGGCCGGTAATTTGACAATGAGTTTGGGTCCAGGAAGGGTTTTTTTAGGATGGGAGTGATTAGTGCATGTTTGAAAGAGGATGGGAAGGTGCCGGTTGACAAAGAGAGGTTGAATAAGTGAGTAAGGATTGGAGTTAGTAGAGGGGAGAGTTCTTGGGTGAGCTGAGATGGGATTGGGTCGAGAGGGCATGTGGTTAGGTTTGAGCGAGTGAGGAGAAGGGAGACTTCATCCTCAGTGACAGGTGGGAAGGAGCTTAGTGTCTATGTGGGAGAGGCGACAGGGCTGGGCTGGCTGGGTGGGGGTGGTAGTGATGAAATGTCATGTCTGATAGATTCAATCTTGTTCTTGAAGTGGTTGGCGAGATCTTGTCCAACCTTTAGTGAGGGTAGTGACCCAAACTCATTTTGAGGGTCTGTGAACTAGCATTTCTAGTGGACATTGCTTTTCATTCAGGCTTATTGGCTAAAATGACATACAGACTGAAAAATAAAACACCTGTTTCACAAATTAAGTTTTGGCCTTACAAAACAACTGGTATTTATATGAATACAAAGCTTTAAGAATCTTTTCACTCACACCTAATTGTTACATCCAGGAGGTAGAATTTAAAAATCAGTTGAAGAAACAAGCCTATTAATCTTTTCATAAATTATTTTATTAGTGCAAAGATTTTTCAGTTTAGTCTACATAGCATATATGAATCAAAGACAACCTCAACTCATGTAAGATGTTTTATGAAAAGTAAATGCGGGTTATGGTCTAAGGAGTGATAAAGAGGTGGTAACATGGGGATAATGTCTCCAGTGTTCTCACTTCTCTAGTTCCTATGCTATTCTATAGAGCCTATGCACTAAGATCTGAAAAGTCAGAGAAATCTTAGTCCATAGGCTCCAGGAACTGGAGAAGTGATATCAATGGAGAAGTTATCTCCGCTTTATCACTTTTTTATTGTGCTTTAGTGAATAACCCCCCTTGTGTCATTGAGATGTTCCCTAAGGTTGACATTTCTTTTCTATAAAGACTTTTACAAAAATGTGGATGTTGAGTTTAAAATATATATTTATGAAAATTGTTATACACAAAATGTGTATGTTTTTGTTATTCTGGTTATGAAATCTAAAAATAACTATATTTCTATGTATCTGTACCTTTCATAATTCCTTGACAAATGGCATATCAATTTTAGGTATAAACCAAAAATGCCAGTCTGAGTGTTAGGGGTGCCAAAACACAAGCCCAAACAGAGTAATCACTGACTGTATCAAATACTTTAAAGATTGGAGTGCTGATCCTTTAAAGGGATAGTAATACTTAAAATGTAAAAAAAAAAATATGTTGTAGGGTTCATCCCCCTGAGTAAAACAAGAGTACACCCACTGCTGAAAGGTGTTTTATTGAAAAGTTATTCATTTTCAAAGTTGAATTTTTTCGGTGCAATATCACAGTGGCCTGAAATTGTACAGTGGCGCTGTTGCCACACCATCCTATGGAGATTTATGGTCCCGGGACCAGAGCTGTCCATAGGATCGTGTAGCAACAGCGCCACTGTACAATTTCAGGCCACTGTGATATTGCACCTAAAAAATTTCAAATTTGAAAATTAATAACTTTTGAATGAAACACCTTTCAGCAGTGGGAGTACTCTTGTTTTACTCAGGGGGATAAACCCTACAACATATTTTTTTTACATTTTAAGTATTACTATCCCTTTAAGGGGAAACACAATTGTCTTTGTTTTTTTTAATAAATAACTAAAAACAGAACATCTGTACAACTCTCCCACATGTATATGTTTTTTGCAAGTAGACTGGACCTTTTTTGTGCCAATACCTTTGAATTAATTTGAAGATTTGTCTTACTTTATATCCAGTTTATGAATTGGTATACATGAATGAAAAACACGTTTTCATTAAAAATGTAATTTCAATGGGTATTTCTACACTGTGCTGCTACTTACAACTTTATAAATATATAAATATTGCATTTTCACGTAGTGACTAATGTTATCTTGGAATTTCAACCTGCATTCTATTCCTACATATGTTCAGACTGACTCTCAGATTACGACATCCTGAATATGGTAAAATGAATAGGGTATAAGATGAAACAGACACATCTGAAAAAAAGCAAATTTAAAATGTATATACTTCTAAATATCTACTCTTCTCAGAAGTGTGTGTATAAACATATATACTACCGGTCAAACTTTTTAGAACACCCCCATTTTTCCAGTTTTTATTGGTATTTACGCAGTTTAATGTCTCAATGCATAGAACAAATAAATAATTGGACATTAAAAGGAAATCATGGAATCATTTTCCTTAATAAAATGTAATCTAAATTTTTAACTCATCAAATAGCCACCTTTTGCAGATATAACAGCCGAACACACTCGTGACATTCTTTCCACAATGGAAATCAAATATTGTTCTGAAAGTTCTTCCCAACACTGTTGCATAAGTTCCCATACATGTGTAGCACTTGTAGGTTGCTTTGCTTTCACCCTTCACCATTCAACAACAACTGGAAAAACAGGGGTATTCTAAAACTTTTGACCGGTTGTGTGTGTGTATATATATATATATATATATATATATATATATATACACATATATATACACAGTCCATTGGTGGAAAGCACTCACTCTCAACAAAATTATGGCCCAGGTGCACAATCCCATTTATAGATACACATTACAAGAAAAGAGGGCAGCACCCGTGGGACTTATTAAACAGGCTATATTATTTATTAAAGCAAAAACAACCGTCGGTTAATTTTAAGTCCTTTGCTACTAGCCAGATCTGAAAAGTTACTCGCCACTGCAAGACAAAACATACCCACCAGGGCTGAATTTCTACTCGCCATTGTTAAATTTTCACTCGCCATTGGCTAGGGGCAATTGGAAATTTTGAGGCCTGGTTGAATCATATGGCATATGCTGTCTTGATAAAGACCCAGTTGTAGGTCGAAACATTGACATGAAGTCTGGATGTCCACCCCCTACATACCCCAAAAATAAAAAACACAAGACACGTTGATAGTGGTGGTAAGGCCGCAGCAAATTTATTTTAAACCAATTGTTAATTTAAAACCAATACATTTAATATATGTAGATAACCTTCTCTTACCAGCCATAACCAGCCTGATAAGTCACCATAAACCTTAAAAACCTGCTCCGCCTTACCAGCCAGGAGTTTAAACAAAAATTTAAAGCAACAAACCATTAAACCCTCCTTTCTGCAACAATATCTAACAGCCACTATTATAATATTCTTCTTCTTTCTTTATTTATTCATATTTGTTTATTTATTTTCATATTTTTTTTTAAAGCACAAACACATATGATACCAAATATCACCTTCTCCCCCCTTTTTTTTTTATAATTTGAAAGGGATGGTGGGAGCGACAACTGCATCCACGGAGCTATTTCAGACTGAAGTGAGACTCTGAGGAGAATTTGTTCTATTTATAGATTATCTTCTCGCCCTGCAGCACATCAGCACGAGGCAACAAAAGCCAATTACTTCAGGCGGGAAGACAAATTGTCTGGAAGCTTCTTCAGATTTAAAACTTTATTAAGAAAACACTTAACAGCACAAACTGTTTTATCTGCACAACTATATTATATTATTAATAAACATATACTATATCTATTAACCCCTTCGCATCCTGTGACGTACCCAGACTGTCACGCTGGTCCAGCACTTAAGGACCAGTGACGGTCCTGGTACGTCACGTACTTTTACTCACCGCGATCCTGAAGGAGCGATCTCTTTCAGTCCTTCGTTCGACGTGCTGCCCCACGTGATCAGTCACGTGGGACGTCACGTTGAACTCACCTATCTGGTCCTTAAAGGACCACACACCCCGGGACCGCTGGTCCTTAAAGGGTTAAACAACTATAGACGTTAGGGGAGAAGGGGGGGGGACCCCAGCATCATGAGGTCCCTACCCTTAAATGTCCGGTCCATAATCATATCTTTCTCTACATAAAAGTTTGTTTTATCAAAAGACTGGTGAGTGCCTGCTGTGGATATCATATGCCATATGATACAACTATGACTTATATTCACACTGTGACCAGACGCAATAATTTAGAACTATAAGATTTGAAGTATTGATCACTGTTTTGTACATTGTGTGACATTTGGTAATAGTGTGTTTGGGGTTATACTGTAAGTCCTGCAAAGGGGATGGCAGTGGGGAACCAGAGTGCAGAGTGGGCTGTTAAGTCCAGCACTCTGGCTTCTTTAAAGAATACTCCATGTGCTAAGGAATGTTTGGAATGTGAATTGACTCCTGCTGTGCTTCACTGACCAGTCAGGGGAGATTATTATGGACCAGTTAAAATGTCCCTTTTTCAAGCACTAATTTGTATTCTTATCTTGATAAGTGTCTGGAAGTGTATATAAGCAGTGTGTTTTATCAATAAAGGCTGGTCTGTTCTACCCTCCTTAATACAAGTCTCAGCTGTATTTCTGGAGGGGACTTGGGCTGGGGATTCTCTCCCTAGCCACTGCAAGAGCGAATTCACTTGCCTCGTCGGTCTACTGGCATAGGGCCTCTGGAAACCCCACCTAGGGTTCTGCAGCTAAATTCAGTAGGTCCACCAGCCTGCCAGGGGGCAGCATCCAGTTGTTCCTGCCTGACTATCCAGGACCTCCAGACACCAGGAAGTAGCAGGGCTCCAGCCAGCCGTGGAATAGGGGCAGCAGTGGTGGCGGTTCAGGAACCGATGACCCCAAAAGGGTACGGTAAATCCTGTTGCCGTCACACATACACTTCAGCAGTAGCACCTGGGCAATACTAACTTGTTTATGGAGTGCCCATCAAAGAGTCTCTGTCTCTCCTTTCACAAGTTTGGGGTCACTTAGAAATCTCCTTGTTTTTGAAAGAAAAGAAAATCTTGCCCATTAAAATAACATCAAATGTTTCAGAAATAGGGTGTAGACACTGATAATGTTGAAAATGGCTGTTGTAGCTGGAAGTGGCTGATTTTTAATGGAATATCTACATTTGCTGCAAATGGAGGATTGTTCTATGAAAGCAAGTTTTTAAGGACACAATTATTATTTAAATTACAAATAATTATTTCTAATCTTGTCAACGTCTTGACTTTATTTCCTATGCATTTTCCAACTTATTTGATATATGTTTTCATGCAAAACAAGGTAATTTCTGAAGTGACCCCAAACTTTTGAATGGTAGTATACATATATAGAATTTAAAGGGATAGTAATACTAAAGTATTACCAATCCCTATAGTTAAGTCCCCCAGTGTCATCTCTCAAACCTTTATGGCTTGAGAGATGATCGCTCCTAATGTTGCCCTCACCCTCCCCCTTCCCCGTAGTCAGCATTCTAGCTGACTGCAGGGAAGCCACGACTTTCAGGTGGCTCTCCAGCACAGCAGCGATCACGTTAATAAAAAAGAAAACTTTCACTGAAATGGTCTTCTACGTGTGCTTAGTTTGCAAGTACACGTAGAAGACCATTTTAGTGAAATTTTTTTTTTTAATTAACATGATCACGGCTCTGCTGCAGAGCCGCCTGATGACCTAAGACTGGATTTCCCTTCAGGGGGGAGGGAGAGGGCAACTTTAGGAGCGATCATCTCTCAAACCATAAAGGTTTGAGAGATGATACTGGGGGCAATACATGTATTTTTAATAGGACTTTAATATAGGGATTAGTAATACTTAAGTATTACTATCTCTTTAATAAAGCTCTTTATAATCTGTTGCTAAATATTATGTCTAAATACATTGCAGTGTTATGTATGAGTTTTCTTGATTCAGTACATCATCTGAAATAAACTGAAGCATATACATTATCCTGGTGCTCTGCATATAGCTCTGGAGCTCAAATGGTTATCAGAAAACATATTCTGTTACAAAGAAACAAATTATTTTTCTGGCAATATGATGTTCATACTTTTCCCCTTAGAGATAACTTCTTTTATATATAAGTTAGTGAATGTGTGGGAAGATGCAGCGCTAGAGGCAGCCATTTTGTCTTTGATGTCATCATTTCTTGTCTTTGCAAGGGAATGCAGATTTGAAGACACAGCAAAATTTACTTCCAGCTATATGATTTAAGTCATAAGTTAACTAGAGTGTATTTCTGTTTGGAAAAATGCATGTTTTCAGAGGATACATAATTCCTGAAGGAAAATTGTCTTTACATAATTTGATGGTATATTTTCCAAATGCATTACAAAGCATTGAATTGGAGACTTCTCTAACATTGTAGGGCTTAAGAGACCACATATTATTTATCTAAATGTATAAAACATTTTCCTTGATAGAGACTTCATAGAACAACAGAGTTCTCACTAGTATTCATGAAGTGAAAATCTCCATTTGGATCAAAGGAAATTGTTATACATTTTTTACTCTATGATGCAGTTAGTTTGCCCCAAAATTGCTCATCTGTAGTTTCCTAAATAGTGTCCTAAATGCATCTCCCCAGTGTTTCCTCTTGAATAATACTGCAAAAAAAATGAGAGTGATTCTTATATCTTCTGTAAGAGCTGAATTTAGAAAATTGTTTCAGTCATATGTTGAACCACAAACCTTGTTACACTCGGATAAAGACTGATTTGTGAAAAGCAAAGCTGTCAACAAACCAGATCTGATACTCTGTTAACCTGCTGGGTAGTAAATATATCTGATAAGAAAAAAACTGTTTTTTTTTTACCTACAAACGAATAGCAATTTATTAACCCTGTCAGTGCCAGTGGGGTATCCAAAACACTCTCTGGCACTAAAAGGTTTAAAGGTCAATTTTTTTTTCTCATGTCGATTCTCTGCCAATTATTTGCTTAACCTTTTGAGTGTCAAGGGTTAAATTCCTAAGGTTCTAAAGTAATCAATAAAAAAAACAAAAAAAAACTGTATGCAATGTACATATTAGAAAATTGTTTAGGGCAGGTGTAGGTTATTGGTTGATTCCCAGCAGTTGAGGAACCAACTCATAATCCCCAACCAGCACTTAGCTGGTTAGGGATGACAGGAGTTTCGGTACCCAACAGCTGGATATCTAACAATTAGCTACCCCTGATTTAGGGCATTCAGATGTTGTAGGGAATGTACAAACCACAGGTGCTGCTTCTTTGGTGTTAGCCCCCTGCTTATGCACCTGCACCTCTGCATATTTAACCCCATCGCAACAATGGACATCCCGCAGAATCTGTCACTTGGTGACAGAGGACGCACATGTACGTCCAGGAAGTCGTTGAATGTAATGGGGGAAAAAAGTTTAACGGGCCTTAAGTGCCGGCCGCGTTCGCGCGTGGCCAGTCACTAAGGGGTTAAAGGATTAAAGGATCAGTATACATATATCTATCTATATCTATCTATATATCTATCTATATATATATATATATATATATATATATTCGGAAGGATCGAAGCACTCACTGGTCTTTCAAAAGGAATGAATAAGTTTTATTATAAATCGACGTTTCGGCCAAACTAAGCTGGCCTTCCTCAAGACAACCATACAGTGCAAAACAGCCCACTTAAAAACCCCCATGCAACAGTGGCGCCAAATCGGCGCAAGGGTCACGGTGACGTCATCTGACCCTTAGGGTCGCCACCGATGACCCCCAACAACAGTGAACAAAAACATATACATTAATTATAACGGTGAATATATATCTGAAATGATAAGCCCATGCAACTGATGGTGCAACCTGCGCTGTCAGGGAATGATTAATAAGTATACAGAGTGAATTTACATGTGGGGCGCATTCCAGACCTCAGAGTATACCCGGGGACAAATCTTGCAGTAAAGGCAATGTGGTCTCGGTCACGGTAATAGTCGCTCTTGTAGATCCATACACAACGTGTAGAACGTATAGTGTATTATGGATTAATTCAGAGCTAGCTGAGATCGGGCTTCAACATAACACTGTGTCCCGGGATGACCCAGAGGTTACTGAGCGCCACCTACAGTATGTCACTCAACTTGCTCGTATTGGTTTACGAGGTAACTTATTAACCTCACAAGTGCCAGTACATCATATAGTATTGTTAAAACTTAATTGAAGTACGTCCGTGTCTCTGAGTACAGTAAATCCTCACAAGAGTAAAAACAGCGTCTGAGTAATCACTTAGTGCTAGGGAGAAACAGAGGAATCAAAGTTATAGTCTAATCTTCTGTGTCCAAGCTGAACTGGAACATAAAGTTTAACCACAAAAATGCCCAGAGGCATCCAAGCCTACGGGACCTGTGTATTGGGGAAACAAACATAGTCATTGAGAGATTAAATGAAGTACAGTAGCACATTTTCATAGGGATCACTGAGTGCCGCGATCTCAGATAGAGTTGATGGTTCACTATTCCACGTATTTATCTGTATGTGTTAAATGTAGGACATGATGTTAATACATTTGTTAACGGTTATTCCTTTTATCCAGTACATATGTCCACACTCGTCCCTATGGCCAAATTGCTACGTGTATGGTTATATTGTACACTGTGGATCGTAAGAGAGGCTCAACCAACAGGTTTCAGTGCTATAGCTCATCACTTATCCCCCTTCCAACATAGGAATGCTGGACTAGTGTATAACCAGGCATGGAATCTTATTATCAGGCAGTCTAAAACGGAGTACACACACAATGGGGAGCAGCCTAAGTGAAGCACTGGTATATATACACATGTGGATTCACAAGCTCAATACTTTAGCCCCAATGGGCTTAAATGAACATATCGGATACTCAGCCTTTTTCTGATGCAATGGCGATACACAGACTTTGCTCAGTATACAGGCCGTTCTGACACCGATGTATGATGCTACTACCACCTTAAATAGGCCCTTGACAAGGAAGATACATGTGTATATATACCAGTGCTTCACTTAGGCTGCTCCCCATTGTGTGTGTACTCCGTTTTAGACTGCCTGCTAATAAGATTCCATGCCTGGTTATACACTAGTCCAGCATTCCTATGTTGGAAGGGGGATAAGTGATGAGCTATATCACTGAAACCTGTTGGTTGAGCCTCTCTTACGATCCACAGTGTACAATATACCCATACAGGTAGCAATTTGGCCATAGGGACGAGTGTGGACATATGTACTGGATAAAAGGAATAACCGTTAACAAATGTATTAACATCATGTCCTACATTTAACACATACAGATAAATACGTGGAATAGTGAACCATCAACTCTATCTGAGATCGCGGCACTCAGTGATCCCTATGAAAATGTGCTACTGTACTTCATTTAATCTCTCAATGACTATGTTTGTTTCCCCAATACACAGGTCCCGTAGGCTTGGATGCCTCTGGGCATTTTTGTGGTTAAACTTTATGTTCCAGTTCAGCTTGGACACGGAAGATTAGACTATAACTTTGATTCCTCTGTTTCTCCCTAGCACTAAGTGATTACTCAGACGCTGTTTTTACTCTTGTGAGGATTTACTGTACTCAGAGACACGGACGTACTTCAATTAAGTTTTAACAATACTATATGATGTACTGGCACTTGTGAGGTTAATAAGTTACCTCGTAAACCAATACGAGCAAGTTGAGTGACATACTGTAGGTGGCGCTCAGTAACCTCTGGGTCATCCCGGGACACAGTGTTATGTTGAAGCCCGATCTCAGCTAGCTCTGAATTAATCCATAATACACTATACGTTCTACACGTTGTGTATGGATCAACAAGAGCGACTATTGCCGTGACCGAGACCACATTGCCTTTACTGCAAGATTTGTCCCCGGGTATGCTCTGAGGTCTGGAATGCGCCCCACATGTAAATTCACTCGGTATACTTATTAATCATTCCCTGACAGCGCAGGTTGCACCATCAGTTGCATGGGCTTATCATTTCAGATATATATTCACCGTTATAATTAATGTATATGTTTTTTGTTCACTGTTGTTGGGGGTCATCGGTGGCGACCCTAAGGGTTAGATGACGTCACCGTGACCCTTGCGCCGATTTGGCGCCACTGTTGCACGGGGGTTTTTAAGTGGGCTGTTTTGCACTGTATGGTTGTCTTGAGGAAGGCCAGCTTAGTTTGGCCAAAACGTCGATTTATAATAAAACTTATTCATTCCTTTTGAAAGACCAGTGAGTGCTTCGATCCTTCCGAATACATACAGATTGCCTTTTGATGGCACCCTGGCGCTTGTCATCTTAATTGTGAGTGCTTCCATCCGACAATGTATATATATATATATATATATATATATATAAAAAAAACAAGAATCCTTCTTTATTTGAATAAAGAGAGAACAACACACATTAGCATGAGCACTAGCAAAGGAAAACTGTTCTGAAAATCATAGCCAGAGGGGGTATCTAATATACTATTACCACACCCTGGAGCGAAAAGATGATTGGTTTAACACAAAACTAGAACTGCAAAAAATACATATTCAGTAAACTACAAGCATTGCATATTTGGTAGTACAATAGTAAAGCATTAATATTAAGCACACACCCAAATAACATAATCATAAGGATTTAGCCAATAGCAGCTAAACATTTCTTACCTAATCATCCTACTACTAGTCTCTAGCTAGCAAAAATGTCTTATCAATATATATGGAGGTAGGGGGTAAAGAGTGAGCTGTGAGTTTCTGCTGAAAATACACAAGAATATACAGAGAGCAGAATTGTAACAGAATTGTGTTCATATTATAGTAACCCTTGATCTTGATAACATATATTGCAAGGTATTTCCTGTTGAGTAAAATAAGGGTACTGCCACTATAGAGTGTTATTACAGTTTAAAACTGTATTTTTTACATTTGCAGTGCCCTCTGGTGATCCAATTAGTTGTTCTGTTACATTCTAATGGAGAGGAAAGTCAGTGACATACAGTTTCTCCATAGAATGTGATAGATACTGTCGAGTCACTTCCTGTCAAGTAGAACTATCAGGAAGTAAGCGCACAGTTATTAACTTCCTGTTTATTTGAACTTTTATAACTTGAATTACTCAGCGGGAACAGCTCTATAACATATACGTTTTCTTAAAAAAAGTGTACTGCTCCTTTAATATTGAATATGAATGCTTTAAAGGAGCAGTACACTTATTTTAATGAAAACATATGTTATAGGCCTTTGTGGCTGAGTAAGCAATGGCACTCAAACTGCTGTCAGTTGACTTATTTAAGCGTTATAAAAACATAGCACTTTAACCCCTTGGTAACAAGAGCTTTTTTATGCTAGAGGAAAAGAGCAATGTTGGCCTTTTGAGTATGCTTTTTTCAACCGTATTTTCCCTCTGAGTCATTTAGTGCACCCACACAAATTATATATGATTTTTATGTATAAGCAGGGCTTTTTCTTATGCCATGTTTATAAGTATAACCCATCATTTCACCCTCTTGAATGCAAAGGGTTAATTAGATGATAATATAAAAGTGAAAAAAATGGAACAAAGAAAAAAACATTTTTATAGGTTTTCCTGGGAACTTTCCGGATTTGCCCCAGAGGTTTTTGCAGCTAGTTACCGGGTCTCCGGGGCAGAGGCTGATTCTCCAGATGCGGGGAGTCCCTAATGAAGATTCTCATATCTGTGCTTTCCCAGACTGTTACCCCCACTCCCCAGTGGCTTCTCTCCTCCTTCCCCAGCCTATTTCTATACATTTTTTTAAAAATGTTGCTAGTCCTGCCCCCACTTCTGATTAAGCCCCACCCACTTTTTGATGCAAATTGTGTCTTTTAGCTCCCTTAGTGGCATCACAAGACTCCCCTCTCTGGGGAGTCCGCAACCATAAGTTCCCAGGTATGGTGATGATTTGTGCTAAATGATGGCATATTTTAACAGGGCCTGGATGCAAAGTATGAAAATTCTATCATACCTCCCAAGTGTGCCTTTTAGGGGGGCTTCTCTGCCTCTGAGATAGAAAACCCCTATGCCCCTCTTTCTTTCCCTGTTGTCCTTATTTTTAGGAGATCAGACTGTGCGGTGTATATAAGGATATCACATTGTTCCAAAGCAATAAAATTCACATTAAAGGGATAGTAATGCTTCACAATAAAAGCAACTCTAATTAATCATCATAGTATTTGGGCCATGGAGAGTGTTATTTCACTACTTTCAGAATTGTAGTTCAAGAGTAATTTAATGATAAAGTATCCCCCTCTTGCCCCTTTTACCTAGTATAACACTGCTCACTTCAAAGCAGCATGACTGTCTGGAAGGATAGCAGAGAGGGACAATCTTCAGTGAGCATAAGGAAAAACCTGAAAAACCTGTCAAAGGGGGAAGGGTTTTCCTTTGATTACAGTGAGAAGATTGTCCCTTGCTGTGATCTGTCTGGTCCCAGGACCAGATTCCACATCTGAGAGGAGGTGACTTACACTAGGTAAAAGGGGCAGGAGGGGAAACTTTATCATTCAATTACTCTTGAACTACAACTCTGACAGAATTGAAATAACACTCTCCATGGCCCAAATACAATGAAGATTAATTGGAGCTGCTGTTTCTGTGAAACATTACTATCACTTTAATGTCTGTTTAAAGTTCAGTGTGCTTATAAATGAATCCGTGTAAATAAAATACTACGTTCTTGCTCTAAATTATTTATTCAGCTACATGCACACAGGTTTCAATAGCATATGAAGTTAAGTAAAATATATTTTAATGTTTTACTCATCAGTTGTGCCCCCAGCACCATCACCTAAAAAAATTACCCCCCTTTTTGATCATTTACAGAACTAAGAGTCATGTTTCTGCCTCTCTCTGCCTCACAATCACAGTGAGGAGAAGAGAGGCAGAAAACAGTGACCAAGGCAATCACATGTAGCAGTGATTCGTGTGCAGGATCACTGAGAAATGGCTAGAACTGACTACTTTTGCACCTGAAGCAGTCATTTACAGCCTAGGTTATATGTGCTTTCTTCTAATATACAACAATTTCAGACCTCGGGGGGGCGGGCATCAGGACCCCTCCTGATATCACCCCTAGCATGAATCACCTATCCAGAAGGAGAGGTGATCCTTTCTTACTACTAGAGCAGCTGTATAAGCCAGATCAATAGAACGCTTGTAGTGAACCCTGTCACTGAGTTCATTCATAAGAAGTGCATTGCTGCGCTTTCATGAATTAATCAATCATCTGGTTTTTGAATGACCGGGTGATTGATTAATTAATGAAACCAACTCCCCCCTCAAGGTCTGAACTATATATTTATAATAAATGTAACATTAATTATAATAAGAAAGCCCATATAACATATGCTACACATATGTTATATGGGCTTTATTGAAAATGCCGGCAATTGTCTCTGGCATCGATCACCTATCCTAATAGATAGGTGATCAATGCTAGGAGGGATATCAGGAGGGGTCCCGATGCCCCACTTGATGCTTGAACTATTTTTTTAAATAAAATAAAGTATACAAAATACAATAACATTTATTACACAAATACAGCTGCATAACTTGCCTATTAACCCTTTGAGTACCAAAGGGGTAGCAAACACATTGCAATGTGTTACTTCCTCTCTGGTACTCATAGGGTTATCTATACAATACATATACAACGAGGACATGTCAGATGAAAATGGCGAATAAACAATGACAAATGGGAGCAACAGTTGTTGAATTAAAATGTAGAAAGAAGGTCATGGGAGCACTATATATCGAATTTCAAAGTGGGGGTTAAAGGGATAGAAATACTTAAAATGTAAAAAAAAATATGTTGTAGGGTTTATCCCCCTGAGTAAAACAAGAGTACTCCCACTGCTGAAAGGTGTTTCATTCAAAAGTTATTAATTTTCAAAGTTGAATTTTTTAGGTACAATATTACAGTGGCCTGAAATTGTACAGTGACGCTGTTGCTACACCATCCTATGGAGATTTAAGGTCCCGGGACCAGAGCTGTCCATAGGATCGTGTAGCAACAGCACCACTGTACAATTTCAGGCCACTGTGATATTGCACCTAAAAAATTCAACTTTGAAAATTAATAACTTTTGAATGAAACACCTTTCAGCAGTGGGAGTACCCTTGTTTTAATCAGGGGGATAAACCCTACAACATATATTTTTTACATTTTAAGTATTACTATCCCTTTAATATTTCAAAAGGGGGCACTCTGTTTCATTTCTATAATGTGGGGAACACATCTAACACTTACCTTGAATTTTATGTCATCAAATGTACTCCTATTTCCTTGGACTTTGACATTTAGAAGATTTTTAGGCAGCATTTTAAGGCTTAGTTGGATAAAACCATTTTTGTTAGAACGTCAAAATGTGCTGTCTACGCTGGTTTTGTTTTGCCATGGTTCTACAATAGAATACGGTTAAAACACATGTTTACAAAATACACGTTGTTTGTTTTTACTTTAACTCTGGTTTTGGCGTGGGTAATAGTATAGAGCCCTAAATGGGCTGAATGGTTCTTATCTGCTCTTAAATTCTGTTTCTATGTACAATCTAATCACAAACAGTACACAATGTTAATGGAATTACAGTTACATAACAAAAAATATTTATTTCCCTTCTAATACAAGGGTAATCGCACTGCTGAGATAGGCATCCTTTTGGAATGTTGCCCAACAAAACTAATGGCGGCCTACAAAACTGTGCATAAAAAAATGTGCCTTGTTGAAAAGGGCGACATTCTGATGTTGTCCATGCTGATGTCGAGACATCAGAATGTCGCCTGCATAAGTCTTGAGTAGTTAAATAAAGATGTGCAGCAGTGCAGGGAGCTGGTGTCTGGCATGCATAGAGGGAGAAACGGGACTCAGCAGGCATCACAGTCATGCTTCAGTTAATCCCCAACTGGAATCCATATCCATACACTTTGTTTACTGAGAGTTGTCTGTACTGAGACTGTGAGGCCCAATCTAGCACGGGCTGTGATATGGCGCTGAAAGGATTAAGACATAGCCCATAAATGAGTATGGCTCCATCTGTGCCTTAACCCTTTCAGTGCCAGAGAGGTCAGTAACTCACTGCAAAGCATTGCGGACCCCTCTGGCACTCAAAGGCTAAATGAGTATTCTGATGCCTCGACACTTAAAGGGATAGTAACACTTCATTTTAACTTTATTTTATTTTGTAGGCATTAAAAAAACATGAAGAACGATATAAGTCTTATCTCTCAAACCTTTATGGTTTGAGAGATATTCACAAGCAAAGTATCCCCTCCCCGCCCCTTTTTCCTAGTGTAAGCCATCTCTTCTCAGATGTGAATCTGGTTGTAAGACCAGACAGATAACAGAAGGGGACAATCTTCTTTATATGAGAACAATGAAAGCCCTGCCCCCCTTGACAAGTTTTTCAGGTTTTTCCCTTATCTTAATTGAAGATTGTCCCTCTGTGCAATCTACCTGGGATCCTCCCTTCAGCTTTGGCTGAGCAGTGTTACATCAGTAAAAGGGGCGGGAGGGGGATACTTTGTCATTGAATTACTCCAGAACTACAACTCTGACAGAACTGAAATAGCACTCTCCAAAGTCAAAATACTATCATGATTAATTAGAGCTGCTTTTATTATGAAACATTATTATCCCTTTAAGCTTGCAACATCAGAATATTGCCCTTTTCAACAAAGCATCATTTTATCGACCATGTTGTCTGTTGCCAAATAGATGGTGATATTTTAATAGTAAACCACAGAGATATGTCTAATTAAACACTTGCTACAGTCAAAACCTAGTGACCAGATATGTTTTTAGTATGTTTCTATTGATCTCTAAGGAGAACTCAGTCATTGATTGAAGTTTTTACAGATGGCAACAGCTTTAACTGGTGGCCAGACTACAAATTGCAGTATGATTTAGTTTTACCTGTAATATGTTTGAAATGAAGCATCTACGATCAGTATGAGCACTTTTGTTTTTTTCAGAAGGAAAAGCTATGTCACACGTTTATTTTTCCAGGCTATAACATTACTAATGCTTTAAAATTACAGAATAAAAAAGCTTGATAGATAAATAGACAGATATGAGAGATAGACAGACAGACATGAGATAGATATGAGATAGACAGACAGAGAGACAGATATTAGAGATAGATAGATATGAGAAATAGGTAGACAGACAAATAAAAGTACGGCCATTCACCTAGATTAGTTCTCTACAAAGAATCAAGAGAAGTGTACCAGGAACAATATTCATGTATATCAGTGACTACCATAATAAGCAGTCTTGTATTTTAAATGCGTTATTTTTTTTTCTTACCTTTATGAACACATTCTACAGCATTTTTACAGTAAACAGAGAGTTGTAAGAGTCAGCTGTGAGAATTGTAATTATTTTATTGATAAGAAGCATTGATTCTCTTCTAATCCTATTATATAGCTCTGGGAATCTCAAAGAGAGATTACCAATACATTGTTTATACGATGTGCAATAAATAGCCTCTTGGATATCAGCTCGACTTGAATACTGATGCTAAACATATTAAGATGTAACCTCTAGAGACATTGAGGCTGATGTGCTCTAAAATACTAGGGCAATTCTGGAACGAACCAACTGCACAATAGGCGACATTTAAAAATTAAAAAAAAAAAAAAAAAAAAAAAAAATGACCCTGCACTCCTCCACACCAGAATGTAAATGTGTGCCCTACCTAGTGCATATATAATAACTTGATTGATAAATATGAGGATTTAGGCCATCAAATGGCCAGGAGATGTTAGCGCGCCAACCTTGCCAAGGTACCTCAAATCTGGCAAGTACCTACTCTAATGCACCTTTGTACCCTATCTAAATTAAAAAAAATATATATTAAAAAAGTAAATATAAACAAGGGGTTAATCAGATGTTATAAGGAAACGCATCATAGGCTTTAAGAACCACCATACGTATTGACATCATGTGGGCAATTAAAAACAAGGGGACAAACAAACAGTTGTATTAAAAAAGGTGTAAGAGGGGACTTACTTGAAATGAGACTCTTATGGCCTGCAGGAGGTGGTTAATGACCAAAAAGGATTGTGAGTAGTGTTGAGCGAGCATGCTCGGCTGAAGCTCGGTTCGGCTCGAGCATCGCTCTGCTCGGCACATGGCGGTACTCGTACGAGTACCGCATGTGCTCGCCCGCCATGTTCGGGTCTCCTCCCCGCACGTTTCGCGGCTGCTACGCAGCCAATAAACGTGCAGGGAGGCTCTGACATCAGTGTAATGCCAGCAGCCATGTTGGCTGCTGGCATTACACTGATTGGCTGGCCAGAACCCGTGATCGGGTGCTGTATAGCACCTGACCAGCGAGTTCGGCTCAGTCTTAGCCATGGAGAGATGAGGATAGGAAGGGAAAGTCAGTGTAGGGAGAAGACAAGCAATTGTGAAAAAAAAAAAAAGACCCAAAAGTCCTTTTTAGGACTACTGTGTGTGGGGGCAGCAGTTTATTTTGTGTGGGGGAAAAAAAAAAAAAAAAAAAAAAAAACTTCATATATTCTGTTTAGTGTGCAAAGTTGCAGATTAGAGCACATTCTGTTTAGTGTGCAAAGTTGCAAATTAGAGCACATTCTGTTCAGTGTGCAAAGTTGCAGATTAGCAGCACATTCTTTTTAGTGTGCAAAGTTGCAGATTAGAGCACATTCTGTTTAGTGTGCAAAGTTGCAGATTAGCAGCACATTCTGTTTACTGTGCAAAGTTTCAGAATAGGAAAACATTCTGTTAAGTCGTCAAACTGTAAAATATCAAAGTCACATATTCCATTCACTGTGCGTCGCCGCAGTTAAGAAGCAAATTCTGTTTACTGTGCACAGTTTCAGAATAGGAAAAAATTCTGTTAAGTGTTCAAACTGTAAAATATCAAAGTCACATATTCCATTCACTGTGCGTCGCCGCAGTTAAGAAGCAAATTCTGTTTACTGTGCACAGTTTCAGAATAGGAAAACATTCTGTTAAGTCTTCAAACTGTAAAATATCAAAGTCACATATTCCATTCACTGTGCGTCGCCGCAGTTAAGAAGCAAATTCTGTTTACTGTGCACAGTTTCAGAATAGGAAAACATTCTGTTAAGTCTTCAAACTGTAAAATATCAAAGTCACATATTCCATTCACTGTGCGTCGCCGCAGTTAAGAAGCAAATTCTGTTTACTGTGCACAGTTTCAGAATAGGAAAAAATTCTGTTAAGTGTTCAAACTGAAAAATATCAAAGTCACATATTCCATTCACTGTGCGTAGCCGCAGTTAAGAAGCAAATTCTGTTTACTGTGCAAAGTTTCAGAATAGGAGAACATTCTGTTAAGTCTTCAAACTGTAAAATATCAAAGTCACATATTCCATTCACTGTGCGTAGCCGCAGTTAAGAAGCAAATTCTGTTTACTGTGCACAGTTTCAGAATAGGAAAACATTCTGTTAAGTCTTCAAACTGTAAAATATCAAAGTCACATATTCCATTCACTGTGCCGAGCCGCAGTTAAGAAGCAAATTCTGTTTACTGTGCACAGTTTCAGAATAGGAAAAAATTCTGTTAAGTGTTCAAACTGTAAAATATCAAAGTCACATATTCCATTCACTGTGCGTCGCCGCAGTTAAGAAGCAAATTCTGTTTACTGTGCACAGTTTCAGAATAGGAAAAAATTCTGTTAAGTGTTCAAACTGTAAAATATCAAAGTCACATATTCTATTCACTGTGCATCGCCGCAGTTAAGAAGCAAATTCTGTTTACTGTGCACAGTTTCAGAATAGGAAAACATTCTGTTAAGTCTTCAAACTGTAAAATATCAAAGTCACATATTCCATTCACTGTGCGTCGCCGCAGTTAAGAAGCAAATTCTGTTTACTGTGCACAGTTTCAGAATAGGAAAAAATTCTGTTAAGTCTTCAAACTGTAAAATATCAAAGTCACATATTCCATTCACTGTGCGTCGCCGCAGTTAAGAAGCAAATTCTGTTTACTGTGCACAGTTTCAGAATAGGAGAACATTCTGTTAAGTGTTCAAACAGTAAAATATCAAAGTCACATATTCCATTCACTGTGCGTAGCCGCAGTTAAGAAGCAAATTCTGTTTACTGTGCACAGTTTCAGAATAGGAAAAAATTCTGTTAAGTGTTCAAACTGTAAAATATCAAAGTCACATATTCCATTCACTGTGCGTCGCCGCAGTTAAGAAGCAAATTCTGTTTACTGTGCACAGTTTCAGAATAGGAAAAAATTCTGTTAAGTGTTCAAACTGTAAAATATCAAAGTCACATATTCCATTCACTGTGCGTCGCCGCAGTTAAGAAGCAAATTCTGTTTACTGTGCACAGTTTCAGAATAGGAAAAAATTCTGTTAAGTGTTCAAACTGTAAAATATCAAAGTCACATATTCCATTCACTGTGCGTCGCCGCAGTTAAGAAGCAAATTCTGTTTACTGTGCACAGTTTCAGAATAGGAAAACATGCTGTTAAGTCTTCAAACTGTAAAATATCAAAGTCACATATTCCATTCACTGTGCGTCGCCGCACTTAAGAAGCAAATTCTGTTTACTGTGCACAGTTTCAGAATAGGAAAAAATTCTGTTAAGTCTTCAAACTGTAAAATATCAAAGTCACATATTCCATTCACTGTGCGTCGCCGCAGTTAAGAAGCAAATTCTGTTTACTGTGCACAGTTTCAGAATAGGAAAAAATTCTGTTAAGTGTTCAAACTGTAAAATATCAAAGTCACATATTCCATTCACTGTGCGTCGCCGCAGTTAAGAAGCAAATTCTGTTTACTGTGCACAGTTTCAGAATAGGAAAAAATTCTGTTAAGTTTTCAAACTGTAAAATATCAAAGTCACATATTCCATTCACTGTGCATCGCCGCAGTTAAGAAGCAAATTCTGTTTACTGTGCAAAGTTTCAGAATAGGAAAACATTCTGTTAAGTCTTCAAACTGCAAAATATCAAAGTCACATATTCCATTCACTGTGCGTAGCCGCAGTTAAGAAGCAAATTCTGTGTACTGTGCAAAGTTGCAGATTTGCAGCACATATTCCGTGTAATATGAAGAAGGCGGGTAAAAAGGGACGGGGAAGTGGACGTGATCCTGATAGTTCAGGGCGCGGGTCAGGACGCGTAGAAACTGCGCCTGGTGCCAGAGCACAAGACAAAAAGACATCCACCATACCTAGCTTCATGTCTCATTTTACAGGGCGTCGCAGGACATCACTCTCGAGGTTCGACCACTGCGAACAGGTGGTCGGTTGGATGTCAGCTGATACTGCTTCCAGTCGGTTAAGCACCACCCTGTCTTCCACCAAGTCCACTCTCAGTAGCCAAGAGTCTGGTCAACATAATCCTCACTCTGATCATCCTTCCTCCCACCATAGAGGATCTGGTCAAAGAAGTGATCCCACACTGGGATATAGTGAGGAGCTCGTCTCATCACCAATCCTTAATTTGAACCTCTCTCCAAGCACGCTTGCAGAGGAACATGACATCTTGTGCCCTGATTCACAACCTCTAGAGGGTACCCAATCACAAGAAGATGACAGAGGTGAATGGCATTTAAGGTCAAAGGAAGTGGATGATGATGATGATGAGACACAGTTGCCATTACATCAACCACTATTACTGTCTCAAGACCTTGATGAGGAGGATGATATACAGTTGTCAGTGACTGAGTATGTGGTGGGATCAAGACATGAGGAGGATGATCAGAGTGAGGAAGTGGAGGAGGACTTGGTGGACGATGAGGTGACTGACCCCACCTGGGAAGGTGTAGAGCCGAGCGATGACAGCAGTCCTGAGGGTGAGCCATCTGCAGCACCGCAACAGGCTGGAAGAGGCAGTGGTGTGGCTACAGAAAGAAGGCGGACCGCACCAAACCGGCCCGCAAATGTTCCACGGAGCACCCCCTTGCGTAAATCTCCCTTGCCAAGGGGTAGGTGTTCCGCGGTATGGCGTTTTTTTAAGGAAAGTGCGGACGACAAAAGAATTGTAGTTTGCAACCTGTGCCACACCAGAATGAGCCGAGGCATGAACACTAGAAACCTCACCACCACCAGCATGATCCGACACATGGCATCCAAGCACCGTAATAAGTGGGAGGAACGCCTGGATCGCCCATCTGTGTCTGCAGGCCACACCACTGCCTCCTCTTCCCCTGTTTTCGGTGCCGGCCAATCGCCTGTCGAAGGCGCAGGCCCGCATACCTCCCGCCCTGCACCTGTACCATCTGAAGCACCATCAGCGACCACATCCACTTCCCTGTCCCAGCACAGCGTCCAAATGTCGTTACCCCAGGCATTTGAGCGCAAGCGAAAATACCCAGCCACCCACCCACAGGCCATAGCACTAACCTCACACCTTTCCAAATTACTGGCCATCGAAATGCTGCCATTTAGGCTTGTGGAGACTGAGTCCTTCCGCAGCCTGATGGCAGCAGCTGTCCCTCGGTACGCGGTCCCCAGCCGCCACTACTTTTCCCGGTGTGCCATCCCCGCATTACACAACCATGTGTCCCGTAACATCACCCGTGCCCTGACCAACGCAGTTACTCGGAAGGTCCACTTAACGACTGACACATGGACAAGTGCTTGTAGCCAGGGACGCTACATTTCCCTGACGGCACACTGGGTGAATGTCGTGGAGGCTGGGAGCGACTCGGACCCTGGGATGGCACAGGTGCTACCCACGCCGAGGATTGCGGGCCCTACCTCCATCAGGGTTTCCGCCAGCACCTACGTTATTGGCTCCTCCTCCTCCGTTTCCACCTCTGAATTCTCTGCGCGCAGCGCCACTCACCCATCAGCCGGTAGCTGGAAGCAGTGTAGCACTGCAGTGGGGAAGCGTCAACAGGCCGTGCTGAAGCTGATCTGCCTTGGGGACAAACAGCACACGGCCTCAGAGCTGTTGCAGGGGATTAGTCACCAGACCGAGCAGTGGCTCTCGCCACTCAACCTGCAACCAGGCATGGTTGTGTGTGATAATGGGCGTAACTTGGTGGCGGCTTTGGAGCTCGGCAAGCTCACACACGTACCATGCCTAGCGCATGTATTTAATTTAGTGGTTCAGCGATTTCTAAAAACCTACCCCAATTTGCATGATCTCTTGACCAAGGTGCGCCGCGTGTGTGCACATTTCCGTAAGTCATCTACAGCTTCAGCCGGCCTGTTGAAGCTGCAGCAGCGCTTACAATTGCCAGCTCACCGGCTGCTGTGTGACGTGAGCACGCGCTGGAACTCCACCTTCCACATGTTGTCCCGACTTTGTGAGCAGCAGAGGGCAGTAGTGGAGTACCAGCTGTTACACAGTCGTCGCCTCTCCGTTCAACTTCCTGTAATCAGAAGTGAGGAGTGGGAATGGATGTCAGACCTCTGTGAGGTTTTACGCAATTTTGAGGAATCGACACAGATGGTGAGCGGCGATAACGCTATTATCAGTGTAACCATCCCACTTCTGTGTCTACTGAAACGCTCGCTGCTCACAATTAAAACTGACGCTTTGCATGTGGAAGAGGTGGAAATGCGGGAGGAAGAGCTTACACAAGGTGATAGCCAGAGCACCCTCACTTCGTCTTCTCAGCGACAATTGGAGGAGGCGGAGGAGGAGGAGTAAGACATGGTTGTCTCCGCTACAGAGGGTAGCCATGGAACTTTAGTTCCATCTCTTCAGCGTGGGTGGGCAGAAGAGGAGGAAGAGGATGAGGAGTTTGAGAGTCATCCTCCTGGTGAGGACAGCGAAATCTTGCCTGTTGGTACTCTGGCACACATGGCTGACTTTATGTTAGGCTGCCTTTCCCGTGACCCACGCGTTATACGCATTTTAGACAACACGGATTACTGGGTGTTCACCCTTCTGGACCCCCGCTACAAAGAGAATTTCTCATCTCTCATTCCTCCGGTGGAGAGGACAAGCAAAATGGTGCAATACCAGAAGGTTCTTGTTGAAAAATTGCTCCAAAATTTTCCATCTGACAACGCTGGCGGCAGAGTACGTGCTACCTTGGCCAACCGAGAAGGGGAGAAAAGGGGAGCACACAGCAGTTCCGACAAAGGCAGGGCAACACTCTCCAAGGCGTGGGGCACCTTCATGACACCCCGCCAGCACCCTCACCCTGATGCGCAGCCTAGTGTCACAAGGAGGGAAAAGTTTTGGAAGATGGTGAAGGAGTACGTAGCAGACCGTGTCAGCGTCCTCAATGATCCCTCTGTGCCTTACAACTACTTGGTTGTGTAAAAAGCTGGACACGTGGTATGAACTGGCACTCTACGCCTTGGAGGTGCTGGCCTGCCCTGCCGCCAGCGTTCTGTCTGAGCGGGTATTTAGTGCTGCTGGTGGCATCATAACAGATAAGCGTATCCGCCTTTCCACCGAAAATGCTGATAGGTTGACACTTATAAAAATGAACAAGGCCTGGATTTCCCCTGACTTCTCCACTCCACTGGAGGAAAGCCCCGGAGGAACATAAAGTGACTTTATATATGTTATTTACAATGATGGGAATACTCTGTATTCCCATTCACCCCTTCCACCCAAAAAACGGGTATATGGTTGACTCTTAATCTTCTCATCCTCCTCCTCCTCTTCCATATGCCCTGTGATATAATTTTTATATAGGGCCAGCTCACCAGCGGGCCCTGTTTGACAATTTTTGTATAGGTCAGCTCACCAGCGGGCCTTCTCATATAATGTTTTATTGGGTCAGCTCTCTAGCGGGCCCTCTCATATAATGTTTTATAGCGTCAGCTCACTAGCGGGCCTTCGCATATAATGTTTAGGATGGTCAGCTCCGCAGCAGACCCTCACCCATAATGTTTTGGATGGTCGGCTCAGCGCACGTTTCCCTCTTAATCATGGCCCCAGTTCAGAAAAATTGAGGAAATTTTTGGGAGAATTTGCCTTTGTGCACGTTTCCCTCTTAATCATGGCCTCAGTTCAGAAAAATCGAGGAAATTTTTGGGAGAATTTGCCTTTGCGCACGTTTCCCTCTTAATCATGGCCTCAGTTCAGAAAAATCGAGGAAATTTTTGGAAGAATTTGCCTTTGCGCACGTTTCCCTCTTAATCATGGCCTCAGTTCAGAAAAATCAAGGAAATTTTTGGGAGAATTTGCCTCTGCGCACGTTTCCCTCTTAATCATGGCCTCAGTTCAGAAAAATCGAGGAAATTTTTGGGAGAATTTGCAGATGATATACAAGTAAATATACAGCAAATACTGTTTGGTAACAATTTTTCGCCTAAAGTCGTTTTTATCTGCCTTTTTGTGTGTTTTACGGTCAGTCTGTAAAAATGGCGTACTACGGGTGAAAGATCGTTCCCAGCAGCGATGTTGGAGTCCAAGATGCATCCAGACATCCTCCCTATGCTGTCCCTGAACCATTTCTGTGGTGTTTCCATCATTTTCTGCCCTTTTCCTATGGACCAGGCACCCTCCCCTCATCAGAGCAGGGGGTGCCTGGTGTAATGCTCGAGTCCTCCCATTGACTTCAATGGGGCTCGGGTGCTCGGCCGAGCACTCGAGCCTCCGGGGGTGCTCGGTCAGAGCACCCGAACACCCGAGCATTGGGGTGCTCGCTCATCACTAATTGTGAGTCCTTTCATCCTATTTATAGGTTAGAACTTACCACCCCTACAGGCCACATATGGAATAACAATTGAAATTACAATTGAAAATGGCAAGGATTGTGAGCATAAGAGAGCCAAACACACATGCCTTTAAGGACCTTTAAGAAAAATAAATTACTACTCCCGGGGGGTGTACAACATATTGTGAAGCAATGCATTGCTCACCCCTCTGGCAATAAAAGCATTTACAGGGGCTTTTAACCCCTGAATTACTATTGATATCTCTGCAATGCATTGGAGACCTCTCAAGCATTCAAGGGGTTAACAGCCCCTTTTAAATAAATGATAATTTATTGTGGTCCACAATTATATAGGGTGAAATGCAGGAAACATGCACAATCGCTATTTCCATTGTGAAAACCACTAGTGAATAGGTTTGCGCATGATCTTGTTGAATTGCGCATAAAAAATCAAGATTAGTGAACGGCTGTGCATTTTTTTGTGTGGCAGTGGTCTGAAATAACAAATTCAAAATTCAAAAAGCTTTAGGTATATGGCTTCCTGCATTAGAACATGCTCAATGTCTATTTGCACATGAAAAATGCCTTCAGCGCAGGAGCACGTTTCTTGCATTCCACCTATAGTAACATGGTTGTTGAGGCTGACATGTGTCAATCAAGTTCAGCTCATGCCACATCACCACTGTTTATTCAGGGCAAGGCACACAAAAAAAGGCATTTAAGCCACTTGCGGTTAAGGCCTAAATGGGTAAAATAATTTTTTCTTGACTATATTTCCATACCTAGGAACTTTCAGAAATAGCTCACCCTGAGAATAAAAAAGACACCTTTGCTACCATGTTTAATGTTAGTATAAATATAATTTAGTTATCTATTGTGCAACTAAAGAACATGGACCACAGGTACTGATAATGATAATTGTCCATCATCACTAATGAAGAATGAACAGTTCAGTACTTTTGGTCCATTTTCTTTAGTTGCACAATAGATAACTAAATTATATTTATATATTCAGTATAAGTGACCTGGCCTCAATGTTTTGCATTTTAACATGCGTAACTTAAAGGCACAGAACAATAAGTAATACCATCACCAACAGGGGCACATGGTAGGGGCCCTGCTAAAAAACATGTTGTCCCCCTGTCTAGATCGAACATGAACAACACTGAAGTTACTCACAACACATAGCAAATATTATTTTATTTCCCACAAGCATAGTATAAAAGGGGCATGAGGGTGCCTGTGTTGGTGGGCTATGGGGAAACATTCAGTTGAACAGGGGATGATTTTTTTTTGGGGGGGGTTGTTTACTGGAATTGGGGGGCAGTTAATAAAAAAAAAACAACAAAAAAACATAAGACATGGTATAAAAGAGATCTGAGTAGGGTGCCTGTGTTGGTGGATGGAATCTGGGGAATGAATCCGTTGAAAAGACAATTGGTTTTGGGGGGGTCTTGACTGGTATTAGGGACAGTTAATAAAATAAAATAAGAACTTTGTATGTGATAGGCAGGAGCCCCCTGGCATAAGCTTCCACTGGGGTGGACTGATACTTGACTTAATAGAGTATCTTGTAGAGGATGATTTCTTAGATTTGTTGTTAGAGGCCCAAGCCCTGAAGAAACATTTATTTGTAGAACTTAGGCTTGTTAGAAACAAACCCCCAACAATTGTTAATTTTTTTGTTTACTTTATTTATTTATTTTTTTTAAGCACAAGCCTGAGGAAAAAAATGCCTTTCTGGCTTAGTGCCAGCAGGTCATGTTGGCCATTGTCAAATGTGTCCTCCTCCTGAGTCTGAGTTCATAATTGCGGAATTTGCAACTGCTGTTCTTGCTGCTGCTGCTGAGATGTTTAACCAGCAGGATGATTGGGCAGCTCAAAAGGAATGGGATCAACAACAGCAATAACATGGGTGATGGATGATGAAGGCTCCACTTGCTACGTGATACACCTGAGGTAGAAGCAGCACAGTAAGTAGGCCACAGTCTATGTGGAGAAAAGAAGAAGTTGGCCAATAATGCTTCTCCACCTGCACCTCCTCCAAAATCATGGGTATGTTGTCATTAGAATATACATTTTTCTCTTGAGAGCAGGAACTGTGCCTCTCATCAGCAATCTGGGGGCAAACACCATGAAACCCAAAGCCAAGTACTGCGGCTGTCACTATACCCCTTGTCCAGACCCCTCTAAGGAGACATGACAACTTTTTGACAGTTTAATAGAAATGATGTGCCCGCCCTGCCAGAATCCTAACATATTCTGCGGGATGGAATATCCTCAGATGCCGCTTGATGGCCTGGTATCGATTCTCCTCCACCACACTGACATATGTGGTCAGTGCACCACACAGTGTGCAATGGGTAGAGATGAACTGCCATATCCAAACATCAACAGAGTGGCTATAATTTGGCAGAGAAGGTAATGATGAATGAGATGGATTGACAGGAGATGTAGTTGTTACCCTAGAGGAAGAAGGTGATGTTGATGGTGAGCTAGTTGTTTAGCTCATCATGAAACTTCCAGTTTCTCTCTGGGTTTCTTTATTCTTCCTTCTCTTTGAAATCCACCTCACCTTTTGTTTCCTTTCTGGAGAGTCAGGGGGTACAGTAACAGCGGAGCTAGATTTCTGTAATGGACGTTTGGCTTTAACATGTTTGACATAAATGTCATGGTGTCTTTGTGTTATCAGGAAGGTTGTGCCAAGATGTGTTCTCTCTTTTCCCCTACTCGCTGACTTGTCACAAATTTTGCACTGGGCCATTGTTGATGATGACTGCACTTTGCCTGCCCCAAGAGAAAAATAGTCCCACACCCATGATTTCATTGGAGAGGGATAAGGAACAGGTGAAAAAGAATGGCCTCTTTCTTCTTGTCCTACACATTCCCCTTCACTTTCTGTGGCAGCAGATAATGTTGCTGCTGTTGCTGCTACTGCCTCAGATTCAGCATTGCAACTAGAACCAGGTGTGTTGCTGCTGCTGGCAAGTGGAACATGGTGGTCTGTGGCACACTATCCTGCTCCTCAGCACCCTGCTGCCTATTCATCTCAGCAGCAGCAGGAATTACAGCAGTTGCAAATTCCAAAAGCTTATTGCTAGTGGTGGTGATGCTCATCCTCATCCCTGTCTCCCATTCCTTTTCAGTTTCTGCTAAAAAGGCCAGCAATGTCTCTTCTACCCCAGTTTCTCCACCATCATCATCACCACTACCACTAGTCCCGACAAGCTGCTGCTCTATTACAGAGTCAGACATCTCACTGCTGCTTAGAGGAGGTGACAAGAAATGTGACAGAGGGTCCCCTAATGTCACACTTGGAATTTCCTTTTGACCTGAAGAAGGCATATTGGCAGCAGCAGCAGCAAGCACACGCAGCTGATCTGTGCTCCTGCTGGTGGTGGTGGTATTAATTCTGAGCCTACTCTTCTCCCCCAACATCAGTTCTGGCCTCTTCAGGATCGTGTTCCACCTGGACACTGTAGTAAAGGGAAGGGGACTCCCAGAGCCAGAGGAATGGTGTGGGCTCCCTTGACCACTAGTCTAGACATACTCAAATGCTTCTCCTACCACTCCCCTAACACTAGTCCTACAGGTCACTTCACCATTAATGTTACTACTACTACTACTAACGCCACGCACATCAAGTTTACCCCCAGAGTCTTCTTCCTTACAGCCACTAGTTTCTCTTTTTACTTCTGTACCCTAAACACTTTATAAGATCTAAATTAGAAAATTCAAAAAAGTATAACATTTTTGAATACTTTTGTAAGACTATAATCATCATTCACCATTTCATTCACAATTACAGTTAATAAGTGTTTTAACCCCTTAATAATCAATGATGTGCCAGGACCATCTTTAGTGGATGTGAGTTAAGGACTGGCATGTTGTTGAATTCTGGGATGGCACGCCTCTCTGCCGTCCCAGAATGCATTGCTAAAAAAAAGTGCTGTGGTCCTCTAGGAGCGCTCACCCCCATTGTTAAGGGGTTAGTATAGACCCAGTACCTGAAAAAGAAAAAGAAAAATATTCATAATTTTTACTTAAATCTATAGCAACTTCTTATGGCTGATGTAAAAGAGGAATTGGAGCAAATTTCAGACAAACCAACAAATACCATTCCCACAAATGATTGCTGGCCAACCTAAGACTCCTCATCAGCTCTTAAAGCAGAACTATCACCACAAATAAAGGCCCCCAATAATTACCATAAAATCTCGGGTATAATATGCACAATTTTACCCCTCTTCACCTTATGTGATGTGGGGGGGCGTATTATACCCGAGAGATTTTTTTTAGAATTAAAAAAAAAAAAAAAGCTTCCAGCTCCCTCCCTCTCTCAACACGATCCGGTAACAAAGTAAAACTTTCCTCTTGAGGCTGCACTTCAATATTGTTATGGTGTATCTGAAAAAGATCCCTCTCTCCCATCTTCCCTGTGGGTGGCACGCATGCATCTACCGCATGCTTCCTTCAGGACCTTCCTCCTATGGTATTGCCCTGTGAGGATCTCAAGGTCCTGAAAGCCGATTGAAGGAAGCAGGACCGCACTGGGAGAGGGAGAGAGCTGGAAGCTGTAACTTTATTTTTTAGTAAGGGGGAAAACAAGGGTGCATATTATACATAGGCACTCTTGTTTTAACCTAAAATCTTGGGCATAATATACACCTGCGTATTATACACAGATGCGTATTATACCTGAGATTTTACGGTAGTCATGTAGCGATAAGTTTAGAAATAGTAGTATTAGCCATCATAAGTACCGTGTATTAAGAAATCATACTTCTTCTGAGACTGACGGCCAGGCACCAGTGCAGACAACTTGGCTCAGAGACATCTGCCTGCTTGTGCTGTCCGTCCCGGTTTCCTCTAGGAGGTGTTGCATTGTACCCTAAGGTAACAGAAGGGACTGAGTGCAGGAGTGCAGATGCCTCTAAAGCAAGAAATCTGGCTGTAAGTCTCAGATCAAGTAGGATTTCTTAATAACGTTTTATTGGATAATACCACTATTTCTAAGCTTTTCGCTATAAGCCTAATTATTGGGGAGGGTGTTTATTTGGATTGATAGTCGCTTTAAGGATTTCAGTTCCCATTTTGGCTGGGGAGGGTGGGAATTGTAGTACTGAAGAGCTGGAGAGCCTCGGGTTGACCACCAACACCATAAGTGCTTCTCAGTGCATTGGAATGGAGACCTCTCAGTATTCTAGGGGTTAAACTTTTGCATGTCAGAGGCATGTCCAATGTATTGCAGTGCAATGAGTTGGACATCCTTCTGGCACACAAAGGCTTAAAAGCTCCATTAAACATTTTATTTTTTTCCTTTATAGTGTTGTTGGTTTGCTCCAGAATTATTCTACTTTCTTTTGAACATAAGGTTCTTAGTTCCTAATACATTTTAATGAAGGACTACAATACCATATATTGTCATTATTATGTATATAGGATCCCTCGTGCCCTTGTACTTTGCTTTAGTACATTATAAATAAATGATTTCACCAGTAACAAGAAAAATAGTAAGAAGAATTAATGAGGATTCTGCATGCAAGTAGATAATAAATCTAAAATAAAAACAGATAACAATGGTGCTCTGAATGGAAGAGATTAACAAGAAACAGTAGGATGTAAAGCAGCTCAAATATATGTCCTTTCACTCACATACTCAAAAAGACCAGTGGGGAGATTCACTAAGCGGTGATAAAGAGGTGATAAATTGGAGATGACAGGCTAGATTCTATTGCAGGTGCTAAATGTCGCCTCCCGTTTTATCAAACATTTTCCTATTGAAGTCTATGGGGAAAACTGGAGATAAAAACAGTGATAAAATTAGCAACTGCAATAGAATTCAGCCTAAAAGCAGTGATAAAATTAGCACCTGCAATAGAATCCAGCCTGACTTCTCCAGTTTATTGCTTCTCCAATTCCTTTGTTATACTCTATGGAGTCTATTCATTTAGGGCTCTATTCTATTACCCACGCTAAAACTGGCACTACAGTAAACACAAGTGTTATGTCCCCAGCTAGTGCTATATGATGCAATGAATCCACATACAACTTGTGCAGGTCAATGGAGTGGCAACAGGCCAACTCTGTTTATTTTCTTTACAACACTGCAGGCCAAAGTCCTTAATCATGCTTGCCAGCACATCCTCTGGCCTCTACTGCAGAGAGGAGCAGGAAGGCTTTTTACATCACGGTGACTTGCTCCAGACTAGGGAGGACAACTAGGAAGCGTAGATGCATGACATCACTTCCTGGTTCCTCATGCATTCGGCTGCCCAAAACATTGCCTGCCAACAATAGCAACGAACACCACAACAAGCAGGCTAGATTTTATTACTGCTTTTATCTCCAGTTTTTCCCATAGACATCAAAAGCAAAATGTTTGTTAAAACGGGTGTTACCATTTAGCACCTGTAATAGAATCCAGCCTAGCAACGTGTATTTTGCAAACTTGGGCTAGATTCTATGGGCTGGATTCTCTTACAAGTGCTAATTTTATCTCTGCTTTTATCTCCCATTTTCCCCATAGACTTACATAGGAAAATGTTTGTTAAAACGAGTGTTAACAATTATCTCCTGCAATAGAAACTAGCCCAATTACAGCCCAATTTTTGGCGCGATGCAAGAAACGTTTGCATCAGATAAAGGCATTTTTGAGCGCAGATAGATTTTGTGCATGTTCTAATCCAGGAAGCTAAATACCGAACGCTTCTTGAATTGCACATGAAAAATTACATTTTATGACAACAGTACACAGACATATACATTCATTCACAATACCACTTCCTGCATTAGGTGCATTCGCTATTCCACTAACACAGATTAATCGACCACAAAAAAATAAATATACGCAGCTGTTCGCTAATCTTGAATTTTCATGCGCAATTCAACAAAATCATGCGCAAACCTGTTCCATAGTGGTTTTCACACGGGAAATAGTGATTGTGCACGTTTCCTGCATCACACCATTTATCTCTG